>JAVUPR010000479.1:3360000-4070000 GCA_036785695.1 Gentiana straminea
CGAAGATAGGGCCAACACACACACCCAAGACTCGAAAGAATGTATAATCAGGGGACCGATGATGGACCATTTCAATGGGAGACTCATCATGAAGGACTTTGGTGGGAAGACGGTTGATAATATAAGCGGCGGTGATAAAGGCATCCTCCCAATAGGGAAGCGGAATGTTAGATTGGGCAAGAAGGGAGAGGCCAACTTCAACAATTTGACGGTCACGGCGCTCAATGGCACAAACTTGTTCATGTGTATGGGGACAGGAAAGGCGATGCCGGATGCCAAGAGAGGAAAGAAGTGTGGAAACGTGACGGTACTCACCACCCCAGACAGTTTGGATGGATTTTAGTTTGGTATTGAACTGATGTTCAATCATAGCAAGAAAGTCAGGAATGATGGTTTCAACATCAGATTTTTTTTAAAGGGATAAAGCGAAAGGTATTTCATGAAGTCGTCAAGAAAACTGACATAGTAACGGGAACCGTAAATAGAGGGTTCAGGACAGGGGCCCCAAACATCGGATTAAATCAAATCCAAGGGAGCAGTAGAGGTAAATTCAGAGGTATATAGAGGGAAGCGGTGACTCTTAGCTAATTGACAAGGGGCACAAACAGTATGGGGTGTTTTAGCAGGAGTAATAGTAGGAAGATGCTTTAGGGCTTGACGGAGCACAGAGTAGGAGCAATGACCGAGGCGCTGATGCCACGTGGTGGATGAGGTAAGGGAGGAGGAATAGGCTTGAGCAAGAGCAGAGGGTCGGTGAAGCGGAGTGAAGAAATGATAGAGTCCATCCTTTACAAATCCCCTAAGATGAACGTGACCGGAATAATCTTTGACGAGGAAATACGACCCATGAAATTCAAAATACATGGAATTGTCAGAGGCAAATTTTTGCACGGATAAGAGGTTTCTTGTAATAGAGGGTGTAACAAGAATATTAGATAAATAAAATGACTGGGAAGGAGAATTTACAGAAGAAGAGCCGTAATGAGTAATAGATAAACATGTACCGCCACCTACATGCAGTTTATCGGGCCCAGCATAGGGTGCAGATGATAGGTTGAGATTTCGAATATCATGAGTGATATGGTGAGTGGCCCCAGTATCCGCAATCCAATTAAAGCCGGGATGTGTAGACGTCGCATATGTTTGAGGAGGGGTGAAGCGCTGATATCGCAAGGACCAGGCTGGTGCGGTATGGCCAGTGGCGGCACAAATCTGGCAGGTGGAGGCTTTTTGACCATTAGAGAAGCTGAAGTGTGGGGGACGAGGATTGCCACGATCACAGCCTCGCCTCCGGCCTCGAGAAAAATCCGAAGTATGGCCACTGTGCGGGAAAGGACATAAACTAAGACTGTTTCGTCGATCTGCCATTTTGTTTTGCTTTTTTTTTTTTTTTTAGTTCTTCTGTGACGGTAAAAAGAGAGATTGCAGAATAAATAAAATAAAATAAAAATAGTCTCTTCTCGTCCTTTTTAGTCTCCCTGTTTCTGTTCTTTCAATTCCATCATCATCAAATATATTTCTTCTCTTCTTTCTTCTTCTTTTTTTTGTTTTTTTTTTTTGTTTTTTTGTTCACCACTATTTCCTTCTAGAAAGTAAACGACAAGTTTTACGAGAGAAGAAAATTGGAAGAAATAAATAAAACGCAGATACCGCCGGAGGGATATATTTACGAGGAGGAGTTGTGTGGAACCACTGAGTGGAGGAGGTGCAGCCAACGCAGAAGGTTGACGGATTCGTGAAGAAAACAGAAAATAGAAGAAGATCAGGCTATGGTTGTTGTAGTCTTGTAGAGTGGAAGACCTCCGGTAATGGATCCGTTGTGTATTTTGAAAAGAAAAGGGTTAGCGTTTAGGGGCGAATTGGCATAACGAGAGAGAAAATTGAGATGCTCCGATACCATAAAATAATTCAAAATGCATTGTATTTCATTGATTCAATTGTGTAGTGGTGATACAAATATATAGGCCTATATCGACTTGGCCAATAAGTCACACAATAAAATAAATACATAATTACTATTTTGGAAATAAAAATCTGAAAAGAATGTAAAATTAGTTTCATAACTTTTCCTAGTTAATTAGTGTTTAAGTTTTTCAAAAGATCTATATAAAAGACCAGTAATATTAATTGATGTACCTGTGATGATGAAAACAGTTAGCAGAATGTAACAAATCTTTGAAGCCATTGTCTCTGATTTTGATATCCTTTTGATAAGAAAAATTATATGTCCGAGTTTATCAACCGATTGGAGATCAATTTATAATGGTGAAGATGTTGCTATCACAATATTTAATTGCAAAGGATTTAATTAATTTTTTATGGAAAACGATTTTTTGTTTTTCATAACAAGCCTTTTTTCATATAGATCAAACTATGGAATGAGTCATTTTGGATCTGTGTATTGTTTTCAAAAGAATTTCATTTATAAAAAAAATAGTAATTTAATAATTTCAAATGAACTTTTAATTTTTGAGGAAATTTTCAAATGATTTTGAAAAGCACAATAAAAAGTTGAAATTAATAAATAAAATATCTAGATGTTTACTATAACTTTCTATTTAAATTTTGTACTTTAAAAAGAAAAAAACTTTTTCATTAAAGAAAGTTGTAAAGAAAGTTGAACCACTCCAAAAGAAAGCCACTCAAGAAATCAAAAAGAAAAAAAGTTGTAAAGAAATAACAAAAATTGAACCAAACACGTTCATAAAAAAAATAAAAAATAACTCCAATTGGATCCTCTCAAAAAAAAAAAAAAAAAAAAAAAAAAAAAAAAACAGAAAACATTACCGCTATACTGAGTCACAATTGAAAAAATAACTTCTTTCTATGTGAAATCCTAAAATCTAATATCTCAAAATTTGTTTCGTATTGAATATCTTCATATTATCTCTACATTAACTAGTTTCTACACTCTGACATCTTCAAGTACTGCATTTAGTTTTTTTCTTCCTTTTTCTACAAATAGGAAAAATACACACACATATTTTGTATCCTATTAGGACTTGAATTCGAAACCTTCGGATTAAAGGCCATACCACGTAACTGCTGAGTCAATACATTATTGCAGGCACCGCATGTAGTATTGGATTTTCATTAATTCTCCTAGTCAAGGGAGGCAGTTGGCCCTCCTTGACGGTACATAGTATTAAGAGATGGACTACCCTCACCTCAAAACCTAGGTTTTGGGGATGAGGCCATCTTCTTATATGGGCTTGGGCCTAGATTTCTACATGGTATCAGAGTCATCCCTTTATGTGCAAGTGTTACGCGCTCTTTGTTGGCCGAGAGTGCCTGCGCCCACACTCGAGGGGGCGTGTTAAAGTATCCCACATTGAAAAATTTGTGATTGTGTAACCCACCATATTAAGAGATGGAATACCCTCACCTCACAACCTACGTTTTGACGATGAGACACCTCCTCTTATATGGGTTTGGGCCTATTATTTTCTACACATAGATCGGCCAGTGCGCCTAGTGATTGACCCCGGTGACTTTTGTAGCACGTTCATTTTATATATATATATATATTACTTTCTCATACACACAAGTAGCTTTGACTTTAATCTTAAGAAACATCGGTTGTTTTTTTAACTTATAGTACCTCGGTCCGAAAATATAATTCCGTTTAAATTTTTTTATACGGATTAAGAAAGTGGTTAAATGCCATTAATTTTAATCGTACAATTTTGAAATATCGTTTGACTCTCATTAATATATAATAAGTTTAGGTAAAAGAAAAGAAAATATAATAAATATTTCATTGTTATTTAAATCAACTTTTATTAGTTAAAAATTCACAAAGCAAAATGGAGTTACATATAGGGACGGGGTAATACATGAGTAATATTCAATTGAACGTATAAACTTGTACGCAACTGCTTACTACATTTGTTTATAGCGTAATTTCCTATTCCAAATTGGAATTGGTCATTCAATAAATATTTAATAATCCACTCAAAAATAATAATAAAATAAAAATAACACAGGTCATTCAATAAATATTTAATTAAGGGTTTTTCCTTTCAACGGATAACTATTCTTTTGTCCTAATATTATAACTACTGTAGTCAATGAATCTCGAAATTAAGTGAATCGAATAATAGTGAATTTTGACAGTGAATTTTTGGAAATTACGTTGGAATATGGTGGATGTGATCTCAAGATAATGAGAATGAAAAAATAAAAAAATTGATAAAAGAATTTTTAAGATTGAGTTGTAGATTGAAAGATATAAATATTTAAATATGATGGACGAGAGAGAAAGTGTGTTGTTGTTGTTGTTGTTTTTTTTTTTTTTTTTTTTTTTGAGGGGGAAGGTGTCCAGTGACTTTAAAAACATAGGAAGGTCAGCGGTTCGATTCTCCTCTGAGACGCCATGTTGAAATAACTCTTGGCCTAGTCTTACCCGTAAATAAGAGTCAGACTTTGCAGGCACGACCCGGGCCGAACTCCGAATTAGTCGGGCCAATGGGTTCCGGATACCCGAGAGCTTTATCCAAAATATAAAATTTGTCTTTTATTCAAAAGTTTTGAAAATGTGTCATTTTCACTAATTTAGATTTTTTTTTTTTCCATTCCCTTTAATTCCCCCAAATTCTTTTGGTGCATTTTTTAATGGAAAAATTAGGTAAATCAAACTTTCCCCCTTATTTAATCTTTAATCCACACTCCTTTTTTTATTTGCAATAAGAACAAACTAATTTTGCTAGGACTAAAATACCCCTATTATATTATACCCAAGGTTGAACGCCCTTAATGTTTTCGTGGGTGGCTGGAAAGGATTGAGATGGAGATGGAGATGAAATGCTCGATTCTGGGGCTTCGGTTGCTGTTGGTGGTGGTGATGATTTAGGAGATAAAGATGGAGTGGCAGCGGTGGTCGAAGATGATTTAGGTGATGCTGATGGAGAGCGGCTGGGGATTAGGCCAAACCAATCCGAGGACGGCGATGAAGATTAAGGCATGGGTTACTGCATTTCAAGATCTGGTGAGGAAATAATGGGTTTGCTGCAAAAGAGTTGTATTTTATAAAATACGAGCAGTAGGACGATGACAAATTTTCAGAAATTATGCGGACTGCTCTCTTGACTAAGTTCATATTCAAGTTGAAGGTTCATGAAAGCACTTACCTAGATGAGCAGCATGTAAAGTGGTAGTTGTTAATGCAGAAAGGTTAAATTTTCCAACGGAGACCAGAGACTTGCTGAACTTAATGAATAAGATGAAGACAGATGATGCTGGTTCTGTGCACTTGAAGACAGAATATAGCTATGTCTAGTTTTATTGACTTTGATCCAAAATATTCTTGCTGATTGCTAATTTTTGCTAAACAACGCATTTTGCTAATTTTTTTGTTGCTTTCAATAATCTCTGTAATAATATCAAGAATTAATTTCCTATTGAGCGTAGAGGCTTTGGAAAGGTCAATTCCCTTGAGATATTGTTGTTTCTCAAGTATGTAATATGATAATTTGTAGTAGAGTGGATGAAGAATCATATGCTGTTGACAATTTATAAATGGATGAAATGAGATAATTTGGAGTAGGGTAATGAAATTCTATGTGAATCATTGTTTCTTTATCCTAAAAAGAAATTTCAAAGAGTGCAAGTAATTATTCACTGTGCTATTCACATTTTTTTTGTCACATTAACTTTCATTACACTTTGGAAAATAGCTCTTCATTTCTGTTTCTTCTTTCTTCTACAAAATGCAAGAATGTTTCAGGGTTTGATACTGATATTGTGATACTAATACTGTGATACAGATACTGTGATACTGATATTGTGATACCGATACTGTGATACCTGATACTGTGATACTGATACTGTGATACTGTTACTGTGATACTGATACTGTGATATTGTTACTGTTATTGTGTTATGGTGCTGAGGTCGACGCATTGAAACCGAAGGCAGAGATCTACGAGCTAATGTTCCAAGAAGAGGCTAATGCACCTAGGTAATGATCTGTGAATTGAGATAGAGTACAAATGTTAAAGCATTTGATGTAGAGGTTGACTTTATTAAGAAAATGTTAAACAATTTGGTGTAGAGTTGGAGAAGAAGATGATGGTAGCAATCGACAGTGTCGAGATTTTTAGGTGCTTAGATAATCCTTTCCTTGATTTAACTTAATTATCATATATGTTGATGTTAAAGTTGTTTATCATATATGTTGTAATTTTTTTTCCAATGTGATTGAATGTGTTATTTCAAAATACACAAGTTTTTTGGGTGTTAATGTGATTACATTATTGTCCAAATGATTTTTAGTTTACGGTTTGTTTCCGTTTTAATCTATAAAGGAATATAGACTATCGGTGTTGTTGTAAAGCTTGCTGAGTCCATTATTATTGGCTAATCGTATACTATTAATGGTAATGGTAATGGTGTCATTGTGTTTGTTAATAAAATGTGTTACTGTGATACTGTTATTGTGATACTGTTACTATGATACTGATACTGTGATACTGATATTGTGATACTGATACTGTGATATTGATACTGTTTTTGTGTGTGTGTAAACGCTACGATTATTCGGATTTCAAAAACTACGTCGAAAGGGTATTAATGAGATCTCAAAATGAAGAGACAAAAAATATGAACTTTGGTGAAAGAATTTTGATGATCGGTGTTCTAAATAAAAAGTTACGGTCGTTTATAAGAAAAATGCTCCGATTAATGCAAATAGTTTTTCGTCTTTCAAAATTTACGTCGGAAGCGTATCATATGAGATCTCAAAATGAAGAGAGAAAAATATGAATTTTGGTAAATAAAAATTCATGATTGGAATTCTAAATCAAAAGTTACGGTTGTTTGAAAAACATTTTTCAAAAAAATGGACTTGCTGGGTGCCTGGGACGCGCGCGCGTCTATTTGTATAGTAAGGATATTTTGTCCGTCTTAATTTTTTTTTTGTTCTTTTTGCAACTAAAAAAGAAATGTGTCATGTTTATTCACTTTGTATTGAAAAGCGGACTTTTGGCTTATTACCTCCTTTTTAATTTTTATTTCTTTCATTTGATAGAGTCAAAATATAACTTCGGGTGGTGGGCCTAAAGGACAAAATAAGATTATAAATGATGAAATAGGACAAAAAAAATAATATTTGGTTGAGAAGGACAAAAAAATAGTGTTATACAAAAACACCCTTAATGATAATAAAAGATATTTTTTATTTTCTCAGAGCAAAATAGGGTGAATAAATGCACTGAATTTTATTTCTTTTTTCTTCCTGAAAATCCGGTGTTCATAAATGGTAACAGAGTCGTATGGAAACTCCCCACCAAAAATCGTGCTCCCTGCTAATTACGGCTCTTGATTGTAGCGAACGGTAATACTGCTTTCGATTCAGCAGAATTCGAATAGCAAATAAGCGAAAAGGAAAAAAAATCAGTGCGGCGATTTAGGGTTCCTCCCATTCTAACCCAATTTCGCAGCAGATACACTAAATTAACAACAATCCGACCAGGAAGAATTGAAGTGGCAGGAGAAACTGGCGAAAGGCAGAGGGAAAAGTACGAACACCGAGTAAGTATCAATTTTTTTTATAGAGTCAGGCATAAATGGTGATATGGGTTGTTTAATTCCCTCTGATTATTATAGAGGATTATTCGATTGGGCAGTATTACGAAATTGCTTGAATTGGGGTGGATTTTGAATTGAATTATGGGTGTATAAGAAATTTCTTCTGATTTTTATATAGGATTTTTTGATTGGGCAGTATTAAGAAATTGATGGTCTCTTTGTAAAATGTTTGATTTGTCGACGGTG
The DNA here is from genome assembly GCA_036785695.1 of Gentiana straminea. Classification (NCBI taxonomy): domain Eukaryota; kingdom Viridiplantae; phylum Streptophyta; class Magnoliopsida; order Gentianales; family Gentianaceae; genus Gentiana; species Gentiana straminea. The sequence goes on from JAVUPR010000479.1 coordinate 3,367,774, forward strand.
TAACTGCATTCGGTGTTGTTACGTGTATGAATTTGTTATTGCGTATTTGCCCAAATCGATACTGAATGACATTGTATGAATGAGTTACTACGTGTATGAGTTTGTAACTACGTCTCATTGTAAGTGTATTGTGTGTTACTACGTCTATGAATTTGTTACTATGTGTATTGTGTCATGTGTAAGTGTATTCGGTGTATGAATGTGTTACTACGTCTCAGTGTATTAAAACGATTAAGGATGTATGCGTTGGACAAGACAAAATGCACATGGCTAAACATGCTTCCAAACAAATTTGAACAAAACAGCTTGATATATTTAAGGCTGTTACTACATGTTGGAAAGACGCGTGTTACTACTAGTGCTACTACATGATGGAAAAGGCGTGTTAGTACATGTGTTACTACATGTTGTTGAGTAATACATTTCTTGAAATATTTTGGGGTCATAATATGCTGCTTCTGGCCCGACTTTTAGGAAGGAAAAAACAATTTTGTTTTATATTAAATAAGTTTACGTGTATGAATGTGTTATTGCGTATTAGCCCAAATCGATACTGCATGAAATTGTTTGAATGTGTTACTATGTGTATTAGTGTGTAACTATGTCTTATTGTATGTGTATACAGTGTTACTATGTCTCAGTGTATTCGGGGTATGAATGTGTTGCTACGTATATTGTGTATTGTGTAAGTGTATTCGGTGTTTGAATGTGTATTTGATACACATGACACTACAACAAACACAACGGTAATAATTGAACTCTGTAAAATGCAGGACTGATTGTGCATTTTATCGGATACACTACCTATTGAAGCTGTCTCAAGGCAAAAGCATTCCTCAAAACTGGATAGATGAAGAATCGCAAAGGTTAAAAGGGATGGTTGTGAACGCAATTATGCTAGACATCTTGCCCACGTTACTCTGAAAGTACCGAAGTTTTTCTGAATAAAGTAAAGACAAGTGTTGTGACTTTTTAAGGAATGAATCAAGCGTTTATGGCCAATTTTTTATGTATATTTTGGATTTTCTTGCTTCTGTTAGGAATACTTTTACTGGACAAAGTGTTATGTATTGCAATGGTTAATAAAATTGGAGTTGGTTGCCTCTTCTTTCAACATGTTGTAATGTGTATGTAGTAACCCCGTGATTCAAACACCCTCAGTCTTATTAAACATAATGCAGTGTGCATAGGATTACGCATTAACCCAATTATACATGCATAAGAATGACGTCGTAACAGCTATTGCAGCGACACACGATGCGATAACCCCTTGACATAGTAACATGTAATATAGTGACATAGTCACGTTTAATAGAAAATGAAAATGTATTATACTACACTCTAATTAGATTAGGAAACATCGGAAAAATACTAACATTTGTTGTGTATGTAATGGGGAAGAAATTGTTAATGCGCTTTGAATAAAGTAAGCATATGCATTAACCCAATTAATACGCCAACTTTTTCTTAAAGGAAAATTGACTGGAAATGAGCATGAAAATAGGATCTAGTACCTGAACAAACGTAAAACAAACAGCATTGAATACACCAATTAATACGCCTCTAATTATTCAGGAAAAGAATTAGGAAAATAAATATAAAGGGCATTATTGGATATTCATTATTTTTTGTCCTTTACAACCAGTGTCTTTTTTTATTGTCCTTTTTACCCAAATTAGATTAAAAGTTGTCCTCTACAACATTTTCCTATATAACTTATGATTTTTATTTTTTTATAACAGCAATTAGGTGTATATTAAAAACGTATCTACCAAGATGATAGATAAGTATAAAAGTCTTACAATACGAAAATTATACAAATCCAAATTCGCAAACACCCAACTCAAGCGAACATAGCAAGCCAAACTCCTACAAATGGTGAAAATAGCAAGCCAAACTCCTAGCCATTAGTAAAATAGTAAAGCACAATACTATCTCAAAGTCCGCATAAAAGGTGACTTCACATATACCCCTCAGACACAACATGGGGTGTATTATCATTGATACATGATGATACCCGACCCGAGCTGGGTCACGTGTCACCTTTAGGGGTGCCTGATAAATAATAACTAGTCCTTAAATTTAAGGACTTAAGGGCCAAGGACCCCCAAAGGCCGAACATGGCAGATCGTCTATCACGGGAGATCGTTCTGGACTCCTCCTCCGACCACCGCAGGGCGGCCAAGGTCTGGCGAAGAGGAGTTGCCCAGTTCGTCCATATTAGTTCTGAGGGCTGAGCGTGGGACACTCCGTACAGCTCCGTTGTTATTCTGCGTGAGGGATAATTACATATGGAATGGATCCTCTGTCATAAAGACTCAAATCTCGGCGTTAAATATGTCCATAATTATCTCTGATTTGAGGGATTGAGTCGTATTTATCCTTAGGGATTAATTATTAAATATAATACTTGCTCAATAAGCAAGAGGGGCGAAATATCACCTATATAAACAACCCTAAGGAACTAACTTGATTCCAATTCGATTATTGGATATGTAGGCAACTCTCAGAAATACTCCGAGAGCTCAGTCCAAACACACCAAACAACTCGTCCCTCTTCTTTTTACAAATTAGGGTTCTTAGGGTTTTTGATCATTATCACATAGGAGATTGACCCACATTGATTATCAGACGGTTTTCAGCATCCTCAATACACCTAGTGGTGGCCACAGAATTAATCTCGGGTAAGCGGGCAATAAAAATTATAAAGAGATAAAAAAAAATTAGGAGAGGCAAACAAGATGCATACTACATATAATAATAGATTTTTTCGGAATAAGGGGTTGTTGCCCCCCTGACGATGCAGGATCTCGTCTATCAATAAATCAGGGCCGTAATAACCTAGTGACAATCTATCCAAGATCCAAAATTATGAAACAAGATGAAATGGGGGTGGTGTTTCAGTGTTTTGGACTGAGCCTGTTGAATCCCAAGTTAATTGCCTACGTATCCTGTAATTGTTCAGGAATCAAGTCTCTTGTAGTTCATTGTGATCGTTTATATAGAGGACATCTCGTCCAAGGCAAGCTTGTGCCGTGTCCTTCAAGGACTCTAATTCGTATTGACCAAGGATTATCTGGTGTCAATCCCTATTATATAGGAGATAATTATAGGTATTTTGAGTATCAGGGTCAGAGTTTGAATGACTTGAGATTCTTTTCATGTTTATGTTACATATTGTGCACGTGGGCAGTATCAGATAAGTGAGGCTCTGGCCGACCTGCGTCGAGCCTCTCCACACCGACTCGGAGTCTTAATGACTTAAGATTTCTCATATGTTTATCTTACATACTATCCACGTGGGCAATACCAGATAAGTGAGGCTCTGGCCAAACTGCGTCGAGCCTCTCCAGACCGATTCGACTTGTACTATGTAGACTTGAGCTCCCCAGCAACCTAGCCGACCTCCGGTGGTGCTGTTTGGAAGAACGGGTAAGACCTCCCACCTGGGGTTCAGGTCTGTCCTTAGGCATAAAGTGGAGCTCCTGGCCCTCAATGTTGTAGTTTATCTATCTTCACTTATTTTTTGATCAATTAGGAGATGACATGTGGCGAGGCTCAGTTCGACCCTCGTCATACGCCCCTCAAATTTAGCTGAACTACTCGTTGTGAGGTCGGATCTTTTTAGAGGTGCTGCTTGGTCACTATCATCTAGACTTGTAGAATTTGTAATGACCTACTCTACCAGGTAGCAGAGTTACTGTTATGACGTTGTCATAACGTATTCCGGGGTTCGAAGCATTTCTGCCCATATCACCTCAAGTGAAACGGTTTTTGAGAACGTGTTTGGGGTTTTATGACCCCGTCGAATCAGTTGTCAGATCAACAGTTGGCTGATGCTGGCTTTAAGGCCATGAAATATGTAAGTCTCGCATCTTCAATTGTACTTTGTATGTAACTTGGTAGGATTTCACACCTTTGATGACTTGTTGAGGCATGGATCCCTTATTGGCCAGGAGGCCTTTGCAAGGCTTGTTGCATCTTCAGCCAGCAAGGTGAAGTTGCAGAGGAAGATTGTTGACTTGGAGAAAACGGCCTACGATCTTCGGAAAAAACTCAAAGACATGACTAAGTCCGAGGACCAAGAAATTGGAGCTCTCAAAGAGTAGCTCCAAACTCAGGTGGCCGAACTGACGGCCTTGGGAGCCAATTATAAAGTCAATCTCAATGAGACCGAGGACAAGCACTTGCAGGAGAAACCTGAGCTGGAGAACACCATTGGGAGACTCCGAGCTGAGAAGACCGTGTTGGAAGCTATTGTTCCGGGCCAAATTGATCGGGCGATTCAGGACTATAAGGCTTCAATGTAGCTCTCCTGGGGCCAAGAGGACTTTGCTGGCACCGATGTGGAATTATGCCTATACCTTAGGAATTGATGAGGCTAAGGTGCAATCTGCCGACCTTAGCATTGGAGGTCTTCCCCACAAGGCTTTGTATAAACCTGACATGGGTATATGAAGCTCGTCTGAAGGAGTTCCAGGAAAGGGTGGACATTGTGTCTAAGTATTCTCCCCGCTGTGCTGCAACTCCTTGTTCAGTGCCTTTTTCGACTGCTACTTCTGCTCCAACCGCTCCTGCCGAGCTGCCCTAGGCCAGTGCTTCTGTGGAGAATCTTACTCCTTCTATAGAGTCTGGGCAGAACTCAGCCCCTAATGTTTCTTAGGTTTTTGGGCTTGTACTTTTGCTTTGAAAATTTTCACATTTGTAACATGTAATTTGTTTTTATAATATATGCAATTATTTGTTAAGTTTTCTTGCCTTAAATTTATTTTCGGCACTTACCTTAAGTACTTTGATCGTAGTGGGTGTCTTACCACTTTGTATGCCATGCATTAATTTATAGCTTTTTGGATGGCATACTTAGTAGCGTGTGTAGATTTTTTGCCTCTGAATCTTACCTGCAGAGCTCTACAATTCGATAACTGTCATACAGACTTAGGAAGTTTGGCTGTTGCAAACTTGCTGAGTCTGACTTGTAGAGCTCAATTCAATGTATGTCATGCTGATTTAAGATGTTTGGTTGTTGCACACTTGCTGAGTTTGATTTGTAGAGATCAATTCAATGTCTGTCCTGCAGACTTACGATGTTTGGCTGTTGTAAACTTGCTAAGTCTGATTTGCAGCGCTCAATTCAATGTCTGTCATGCAGACTTAAATTTTTTGAATCTTTCCTCCAGACTTTGTTGATTCCGACCTGTGGAGCTCGATTCAATGTCTGTCTTGGACACTTAATTTTGAGTATGTCCTGTAGACTTAATTTTTTGAGTCTGACCTGCAGACTTAATTTTTTTTTGAGTCTGTCATGCACACTTAATTTTTGAGTCTGTCCTACTTACTTAATTTTTTGAGTCTGACCAGCAGACTTTATTTTTATTTTTATTTTTTTTGCATCTGTCCTGCAGACTTTATTTTTTGAGTTTGACCTGTTGACTTAATTTTTTTTGAGTCTGTCCCGCATACTTAATTTTTTGAGTCTATCCTGTAGACTTAATTTTTTGAGTCAGACATGCAGACTTAATTTTTTTTGAGTAAGTCCTACAGACATAATTTTTTTGCGTCTAACATGTAGACTTTATTTTTTAATTTTTTTGAGTATGTCCTACAGACCTAATAATTTTGACCGAGTCCAATCTGGTGAGCCCAGTTGGTATGTATTGCTGACCTAATAATTTTGACTGAGTTTGACCTGCGTAGTTCAGTTGGTCTGTCCCGTAGACCTAATAATTTGGACTGAGTCCGACCTGCGGAGCTCAGTTGGTCTGCCCTGCAGACCTAATAATTTTGAATTAGTCCGACCTATGGAGCTCAGTTGCTCTGTCCTACAGACCTAATAATTTTGACTGAGTCCGACCTACAGGGCTCAGTTCGTCTGACATGTAGACCTAATAATTTTGACTGAGTCCGATCTGCGGTGCTCCGTTGGTCTGTCCTGCAGACCTAATAATTTTGACCGAGTCCGACAAGCGGAGTTTAGTTTGTCTGTCCTGTAGACCTAATAATTTTGACTGAGTTCGACCTGCGGAGCTCAGCTGGTCTGTCCTGCAGACCTAATAATTTTGACGTGTCGACATGCGAGTCCGTTTATCGTCTCCTATGAGACCAAATGAGTATGTCTTTTGCAAACTTTATGTGTGTTTGTCTTACAAACATGATCAAAGCCATCATGTATAATGGGAAAAGATATTTCATATTGAAAGAACATATGTGTGATAACATAGAGTAGCAAAATTGAGACTAAAAAAATAAAGCAATTTAATAAAGTCTAGAACCTGTCCTAGACGTGGAATTTGGTGGAGATTGTTCACATGCCAGCTCCGCGGAATGGTCCTGCCTTTTGTTTTACCAATGCTTGTTGTGCTAGATCGAAAGCAGGTGTTTCTCCCTGTTGAGGCTGGTTAGTGGTGCTGGGATATGTTATCTCCTTTGGTTTTTGCCATGGTGATCTTGAATAATTGACAGTAAAGGGGCCCTCCTTCTAGAGCCAATTGACGATGTTAGATCTCATCTATCAATAAATCTAGGCCGTAATAACCTAGTGACAATCTATTCAAGATCCAAAATTATTAAACAAGATGAAACGGGGGTGGTGTTTCAGTGTTTTAGACGAGGATTGAGATTGTTGTATCTCAAGTTGTCTACGTATCCTGTAATTATTCAAGAATCAAGTCTCTCGTAGTTCTTTGGGATCGTTTATATAAGGGACATCTCGTCCAAAGCAAGCCTGTGCCGTGTCCTTTAAGGACTCTATTTCGTATTGACCAAGGATTATCTTGTGTCCATCCCTATTACATAGGAGATAATTATGGGTATTTTAAGTATCAGGGTCAGAGTCTGAATGACTTGAGATTCTTTTCATGTTTATCTTACATATTGTGCACGTGGGCAGTATCAGATAAGTGAGGCTCTGGCCGACCTGCGTCGAGCCTCTCCACACCGACTCGGCCCGTACTACGTAGACCCGAGCTCTCCAACAACCTAACCGACCTGCGATTGTGATGCTTGGAAGAACGATTAAGACCAGGGCCGGCCCTCGCATTTGTTGGGCTTAAGACCAAGTCCCCGAATTGGGCCTTTTAGTTGAAGTTGTTTTTTTTTTTTGAAAAACATACTTATCGCGTTTTTAACATCCGTAAATACAAAATTCAAGTTATTTGTTAGGTATTTTATTCACAAAGTCTGTTTTTATTTTTGTTTTGAATGTGTTGTTGCACACTGAATGCGACAGGTGTCGCCGAAAAAACCTAAACGAACCTATGCGAATGACACACCATGCGAATGACACTCCATTTCGTAGAAGGGATTTTTCATTGGGACACATCATTTCGGTTGTGCATGTTCATTGGGAAACGAAGGCAGGACTGAAGGGGAGGGCCGGAACTTAGGAGTGAAAAATGAGTTCTATCTATTTTTGTTTGTTTTATTTATTTTTGTGTGTGCTTTTTTTTATATAATATGATATATATAATAAATTAATGATATAGATAAAGTCATAAAACAAACAAAAAAAACTTGTTTGTATATATCTATTTTTTTGGGGTCAAGTAAATTTTTTTATTTGGGCCTTTATCAATTAGAATAAAAAAAAAATTTGGGCCTTTATCAAAAAAGAAAATTAACATATTATATTAGGTTGGATCGATTAAATCTACACGATTTTTTTATTCTTTTAGTGAAACATGTACCGTTGGGCCCTCCGATACAATTGGGCTTAAGACCCGTGTCTCGCCGGCCTTAGCATAGGGCTGGCTCTGATTAAGACCTCCCACCTGGTGTTCAGGTCCGCCCTTAGTCGTAAAGTGGGGCACCTGGCTCTTAATGTTGCAGTTTCTCCGTCTTCGTTTATCGTTTGATCAATTAGGAGATGACACGTGGTGAGGATCAGTTCGACCCTCGTCACCCCGCGTAGCTATATGTAGGTCCGCCACTGGATACACCTCAAATATAAAAAGGACTATTCTTTTAAGCCATCCAAACTTTACTGATGCTCTTATTTTTTCATGTGATCCAAGAAAAGCTGCACATTTGAATGTAAGTTAACATGTCATTAGTTGATAAAGATCTTTGATAGAACACAATTTTGTTTCTAGCAACCCAAATGAACCATAGAAAAGTTTCTAGGAAAACATCCCAAATCCAGCGTTTCACTCCACTAAAATATGTAGAATTTTCAATGTCAATGAAGTTGTCCCAATCCGTAATTAAGGGCAGTTCTAGTCATCGTAGTACAGCCATACAGTTAAATCCAAAGCATGGTAGAAAAGGGACAAGTAAGAAATAAGTGAGCTCTATCTTCCAAGCAACAAAAGGGACATTTTGATTCCCCCGAACATGTGTAACGTCTTGCTCCCGGATACCAAGCCCTTATCCGGAAGAGAACGTTCGGCGCATATAACATTTAAGGAATCTAATACGATACGCAAGCTTCTACGTCGTCGTATCAAAATAAAGCAAACGGAAGCTAAAAAGACTCGGATAAAACCATACGTGCTACTATGAAAAGGATACAAACCCATTATAGCTTAATTGTTTAACTTACAACAATGAAAGGTCCAAAGGTTACAACGTACGGTGTCTAAAAGAAAGGTACAACACTCGTATTACAAACTTGAAATAAAAGTACAACATGGTCTAGTACATCATAAAATAAAAGAAACTGAAACGTCATCCAAGCATCAACAAGGAATCGATCATCATCGCGTATTATTATCAAACTCCTCATAGGGCTGAAGATCAACCTTTTTGTCTTCTCACCCCAAAAGCACACAAAACAACACATGTAATTGAGGTAAGTACAAAGTACTTAGCAAGAGGAAGAAGCTAATGTATAATTAAGTCTTACAACAAAAGGCTCATTTTATTAATTAAGTTATCTTTATGTGACCGACACAACTCTAGGGTTCACTTCATGCTCATCAACATGTTGTGACTAACGGTATCTAGCTTAGCTTATCTTTGTTACATCCGTATTCAAGGGCACTATGCTTGGTGTTACTCACCATGATGTATTTGGTGCAACATGGAAGACTCCAATATTGTACGCGTTTGGTGAAGTCCCTCTACTCCTAGTGCCTCTTCGAGGCCAACAATTTTATTCATTCATGAAGTCCCCTACTCCTGGTGCCTTTCAAAGGCCAGCAGAGTTATTCTCTTTATCCGAATGGCCTACACATCGCGATATAGTCAAGTGCTTTACCTTTAATAACATGATGTTTAGTATTTTAACTACCCAAGTATGTTTGTTATTAGTTGTTAACTAACCACCTAAGTGTTTTCAAGTAGGCTCCCTCACAACTCCTACACTCTTACTTAGACCACTAGACACGGAAAAGCCTAGAACATACACAGACATTGATGAATTCTAATTCATCAAAGCACAAGCCAATCATACTCTTCCGACGGTCCCAAACTTCAACTCTTGTGAAGAATCCATTCAGTGCCGGAACTAAATGCATCAGAAGCTTAATCATGGCTTGTTCATATTCTTTGAACTTGTTTATATCATTAATATAAGGTTAGGAACCAATCCCAACTTACTACACTTGAAAATTCGTGAAAACGAGCAAAACAACATTTCTGGGCGATAAGGGCACACCTATAGATTGGATAGGTGTGCGTATAAGGATACTGAGAATTCCCTGAACTCTCTGTACTCGTAGGTGGACACCTACGAAAAGGCTAGGTGTGCGCCTATTAGGCATGTTTCTTGCATGCACCTTGTCTTCGTCCTGAACGATTTCCACCCATTTCCAAACCAAAAATCAAACTTTTTAAGCACCAAAACATCGGGGAAACATCTCCTAAACATACCATAGCATCTCACACTTTAACTACAACATTTAAGCACAATTTGTAACACCAAAACATGCCACAACTCAACCCTAGCATCAGAAAACCTTAATTAAACATTAAGAAGAGCCTCTTACCTTAAAAGAAAGCAAAACCAAAGCAACACCACAAGAAGAACTGCAGCACTTTCTAAGCCTTGTCCAAGAAACCTATTTTGATCAACAATCAATCAATAATTAATTGTGATAAAAGGATTCGACACAAAGGGAACTACGATTTCAACCAACGAAACCTTGCGACTTGATCAAAACGGGAAGAATCCAAGACTAGGGCAAAACTAACCTTTCTCAAAACTTCATCTTTCTTGTACCAAAACGATCCTCTTCATGTCTGATTCCGTTTCTCTAAACCATTTCTGAAAATCGATGAACGGTCGGGGAGATCCTTTGAAGATTGTCTTTTGTTTCTTCTTTATTCCCCAGAGCGTAGTCTTCATACGTTGCGTGCGTTTTTTTATTTCTGATTTACGTTTTGCAACTCCCAAGCAACCCACTAAGTAAAGGGGAGGTTATTTTCCCAAAAATAACTCCTCCCTTTTTATTTCTCATCAATTACCAAATTAATTTCCATAAATATTTTTCTTTTCTTTTTCTTTTAAATCTTAAATCCATTATTAATAAATATAATATTCCGTCTTTCGCTAAAAGACACGTCTACCCTTTTTCAAAAATTCTGGATATTACATTCCTTCCCTCTTAAGAGGAGTTTTGTCCTCGAAACTCAAATGTACTCAAACCGCTGACCTTCCTTATTACTTCTCTCTTCAACACAAACCAAACCGAAGCTTCACTTGTTTCCCACCGACAACAACTAACCGGTTCGGATCTTGCTAACCCCCAAACCATTTAAACCCTTGCAAACTTAACCCAAAACTGATCAACCATAACATGAACTTACAAAAACCGTACTAGCCAACCTCTTAATCGGTTCATCCATCACCAGAAGATAATTTCTTATGTTTCCAATCCAAGTAGACAAAATTCTTAGATTGCTGACCTATACCAAGAATCACATTATGGTCCGTAGAATCCAAAACTATAACTTTATTCTTGCAGCGGTAAATTCCAAAACAACCAACAACTTGTAGTAACATCCTAGCAACCTTGCTTACTCTATTCAAAAGGTGCTGTTACAACCTAAGGATCCTTGAGGTTACTCTTACTAAAACTGAGGTGGGGTACCCGATTCTGACTGATCAACATTTTCCAACTAACTCACAACTGTCTGACCCCTGTCTTGAACGAAACCACTCGCTTCATGCTGAGCCCCAAAACTTCCTATTCCAAACTTACCAACACGAGTATCTCTAAGGTTACCTACCATTCTGAAAGATCAGGAAGGTTCAGAACGGTTCTAAGTGACCTAAAGAGATCTTATGTTTAGGAAGGAAGCCTAAAGGACGCTTCGTCTCTGATACTAACTGTAACACCCGCTCCCGAATACCGAGCCCTTATCCAGAAGAGAATGTTCGGCTCGTATAACATTAAATAAATCTAATATTATACGCCAGCCTTTACGTCGTCGTATCAAAATAAAGAAAACGGAAGCTAAAAAGACTCGGGTATTACCATACATGCTATTATGAAAATGATACAAATCGATTATAGATGAATTGTGTAACTTACAACAATGAAAGGTCCAAAGGTTACAACGTACGATGTCTAAAAGAAATGTACAACACTTGTCTTACAAACATGAAATAAAAGTACAACATGGTCTAGTACATCATAAATAAAAGAAACTGAAACGTCATCCAAGCATCAACAAGGCATCATCATCACGTATCATTATCAAACTCCTCATAGGGCTGAAGATCAACATGTTCGTCTTTTCACCCCAAAAGCACACAAAACAACACACATGAAATTGAGGTAAGTATAAGTTATCTTTATGTGACCGAAACAACTCTAGGGTTCACTTCATGCTCATCAACATGTTGTGACTAACGGTTTCTAGCTTGGCTTATCTTTGTTACATCCGTATTCAAGGCACTACGCATGGTGCAACTCATCATGAAGTATCTGGTGCTTCACATTAACAGATCACACCAATAACCATAGAAGTCTATTCTGGAAGACTCTGATAGTGTACGCTTTCGGTGAAGGCCCTCTACTCCTAGTGCCCCTTCGAGGCCAGCAAATTTATTCATTCATGAAGTCCCCAACTCCTGGTGCCTTTCAAAGGCCAGTAGAGTTATTCGCTTTATCCGAATGGCCCACACATCGCGATATAGTCAAGTGCCATACCAATAATAACATGATGTTTAGTCTTTTAACTACCCAAGTACGTTTGTTATTAGTTGTTAACTAACCACCTAAGTGTTTTCAAGTAAGCTCTCTCACAACTCCTACACTCTTACATAGATCACTAGGCACAGACAAGCCTATCACATACACGGACATTGATGAATTCTAATTCATCAATGTACAAGCCAATCATACTCTTTCGACGGTCCCGAATTTCAACTCTTATGAAGAATCCATTCGGTTCCGGAACTAAACGCATCAGAATCTTAATCATGGCTTGTTCATATTCATTTAACTTGTTTATATCGTTAATATAAGGTTAAGAACCAATCCCAACTTACTACACTCGAAAATATGTGAAAATGAGCAAATCAACATTTCTAGGCCGTAGGTGCACACCTAAGGATTTGATAGGTGTGCGCCTAAGGATAGTGATAATTCCATGAACTGTCTATACTCGTACGTGTACACCTATGAAAAGGCTAGGTGTGCGCCTGTCAAGCCTGTAGCCTGCCTGCACCTTTTCTTCGTCCTGAATGATTTCCGCCCTTTTCCAAACCCAAAATCAAACTTTTTAAGCACCAAAACATCAGGGAAACGTCTCTTAAACATACCATAACATCTAATACTTTAACTACAACATTTAAGCACAATTTTTGGGAAAACAAACAACCGCAATACCACACATATCGCAAATATCCACAAAGTCTTCCCAATGACACGCAACGGAATTAAACGAGGCAGCCCCAACGAAGATAAATCACAAATAGAGCGAAACGAAAACACAAGAAAATCAACACCACAATTTTAACGTGGAAAACCCCTCTTGATGTGAGAGAGTAAAAACCACGGCCTCCCACAAAAACTCCACTAATCAGTAAAAAAATGATACAAAAGTGTTTCAAACACATCAACCAACTCAACTACACTAAAGCATCAACTAAGAATGCAAAATACAAGAGTTGTTGAAAAATATCAACGAAAACGCAGCAGTCAGGTCGGCGGAAGATTACTGGAAATTGAACCGTTGAAACAAAAACTTCACCGTTCAGATTGAAGAAGAATGAGAGATGAACTAACCCTCAAAATGTTGTGCCGATCGGAGTCCGTTTCGATGCCCGATCGTCGTCGGAAAGTTCCAGCTGCAACACCCAAAAAAACTGCGAATTCTTTCTTATTTTTGCCTCCTTAAAATTGTGAAGATAAGGGAAAAATTAACATAATTTGTTCCCTAAAATACTACTTGACATATTATTATTTTTCTAATTATTTAGTGGGCTTGGGCTCTACAAAGAAGTGATTCACCCAACAAATTTCTAACACCAAAACATGCCAAAACTCAACCCTAGCATCATAAAACCTTTAATTAAATATTAGGAAGAGCCTCTCACCTTAAAAGAAAGCAAACCCAAAGCAACGCCACAAGAAGGAATGCAGCACTTTATAAGCCTTCTCCAAGAAACCTATTTTGATCAACAATCAGTCAAGAATTAATTGTGATCAAGGGATTCTACACAAAGGGAACTACGATTTCAACCAAACGAAACCTTGCAACTTGATCAATACAGGAAGAATCCAAGACTAGGGCAAAACTAACCTTTCTCAAAACTTCAATATTCTTGTACCAAAACGATCCTCTTCATGCGCTGAGTCCGTTTCTCTTAACGATTCTGAAAACCGATGAACGGTCGGGGAGATCCTTTGAAGATTATCTTTTGTTTCTTTTTTTTTTTTCCCAGAGTGTAGTCTTCATACGTTGCGTGCATTTTTTATTTCTGATTTACGTTTTGGCAACTCCCAGGCAACCCACTAAGTAAAGGGGAGGTTATTACAACATGACATAGTGGTGAAGGGCTTGGGTGCTTTAAAAGAGCAGCTGGACCTTAAGCTAATATGTGGAGGTTTGAACATCGTAAAATAGAGACTTCTTTCAGTTTTTTGGTATAAAACAATGACCCATGACTCAGAGCCATTAAATTACCTGATTAACATTTTTACTCATCCTGTGGGTCGACAGGGAGTGGAGACCCTCATGATTAGGGTTTAACCATGTAACAAAAGGGACATTTAGTATCAGTGAGTTGGATTCCTCTTTTTGCAAAGTTCATACGGTATATTCTTTCTGTGCACCAAGTTGGTGCATAAATCATTGTCTTAAGCCACAAGGACAATGATTTATGCACCAACTTAGCGCACAAAAAATATTACTACTGCATTTAAGACTCTTATTGTTTTCCCTGAAAGGTTCACTTTTAATTTTTAATAAGTGAAAGCAGTGTCGAAGAATGAATAATTTTTCTAATTTCTTTTTCAACATTAATATGAGTTTCTATCAATTGGTTTTTAAGAATTTTCTTCATTGATATTGCAATGAAAATTTGAAAAAAAAAAAAAAAAATAGTAAATTTTTAACGTCCCAGACAAGATGATATTGTAATGTGAGACATAGTCTCAATGCCATTAATTTTTAAAATGACTCATGGATTCACAATAACATATTCTACACCAGATGCACGTCTCATTTAATGTCATTATTGATGGGATGATCAAGTTCATGAATCTTATCCGATTATTAGTATCCAATGTATGATGATGACAATGACACTGAAGGCATAATCATATGGGATGGTTTTGGTGATGGTTCAGTTTGTAAAACTATACAAATATTTAGAAATAAAGGGAATTTTTTTAATAGAAGATGACATTCAACGATCATGATTTTGCCGATAAAGATTGTCATGACGAAGTCATTGGTATATGCTAAAATGGGAGAACTCTTACATGTGAATCTAACCAAGTTGCAAAGTATGGTGGGTTTCCTGATGAGATTGATGGTATATTTCATTTGGTTTTTGCACCGAATGTCCAATATATAAATGTTCTGGCATCTGCACATATGTGGGGGAAATCTTCATCATCCTCAGTAGCTATAAAGGAGTTTGTCATTGGAATCGCAAAGTGAAGGCGCATATCAATTATTTAAATATGATGCAAGAGTTATTCAGTAGTCTCTCTTGATGCGAAAAATGGATAAAATTATTTGGACTATCATTTAATCGAGGAAACAAACTCGGGACGAGTTTTTTCAACCAAGGGAGATTGACAAGGGAAATTCTATGTTCTAAGAAAACTTCACAAAAATATCTGCTTCTATTTGTTACGACTTACTATGCATGACATATACCGATGAAATCCCTTCGAGTCAAGCTTCCAACACAAAAAAAGGGTGTTAAAAAATAATATTCCTACAATTAGTTATGATAATTTTACTAATGGGTATCAGAATTACACGTCCTGCGGGAATTTAAAAAGATGAACCAACTCTTGATGTTTTGTGCAGACGAAGAAACTAGTGATCATGTTTTTTGGAATTGAGGTTACAGTCAACAGATTTGGGATTACTTTCAAGATCTACTTCATTGGGGACATCGACACTCACAATCCTTATCTAAATGCATGCATGTCTGGTATAATTCAAACCCCCATAGTTCTTTGGGTAAGATCTTTTCTTTCATTCCTATCTTGATTTGTTGGGATATTTGGAAGACGAAAAATAAGAAGTTTTGTGATGACGCTGACAGTGATATTTTAACAGTTCTTACTTCCGTAAAGAATACCCTTAAAATGATTTGTGTTAATTTAATGCTTACTAGACGGAACTCTACAAATGATCATTGAAGCAAGTTTGATGCATCATTTCTCCCCTAAACCAACAACTACTTATATCACAGTTAAGTGGAATTTCTTATGGCAATACATGAGTGACAGGGGCGATTTTATGATAAGAAACCACCAGGGGAATGTTATCTCTGCTGACTATGAAGCATATGTCATCATTTCTAATATTATGAGGGAACTTGGGACTTCTCCTTAACATCAAGAGGGATTTTCTTCAATTATCTTCGATCAGATGCATAAAATGATGAACTATACATGCTGGTACTTCTATTGGTTGTGCTGAGGTTGAAGTTGAAGATCTCATGTAGAAAAAGTCCTTAATGGATGCTGAAGTTGTTAAAGTGCTTTCTTTTTTTATATTCTTTTTTTCTATGAAAAAAACGGTTAAACCCTAACCGGAAGGGTCCCTTCGCCCCCGATTCCACACGAGTGTGAGGAGAGGTTAATCAGGGATCTAACAGCTCAGGGAAGAGTCTTGCTGTTTTTTCCGCTTACCGAAAGGGGTCGTCCCTTTACGGGACACGAACCCCCACACTCCTGCTTTCGGTCCAGCGTGGCATTATACCACCTCAACCGTTTACCACTAGGTCATATCCAAGTGATTATTCTTTTTTTTTTATGTATGTATATACGCATGTGTATATATATATCTCTATATATATACATTTCTTATTAGATGAAAATTTAATTTAAGTAAATGTTATTAGCTGACATGTAGTTTTGGGAGAATTCAAAATATATACCTTTAGGCAGGGGCAGGCCACCCTATGAGTGGGGTGGTCTCAAGACCACCCCAAAATTTGACCCAAAAAAAAATTATTTTTTATAAAATTGAATTAATGTTATTATTAGTATATGTATGCAATGCTTCCTAATTTTAAAATAGCTAGTGCTATGGTGGCCTGGTGGAATAAGATCTAAACATTTTGCTGGCACAAGCATTTTTTTGGCACCTTATACCACTGAAATACTTATAGCATTTTTTCCACACCACTGAATGCTAATAACATTTTTTCCTTACCTTATACGATCTAAATCTAATATTTTTTTTGGTGGAGTGGTTTAAAAGGACAAAAAAGAGGGGGAAAATAGGAATCATGACAGTGGAAATATAAATTGGGTGATAAGGACAAATCCAATGTTCGATCATAACCCCAAATCCACTGTTTGTTGCAGTGGAACTGATCATAAATCTAATGTTTCACTATCGCAGTGAAATAAGGATATGTACTTTTTATCCAGAAAAATATTCCACTATCATTTTTACATATTTTTATGTTCAAATTGTTCTTGACAATAAACCCTATTTTTTTTCTTTTTACCTGAGACATTTTCTGATACATTGTACCACTGAAATGCTTATAGCATTTTTTCCCTTAACTTATGCGATCTAAATCAATTTATCTTAAACTTTGTAAATCAACATTTTTTTCTACCTTATATCATCTAAATTTAATCATGTTCGTAACTTGATGTACAATGAATGTTGGAAATTTTTTTTCGGGATATGTATGTTAGTGAAAACCAAGACCAATCCAAGAAAAATTCTTTGTTCCGCCACTGCCTTTAGGGAAAAATAGTTTTTTTTATACCCTTATTTTTAATTCTTACAATCATACCCCGTCAAAATACTCGGTACGTAGGCCGGACAATTTGACATTCGGGATGAGCTATTATTTATTGAGGTCGGACTAAAATAACACGTCCTGAGCAAGTTTTCTCACTCGGCCGGGTTATAAACTCCCGTCCTGCATATCCTATTTTTATTTTTTATTTTTTAATGACAAATAGCAAATCATTTATAAGTACAGAGTGTTTATATAGACTCGGTGTCTTAGCCAATAAGAATAAGGCATAATTTTGAGGAGGAAGAAAACCAAGCTCTGATACCATATTCTAATTGGATCACAGAATATTTTTCATTATTTCAATAATATGAGTACAAAGTGTTTATATAGACTCGGTTTCTTAGCCAATAAGCATAAGATAAAATACTAGAAAATACTAGAAAACATTTTAGATAATTTAGAGTTTATCTATTTTATCTATAGTATTCTCGACATATTATAAGACTTGTTTATAGTTTCATTTGATAGAGATAGATAAATTATAGTATCGATTCCACCTATGAGACAATATTGCTTCATAAAGTTTAATCTTAGGGGAATCAACATAATTGGCCGATGCATAGTTGGTGAGTAAAGTACTACACTTATACACTACAACTTCTTTCATACGTGGGTCCATTTGTCTTTGATTTCTTTTTAGAATAATTTTTCTTTATTCATATTCGGTGAATATCTTTGGTTAAGAAGTTTGAATTGCATCCGGGGAGAGAGGGAAGTTGCATCTTCCCTTCAATATATGTGCTTTATGTGCACGATACGCGAACCATGAAATTAGGGATGGCAATCTCGCCCAACCCGACCCTGCCCTATCCGTTACCCTACCCGTTCGGGTATGATTTTCAACTACCCATTCGGGTAATGGGTCGGGTATGGGTAGTTGAAAATCATGATGAAATGTGTGAGCATGCGATCTGTTAAGTTTTTAAATGTCATATTTTATTGGATATTTATTAATTTGATAGGAAAGTGTCTGCATCAACGTCTGTCAGCTGTGTATTGCCTCATCCTTATTGTTTACGCAAAAAATCTTAAAGTGAAGCTATTAACAGCAAAACAAAGATTATTCTGGTGTCATAAACATCGGAGACAAAATACCTTCTCAAAGAGAAAGGCGACTGTTGGGGAAATTGATCGAGTAGCCAGGGACGGAACTAGAATTTGTTTTTCGGGTGGGGTAGAATCAAAATTTTGGTTATGTTATTTTATAGGCAATTTTTTATTTAAGAAGCCCAATTTTTTTTTTTTTTTTTAAGTATACAATTCAGCAAAATAATAATTTTAAGTCCGTAAAACGCGAACACTCAAAAGACATTCATTTATACAATAAATAATAAACATAATTCAGATAACTCGTTAAGCACATGTCTAATATTACATAATTCATCTATTGACAAAAGGCACATTTTAATAAAATAGTAGAAGATCCGATAAATGAAAAGCCAAACAAATCAATTAGAACAAAATTAAATCACAGTAAACATTATTGTTGGACACTTAGAGTAATGAGTTGACTCTTAAAGATGGTTATTGGTGGGCTGAACTAATTATTGGGCAGACTGAGTTTAGATTTTATATACTTAAAAAAAAAAAAAAAAAAACTTCTAGGTGGGTTTAGCCCCCCAAAGCATGTGGTTGGGTCCGTCCATGCGAGTAGCATGTTGTTTAACATGCAATTCAAACAAAAAACCGAAAAGAATAAAATAAGACATTAACTTATTAACTGAGACGAGTGCAACACTCTGTCTTTAAGACGTTTTTGTTCCGATTATTTGCACACGGTAATGACAATGATCTTCTAAGATACAACAGTCATAACTTCTTCGTATTGTTGCACTTCAATGAGAAGAAAACGGCAAACCGATCTTGTTTTGTAAATCTCTTCTTGACTCGAATTTATACAAAGTATTTGGATGAGTATTTTAATGAAACTGGCCAGAATTTTGTCAAAGGAAACTCATATAATATTTTTTTGCATCCTTTTCATTATAGTGATGAGAATTTATAGGAGAAAGAAGCCCGGTCATTTAATGGTTACAACTTTTAACAGAAAAAATACAACTCAAACCTTTCACCGAACTGATGCAATTCTTTAGCATTAATACTCAATTCAAATTTCTCTAACAACCCCGCACATGAATGAAAATTAATGCAAATGCAATGCAGACTCTTAAGAGATCACAAGGAAATGTGTTGCATCAGGCAAGGTGGTTTGCCGCCTTGAACCTTCCATAGTAGAGTACCATCGGACATACTCGGCTAACCAGTGAACTAGGTCTTGAACTACTCGGGCTTTAGTGTGTGCCTAGACAATGATACCTACACAACAGATCTCCTAACATTCTCGAGAGTTCTCATTGTTGCGTCCATCTTGGCCCTGGAACACCTTGGTGGTTCAGAATGTGTATTAGAGAATTCAGCCCATAATGTCTCACAAAAGCGACCCCACATCCACTTACATATGTGACATCATATAAAGAGTACTCTGCAATACCCCCACTTGGCTTAACAAAGATATAAGAATCATTAAAAACCTCTTTGCTTAACCTAAACCATCAGCAGACAACACTGTTATTCTAACAGAATAGGTAAGCGCTAACTATCCATCATAACTTAGTTGTCCCTTTCGAATGATGCCCAAAACAGTGACGCCCAACTTTAACCGGTAGAGTACCGGTTTGGAAGCACTAGAATGGCGATCAAGGTCGTATCCACGATGAATTAGTCAAGTATCACAATCACGCTTGTATTTAGTTTAGGTTCACAAAGATTGGTGAAGTAATCTGTAGCTAGAGAAGTAAAAATGATAACTTTAGAAAATATGGTAAATGAAATAGCCTAAACTATGGTCAAGAACACTACTCTTGACACCTTTAATGAATCACTAAAGATGAGTTTTTAACCGACCAACCAACCAACAGTTGCCAATGAATTTGCTTGTGGGTGAGATCTCCTAAACTGGTTCCTAGGCGCTAATACCACAACCTAGTTACCATATACTCGGTTCAACAATCCCCTATTTGAGATTTAATTGACCTAATTAATATGATTAAGAATTATGAGACACACCGTAACCACCGAGTTCACGGCTTAACTAGAAGAACCTTACCAAGGAACAAACTGCGAATAACTCGACTTGTTCGTGCATGACAATTCTAAAACCCTAGTTCGCACACTTCCTCGCAAAATACATTTATAAAGCTCGTGTGAGTGATAAATTAATGGTTAGCCACTCCACTAATAGCACTATATTCAAGTTTTAGAAAACAGACATTCAAAAGATTTAATTTTTATAGCACTACTCATCTTTAGATCATCATTCATGCATAAATTTCGTACATGCATCGGATAATTAGATATTGGAAAATTAGCTATGCATAATTAAATCAACGCAAGAAATCATGGAAGAACTTATAAAAGACATGATAAAGAGAACAAAATTAAATTACCAATAGTGTTGAACCAATTCCCCAATTGGTTTGTCAATCTGTTGGGAAGAAGTCCCGAAAAGAAAAAAATAATCGTTACTAATCTTGAAGGAATTTGATGCAAGAATAATTTAGATCTAATGTTTTTTGGGAAAAACGGGGCCGTTTGTTAAATCCGAAGTATTAATATATTAAGTAACTGGATAGTTTAAGTATTGAAATTCATTTAACTATTTGATAACCATATGCGTACTAATTGATCATCAGGGGGTTAATGGTAAATAAGAATAAGATATTCTGAGTCGGGTTCACGGAGACTTCCCACTCAGAATGGACAGTCTATGGAGGGTTAATCCGTATGTAGTGATTATATCAATGGACTCTTATTCACTCTATGGGTTGAATATGTATTGTGTTGTATAAGTCGTGATCCATCCGCTGCGCGTAGATCTAACTCGTTTAGATCTAAGATGCTACATCTTTCATGTGTGTCACGTACTCACGGGATCGCGTATTAGGAATTTTCGCACGTTTCCCTCTGCACCATTCTACTGTGTCTCCAGCCAACTGCTCACTCACAACTACCTCATATATCGGTGATTCACCACCTCCCTCACTATGTTGTTGTTGAGTCTCACCCCCAAAATCCAATTCTACGGGTTCCTCATTTTGTGGAGGCGACTCCATATACGGATCACTAGGTGTCATATCGAATTCATCAATATCGGGGAATGTATCCAGAGGAAGGGTAGGATGTGGTGTCTCACGCAAAGGGAAAATATGTTCAAAAATTTTTACATCTCTCGAGACAAAAACTTCTTCCGTTTTCAAATCCATAAGTGTCCATCCCTTCTTAGCAAAAGGATATCCCAAAAACACGCACTTTCGACTACGACTTTCGAATTTATCCCCTTTATGTTTTAAATTGTGTGCGAAGCACAAACATCCAAATACTCTCAATGCATCAAGACTCAAGGGTTTACCAAACAAGTATTCATAGGGCGTTTTATAGCTCAATACACTAGACGGGGTATGATTAATTAAATAGCATGCCGTCATGACACACTCTCCCCAATATTTTATCGGAAGGTGTCCTTCAAACCGCAAGGCTCTAGCCACATTCAAAATATGTTGGTGTTTCGCTCTACTCTACCATTCTGTTGTGGTGTTCCTACACATGATGTTTCAAAAATAATATATTCCTTTTGAAAGTGGGGCAACAAACGTTTAAATTCCGTCACATTGTCACTCCTAACACGCATAATTTTTACACTGAATTGGCGATCAATCAATGCCATAAAGTTCAAAAAAATATTCTCAACTTCCCATTTATTATACAATAAATGAACCCACACGGATCTAGAATAATCATCCACAAGGGAAGTTCTATCACGGGGACTCCTGGGTAAGGAGTCCCTGTGTGGCACCTTTTGAACCACATATCTTTAATTTTTATTCACACTTATTTATTTCAGAATAAAAACATGTGGTTCATAATTGTACACATGGGGGACTCCCTACACCGGACTCACTTGTCAAAAAGGAAGAGGCCCCACACGTAGAAGGTGTCGTATACGGGCCCCATAAATCACAATGCACAAGTTCAAAAATTCGACTTGCCCTACTATCACTACTTGGTAAACTCTCCCTAGGTTGTTTAGCCTGGAAACATACCTCACACCCATCTTTATTTAATGAACTAAACTCACTCACATTGGGAAGTTGCTTCAAAACTTTTTCTGAAGGATGTCCCATCCGCTTGTGCCATAATTCCATTGAATCTTTCCCTCCAATAGACATAACCTTCGGGTGTGGAACTCCAGGAAAAAGAAAAGTCCATCTTCACGCTCACCCACTCCAATCAGCCTCCTCATCATTCGGTCCTGCAAAACACACAATGTAGAAGTAAATTGCACGTGACAGTCAAGCCCATCAATCAATTGTGTTACAGACAATAAGTTGCACGCCAAATTAGGTACATATAGAACTTTATTTAATTTTAAACCACCGAGCAATATACTAGTTCCTTCGTGTGTCGCCTGTGAGATACGACCATCGGGGAGCCGACCGGAAAATTTTCAATCACTTGAATATTTATTAAATTACTCAACATACCGGTTACGTGCACTACAAGAAAATTTACTTTTCGCGACTTGTTATTGGCGACGTGCATTTAAAGGGTGCCGCAGAAATGTCTATTTGCAGCTTGCAAAAAAATGCATGCCGTTTATCGTTGATCCATATACTATATGCGACGTGCATGACTCGTACGCTGCGAATAACAGTTTTGATAGCCTAAGTAAACGTGCCATAACTACATATGCATATTTTAACGGCGTGCCTTGAGGTGCTATTAAAAGAGTAATATACGCAGCATGCATATCACGCCGTTAATCAATTATTGTTAATCTTTTTTTTGGTTCTTTATCGTCAAAATTCAAATAAATGCTAATTCCCTTTTAAAAAAAACACGCTAATTTTCAAACTACCCTACCTCCCCAATACGCAACTGCTCAATTTCTCAAATTTTCTCTGAGGTTTCTTAGGATTCTATGCATCAATTCGCTTGATTCCTGTTCCAAAATTTCGAGCTCTCTTTCCTCTTGGTTATTTCAGCCATGAGAAACAAGAAATCTAATGTTGGTACACAGCATTCAAAATTTATGAAGCCTGGTTCATCCCCCATATGGATCGAAAGAAATAGTAGTGATTTATTCTTTCCTGAAGATCAGATGAGTGATTTGAGTCAGGATGTAGCGGATCGAGGCCTTGGTTTGATGGATTTGGTGGTTGAATCTTCATCGATTTGACTCAATTGCAAGGCGAGCTGGGGTTGTGCAGTAGATTTTTCTTCCTTCGGCAACACTTACCGATCTACATATGTGTCCAAAAATTTTGATAGCCAAAATGCATTCATTCCCTTCCCCCATCCTCTTATATTTTTTTCCTTGATTTAACATGCTCTTCTTCTAAGGTACTTGATTTACTCATATGTCTGTGTTTTACTTATATTTGTTCCTTTTAGGTTTTATTTGTTGTAGCTTCTCTACCTTTTCATCGTCTGTTGGGCTCTTTGTTTACTGTTAGCAAGTGCCACGATGATCTATTATGTTGATTTGAATCGGTTTAAGGTTGTCCCTCTTATTTATTTTTTGGGTTTGTGTCATGCTCCTAGTGTGGTGAATGTGCTTTGACGATGGTGGCATGCCTCTGTTCTGTTGGTTCTTTAACCATTTTCATGTTTTTCCTGGTTTTTGGCTGCACATGTGATGATATAATGAGGAGTTGCGGTTGCTATTTATGCTCTAATGATTGGGAAGTATGGCTGACCTCTATGGGTTTTTTGTTGTGAATTTATGATGCAACATCCATCTTTATTTTTTTTCTTTTCTAATCACAGCATAATTCATTTCAAAAGCATAACATTTTGTTCTTGCTATAACTTTGCAGTCATTTGGTTTAGCTGCATCTGGAGCTTTAAGTTCTGCTTTGAGGTTCATCAATAAAACAAACTTTGACAAAACAAATCATTATCTTCACAAGGAAGTCAGTATGTGTTTAGTGTGTTCCTTTTCTTTATTTTTTGAAACAAACCTAAACCATTTTTTATGTTCAGCTACCATGTATATATTTGCTTTTAATCAATATCCATGTTACACTAGTGGAATGGATAATGCAGGTAGCTGAAGCATAAGAAAGTAATGCCATATTATCTTTGCTTCCATTCCTAAAGGATTTGAAAGAAATGAAATGAGCAAACAATTGCCTTTAACAAATAGTTGCAGTATCACTCAGGAGTCAGCTTTAAGTTTTTACTTGTAGGAGTTTTGATTATCTTAAAGTTCTACCTGTCTTTCGGTCTTTGTGAGGATCCTACTACAGGATTTTAACATCCGAGGCATGAAAATAGGGTAGTCTTATTGTGTTGAGATGCTGATTATGATACATGCTTTTGTTTCCATGCCATTGATGAACTTCATCTTTGCATGTGGACTCAGCTTTGGTGTTTTTTGGGACTTGATCACCGCAAATATGGTCTATGTACACTCTTTGGAGTTTTTAGCTTTTTGTATAAGTCAGTGTTGTTTATTGTCTTTGGATTTAAATGGTTGTGTAGTGTATGGACCAATAAGAAAAGCCATTAGACCTTATGGCATGTAAGCTTATAGTATTGATAAATTGATTAAAAGAAGTACCAGGTTCATGAACTCATTTCATCCATCCATATGTTGTTTATTTTTATTTATTCATTGATAATACTACACTTGATTAACTTGTTGTTTTTTCACTGTCATGTTCAGGGATCATTTCGAGAAGTTTTTGTACGCTGTCAACATTGGGTACACATTGCATTAATTGAATAAGTCAAGTTCAAAAGTAAGTAAACATATTATATGATGTTGACCCCTGTTCTCTTTTCATTCTCTAGATTTTTAATATGATAGTTTGAGTGGAAGTCTTACCATTCTTATGTAATTGACAAATAGCCAGCCTTACCATTGTCACTAATGTTTATTTCTTGTGTGATAGTATTCCTTTTGCAGTCTTTCATGGCATGTGAGTAGGCCTTGAGATCTTGTTTAATGATTCTCCGAGCACACAAATGAGAATTTGATATCATACATAAACGTGATGCAAATGATATTTGTAGAGCAATGTTGCTGCTCATGTAAAGTTGTGCATTTGACAAAGGTCTATTGTCATATGTACCTTATTGATGTTCATACACACTTGTTTGTATGATGAATGTATCTTACGATAAATAATTGATATATATTTAGTTTAAATTTTTTTATTGGCAAACTTGTTTGAATAAGTTAAGTTGATTAAACATTTGGTTGAATTCACTGGTTTAGTATTTAAGTTGTGTATTAGGTAAATGATTTGGGTTATTGGGTTCAATATTATATAATGATTTTGGATTTATAGTGGTCAGTATTGATTTTTTTTTTTTCTTTTAGCATTAATCTATCCGCAGCGTGCATGTTCATGCTGTTAATAAATCTATTATGGCGTACCGTGTGAGCTGCTAATACTACATTTACAGCGTGCAACACATGCTGCCAATCATTGTATAAACAGCGCGTTGGTGCATGCTGCGAAAATACATTCTGCAGCGCGCATTGTGTGACGCAAATGATACTAAATTTTGGCGGCTTTGAACTTTGCAGCGTGCAATGTGTGTCGCCAATAGCACTTTTGCATGTCGCAAAAATCCTGTTTTGTTGTAGTGGTGGTGAGTGGCACCGGTGTCAATTATCCACGAACACTTACCATTTAAACGATCTTTGGGTTTTGCGAAATTCAAAATTTCTAAAATGCTTTGCCACTGTGTCGGCGTTAAATTACAGAGCCCGGACTGCTCCAAAGTTGCCGGTAACCGCTGCCCGTTTGAATTTTGACTGGACGAGCCGACCACAGCATTATTTGCCCGAATCGAGCTGGAATCGGGCCGGCTCGAAGCTGCTGTGTTCCCATTTAAATTTCCTGCTCCTGTCCGTCCTCTCCCTGCTCCAGCCCGACCTCCACCTCTGCTTCCACAGCCTGCTACACGTCCTTCCTTCGGCCGGTCACCCCACCAGTCGGGGTGGCCGTGAATTTCGAAGCAAGTCTGTTCGTCATGCCCATTCCTGCTGCAAACATGGCAATATTTTGCTGTGTTTTTAGCCTTCGACTTTGCACGGAGATCGGTCTGAATTTTTAGGGCCATCATCATATCTCTATCCTCCTTGTTCTGCCCTACATATCCTCCACGTAGTCTTTCTTCCTGAGTTAAATTCTGATAAGCTCGATCGAGAGTGGGGAGGGGATCTTGATTCAATAGTTGTGACCTCACTGATGCATAAGCTCCATCTAATCCCACCAAAAACCAATGGAGTCGGTCTTCGAGCATTATCGTCTGAAATTGTTCTGCCAATCCACACTTACAGCCCCCGCACTTACACCCTTCACATGAATAGGTTGGTATGGTGATGTAGGAAGCCAACTCCTCCCATATTTTATTGATTCGTCCAAAGTAGGAAGCAATTGATTCGTTCTTGCCCTGTTTACACTCCGCCAACGAAGCTTTTAATTGACATATACGCGTACCATTGACAACGCAAAACCTGCCCTTCAACGATAGCCATAGCTCCCGAGCATCCTCAAAATAAGAAACCGTCGATCTGAATGAAGGTTCAATCATGTTCAACAGCCACGAGACTAACATCGAGTGAACCGTATACCAGTCTTCTAATTTGCTTGCATCCTTCGGTTTTTCAATGGTTCCTTCCAAGAAACCGAATTTTCTCTTCGATCTTAGCGCCGTACGAACGGCCCTTGACCATTCATCATAGTTATCGCCCTTTAATTGTGTTGGTGTGATCAAATATCCTGGATTATCGTTGGTGCTCAAGAAGTAAGCATCCAATTTTCTTTCTTGTGAATCACCTGCTGCTGCCATGGTGATCCTATTATCGACTTGAACCTGCTGCCGTAGGTTCAGAAATTTCTTCTTCTTCTTTTTTTTTTTTTCGTTTCACGAACCTGGCTCCGATACCATGTCAAAATTGGACAACATAATGGGATCAGAAAATTATTTCTTCTCTTTTCTGTTACATCGTGTATGCATATATAACATAAGAGATGGAACCCTACCTCCGTATTATTCCTAGTTTGCCCCTTAACTTACTAAATATAAATTATGGTAATATAATCAATCACGATCAATCATATATAATAAATAAATATATTCTCAATAGTACTCTCAATAGTACGTGTTCCTATTATCTGCTTTAAACATGGGTGAAATAATTAAACTATGCCTTAACACAGTGGCGGATCCACGTACCCGGGGGTCACGTGACCCCACCATTGGATTTTTAACTTTTTTATAGTATTAAAACGATGTAGTTTTGTTGTTAAAAAATGTCGTTTTGTTGTTAAAAAATGTCGTTTTGTTAGATAAAAATTGATGCTTTAGACTCCGGTGATCCCACTGGAATTTTTTTTTAGATAAAAGATGTAGTTTTTGACTCCGGTGATCCCACTGGATTTTTTTTTAGATAAAAGATGTAGTTTTAGACTCCGGTGACCCCACTGAATTTTTTTAAATAAAAGATGTAGTTTTAGACTCCGGTGACACCACTGAAATAAATTCCTGAATCCGCCACTGCCTTAACATGCAAAGTTGATTACACGGTTGAGGCATAGGCAAGGAACTTAGCAGTAGTAATGCGATTTGCAAAATTTATCATTTTGCAAATTTGTGATAAACAGTCAAATCATGAAACAACATGAAAAAATACAAACCAAGAAACGTCTTAAGATTGTTCGGAAAATTAATCAACTAGCATTCTGTTTTACACGTGATTCAAGCATAAAACGAAAACAATCGGAAATTTTATTATGGTCCTGGACCAAGTATGACTTGGTGATCCAGGACCAATAAAAAAACAACAAAACACACAAGGGCCCACTCTGTAAAATATAAATCCCATGTTTTTTCGTTTTTACCCTTCTTATAAAAAATTTCATTGGTGGACCAAGTATGACATGATGATCCAGGACGACCATAAAACCACTGGAAAACAATATTATAGGACAGAAAACTTATTGACTGAGGCGAGTGCAACACTCTGTCCTTTTACCTTGATTATGTGCACACGGTAATGGAAATATTCTCCCAAGATACACCAGTCATACCGTCTTTGGATCAATGAGAAGTATACGGCAAACCAATCATATTCTGTAAAAATCTTTTTTTGACACGAATTTATGCAAAACATTTGGATGATTATTTAAATGCAACTGGCCAGAATTTTATCTAAAAGAATTCATATTAATAAAATATGCATCCTTTTCATTATAGTGATGGGAATTTATAGGAGAAACAAGTCAAATCATTTAACATTTGCAACTTTTAACAAAAAGATACAACTCATGTGTGGTTGTAACATTTCACCAAACTAATGCAACTCTTTAGCATTAATATTCGATTTAAATTTCACCAACAACGATAACCAAAAGACGGTTAACTTGGCCTTCTGGGATATTGACTTAGTACGTATAGTCAATGTTCTCTATTCTTATGTGCTAAGTAGATAATGTAGATTAGTCTAGGACGAGAAGTCCTTAGGGAGACTTTTATGTGAATGAACGTAGGTGCTTAGATGATCTTAGCAAACATATTGATTAGTCTAAAAGCTAAAACGTTATGAATCAGGGTAAGACACATTTTCGTTTCACAGTATGAAATGGTACACCCGGAACAGTCCGTGTCCTATGAGGTATTGAATATATCTGGGTGCATACCCATCACCCATCGAAGTGTCCTTTGATCATAATGTAATTGGTCGAGGTTTTACTGACAGAGCAGTAGAGGGGGAGTGAATACTTTATAACATATATGGTACCGATTGCAATTCAAAATATGCTCTCAATATATGTTTAATATTTTTTTTAATCCAATTCATCTACTCTTAGTGAGTACAATTATACTTAGCCCTATATTATGTATGTTCCTCCCCGAAAAGATCGGCAGATACATGATGAGGACTTTGACAAAGCGGATGTGTGACCTTGAAAAGTGAGTACACTTTATGTTTAACGTGCGTTCCATTCAGTTTCAATGTGCTTTCATTAGACTTCGTTGTTTGGTTTATGGTTCGGTTTGTTCTAATTAATATTTAAATAAGTTGATCGATTGGAACTAGTTGATCCTAATGTTGACCCGAGTCGGTCTTTTATCCTTTTCCTTTGTATTTCGATGTATGTTGACGTAAGGCACTAAGGCTTACATATATATATTTCTTTAGAAAAAGATGTACGCGTATGGGACATCATTTTCGGATAAACACTCGATATCCGGAAAAGAGACGTCACAAGATCAGCAACGGATCGTTTCGGAATCTTATTAGTTTTTTTTGGATTGTTCCCTGTTTTATTTCATTGCATGTCTTCATGCAGTGAACGAATCTACGACCAAGAAATTCTGCTGTCGGCTACAGTACTATAAAATAAGAGATATATATCCTCCTTATTACCAGGTGAAGGAGATACAGGTTCATTTGCTTTGTTTTTAATATATATATATATTCTAATTCCATTGAAAAAAAAAAACTACTACAATAATTTAGACGTTTTCAATGGAAGATATATTCTACTACAACAGTTTAGACGTTTTCAAGGGAAGACATTTTTTTTTTTTTTTTTGTGTATCCGGCCTGAAGACTAATTCCGTAGAAATGAATCATTCCAAGGCCTCCTCCTCAGCCCCAGCCCTGACCTCCACCATTCTAGCTTCAGATGCTAGTCTAGAATTATAACTGACTCCGGTTGTATCTATCTATTGAGATATATAAAATGTTAATTATCTACCTCCCATCAACTTAAGATTTTGGGAGGGATGTAGTTCAACATGATATCCAAGCGATAAGTCTTGCTTTCAAACCCCGCTCCAAACACAGTTTTCAAAAATAAAAAAATTCAATTAATTGTTGACGACGGGATTTTTGTTCAAATACCACTACTTTAAACCACTATTTGTGAAAATACCATTTATTTGTTCAAATACCATTCTTACAGGCCTACACTTCCAGAAAAAAGAAAACAAGTATATATTGGCCTTTCACTCATCTTACGGGCCCACACTTGCGGGGACGTAGTGAGATATATAAAATGTTAATTACCCACATCTCCATCAGTTTAAGCTTTGGGGAGAGATGTAGTTCAACACTATCGTCTCATGAGCAGCTCAGACGATTCTCAGTCTTTCATCACTAGCTGCAACCCTCACGCCAGGAGTAGATTCGTCATTTCCCAGCTTTCCACCATTACCATTTTCTTTTTCAAGTTTGCATCCCACTAGAAATCTTCTTTCATCATTTTTATTTTCCACACTTGTTCTGGGAAACCTTGATCCTTACACCTCTGATTCCAGACCTGCTTTTCCAGTTGGATCCTCAACTTTGCCTCTGTTCACTAGTCACTTAAATCAACCATGCACGGTGAAGTTAACTCGTGATAACTATCTGCTTTGGAATTCCATTGTTTTACCCGATAGTCAGAGGGTATAAACGCAGTGGCGGATCCAGGAATTTATTCCAGTGGTATCTCCGGAGTCTAAAACTACATCTTTTATCCAAAAAAAATTCCAGCGGGTCACCGGAGTCTAAAACATAAATTTTTATCGACAAAACGATATTTTTTAACAACAAAACTACATCGTTTTAATATTAAATTTTTTTTTCTAGTTTAAAAATCCAGTGGGGTCACGTGAACCCCGGGGTCACGTGAACCCCGGGGTACGTGGATCCGCCCCTATATAAATGTGAAGGCTTCTTGCTCGGAGCCATGCCAAGCCCCATGATCTTTCTCTCAGTTTTGCCTCATCAGCTTAGTCAAATCCTGCACTTGAGCAATGGCAGTCCACGGATCAGTTACTTATGAGATGACTTCTCAGCTCGATGACAAAGCAAGCCCTTGTAGAGGTAATCAGCTGTACATCTCATGAGATTTGGAATATTTTAGAGAGTTTGTTTTAATAGTTATTTTGAGGCCTGAATGCTAGAATATTTGAGTGCCTTAGCTAAAACTCAAAATGGAATTAACCGAAACCATTCTAGATTACTTAGCCTTGATGAAGTCATGTTCAGACAAATAGATTGCTGTCTAATACCCCATATCCAACTCCGATTTGATTCTTGCAGTGTTAGGAGGATTGGACATGGAATATGAGTCTGCAATAGAGAATATCACACCTAGGGTTGGTTCTATGAAATGGAAAGAACTGCAATCTCTGTTGCTAACATATGTGAGACTCATTTCTAGATTCAATCCACTAAGTTTAGAGGGAAATTAGTCCATGTTTTCCTCAGCCAGTATAGTGCCTTAGAGTACGGTTAAACCTATTCAGTCATCATCTAGTGGGAGAATGTATAATCAAAATTATGGAAGACGAAACAGTAGTTTTAGAGGTGGTACGAACAAATGTGGCATAAAGGTGGAAGAATGAGACATCCAAATAATAGAATGGCATACCAATCATGTGGAAAAAATGGTCACACAGTTCCCATATGCTGGCATAGGTTAGACAGTTCCTTCAACAATTAAAGCACCCCTAGAACACCAAGACAGATCTCAGCATTTGTTGCTTCACCACAATCAGTATAGCTGATTCTTCAAAGTACTTGGATAGTTGAGCAACCAACCACATCTCTATTGACCTCAACAATTTTCATCTGAACACATGATACAATGGTTTGGACATATTGATTGTTGGAAACGGTGAGCAACTTAAAATTTCTCATATAAGACATGGTACATTATCTATCACACACACACACACATCTCTTAATTTGAATTACATGTTTCATGTTCCTTCTAGTACCCCCAACGTAAATCAGTAGTTGCACAGCAGCTACAAAGTAAGAACTCAGTAGAATATAGACACCCATATTCCAGGACCGTACAAACCTGTTATATGAAATGCACCAAACCAAAAGCAAGCCACTCCTGAAAGAAATAAATGAATTCCAAAGATCTTGGGTAAATCCAAATGGATTTACCTGAACCAACACCAGATTTTATTTTAGTCTTTCTGGGATCAAGTCTGATCTTAGGGGGTTTAGGGATCGTATTACTTCCCAATCCAATTTTTTCTGCTTTTTCGTTGGGGTTTCGGCGTATTAGGTGTATTTGTCTTTATAGAAGCTTTAATTTTTGTGCTTATCCTAATTGTTGGTTTACTTTATGCATGGCGAAAGGGTGTATTGGAATGGTCTTAGTTCCTGAATAGTGAGGCTTTCTAGATGTAGATGATATCTATAAAGATGGATCTTATATCGTACATTGAAGTCCCTGTGGGGGAAATATATGAATCCAAGATCCGTTTTGCATCATATCTAAGAGATTCCTCGGTTCGGGCCGAAGAAGCAATGTCACTCGATCATTATCAAACCGGCTGCAATCTTTAAGATCCCATACCGAGAGCTAACATCATATAACCCAATTGGGACATTGTGGAATATCTATAAAGTGACAAAATATAATGCTTCGACATTATTTGAGTTAAATAATTCTGCTTGTCATATGAAGGACACGATATCGGGGAAAATCATGTTGAAATAGTGTCCTAAACCCAATTGGGTTGGACCGGATCTGACCGGGTCGGATCATTTCTACTATTTCTTTATATTTGTACATATATTAAATGGTTTTCTATTATTATATATTTGTTCGTTTAGCGGACCAATTATGATATTGTATATATGATAACGTCCATAGTGTCAAACTGTGAAAGAGAAATTATGATAGTGATTATGGTTGATGAGATCTCGACTCACTTTAAAAGGTTTGATACTTAAATGTCTCTAGTCGTATGTGCTACTAAATGGGACATTATTAGTACGATTAGGCTAGCACGTATTGGATGTCTTCTATCATATTGGACGTATTGATAGATTTCATTTATCGAAGTGTAGAGACACTTGGACTGTACGTGGACGTGTATTAGAGAATACGTACGTTAGACTGACCCACTTACTTTATTAAGTGTCGCACTATGTGGTGATTGTGTAATTATCCTGCGACCAGAGTCTTCATGGCATCACGGTGTGGATTGTCATACTTTGACACTATTGAGGTTTCCCCTAGCCATGGGGCGATCATGCGGTAGTGATTGGGTGTGATACTGAAACATGCGTAGGTTTCATGTCGCTCGTCCAGAAATCACGTATCCTAATAGTATGAGTAAATATCTGAAAGGGCTTTCTTATAAGGAATGTCTAGCTCTCGTGAATCTTTGCAAAGTGGGATTGAATAAGTTACTTCGAGAAAGTATGATATCCAAATTATAAGATACGGTCGTTAATGTAGACACTCGAGATACGACCGTATGGATATTATTATAGCAATAGAATTGTATTTACACGGTAACCGTTTCATATGAAAGGTTGTAGTCATAGCACTGGACTCTTTCCGATGATTGGGAATCGTGGACGTGTTGCTAGATGCTATCCATGATCGTTAGGTATGAGGGCTATTTAAGTAAATGCACTTTGTGCCTACGGCCAACATATTTAGAAACATATCGGGTCACACACATATGAATAACTAGCCAGAATTAATTTGTGGTTATAGCGATAACCGGATGATGATTTGTTTATGCCCACTATAAAGTGTTATAGTGATAAGTTAATGAGTTTATTGTTAAAAATGACAATATGAACATAGAAATATGAAAAAAGGACAGTGGAATTTTTTTTCGGGTAAAAATGATATGTCTTTATTCCACTGTGATAGTGAAACATTAGATTTGATGTCAGTTCTACTGCAGCAAACAGTGGATTCGGGGTTATGAACAATGGATTTGTACTTATCACCCAATTTATATTTTCACTGTACTGATTCTTATTTCCCCCCTCTTTTTTGTCCTTTTAAACCACTCCCCCTAAATTAATATGGTGACATTTATTTATTATGAATAAATTAAATACAAGATATTAATTATGTTGATTAATTAAATATACATACTTAATATGTATGGGGCACATATATAGGTGTATATGATACACTTGTATTTTGTAAATTAATTAATTATAGTGTTATATTATTATTAATATTGGATATTAATATATATAGATATATGTGTAGTATATATATGTGATATATAC
The DNA here is from genome assembly GCA_036785695.1 of Gentiana straminea. NCBI lineage: Eukaryota > Viridiplantae > Streptophyta > Magnoliopsida > Gentianales > Gentianaceae > Gentiana > Gentiana straminea. The sequence goes on from JAVUPR010000479.1 coordinate 3,402,249, forward strand.
ACATGTATTATTGATATATATATGTATGATAATATAATAAAGATCTATTCAATATTAGATATTGAAAATATATATCTTGGAAATTATTTAATATAAGATATTAAATTTATGGCAGATATGATATTAAGGAAAATCCTTAATAAGTTAAGGTAAGTACTTAATGAGATAATCAGTAAATTATCTAATTGATTTATTAAATCCTTATTTTATTGCAAAAATATTTTCTTGTTCCCCACTCCTCTCAGGTTATAACTGGCGCCCCAGTACTCTATAAAAGGGGAGTTGTGTCAAACTCTTTTGTATCACAATATTCTTGCAATACTCTAGTTAAAGAAAGAGAGGTTCTTGAGAGAGAGTTTTTAGGGGAAGAAGAAAAGGCGACCTAGCAGTCGACTTTTTCCGGGGGCAGTCCTTCGAGGATTCCGATGGTTGTTCATGTGGATTACCGCTAGAGGCCGGACACTTGGACGGCTCGGTGCTTGGACCATCAACGGTAGACAAAGCGTCGATCCAACTGGATCAACCAAGGTATTCTCTCGTCTACTTCTCTTATGCTTGTTTCTTAAACGGAGTCGATCCTGGTAAAAAAAGAAACAAAATTTTAAATTCTACTGTGTTCCCGCGTAGATTTCCTAACAAATCACTCTCATTACTCATTAGGTTTCATGAGGATGGCCTTTACGGGATCGTCAGGCCAATTGAGATAACTAAGAGTTTCTTCAATATAGTGTTCCATCTCAAAAGTCAGTGTATGTTGTTGAGTACCTAAAGTCTAGGTCTAGTCCAGTGTCTAGTAATGTTCAATCTGTTGATTTCAACAAAGATCATGATGTTTGGCATTAGAGATTTGGCGATCCATAAAAAAAGATCCTTACTTTTTCTCTTAGGGATTGTAATGTTTCTATTTATCAATATCTCTCTTTCTGTGAGGCTTTTAAACTTGGAAAAGCTCATGTTTTACCTTATACTTTTTAATATTCTCATACCAACTTTGTGTTTGATCTTGTTTATGCAGATGTGTGAGGGGGGGGGGGGGGGTGTCCCTATCACATCTTCAAAGGGATACATTTACTATGTTCATTTCATTTCACACTCATTTCACCTGTACATACCCCCATAAAAAATTAATATGAAAGGTTCTCTGTTGTTAACCAGTTTCAGAAAATGGTTCAAACACAATTCCCTAAACCTGTCAAACGTTCTCAGTATAAATAGGGAGGTGAATATTGATCCCCTAAGTCTTACTTTAAGGACCAAGAGTCATGTTTAGACATCCTGCCATCATGCTGATGGACAATATGGAATGGTTGAAAGGAAACACAAGCATATTGTGGAATTAGGATTAACCTTACCAAAACAAGCAAAAACGACCTTTAGATACTGGTGGCACAATTTTTAGCAATCTGTTCATATTATAAATAACCTCCCAACTCCAGTCCTAAATCATATATCCCAAAATGAATGCCTTTTCCAGTCAAAACAAAATTACAAAATGATGAAAATCGTTGGATGTGCCTATTATCCCAACTTAAGACCCTTTCCGTCAACTATATTCCAGTTCCACTCAAGAGGAAATGTGTCAGACCAGGTCTTAGCAGTCAACACAAGCAATACTAGTGTCATGATATGTCTGGTCGTATTTATATTTCTATGGATGTCACATTTGATGAAGGAAACTATCTTTGTTTTAGATCTTTTGCAATGACCTCATAGATCTGTTCACTATGGCTGCCTTTTTCCTTGTCAATTTCCTACTTGGTTATCTTAAGAGCTTCAACCGTCTCAATCATCAATAAAGACCATTCTTAGAACCGGTACCTATCCACCTAATGTGAGCATGATTTCTCCATCCTTGGTTTCTGCAATCACTCCCTCATTCTCATCTCAAACTCCCTCACAGTCTTTGGTTCACAACAGACATTCTCCCTCAGTAAGTCCAAAATTATCACATGTACCGATCTCACGATCCATCATTCCAAATCAATTCAGCAATCTCCACCTACACCCAACGTTCATCTTGGTATAATCCAACCTCTTACTTGAATGATTTATCATCTACAACCATTCTACCTACATTCACTACCACATCCATCATCAACCCTCACCCTATGCAAATCAGAGCCAAGAATGACATCTTTAAACCCCAAAGCCTATTTCTTAAAAGCTCGGAAAGTTGGTCCCCATTTGAAACCTCTCAATGTTATAGAAGCATTGTCTGATCCTAAGTGGTAGACATCAACAAATGAAGAAGATTAGGCTCTCTTGAAAAATAGGATTTGGTTTCGCCATCTCCTAAGAAGAATTCGGTAGAAATTGGTGTATTTTCAGTCTCAAACATAATCCAATGGAAGCATTTTCAAATACACGGAAAGATTGGTAGCTAAGGTTTTCATTCAGACCTATAGGGTGAACTTCATAGAAACCTTTTGCCAGGTAACAATAGCTTATGTTGTTAGATAATTTATTACATTGGCTATTTCCTTTTTGAATGGCACCTTGAATGAGATAATTAATATGCCACAACTTGAGAGATACAAGGACCCTCAAAGATCGCATATTGCCGGCAGACTTAACAAGGCCATATATGGATTGAAGCAAGCTCCAAGAGCCTTGTATGAGGAATTAATGACTCGGATGTTGACCTAGAAATTTACTCAATCAGTCTGTGACGATTCTCGGTTTGTGTGTAAAACAAATGAGAAAGTTCTTCTAGTCTAGGTGTATGTTGATGACATCTTCACAACTGGACGTTCTACTGATTTGATCAAAGATTTCAATCAACTTATAGACTCCAAATTCTCTCTGAAAGGCATAGGTTATGTCTCTCATTTCCTTGGAATGCTGGCACTAAGGGACGCTACTGGTTTGTATTTTTTCCAGACTCACTATGCCAGACAACTGCTCACCGGACTAGGCTTTGCTAATATGAAACCATCTCATACTCCCATGGCTCTTGGCAAGAAACTTGAAGAAAATAAAGGATAACATCTACAGAGTACAAGTGTTTACATAAGTGCAATTGGAGGTCTGCAATACCTAACTTACATTAGACCTGACATAACATATTCTATAAATTACTCAAGTCAGTTTATGCAGAATCATCACACTAAGCACTAGCAGGCCTTAAAAAGGCAACTCAAATATGTGAATGGAACTTTGGCATAAAACTTGCACTTCAAACCCTGCTACTTTTCTCAGATAACAGTTTTTCAAATGATTATTGGAGGTGACTTCAGTTTACAGAAAGTTTGTTGGTGGCTATTGTGTATATTTTGGAGATTCCTTGGTTTCTTGGTGTATAAAGAAGGAAATCGTGGTGTCCAGATGCAATTCAGAATCAGAGTATTGTTCATTAGCTAAGCTTTTAGCTAAACTTTAGTGGATCACTTATCTTCGTGTTGAGTTGGGAATTGTTCTTACAAAATGACCTACTGCCTAGTGTGACACTAGTGCTTCTTTAATTTCTGGCACACAATCTAGTATATCATGCCAGAACAAAACACATAGAAGTGGATGTTCATGAGAAATCAAGTGTTGAGTAAAAAGTTGAATGTGTGTGTTACATTCCATCTACTAATCAAATAGCATATTGCTTGACAAAACCCTTTTCTACTACAGTGTTTGAGCACTTCAAAACCAAACTCAACATGGTTTCTCCATCCTAAAGTTTGAGGGAGGGTGTTAAGGAACTGAATATTGTGCCCGGAGAAAAGGTATTGTTGATGCATAATTCAATCCACTTTCTAGATTGAAGAAAACATGAAGTACAATTTCGGCTCTGCTTCAATTTATTGCTCTTTTGAAGTGTGTTTTTCCCACATTTCATATAAACATCGGTACGTGCTTTTCTGTGGACAATAATTGTTCTCTTCAGCTTAACATAAGTTCATTTACTTGTTCTTTTTATGACATGAACCCTTTGCTAGGTCGGTGAATTCGGAGCTACGAGTAGTTTCTACCGATAAGAAATTATATGTGACAAGTCCGATCTAAGAATAATTTTGCAACCTGAGCTCTGAGAGTGACCAGATGGTGGTCGACAGAGCCCTAGTTGAGACCTTCAAGGGAGAGGCACAATATTGGGTTTGGCTTGAGTCGACCTATCCATCAATATGACTCGATTGATGCCTACAAAGTGGTACGAGTGTGATTTCCGGATATACCCATGCCATTATTACGCATTCAGCATAGAGATTCTTTCAAATTGTATATATATGTATATATGTAGTTACTACAGATCAATACAATCAAGTCGTTACGTTATTAAAAGGACAATTTAGATATTTCCCCATTAAATTTTTGGTACTCACCTTCAAATAAAATTAAAAATTTATCTCTTAAACACAGGAATACACTATAAAGTCTTATAATTTGGAAGAATCGTAGTAGTACTCACTATCGAACAAAAGGATGATCCAACAATGATTAAGGTCATTAATTGACTCAGTTTTGGACACACAAATACCGAAGAAGACGTTTCATTTGAATTACCATAAGTACAACATTACACATAAATCGACATCGTCTCATATATACTAGTACATATGTAAATTACTCGTAAAACGATGTCATTTTGTGAATTTTTTGCATTTAATGTTCAAGTAAATTGGAAGGGATCTTTTTCCTACCACTATTAAGCCAATGGCTCATTGGCACTATGATATGATTTTATTAATTTAAATATAATAATTTTATACCACAACAAAAGATGTTTAACAAAAAGACACAAAATGATTTTTATAAGACTGATATGAATCAATAGATCTCACGTCTTAATCAATAATCTAAAAGCATCTTTTGGATTTTTTTACGACCATTTTGTTGTGATACTATCATTATTGAAAACACACCGGTACGATGCTACTACGTTGCATCAGCCAAAGGGAAAATACTTGTGTGGAGAGAAGATTTCGAGGTGAAGTGCCGATCAGAACCACGCAATTCAAATACAGAATAAAACTCCATACGTGTGGAGGCACCACATCAAGTATTTCCCTACCAATGGCCAAAGCTAGGCTCTGTCAACAGATTCATCAAAAAGTCAAAGGCTCTGGAGACGTTGAAATACAACAAGCACAAGCAAAGCAATTTAACCCGTCACAAGTGTCGCAATCCGAACAGCAATCCAAGATCAACCGTTGAATATTTGCGGTTGTTGTAACACGGCGGTACCTCCAAAACGAAGGGTTTAATGAGCTGTCGTCAGACACACTCTTTGTTAGAGCAATGTCCTTGAGTTCTTCCTTTGCAAGAACAACAATATTACTGATCGAGGAATCGTCTGAGCGCGAAATGTTTACCAACATGCAAGCAAGAAGAATTATGAGCTTCTCCATGATGAACTAAACTAAATGACTAAGTATTCTAATGAAGGATGAATTGAGTAACTACTCTACAACTACTTTTGATGGATTTATTTATAATGCTGGGTTGTTTAAAAAGTCATAATATGGCCAGATTTCGTTAATTACAATGGTATATAGAGAATTATCAGATGTTTAAAATGTACAATGAGATCAGACAAATATGAATATATGACAGACCCGATTCTGTCTCAATTCATTCCATGCATGTCTCATCAGTGACTGAATCTACAACAAAAATAATATCTACCCTCTTTATTACCAGGTCAAAGAGATGAAGGTTTATATATATATATATATATATATATATATATATATATATATATGGTGAAGACTAATTCTATAGAAATAAATAAATTTACAACAACAATTTGTACGTTTTCACAGGAAAAATATACAAAGCTAGGCCGGCGTTGGGGTCAGGGAAAAAAGTTACCCATCCAAGAAATCCCACTGTCGGCTACATTACTCTGAGATAAAAGATACTACATCCGTTCCAAAATATAAATCATCGTATGTGTTTTCACACAGATTAAGAAAATGACTAAATGTCATAAATTTGATGGTTAATGTCTAAAATATCCATTGACTATCATTAATGCAATAGTTGTTAATGAATGAAAAGTTGTTGGATTGATAATAAATTAGGGGTAAGATAGAGAAAAGAGTAATAAATGTTGCATTGATAATGTAAAATAAATTATACTGTGAAACAAAACAAAAACTGTAGGATGACTTATATTTTGGAACAGAGGTAGTAGATAAAAAAAAAATGTTAAACCATAACCTTAAGGGTCCCCACTCCTTCCACGAGATGAGTAGAGATGTTAATCAGGTAACATAGCGACTCAGAGTCATTAGTTTGCTATTATACCAAACAGACTGAAAGAAGTCGCGTCCCTTTACGGGATTTGAACTTCGACACTCCAGATTTTCGGTCCAGCTACTTTCTAAGCACACAAGTCCTTTACCACTAGGTTATGTACTGGGGACAAGATAAGAGATATACATATCCTCTTAATTACTAGGTCAAGGAGATAAAGCTTCATTTGCTTTGGCTTTAAGAATATTTGCATCAGATATTTTTAACAAATTTTTTCTATTTTAGTTTTAAATGGATGTTTTTTAAGTTTACAGAATCTTTATCTAAGATAAAATGTATCACGTACTCTATTTTCTAGGACATTTTGGGGCTCCTTGCCCTCTGACGATGTTTTGGCCGCTTGTTTGGCGGATGTTGATTAATAAAGTTTTTGTTTTCTAAAAAAAAAAATAGTACGGTAGATGTAAAAGAAAATTTAGAAAATCTGAATGAAGACGGTAGATATAAAGAAAAATTTACAAAATCATTATTTTACAGTAAAAAATTCTCTATCGGTTGCAGTGCTATTTTTCCTAAATAGATATGCTAAAATCTATAAAATACAGTTTTAAAAGATTTATAGTATCTATGGCAAGTACTCTAAGAGGGTCAAAGAATTAATTTTTTTTTGGATAAAACGACATTTCACATTTTTGTTGTTGAAAATGTCAAATTCATAATAAATAGACCGAAATAGCTTCATAATGTAATTTAGAAAGTATGAAAAAAAATTCAACACGTAAATTAAAGGAAGTAAATACCGGCATTAAATGCTGGAGTAATTATAGGGAAGTTAATCATCCCAAAAAAGGTTTATCAAATTTTCTAAAAATAAAATACGACTCTGAACTTAATGCACTCTCCTTTTAAAAAAAATTACAATGAGTAACATTTTTCGTTGATTTTCACCCTCATACGACTCCTTTTTACGCACACACACACACACAAAACACTTTTACGGCAGAACAAGACATCCAATCCATGAAGAAGAAAAAGTGAAATGTTACTGCATGCAGTGTTAATTCCGGATGACCGTTACTTTAAGACATAATCATACTCCATGTTTACATAATCATACTTCACACAAAATTGTTACTTTATGTTAGAAATGTAACTTCATGCGGTATTATTTCAGGATTACTTTAAGACATAATCATACTCTACGTTGAAATAATCGTACTTCACAAATAATTGTTACTTTACGTTAGAAATGTTATTTGAGGACATTCATATAGATTGACTACTTTAATATGCGGTGATCTCAGGGCTGGCACTATAAAATTTGGGCCTTCGGTGAAATCGCCGAATTAGGCATTTTAGTGTTAGATATTTTTTTCATAAATTAAATATTTAATAATTGTATGCATAGGAGTTGCCGTACAGATTAATGTTGCCGTAAAGAAACAGTGTTCAACCTGTCCGATCAGGTCGCGGTGGGTCGAAGGGGCAGCGCCCCTTCGCAGGGGTCGAGGGAGCATCGCCAACTCGTTGGGGCTCGGGGGCAACGCCCCTAAAAGCTAAACAGATACATGCATCAGTTCATGAACAGATTTATGCATTTATGAACTGATGTGCCTCTACAAGCGTACATGCATCTGTAAACGGTGATGACCCTTACCCTTTCGTATAGGAGTACCTCACTTCGTTGATAGTCTCAAAACATAACTACACAGTAGTAAAATGCAACATCTATTTTCTAGAATATTTAGAAACAAAAACCAAATTCACGGTTAACTGGTCAAGTGGTCTACAGTGTCTTTATATTTTTGTTTGTTTTTTCTTTATATATAATATTTTCTCCTGTGTCTTTTTTCCAACCCAAAAATGTTTTGTGTATAAATATGTGTTGTATGTCTATAATTTAGTCATTGTGATGTGATTCTGGATCAAATCAGATCGCACTTTCCCCAGGAATTAACTCGCGGATCAATAACGAGCTTAAAAAAACCTAACCTAGAGAGTGCCCAGGAAATAATTAAGGGACCAATCGAGAGCTATGGAAAACCTAGACCTAGAGTCTCTGACCTAGGATCGAGGCTAAGAACAAACAACGCTTGCTCACGACGCTGATTCGTTCTTAAAGGTGTATTCTCTACGATGAAGAAGATACTCACTCGCAAGTGATTGTTTTAAGCCGACTCGACTTAAAGAAATATTTAACTGAAATCACAATAATAAGGTGTAGAAATACAATGGCTGGTGTTGGCCTTAGTTTCTTCCTTTGGAGCCTAGTCATAGGGCCATCTCTGATCACAATCGGGTCCTCGGGTGTTATAGGAGCTAACGGGTCGGGAATGTCATCAGGGATCGCATCATATTGTAATTTTTTTGGGCCATTATCAATTCAAGTAAAAAAGAAAATTGTGTCATTATCAATTTAAGAAAAAAAATTTAGGCCTTTAGATTTACACATTATATTAGGTTGGATCGGATGGGATCTACACAGATTTTTTTTAGCGAAACATGTAATTTCGGCTACCCATGACATGACGCTTGGGCCTTCGGCCAATGACTCCTTAGCCTCTTTAATGGGCCGGCCCTGGGTGTTCTTGATTTTTATTAGCTAGACAAATCAATTTCTTGGAAGATTTTTATTTAAAGTTTTTAAATTTAAAGAAAATAAAGAAAATATAACTACGAGCCAAGGGCTTCAAGATTTAGATAAAGATTCTATTTAAAAGCATTTCTAGGATTTCGGAGTCACCACAGAATTACTATATGACTTACCCAAGATATGAATTCTACACTTATAAAGGCAATTATCAAATTTTATCACAAAAATATTTTTTTCAAATTATTTTCGTGATCGTACCTAAATTCACACTACCGGTTTCCCACGATAAAGAATGAATTTAGATACTTTAAAGGACCATAATTTCATGTCATCAAGGTCTTTATTAAATTTACATTCCAATAAAGCCCTAGATTTAATTTCTGTTTCCTAAAGTATCAATTAAATATTACTTTTTTAGTCTTTATTTAATCCAATAATTTCTCTATGTGGAATTGCGATTATTTACCCTCCCGAGCTATTAATTTCGACAATCAAACAAGAATAGTACAGAAGAATCAATTTATAATCATCAAATTCATAGAACAAAGGAAAGACTGAGTTTTTACCATATTCGGGTTTCTCCTAATCCTAGAATTTGATATCTACGATCACGCTTCGTATCAAGATTCCAAGATTCAATTGTACAATTGATACTTTGACAATAAAAATAAATAAATAGAGAATATGAGAAAATAGAGAGAAATAAACCGTCAAAGTATTGCATAAAATAATTCAACCATGAAAAAACTTCGTTCTTGAATTTCTTGAACCTAAAATCCTTGTTCTTAGGGATGGGAGATGATGATGAATGAAAGAGGAGGCCATGTTCGACTAAAATCTGATGGGAGGCATCCTCTCATGAATTGTCTAACTTGGGGGATAAATAATGGGATAAATAGGAATTTTTCTAAATTAAAATTGTGTAATTCATCTTCTAAAAAATTCCTTGAAATAGGAGGATAATGGCGCATTATTTTCCTATTTTTTTCTCTTCTTCACGCTATCTTCATGAAAATAACGTAGGAAATTGTCTCCACCTATCAGAACATTTCGTTGGTCTATAAAAAAATCTGAATACTAATCACACCATGTTTCATTATTTCACACCTAGGTGTGATTCTTCCTGCCTTCATGAAATTTTCCATCTTTTTCTCTTTTTCAATGCCTTTTCTGTTCGGATTCACCATATTTGAAAAATATCAAAACCATAACAGTAATCGAGTCCAAAAGAGGCAATTCATCATACGAAAATCACAAAATAGGCTTTAAAACAGGCTAAAATGATCCAAGAATTACCACATATGGATAGGAGTTAGCCTCGAGCAAGTGGATACTCATACTGAATTCATCGCTCCCATCGATGCTTGGTTCACTATAAAATATGTAGCTTTCTAAAGGGTCACCCACATATTTTTTGATAGTATCATCTTTCTCACACCCCTTCTTAGAAACATTTCAATAACAAGACTTCTTAACCAAAGAACAATCCGGATGTCTAGACAAATTGAATTGAGCTTTCTCATCTCCAACATTCAAGGATAGACTTCCACTCTTCGCATCAATAAACCCTCCCGCCGTAGCCTAGAAAGGTCTACCAAGAATCACGGAAGAGAAGCAAGAATCACGTAGCACATACCGTCCCCCAGACCTTTGTGCAATGCAAAATGTGAAATGTTGCATAGAAAGTAGAATTTTAACCCAGATACATGCCTCATGCTACCTATAAATAGTCACGTTTCCCTAGCCATAGCAAGTAAGTATGCAAAGAAGTAAACTATAATGGGATCGGATCTATCACCATGGTAAAAATCATAGCGCTTCCTCATCGTTAGAACCAGAGTTCAATCATCTTCCACATTCCAGTATAATAAACATTGCCTTTCACACACACACACACACACACACACACACACACACATATATATATATAAAAGTAATATTCAACAATATAATTTTTCTTTTAAATTCAATAACATTACACATAGAATTTTTAAGCATATTATATTACTCGTTTGTTTGCTATCTGACGATGCCTGAAATCATCTAAAAGGATATGACCGTTAAAGCAAGATTTATGAAGATGATCTCCAGATGTTCTTTGCCGACATGATACCTGTAAAACAAGGCATTCGGTAGGTGTCCGGAGTTCTACCTTCGGAAAAAAAAAACCCTACTATGCTCAAGTCAATTATATGAAGATAAGGTGGAGTACATTTTCAAGTAAAAGGATGATTGTATATGAAATCACATTACCTTGCAATGTAGGGAGATGATCTCTTTATATAGTATGTTTCAGTTGAGTTGATGGTCCAACCAATTGAGATGGTGTTGAAATATACATATGTCAGAATAGTGATTGATACCTGCCAAATGCATGTTGAGCCAGAGATTGTATTAGGATTATATATGTACATTTTGTATTTATTTGTATTTATATATAGTTCCGGAATATTCTACCCGTGTATATATATACTGCTGTATTGTAAACCCAATTCAATCAATGAAATATAATTTCCAATTCATCTATAATGGTATCAGAGCATAGAGAATTCCAATCTTCCTTTCCAAAAATTTTCCCAGCCGCATAACCCTAATTTAATTTTTTTTTCTCAGCATTTTATTTTACTCCTCCTACTTCCCATCGTCCTCTTCCTTTCTCCTTTCGGTTCAGCATTTCTCTGGTAATCATGTCTGCTGCAGATTCAACGTCCAGCAGCCCCCAATCCGGCACCACTCCTCCGCAATCTTCTTCCACAGTCCCCTTCCAAGCCAATTGTCGCACTTAATCCTGCTCTACATGTTCCGATCAAGCTCACCAACTCCAACTATACCGCCTGGAAACTCCATCTGTCCACCCTCCTCGCCGGTTATGATATTCTCGGATTTGTCAATGGCTCCACCCCATGCCCGCCCAAACTTGTCACCGTTGGTGGTGTCTCCTCCTCCAATCCGGATTATGCTATGTGGACTCGTCAGGGTGCTTTGGTGCATAACGTCATTCTCGGATCAGTCTCGTCGGACCTCGTCACTATTATTCAGTATACTACCTCGGCTCAGGAAGCTTGGTCTATCCTTGCTGACACATTTGGTAAGCAAAGTCGTGGTCGAATTAAGCAATTGAAACATTATCTTCGATCCATTACGAAAGGTAAATCTTTTGTATCCACCTATTTTACATTGATTAAATCCAAAGCTGATGAGCTTGCCGCTCTTGATTCTGCTGTTGATCCGGAAGACCTAGTTGATCTTATTTTCCAAAATCTTGGACCAGAATATTCTGAATTATCCCATGCTATTCAGGCTCGTGACTCGTTAATTTCTCCTCCTGAACTGCATGAAAAATTACTCAACCATGAAGCTAGCCTTCTCCACCAACACGCAGCATCTTCTTTTCCGGGCTACACTGCATTTGCAGCCCATTACCCTCCTCGGCCACCCCATCAACAGCGTCCCCCAATGCCCTATCAACCATCTCCACCCTCATTTCCCTCCCAACGCCCTTCCCAGCCTCCTAGACCTCTTCCTCAGCCCCCAGCTCCAGCCCCATTTCCAAATCCGCAACCCAACTCAACCCGAGGTCCACATCCTTATCAAGGTAAATGTCAATTGTGTGGGGTTTTTGGTCACTCTGCTAAACGATGTCCTACTTATCCGTTCTTTCAACAACTACCTCGTCCCCCTAACCCCAACCCAAACCCGAGGCCTCATCCCCCTCCTCAGGCTTATCCAGCTCAAGCTGAGTCCTCTTGGTTACTCGACAGTGGAGCCTCGTACCACTTCACTCATGATCTCAACCTCTTGTCATTGCATGATCCCTACACAGGTTTGGATAATATTATCATTGGTGATGGTCGTTCCCTTTCTATTAGTCATATTGGCTCCGCAAATATTTCTTCTTTTTGCTTATCTAATGTTTTGTGCGTACCCCAGTTATCCCAGAATCTTTTATCTATTTCGAAGTTTTGTGCTGATAATTCTGTCTCCATAATTAAAATTTTGTGCTGATAGTTCTTATCCGATTCCTTTTTGGTGAAGGATTCGAAGACTGGTCGATGCCTCCACCAGGGCCAAGCTAAAGATGGTGTCTACACTTGGTCCCCTAGTCCATTGCTTGCTTTTTCAGCCAATAAGACGACCACCTAGACTTGGCATCGTCGCTGTGGTCATCCTGCCTTTCCGATTATTCAATTTTTAGTTAAAAATAATTATTTGGACTTATCGTCTGTTGTTTCTTCCCCTTGTGATGCTTGTTAAAGTAATAAAATCCACATGCTTCCTTTTACTGAATCTACCTTACAATCTTCCCGCCCCTTGGATAATGTTTTTTCGGATGTTTGGACTGCTCCCATTTATTCTGTTGATGGTTATAAGTACTACGTTATTTTTGTTGATCACTTTATGCGCTTTATTTGGCTTTACCCTCTCGTTCATAAATCTGATGTGTCTGCTATTTTTCTTAAATTTAAACCTTACGTCGAAAAACTCCTTAATGCACCTATTAAAACACTTTATTCTGACAATGGCACTGAATACATTGCTTTACGTCCTTTTTTGTCCTCGTATGGAATTTCCCATCACACTTCCCCGCCTCACACTCCCCAACATAATGGTATTTCGAACGACGTCACTTGCATATCGTTGAAATGGCCCTCACCCTCCTCACCCATGCTTTCATGCCTATCACCTACTGGTCTTATGCAGTCAGCACCGCCATATACTTAATCAACCGTATGTCCACCAAAACCCGGCCATGAGTTCTCCCTATGAAAAACTCTACTCCAACCCCCCCAACTATGATAAACTTTGTGTGTTTGGTTGTCTTTGTTAGCCTTGGGTTAAGCCATACAATCAACATAAACTAGATTGATCTTCCATACCATGTGTTTTTCATGGGTACTCTCTCACCCAAAGTGCTTACTTGTGCTATGATCTCTCTGGGGCTCGTATGTATGTTTCTCATGATGTTCGGTTCATTGAGGATCTATTTCCCTTTGTCACCACTCCCCCTGATCCCGATCTTCCTTCTCTTACCACTTTAATCTCGCCTGACATGTATTCGGATCTTCCCACCCATCCTCTCTCATTCTCTCCGCCCTCATCTGCTCCGTCCGCCTCTTCCCAGCCATTTCTTAGCCTCATCCCTTCCTTTGATTCTACATCCTCCTCCTCCTCCGGCGCCTCACCACAATCGTCCTCTTCCCCACCACCACCTTCTCATCCTATGGTTACTCAAGCTCGCAACCACATCTTTGAACCTCGCCAGATTTTCAACCTTACCGCCCAATTGGATTCTCAATTCTCTGATACTGAGCCCTCCATTGTTAAACATGCCTTGCAAAGTTCTCATTGGCGCCTTGCGATGTCTGAGGAATTTGATGCGCTCGTGCGCAATGGCACTTGGTCACTGGTCCCCCCTGCACATGATCTTAATGTCGTTGGTTGTAAGTGGGTCTTTCAAATTAAATGCCACCGTGATGGCTCCATCGATTGCTATAAAGCTCGTTTAGTGGCAAAAGGTTTCACTCAGCGGCCCGGTATTGATTATTTTGAGACAATTAGCCCTGTGGTAAATCCTACAACTATCCGCCCAGTTCTCAGTATTGCGGTCTCTTTAGGTTGGTCTCTCCGCCAGCTCGATGTCAACAATGCCCTCTTGCAGGGTTCTCTCTCCGAGGATGTTTATATGACTCAGCCTCCGTGCTAAGAGGACACTGATCGTCCTGCCTACGTCTGCAAGCTTCATAAAGCCATTTATAGGCTTAAGCAGGCACCCCGGGCTTGGTATCATGAACTCCGGTCTTTTGTACTCTCTATTGGTTTTGCAAATTCTACTACAGACTCTTCTCTATTTATTGCTCGCACTTCATCCAGTATTACTATTTTTCTTGTGTACGTTGATGATATTATTATTACTGGCAGCTCTCCCTCTCAGGTACAGCAGGTTATTGATTCTCTTGCTCACCGGTTTTCTATCAAGGATCTTGGGCCCTTATCATATTTCTTGGGTGTTGAGGTCATGCCTAATGCTCATGGTCTGTTGCTTACCCAAACGAAATATATTCATGAGCTTCTCTCTCTGGTCAACATGCAAGACTCCAAACCGGTCTCCACCCCGCTTCCTCTTGATGCCTTTACATCCAGTGACTTGGCTTCTCTCCCGCACTCCGATGTTACTCAGTATCGTCAGGTTCTGGGTGCTTTGCAATATTTTCTCTTTACTCGGCCTGATATTGCTTATGCGGTCAACAAACTTTCTCAGTATATGTACTCTCCTTTAGATTATCACTGGTCCCTTGTTAAATGTATTCTTCGTTATTTGGCTGGTACATTACATGAAAGGCTTGCAGTTATTCTCTGCCTCCCCGCTTACGCTTCATGCCTTTTCTAATGCAGATTGGGGCGGATATCAAGATGCCGGTTACTCATCCACCTCTGGTTATTTGGTTTTCCTCGGCAAAAATCTTCTTTCCTGGAGTTCGAAAAAGCAGACGTCTGTTGCTCGTTCCTCTACTGAAGCTGAATATCGTTTGGTTGCTGATACTGCCGCTGAGATTGCTTGGCTCACTTATCTTCTCTCTGATCTTGGCTTCTCTATTGATACTACTCCGGTAATTTTCTGTGACAATGTTTGTGCCACTCAATTATGTGCTAATCCTGTTTTCCACTCTCGTATGAAGCATGTTGCAATCGATTATCACTTTATTCGTGATCATGTTTAGCGTGACCTGGTTCGTGTATCACATGTCTCTAGTGCGATCAACTCGCCGATGCCCTCACCAAACCACTTTCTCGGCTTCCGTTTCCGCACTTCAAGTCCAAGCTGGGTCTTCGGCTCCCTCGTCCCGTTTGAGGGGGCGTATTAGGATTATATATGTACATTTTGTATTTATTTGTATTTATATATAGTTCCGGAATATTCTACCCGTGTATATATATACTGTTGTATTGTAAACCCAATATATATACTGTTGTATTGTAAACCCAATTCAATCAATGAAATATAATTTCCAATTCATCTATCAGATTGGCTAGTGGCAGGGTAGCTACGACCTACTATATGTCCGATGTGGAGAGTATACAGATAGCTTTGCACTAGGAGCTCAGCTAGAGATGCATGCCTCTATGCCGTGATAGTGTTGGACGGAAGTTGATGCCGAACTCTTCACACATATAAAATAATATTGATTACGGAGGCGGTTTTATGGTCGTAGCCTTCTTGTGTGACTGTGTGAGTGCCATGTGTAGTAAGAGAATATTTTTGTATATTGCTAATAAGGCTCCTAAATACAAGCTAACAAGACTAACAGTATTCCTAAATATATGCTGAGGATAAATCACAATAATTACAGATATTATGGTTACACTACACTAATACCACCCCTCAAGTTGGACGAGGGAGGAGGCCTAACTTGGCTCGTTGGAGTTGGAAAGATGAGCGAGGGAGCGACTTTGTGAGGCAGTCGGCTAGTTGATCAGAGGCGTTAACATGTGCAATGCGGAGGGAACCACACTGAACCTGATCCCGAATATAGTGATAGTCGATGGCGACATGCTTCATACGAGAGTGGAAAACCGGGTTGGCACAAAATTGAGTAGTACCTAGGTTGTCGCAATATATAACCGGTTGAGCAGTGACAGGAAAGCGTAGGTCGTGCAACAAGAATGTGATCCAATTCAGCTCAGCTGTAGCAGCAGCAACGGCACGATACTCAGCCTCTGTTGATGAGCGAGCAATGGTACTTTGCTTCTTTGAACTCCATGAAATGGCATTGCCCCCAAGGTAAATAACGTGGGCACTGGTGGACGCGTAGTTATCTTTGTCACCACCCCAGTCAGCATCAGTGAAATCATGTAAAGTGAGGGGAGAATGACAGTAAAGTTGAATACCATAGTTGGTAGTGCCCGAAACATACCGAAGGAGACGCTTGACATACGACCAATGAACATCCGTAGGAGAGTGCATAAATTGGGATAACTTGTTAACGACAAATGCGATGTCCGGTCGGGTGAATGTGAGATACGTAGACTCCCAATAATCATGCGAAAGGTGGAGGGATCCGTGAGAGGAGTACCGGCCGTGGATTTTAAATTCGAAATATCAACCGGAAGAGGAGTGTCAACGGAGTTGGCATTTTGAAAGTTTACTTTTTCCGGAAGATCGGTCATATAACGCTTGTTGAGACGGGAGAATACCATCCGAATTCGAATAATTTCAATGCCAAGAAAATATGTGAGTGAGCCAAGATCCTTGAGGGCAAATTTGGAGGCGAGAGTTCCAATAAATTTGTCCAACGCAATGGAGTCATTTCCTGTAACAATCAAATCATCGACATAGACTAGCACATATAGTAAAAAATTCCCAGACGTGAAAATAAAAAGAGATGTATCCGCATGGGAGCTTTTGAAACCAGAGCGTAGAAGAAAGGATTTAAGCTCCTCATACCAAGCACGGGGTGCCTGTTTTAAACCATAAAGTGCCTTGCGAAGCTTGCAGATGTGTGTAGGATTAGTAGAGTCGACAAAACCTGCAGGTTGGGTAACATAGACGTCTTCTTGTAAGTGGCCTTGGAGAAAGGCATTATTAATGTCCAATTGTCGAAGAGACCACCCCTGCGTAAGAGCTAATGTGAGAACAACCCGAATGGTAGGGGGCTTGACAACAGGACTAAACGTTTCATAATAATCGATGCCGGGGCGCTGATGAAAACCTTTAGCCACTAGACGAGCCTTGTATCTGTCAATGGAGCCGTCAGGATGACGCTTTAACCGAAAGACCCATTTGGAGCCAATGATGTTAAGAGAAGGATCATGAGGGACTAGATCCCAGGTGTGATTACGAACGAGAGCATCATACTCTTCTTGCATTGCGGTTCGCCATTGGGGAAGTTTAAGAGCTTGTGTGACGGTAGTGGGTTCACTGTCAGGAGAGGGAGAGGAAGTAAGTTTAGTGTGAAGGTTAAGTTTTTGGATAGGACGATGAATATTATTTTGGGAGCGGGTGCGCATGGGGTGAGCTGGGGGATTGGGAGGTGGAGGCGGGTGGTTAGACGGTGGAGGTGACGAGGAAGAGGTGTCGGGTGGGGGTGGGAAGGTGGGTCAGCAGGTGGGCTGGAAGGTGGAGTTGCGGCTGGGGATGGGGAAGTTGGGGCTGTGTATGGAGGAGGCTCGGGGAGCCAGTCGGAGATATACGAGGAGGAGGATGAGATGGGGATGGAGGCGTGGGATTTGTATGGGAAGACAGTTTCAACAAATTGCACGTGACGTGAAACATAGAGACGAGAGTTGACATTATCGAAGCAAAGATAAGCATGTTGGGTGAGAGAATAGCCAAGGAAAATACACGGTTTGGAACGAGGTTCAAGCTTGTGTGAAGTATAGGGTCGAAGCCAAGGATAGCACAAGCATCCAAAAATGCGGAGTTTGGTGTAGTTGGGAGGTTTGTTAAAAATTAATTCATACGGGGAGCGCATATTAAGAACAGGGGTTGGCATGCGATTTATTAAGTAGACAGCGGTAGCAAAGGCATAGGGCCAGAAGGTAGTGGGAAGGCTGGCATGGGATAAGAGAGCAAGACCGGTTTCGACAATGTGGCGATGTTTACGTTCCGATAGGCCATTGTGTTCGGGAGTGTGTGGCGGGGTAGTAAAAAAAGATATCCCATGCGTGGACAGGTAGGAAGTGAGAGCAATATATTCACCACCATTATCCGAGTAGAGGACTTTAATGGGGGTATTAAAAAAAATTTCAACAATCGACCGAAAGGTTATAAACGTGGGGGCAACATCGGATTTTTACGGTGAGAGGGTAAAACCATACATAACGAGTAAAGTGGTCAACAAAAATAAGGTAATATTTAAATCCATCGAGCGAGAATAAATTGGGGATGTCCATACATCGGTAAATAAATATTCAAGAGGACGTGAAGACGACAAAGTTGAAACTTGAAAGGGAAGTTTGTGACTTTTATTTTCCAAACAAGCGGAACAATGCGACAAAGAGGAGGACGAAGCCTCTAAATTAAAATATTGACAAATTTTATTAAAAATTAAAGCAGCTGGATGACCCAAGCGATTGTGCCAGATGGAGGATGGAGCGGTGTGGGACGCAAAGGCAAGAAGAGGTTGAGAGGGCCATTGATAAAGTCCATTCTTAGCCGGTCCATGGAGGAGAATTTGTTGCGTCTGGATGTCCTTCACAAAAAATTCAGTGGGTAAGAATTCGATAGATAAGTTGTGTGAACGACATAATTGAGAAATGGAGAGTAAGTTTGTGGACATGGAAGGAACACAAAGGACATTTCGGAGAGATAACGATTTGGAATTAGATAGGGGGAGGGAGACAGAACCAGTATGAGAGATATTAAGAGGCTTACCATCACCAACCATAATATCATCGGAGCTAATGTAGGGCGAGTGCAGAGAGAGATTCTGGAGATCATTTGTGACGTGGTTATTCGCACCACTATCCAGGAGCCATTGGGGAGCGTCAGAGGGAGTAGAATCAGCTTGGGCAGCGACATGGGCTTGTGGCCGAGTGGAATGGGAGGGTACGGAGGAGGAGGAGGTGTGGGAAGCTAAAGTGTGAAGCTGTTGAATTTTTGGGCAGAATTTGGCGGAGTGCCCCTGAGTATAGCAGTATTGACATTTTCCAAGATACGGACGAGGGGAGGGATTGTGGGACTGATTGTGGGGTCGATAATTGGGTTGATTTTGGGACTGGTTGTAGCTGTGGTGGGTGGGGGTCTGATAGTGACGGTAATTGGGCTGGGAGGGGGTGGGTGAGCGCCAGTTTTGGGATGAGGGAGTAGGGAGGAGACCAGGACGGTTGGAGGGAGGGGCATATGTTGTGGCATTGGCTGTAGCAGGGGAGAAAGGAGTAATAGGCTGTTTGGGAGGCTTAAAGTTGAGTAATTTTTCATGTAATTCTTCAAAGGTGATCAAGGTTTCTCGTGCTTGAATCACTCGTGCAAAGTACGCATATTCATCACCAACATTTTCAAGGATGATGTCAACAAGGTCTTCATCATCCATTGGCTTATCAATCAAGGAGAGTTCATCGGCCTTGCTTTTTTAAGCGCTTGAATAAATTCAGAGATAGAGAGAGCCACGTTTCATGGCTTTGATATTATCGCGGAGGGTGCGGACACGACCACGGGAGGCTTTTGCATATGTGGTTTTCAGAATTTCCCACGCAGCATGGGAGGTAGGAGCTTTGCGAAGAAAAGAGACAACCGGAGGAGTGCAGGAAGCAATGATCGTGTGGAGGAGAAGCGAGTCTTGACGTTTCCACTTGGCATAATCCGGGTTAATTTTGTCACTGCCATCGGCGCCTTGCTTGTATTTGGGGGTGCCGGATTCGTACCATCAACATAGTCCATAACGTCGTAGCCGATGAGAAGGGGTTCCATTTGAGTAATCCAAATGCTATAGTTAGAGGAGTCCAATTTGATGGGAGTTTGTACCGCAGAATTGAAGGTAACAGGGGAGAAGGAGTCGGCCATGGGAGCTGTGACAAAAAAAAAAAAAAAAAAAAAAAGAGGATGACAGCAAGAGGAAGAACAGCGAAGAGGAAGAAGGAGGAGGGAGGGCTGCGGCTAGGGTTTGAGAAGGGCAATGCAAGAAGATGTTATGGCAGCTCTGATACCATATTAGAGTTAAGAGAATATTTTTGTATATTGATTAATTGTAAGGTGTTACAAAGGAAATATATAGACTCCTATAATATACACATGTGTTGCTAATAAGGCTCCTAAATACAAGCTAACAAGACTAACAGTATTCCTAAATATATGCTGAGGATAAATCACAATAATTACAGATATTATGGTTACACTACACTAATAGTGTGTACGGTGGCCAATGAGGCCCATCTCAAAAACTCCTTAGATCTAAGTTGGGATACGCATAGGTCTCACGTTAGGTCTGCATATAGTAAACGTGGCCCGAGTTGAATGGCCAGACTCAAACCGATTTCTAACTTTCTTGACGCGTGCTGAGTTTATGCATGTATGTAAGCCTTAATGTTTGAACGGCTGTTCCGATATGGTAAGTGTGAAAATCTCTTCACATTTCTTTGGTCATGTATAAAATGAGGGCTACCCTTTGACTGAAAAGCTTTTCGCCTTCTTGCTTCTGAAGACTGAATCTGTG
Source organism: Gentiana straminea (assembly GCA_036785695.1). NCBI lineage: Eukaryota > Viridiplantae > Streptophyta > Magnoliopsida > Gentianales > Gentianaceae > Gentiana > Gentiana straminea. Next base: position 3,423,177 of record JAVUPR010000479.1, read on the forward strand.
AAATCGTGCTCTATTAAACATTACGCGTAGATCCTTCTAGGACTTTGATAAGTAAGCTTTTCTAATTCTTTATTTTCTAAGTTTCAATTCCATTTAATATCATGGAACCTTTTAGTAACCAGAGCTTAGGTTATCTGTCCGATAACACTCCTGACATTGAAGTATATGTGGGATCCATAGCCGCCTGCTTGGTTCCATTATCTGCGTCTTCTTCTATATCTCAGTCTTGGACCTTTAACGAAATTTATGATGAACTTTATGATGATGAAGTGTCTTTTGGAATAGATTCAGAGCGAGCCTTGGTGATAGATATTGTAACGCCCCCAGACCCTGGGCCTAGTAGCACTAAATAAGTCATAAATGGTATTCAGAACCGACTATCAGATGGAACTATGCGCTGCACCATTAGAGATGGTGTAAGGATGGCCTCTAGTTACCATTGGTAGGGACGAAACTAGGACAAGTCTTGGTCGTCCTGGCTTGGACACCAGTCCCGTATAAGAGGGAGAATGTAAATTCCCACATCGGAAAAGTAGTAGATTGCTCACCCTCATATAAGAGTGAGACATAAAGGTCTTGTCAACTCGGGTTAGCCCTTTTAGACCAAGTGAGGACGACGGTCAAATCAGTTGACCGGATCATTTATGACTCATTTAGCGCTTCCAGGCCTGGGTTTTGGGGCGTTACAGATATCCTAGCAACCCTATTCTATACGGAAGATGATAGGCTTTTGCGAGAAATATATGATTGACTTAGATGCATTAAAATCCCTTCTTCTTGCCACCGAACAAAGAGCCAATCGATCCCTATAAGGAACTGCATGTACCATGTGCGCCGAGCAGTTAAAGGCCGGCCTTAGGTTTCTAATTAGCTTGATCGGCCTTTCTAGGTGTCCAATCTAACCAACAATGTACTGGGTCGGTTGTAGTCTAGCTCGGTGAGCAAGGTCGTATTCTCAAAGAGAAATCTCAGTTGAATACCAAAGTGTCCCAATAATCGAGTCTAGGTGTATCCATAATTTCGAGATTGGATGAAGGGGTAATGATATGAAACAAGGTGGCTTGGGTGATGTTCCAATGAACTAGATATGAGGTCTCATAATTACGTAGAATCAAGCTTCTCTAATAAGTTCCCAAAACATTCAAGGTGCAATTCACTAAGTCGATCAATGTAAACTAATCTCTCGCATTCATGAACTATAACCAAACATCTATCTATCGGCTAGGACTAGATTTGATTGAATGGATATGCATTAAAGAACTATGAATTGCTCAATCTAAGATTAGGTAACACACAAAGTAGAAATCAATTTTATGCACTTGATGATTTTACTATGTGTTCATGGTAACTATGTTCCATGTCGATTCCAAGAATTATGCCTCAAATTAACACTTAGATGATGCAATTAGTCATGAATTAATCACACCCATGAAGATCAATCACCATGACTTGAACTAATTAGGAATATACAAGACTACCCAACTTGAATCTAAGGAATCACAAGATATTTGGATCATTTTCTCATCACCCAAACCACAATTGACTTAGCTACTCATGATTATGGAAATAGCCAAGTAATTCATACTAATTAAAGCCACGAAAACAGAAATTGCACTAAAAATGAGAAAATAAACCTTAATTGAAATTTGAAATCATGAGATTAGTCCATTTTCCATGAAGATTCAACCAAAGATTCATGTATCCCCCATGGATAAACAAAACCCTTCGATGCGCATATCTTCCTATACTAATTCATCAACACTTGGCAAGGCATTCTCTTCATCAATACTTCGGCTTTCTTGACCAATGCCTTACATTATTTAACCACAATATTTAAATTTACACATAAAACAAAACAGATTATATGACAATGATATTGTTGTTAGGTATATTGACAAACCCTACATCTTTTTTCACACATTCACTAATTTTGTCTATTCAAGGAATTTGAGATAAAGTGTCCTTACTTGTCCATCAACCTACAGTGAAAGACAATATTTATGAGCAACATATGGATGTATGATTTCTAATAAGTCGAATGTACATAGAAAGTAAAAATCGGCCATTCAAGAATAACATCCAAAATCTACTGTGTATTACTCAAATATAGTTCATTTTTTCGATTATTAGCTTGTCGAAACGAGTTGTGGCTTTGTAACCGTCAAATGTGCAACTTCTGGAGAGAAAAAAAATAGACACAAATTCACCTCCGTAAAGTCAAATTCTTGTATGAGTTAACTAAAATAAAAAATTTTATTGATCGTTTTATCCTTATCCTTATGCAACCATTAGGGCTGGCCCACCTTGAAGGCGGAGGATGCGATGGTCTTAGGCCCAACGGTGCAGGCGGTCCAACATTAAATGTTTCGATAAAATAGTAGATTGAATCTGATCCAACCTAATATAAAGGCCCAAAAAATACTCGAATCAATAAAGGCCTTGGGGGAATGAGGCCCAATGACAAAAACATTTCAACAGTTAAGAGATAGGACAAGTTTGAAAAAATGTTGCATAAATGACCAAAATATAGCTAAAAAGACTCTTTTACCCTTATGAATAAAAGAAATTATGCCTCTTTTCACGCCATTTCAGAAAATTAGGGTTCCAATTCCTGTTTTCACGCAAATTCTCTGCCGTCACTGTGACTTCGAAGAAGACGCATACTTCATTGCAAAATTGGACGGAATTTCACGGAATGCGAACTTCATCAGTAATTTGGAAGGATTAATGCTCAAACCGATCTCAATTCGAAGATGTACGACCTCTGGTAGTGTTCTAATGCTGGGAAATTCATTTTCTTCGAAAATTTAGGGTTAGAATCACTTTTCCCTCTTCCTTTCACCTGTTCAGCTAGGAATGCAAGTAAATTAACTACTCGAAAATGGAAAAACAAGATCGAAGGTAGTTGCGAAGAAATCTGATGAGTGCATTACTAAGTGAGTACTAATTGGAAGAATTCACTGCTCTATTTCACTTAAATTGGCCGACGAGATTTCTGTCATTTTGATTGTTTCCTTAGAGAACATTACTCAAATTCATTGTAATATTGATTCACCTTTTACGTGCAATGATGGTGTTCTTGTTAACCTTGTTTATAGCAGCAAGTTTTAGTAGTCACATTCAAAATTGGACGAATTCACTGCTCTGTTTGCCTTAATTTAGTGGATGAGAAATATGTCATTTCGATTGCTTTGTCACTGAGAAATCAAAGTGGATTGTGTTTATGCAAAGTGAATTTTTAAACATTAATGTAGCTCATTGAACTATCTTTGTCTCTTGATTTTTATGTTTTAGTTCCTAAAAGTCTGATTCACTAAGAAAATTCACTAAGCCAAGTATTGAATATTCACTCAAATTCATTGTAACATTCATTCACTTTTTGATTCATATGTGTCATGGAAGTAATGGCTGAGAAAAGTTTATTTGCATGCCAAAATTTGCAGGAATAACTGTCCAATATATGTCATGTACTACATCTACCAAATTGCACGTAATCAGCTGATCGACAAAAAATGGAAGGCGGATGAAGTACAAGAATTCAAAGCTTTTATAGTAAATTGTACTACATCTAATCAGATGAACATCACAATGTAGTTCAACATCACTATTAATGTGTAGAAGCCAAGTGAACATCATGGCTTATTTTCATATGTATGTTCTAAATTGAAGTGATTTGAATTACTGGGGAGATGGAAACAACTATTATAATCAATCGCCGTGACCTTCTCTTGAATTCTCAAAACTTCTGTCGCTCCATCCCCGCAGGGGGGTTTACATATTTCAATTATTATATAATCTTTTTTCTGTCTCTTGGTTGATTAGTACATGAATGATTTTGAGTCATAACTTCAGTAACCACAATGCTAATGTCACAAATTATGTTTGTTCGAAATTCATTGTCAGAATTCACTGTTATTCGAAAATTCACTATTAATATTCACTAGTGAATTTTGACAGCGAATCTCCTAGAAAATAGAGTAACAATATCAAACAAACTCTCAAAACGAAACAAAGACTATTAAAACAAATGTTTTGTGAAATTGTTTTGCTGCATCCATTTTTTACATAACATATAATACGAAAATGAACATAATTCTACAAACACAAAAAGACAGAACATCCAAAATAAAATGCATAAAAGACAGAACATCCAAAACACAAACACAAAATGCATAAAATGCACCATCAAACTTGTTCGTAATATGTGCTTGTAGTTGCATTGACGACAAGTGTATAAGTTCCCTGGGCACGGAACTAGAATCCGTTCTCTGCTAACACGGGAGGCCGAGCTAGCCTCCATTACTTGGATAGAAATAAAGGCTTCGTCTTCAACGATAAGGGACTAATATAAGAATATTGACGCCTTCGAAAAAGAAGGTGCACGGTACTAATGAAGATGTATATATGTATATATACACATATATATATATATATACTAATATTCAAATGAAGATGATACTCTACTTAATATTGATTAAAGGCACCTAATTAATTGAAATTATCATTAAAAAGCAAAACATATTACACATACAGCAAAAGTCCAATGACATGAATCTTTAAGAAAGCATCATATCCCTTAGCTTCTTGAAAACTAATTTCAAAATCTGAGATTTTCAAAAGAAAAAAACTTTACATGACATTTCTCTTCTAACCTTCATCTTCCCCACTTCTATCTTCATCATCTTCTTTTTCTTCAATTCGAGCTCCATCGGCCAATGTCTTTTTATATGCCTCAAGCTCCATTTCGTAGTCAGTCTTTCTTTTATCAGATTCAGCTTGATAAGGAGCCTTTTCAGCCACATGCATCTATCTCTATATTTCACCTGCAGCTTTCAAGACCATAGAGACATATTTTTTTGTTCAGATTCTCTTCCTGATAGGTCTTCATGATTTCTTCCATGGAGGCTTGAAATGTAGCATGTACTGTGAATCATTAATGACCTTTGTTGCATCATATTCATACCTTAAGTCTTTATAACTATCAACACAATATCATGCTTAACTGACAACGGTTTTGGCATTTCGTCAAACAGCTGTCGGGTATCCTTCAAACCTTCAAGCTTCGACGAGTGGAGCTGTCCCTCCTCATCAAACAAGTTATTCCCAGCCTTAGGTTAAATGAAGATAGCATCAGACGCTTTATACAACAAAAAAGGTGATTGAAAACTAGTATGAACTGGTTTAGTCAATTTGTCAAACACCTTGTGTTGTTCATTTTCCAGTACATTTGGAAGAGAAACGAGTTGTTGGACTGAATGGTGCATTTCAGCGAACACCTTGCAGGCACCATTTTGCATCTCTTCCTCAACTGAATTTTTGGTTGCTTCTGTTGTTTGAGCTGAAGTATAATCACCGGCGTTGGAAAATAGAAGCTGCTCCACTGAAAGGATCACGACACTGGATTGCATAAATGCCTGAAATGCAATCCAGGAAATACAAAACACCGGCGTTAAACGTTGATTCTATCATGACACTGATATAATGCATATGTGATCAAATCTGTGATTGCATAAATGCTTGAAGTGCTGAATGTATTAAATATTGCAAGTCATCTAACCTCGATTGAAATGATCTATGTTGATCTCGAGCCTAAAATGCATCTCAGTTCCTCCTCGAACTTGTTCTATTTTTGCATTTCTTCCATCGTTTTCGAATGCTAAGTTAACATAGGAAATACAAAACACATGACTCTCCACTGTAGAATTACCATCTTCAAAAACCTACATAACAAAGGAATCAGAGAAAATAAACAATGAATCAACAAAGTAATCAGAAAAAATTAGCAGTGAATCATGCTATTTGTCATCAAACACACAATATTCAGAAAACAAACATCAAACTCAGGATGTAGAACGAGTAAAACTTAAAAAACTCAGATTTATGTACAGTTTCATTAGGAAGATTGAAATTTATCTTATAGATCTTAAAATCATCGAACAATAAGCAAAAAATGAAATAAAAAAGCAAATACACCTGTTGAATCAATGATTTGCTGAGAAAGAATCCTTGGAATACTTTCATGGTAGCAGAGCACTAAGACTAACGTCTTTCCGATCTTGGTCCTTCGTAAAGAATCCTTGGAATTCGATAATCTACACGAACCCTCACCCTATCCATTTTTTTTTTCCGTTTTTCCGTCGTCTTCTTCTTCAAGCTTTTTTTTTTCTTAATAAGGTGGGTGAAACAACCACAAGCTCCCAATGTGGGACACTTTAACACGCCCCCTCAAGTGTGGGCCGGGCACACAAAGCCAACAAATAGGCCCAACACTTGCACAATAAATGGTGGCTCCGATACCATGTAGAAAATCTAGGCTCAAACCCATATAAGAGGAGGGGCCTCATCCTCAAAACCTAAATTGTGAGGTGAGGGAAGTTCATCTCTTAATATGGTAGGTGAAACAACCACAAGCTCCCAATGTGGGACACTTTAACAACCTTAAAATTCAGCACCACCCCCTATGAATTAAGAATACATTTTACTTTGGTACGTGCAACATTTGGCAACCTTATTTCTCCCTTTTCATTAATCATAGGATACACGTTAAAAACGCGTAAGAAAACATGACAAACATACCAAATGTCTGTACACATTTTGTCCAAGAATATAATTAAACAATTGAAGCTGGAAACATTTTCTTTTCCCCACTACTCAAATGAAAATGAATAAATTAAAGCAAAAGTGTCAAAATGATTATCAATTCAAACACGAAAAATGCCTGTTTCTTTCGTATTAAAAAGTTGGTGCAATCAAAGTCTTTGTCAAGATTCTACTTTCCTATACTTTACATTTTTCCTATGGAGTTTGGGAAGCACTAAAGAAAAAAATAAGTTAAAGAAAAAGAAAGTGAAGCTGCTACCATTTAGGGCTATACACCCTACAAAAACCCACTCACCCGACAAACACTTTTTTTCTTGATTGTTTGCTTTTTGTTTACACCATTTTTCTATTCTATCTCTTGTACAAGATTCGTCTCACCTTTTGCTACTAGGTTACTTAGCCCTTATAGAAGCTATGTTGCGAATGTGATATATATATATATATATATATATATAGTTCTCTTTATCCGTAATATAAGAGGAGATCGTTAATTGCACCACACCAATTCCAATGAAATACAGACACAAACAAAGATGTTAAAGTCGGTAAAATATTGTTTATATGTATCATAATCAGCTAAATTTTTGGGAGAGATGATAATTCAACATGATATTAGAACGGGAGATTTTTGATTTAAACCTTGTTGCCAACATTATTTCCCCCTATTTATACTGTGCAAGTGTTGGGCTTATTTGTTTTTGGTATTGTAGAAACTTTGTGTGCCTAGCTGGCTCATGCTTGTTAAATTGTTAATTAACTGTATCCTCGTCTGCTTAAACTTTTGGTTGAGACGGTAGTTCAACAAAAAGCTGTGCGGACAGAGTAAGAAAGGTGTGTGCATCCATTCTTATGACCTCCATAGCACCATGGTCCTCGCGATAGAGGAAGCAACACTATCGGCTAAAATTCGATGAAGCGAATTGAATCAACGGTAAGCATACGACATCCACTTATTCCCCTATCAAGTTTGCATCACTCTTATAGTCTTATTTGATCCTGGTTGAATTTTGTGGTTCATTCGAACGTGGAGCAGGGGTGGATCTAGAAATATGTTTTACTTGGGTCACCGGAGGTTTTAGCTCCGAAAATTTGTTTCAGTGGAGTCACCCAAGCCTAAAACTATATTTTTTAACTACAAAATTACACTTTTTAACAAATAAAACTACATCGTTTTAATTTTAATTTTATTTTCCCCGATATAGATACCTCCGCCCCGGATGTGGGGCACTAATTTGAGGATCAAAATTCTAGCGCAACTGATACAAATTAGAATCCTTCATGCCCCCCCCCCCCCCCCCCCCCCCCCCCCACAACCCACACACACACACACACCACAGAAGTTGTGGAAATTCAAGTTCTTAGACACAGAACTTGAAGTAAAACTAGAAATTTAAATGCAAGAACAGGCGGGAAAATTAGAGAAGAAAGGAGACCGACTTAATTGGTGATTTTCATAAGAGCTTTCAATTGATGATTACACTGTTAATTTACAACTTAAAATAGGTGTAGGAACCTCCAATCGACCTAACTGACTCCTTGAACGGTTACATCATCCTAACTAACTATAACGGACTTTTGGAACAAGTGTTCGACCAAATTCCTATAAAAGCATTTGGTCTAGAACACTCATACCAAGCTGTCTGATGTACAATGCAAGCTTCCAAAGCTGAATTTTTTTTTTTTGACGGATACAAATATACGCACGCACACGCATTTTTGTCCTACTGGGACTCAAATCCGGAACCACCGGGTTAAGGGCCCAGTAATTACCCAATACCGTGTTGCAACAAACTGAATTCAAGAACTAAAAATGTTACAGAAGTTGTGATTGGGATTATCACATGATATATACTAGAGGAAGCTTTTTGGGAACTTAGTTTATTGGAGATGAATGACATCAATTTTCGTAGATTGCAGGATGTCTATTGTAAATATGGAATTCCATTGTATGCAAGAGATGCAAGTCCAATGACGAAATGGCCAGGGTTAGGAGTGAATTTCTCTATAATCTGTCACTGGTTTGAGAATTTAAAATGAGACAGATGATGGGACGCACCAAAATCAAAGTCCCACTGATTTTTGTGTTTTCTTGGTGATTCACTTATTTCGTGGAAAGACCAAGTAACAAGATGTTGTTTCAAGGCAAGGACGGGGTCAGGAATTTTTCGTCAGGTGGGATGAGATTTTTTTTTTCAGTGTTATTTATAAGGCATAATTTTCTGGAAAAATACTAAAATTTATTTATACTTTATGATGTATTTATTTTTACTTCCCAAACTACAAACGTTAACTCCAGTGTCAATTCAATGGATCTGACGTTACTAACAAGTGACATTGACATTTCTAAAACTATAACGTCAGTGTCATTACTAACCTGTTTTTTATTAAACGTCATATACCACTTACGTTATTTTCATTAAAAATAATCATTGTACTTGAAGTAATTTTTTAATTGTTTGAAATAATCGTGGTGTCGAAAATAAAAGTGTGATGCCAATGGAATCATTTTTTTGTTGTAACATATACTTTTAGTGGCTCATGTTTGGTGGGCTGTAAGCCTAATTATCTAGTAGACTGATGAGTTGACGGAATGGATATACATACTACATAGAAAAAAATAAAAAGAGCTGGGTGGGCTTAGCCCCCCTTAGCCCATAGTCTACCTCCGTCCTTGTTTCAAGGTCTTCAGCAGGAGCGGAGTATCGTGCCATGACTTGTACCACTTGTGAGATTGTCTTGTTACGTTGGTTACTTGAAGATATGTGTGTTTCTCTTCACCATCCAACTCCATTGTATATATATTGCGATAGTTAGAGTTCCTTTAACATTGATCGTAATTCATTTTTCCACGAGCGAATAAAACATATTGGGATCGACTGGCACTTCACTTGTGATCGTCTTCAGCTTCACACTACCACATTTGTGTAGATCGCTGACATGTTTACCAAGGTACAATCGGCTTTGCAGTTTCATTTTCTTTTTAGCAAACTCTCAATGCTAGCTCCTAGCTTTAGCACCGTGAGTATAAGGTATTTAAGTATAAAGGTAGCAAATAGCAATTATAACCAAAAAGGAAAGTCAGCGAATAGCCGAAGACTTAAAGTTAGATAGAAAATGTGTAGGAGAATCTAATAATTCATTCAGCTAGATTTTGGTCTCTTCCAATAGCAGACAACTTATACACACAACATCATAACTGAAAACACACTTGGCACACTCATACAATGCCAAGTGTTCCAATAGATAAGTAACACAAATTCATAACTAATATATCTATTTGTTAACATCCCCCTCAAGCTAAATGTGTGAACAAAAACCACATTTAGTTTGGTTCTGAACTCCATTAGCTGAGGTCCTAGTAGAGCTTTGGTCAAAGAGTCTGCTATCGGCATGGATGATGGCACAAATCTAACTGCCAGCTGCTTGTTCAGTACTTGATCTTTAACATAATGGATATCAACCTCTATATGTTTGGTCCGGGCATGGTAGACTGGATTGTGGGCAAGAACAGTAGCACTCAAGTTATCACACCAGGCCACTGGTACATCAGATAATGTAATGCCCATTTCCAATGGGAGCTGCTTGATCCAAAACATTTCTGAGGAAAGATTAGCCAATGACCTGTACTCAGATTCTGCACTTGATCTGGAGACAACACTCTGCTTTTAAGAGCTCCAAGAGACAAAGGAATTCCCTATGTAGACACAATAACCTGCAAATGACTTTCTGTCTAGGGGGTAACATGCCCAATCAGCATCATAGAAACCGGTCATAGTAATAGAGCCATTTGAACTGAAGAATAATCCATAGTGTAAAGTGCCTTTTACATATCTGAGCAGCCTTTTCAAGGCCTGCCAGTGCACCTGAGTAGGATGTTGCATGTATCGACTGAGATAATTAATTGAGTAAGCCAAATTTGGTCTTGTATTGGTAAGATATTGGAGTCCTCTTACTTCACTTCTGTAGATAGTGGGATGGTGCATAGGCTGTCCCTGATCTGGCAACAGGTGTTGTCATGGAACCATTGGAGTGGTGCAGGGTTTGAGATGATCCAACTGTAATCTTTTTAGCAATTGAGATGCATAGTGCCACTGTGTCAAGTATAGACCTGTTGAAGTTCTATGTGCCTCCATACCCAAAAAATGTGAGACAGGCCCCAAATCTTTCATGGAAAACTTTGAGTGTAGCATGTCAACAAAAGTCTTAATCAGTTTCTGAGAATTACCTGTCACTAGAATCTCAACAACATATACTAACACATAAAGCAACTGAACATTAGTTTTAATATGAATAAGGAAGAATCTGCAACTGACTATTTGAATCCCCAGTTCAGCATTTGCAATCTTAGGGCAACAAACCAAGCCCTAAGGGTCTGTTTAAGCCCATACAAAGCTTTCTCTAGCTTGCAAAACATAGTGAGGCTTAGTTTCATCTACAAAGCCTTCTGGACGTTCCATGTAAATATCATTCATTAGGGGTCAATTAAGGAATGCATTATCTATATCAACCTGATGTATGTGCCAATTCAGATTAACAGCTAGATCTAAGACAACTCTAATTGTAGATACCTTTGCTACAGGATTGAAAGTCTCTATAAAATCCACCCCATAAGTTTGATAGAACCCCTTGGCCACTAATTTTGGGTTTAAGTATTGTACCATCAGGCTTCATTGTGAGTTTGAAAACCCATATACAACCAATTGGATTTTATGTTCTGGATAGAGGAACAAGAATCCATGTACCATTCTTTTTCAAGGCATCAAATTCAGTGATCATAGCAGTCTTCCTCTTTGTACAGTTCATAGCTTCAAAGACTTTGTGTTGGTCCCAGAGAAGGGTGAAACTATAGTCGAGAGGGGGGGGGGGGGGTGAATGACTATAGTGGAGTTTCAAAAACTTTTCTTTTATATATAAGCTTTTGGGCAGCGGATAAGTCCCTTCTTACTATGTTGTTTTCAAATCAGTTTAAACAATCACAGATATTAGTTATGATGTAAGCAAATTAAATAAATGCAGTAACGTAAATTGCAAAAATTAAATTGACACAAGGCTTATAGTGGTTCAGGGTGGTGTAATCCCTTAATCCACTCTTCTCCTGTGATGATCGGAGGAATTCACTATCGTTTTCACAGATACAATAGTATGATTGTCCTTGGCTTCCCAAGCTTCACAATCTACAAGACTATCACTCCTTGACTGCAACAGCTTCAGTGATTCAGTCTTCCTTGCTGCTCCTTGAGATCAAAATCCTTCAACAGCTATCACAGATTCAACTCCTTCTCAGATTGTCTCTGATTCAGTTGCTTCAGTTGGATGTGAATGTGATTCACACACTTGATTGATCAATCTCAGCACCAAGTATGACTTTGTAGTTCTGATATCTGAGTTGATCACTAAATGTTTCCTTGTAAGTTCAGAGAGAAGGCTTTTCAAATTGACAGAGTTTTCACTTGATTTTTTCTTTTCTATTCTTTTCTTACATCCTTTTTGTCTGTCAATGCCTTCTATTTATAGCCTTGAATAATCTTGTTTTTGAATTTCCGGCCCTTGGCTATATTAGTGAGGGAATAATCCTTGATTTTATTCTTGATTCCCCCTTAATTGCATTCTCCTTGATTTCAGTGATTGGATTCTTTCTTCAAACGTATAGCAGAAAATCCGTCCTTGATTGATCCTCTATTGATTGTGCATTTAATGCATGATCTTCTGAATCTTCAACGTATATTAAATCGATCTGGTAAGTGTTACTTCGCCGTTTTTAGAACGGTCGAGTGATCCTTCTGACTTAGCCGTTTTAGCTTTTCCTTCACCGTTTCGTCTTCACTCAGCCGAAAGTGAGTCTGCTTTGCCGATTCACTGTCTTCTTCTTTGTTTCTGTTTGAGGAGAATCTTTTTATTTCACTGATCTTTGATTGGGGTGAGATCAGTGTACACCATATTCGAATATTAATGTGCATCGCTTGTAGTATAACTTAGACTTGTCCAAGGTCATCACAGACTTCCTTGGTTACAAGTCAGACCTTTAATGTCTGCATTGCTTCTCTGCTGGTGCTTGGCTGGCTTCACTTTGCCGAATACCTGGTTTTTGCTTTACCGTCCTACCAACTAGTACAATACTTGTCTGACTCAACCTATACAACATGTCAGACTCTAAGTAAAGACTTATACAGAGAATTCTAACTTATTTCAGGCTTGCTATAACAGTTAGTATGGCCATCATCAAAACATAATAAAATGTTCCTAACAATTTCCCCCTTTTTGATGATGCCAAAAACCCTCATAAGCCTGAACATAAGTAATCAAAAAAATTTATAACAACAAAACACAAATTCAGCAATTTTATTCATCCATCATGGGGCAATAAGATATTGCATCTTTTTATTTAAAGACAGGGCACATAGAAGTAATATAGAAATCATTCAGATTGAGTGTAAGATCTACTTCTTCACATCTTCAATCCTGATGCCTTTGCCTTTGCTGCCCTTGCCCTTTTCTGTTGGGCTTGCCTTCTCTTTACTACATCTTTTTATTTAAAGACCGGGCACATAGAAGTAATCTATAAATCATTCAGATTGAGTGTAAGATCTACTTCTTCACATCTTCAATCCTGATGCCTTTGGCTTTGCTGCCCTTGCCCTTTTCTGTTGGGCTTGCCTTCTCTTTACTGCTTTCAGGCTGCCCTTGCCCTTTTCTGTTGGGCTTGCCTTCTCTTTACTGCTTTCAGGCTTAGAACTTTCTTCCTGATGCCTTTGCCTTTGCTGCCCTTGCCCTTTTCTGTTGGGCTTGCCTTCTCTTTACTGCTTTCAGGCTGCCCTTGCCCTTTTCTGTTGGGCTTGCCTTCTCTTTACTGCTTTCGGCTTAGAACTTTCTTCCCCCTTTTTGGCAGCACTAAAAAAAGCTTCAAGATTTGTTGGTGTTGTATCAGAGTCAGGGAGTGGTCCATATCTTCTCTCCAGTATCTTGTTGTTGGCCTCACCAATTTTGAGTAGAAGGTCCAATTGCTTGCCAGAATGCTCCATTACCTCATCCAGATGCTGAATTTGATGAGTATGAGCATTGAGAGTGTCCACCAATGGCTTAAGATTGTTGTCCATTGTCTCGGCATGGAATTCAAGATTGGTTTGGACATGGTGAGGAATGAGTTTCTTGTAAGTTGCAAAGTAAGTTCACTTGCCTTTCCATGACTTCATCCCGAATCTTGATGTGATTAATGAGGGCCTCAATCTTGTGGTTGAAGGAGGTAGCTTCACTCCTTAAGGCATGCTTCAAATTTTGCCTGCTGTAGTATTGCCTTTCCATGTCCACAATGAGGGGTTGAATGTCCAGATTGAAGACTCTTTCTGGATCAATTTCTTCTGGTGTCACATGGGCATCTTCTTCATCCTCATCATTTTCACCCTCAACTTCTTCACCTTGCTTCTCCTTATTTTCCACTTCAACTTCTTGCTCTTCCTTTTCTTCTTCTTCCTTTTCATTTTGTGTTTCTTCTTTTTCTTCCATCTGCTCTTTTTCTGCCTCATTAGACACAGGGTCATTTTGTTGTTGATTGTGAGATTTTTCATCTGCTACTGTTTCCCCTTGTGCAATTGTGGGGAAGTTGACAATTTCGGCTGAGTGAGCTTTATCAGCTGGCTCACTGAGCTGTTTGTCAACTGTACCAATGCTTTTGAAAAGCACTTCTTGGAGAGTCAGTTCATCGTCAGAAATCCCCAAGTCTTCTTGATTTGCTTAAAGATTTCCACCTCTAGGTGTTCATCCTCTGACTCATCTTCTGCCTCATCTATTTCTTCCTCTTCAGATGAGGTGATTCTATATCCTTCCTCGCCTTCCTCCAGATAGGTGATTTCCTCTTGTTGCTTTTCTTCTTCAGTTGCTGTGTCGTCACTTATTGTCACAGGTTCATTCAAATTGCTGATTCCAGTCAGAGAGGTGCCTTTATGTGCCGTTTGGGATCTGGTTCTTAGTCTCACTCCCGATCTACTCCCTTCAGGTCGCTTTCTTTTGCTTCCAGCAATGCGTTTGGGCTTCAAGGAAGCCTTGATGTAGGTAAACATGGTTTTTGACTTGTGTGGGGACTGTAGATTGGTGGGTTTTACCTTCAATTCGTTGAACAGGTGTTGAAGAGGGAACCCATATGATTTCCTCTCCCAGAAATCGCCCTTTTTCTGTAAACCCTTGCTTGGTGCCGTTGTTGATAGATCAATTTCCTTTTGAATTTGGTCCTTCAATCGATTGAAAACAAACGTTGCCCAGTCGAATTTGATACCTTCGTAGATGATGGCCATCAGTCTGATCCGAACTTCAGTCAAATTTTCCATAGACCCCTTTCTACCCTCGATATTCTTGGTGATGACTGGTGCAAATTCCACGAATGGAAGTTTGAGCATTGATCTGGGCAGATTGTATGTTTTGCTGTTTCTGCTGGGATTCTTGGCTATATATCAGCCCAGAATTTCTGGACGTCAACTGTCACAAACTTGACATTGGCTGGACCGATTATGGGAAGTTGCAGATATCTGTTTAGTGTACCAGGAGTTATGACTATGTCTCTTCCAAAGATTGAGCTCGTGATGCGGTCGACTTCAGTCTTCTTTGTGCTGGGCACAAATTTGGCGTTTTCCAAAACGCAATCAGATTTTCATAACAAATTCCAGTGATTGGGGGGTTTAGGAAGGTCTTCAGCACCAAATTTGAACAACAGTCAACCAAGCGTTGAGCTTTCGCATCATTATCACAATACGAGAGATAATGTTCTGGTTTGAAGAATGAACCAGTGATGATTGACTTCTCATAGTATTTTTCAGTGGGAGAGATTGTGGAAGATGAAGCCATTGATAGTAGATAGATGTTTAGAAAGGAGTTCTTCAAGTTTTCAGTGAAAATCAAAAATAGGGTTTGTAAGTTTGCAAGATAGCGTAAAGATTTCTGAAAATCTCTAAGTCTTGTTTATATAGTGTGATTTGGGTAGTGTGAACGTGGTTTGAATATGGAAGGATTTTGTGACATAATGGCGTGATTTTGTATATATGAATTGCGATATTCGAGCGTAATGGGGGAGTGGTTTGAGGTAAGTAATGATAGAGCCCGGGAATCGAGGAGTTTATAATTCGAAAAATAATATAATTACCTCCATGATCATAAGTTGATCTCCACGTGTGTAATCTTTCACAGAATAATCCTTCATAATTTCCTTATTCTCCACGTGTAATCAGAATTGATTTTGTTCACACTTTTAATTTATCCAAGTCTTCATTTCGGTGAAGTGCCTTGGCTGGTTACTTAGCCGATCCAATGAGTTCTTCACCGTGCTGCTCCATTTAACTGTTCCTAACAATCAGTTAAGTTACCTTCGCTGGATACCAGTGCCTTACTTGCTACATCTTATGTAACGGCAAAGGTTGTACCAGTTGAAGAAGTCACTTAGCCGATTACTCCAGTTAGCCGCTATTTGATATTTATTCAATTTTTTTCATTCCTAACTCAGTTCTCAACATACTAAATCTTTCACAACTGAGTGGTTTAGTGAAGATGTCAGCCAATTGATCTTCAGTAGGTATGTGTTTTAGGATGACATCCCCTTTTTCAACATGGTCTCTGATGAAATGATGTCTTACATCAATGTGCTTTGTTCTTGAATGCAATACTGGATTTTCAGTAATAGATATTGCACTTGTGTTATCACACATGATTGGAATTGTTTTCTCTTCCACTCCATAGTCCCTTAGCCGTTGTCTAATCCAAAGTACTTGTGCACACAATGCCTACATCTGTCGCTATATATTCGCTTCATTTGTTGAGTAGATATGGAGTTTTGCTTTTTGCTGAACCAAGAGACTAGTCTAGTTCCTAGCATTTGACATGTTCCAGAGGTGCTTTTTCTATCTATTTTGCATCCAGCATAGTCAGAGTCTGAATATGATATCAATTTAAATCCTCCATCTTTTGGATACCAAATTCCAACATTTATAGTGTTTTTCAAGTATTTGACTATCCTTTTAGCTGCTAGAAGATGTGATTCTTTTGGTTGAGCTTGAAATCTTGCACACACTCCTACTACAAATGCTATATCAGGTCTGCTTGCAGTTAAGTATAATAAGGATCCAATGATTCCTCTATACATTTTCTGATCAACATCCCTTCCTGCTTCATCTTTTCCAAGTATGACTCTGGCACACATTGGTGTGTCTGCTGTGCCACTTGTATTCATCCCATACTTGTGTATCAAATCTCTTGTGTACTTGGCTTGACTAATGAAAATGCCATCCTTCATTTGCTTTACTTGAAGGCCAAGGAAATAGTTTAATTCTCCCATCATGCTCATCTGAAATTTGCTCTTCATCAGGTTTGCAAATTTCTCACAAAGCTTTTCATCCTCTGATCCAAAGATTATATCATCAACATAGATTTGTACTAGCAATGTGCTTGCTCCTTCCTCTAGTTTGAATAGAGTCTTGTCAATAGTTCCCTTGTTGAATCCATTCTTGATCAGAAATTGTGATAGTGTTTCATACCATGCTCTAGGTGCCTGTTTGAGGCCATAGAGGGCCTTCTTGAGTTTGTATACTTTGTCTTCTTTTCCTTTGATTTGAAATCCAGGAGGTTGTTCTACATAAAATTCTTCTTCCAAAAGTCCATTTAGGAATGCACTCTTGACATCCATTTGATAGACTTTGAAGTCTTTGTATGCAGCAAATGCTAGAAAGAGTCTGATTGCTTCCAATCTTGCTACTGGTGAAAATGTTTCATCATAATCTATTTCTTCTGCTTGAGAATAGCCTTTTGCAACTAGCCTTACTTTGTTTCTGACAACAGTTCCTTGCTCATCCATCTTGTTCCTGAATACCCATTTTGCACCAATGATGTTGGCCATAGCTAGTCTGTCAACAAGTTCCCAGACTTCATTTCTTTCAAATTCATTTAGTTCTTATTGCATGGCTGTGATCCAATCTGCATCTTGGATTGCATCATCTATGGTCTTGGGTTCCACTTGTGATAGAAAGCAAGTTAGCATGTGATCCGGTTGTCTTCGGTTCTAACTCCCTGTGTGAATATCTCCAATAACTTGTTCTTCGGGATGGTCTCTTAGCCAATTTAGATCCGGTTGAAGTTGTTCGTCACTTGGTGCTTCCATACCTTCATGCTGAGCATGAACTTCAACTTCAGGTGCTTCTTCTGTTGTATTGATATGTGGCTTCTCTTGATTTTCAAAATGATGATTCAGGATAGTAGCTGGTATTGTTGCATTTGTATAGATTTCCCTCTATTCTGCTTTCTCTTCTTGGTCTTGAAGATCTTCACCATTTGTATTTGGTTCATAAAAAACCACATGTATTGATTCTTCAATCACCAATGTTCTTTTATTGAGTACTCTGAATGCTTTGCTGGTGTCTGAGTATCCTATGAAGATTGCTTCATCAGCCTTCTCATCAAAGGTATGCAAGCTTGTTCTGTTTAAGACAAAACATTTTGATCCAAACATATGAAAATATGAGATATTGGGTTTTCTACCATTCCATATTTCATATGGAGTCTTTCCATGATATTTGTTGATGATTGATCTGTTTTGTGTATGACATCTTGTGTTTTTGCTTGACCCCAAAACCTCTTTGGCAGTGGGCATGCTTGACAATCATTGTTCTAACTCGCTTCTTTGAGAGTTCTGTTTCTTCTTTCTGCTACACCATTTTGTTGTGGAGTTCCTGCTGCAGATAGTTGGTGTAACACTCCATTTTCTTCACAATAGGTTCTGATAATTTCATTTAGAAATTCAGTGCCTCTATCTGATCTGATTTTTATAATCTTTAGCTCTTTCTCATTTTGGAGTCTTCTCAGCAAATCTGGTAGCTTCTTGAGTGTTTCTTTCTTCTTGTTCATGAAAATGGTCCAGGTGTACTTTGAGAAGTCATCCACCACTACAAGAGTATATTTCTTACCACTCACACTTACTGGTGTGACTGGTCCAAACAGGTCCATGTGTAACAGATGTAGAACTCTTGTTGTAGATTGATAAGGTTTTGACTTGAATGAACTTTTGATCTGTTTTCCTTTCTGACATGCATCACATAAACTTTCTTTCTTGAATGTGATCTCTGGCAGGCCTTCAACTAGCTTGCTCTTTGATAGTTTGTTGATGGTCTTGAAATTCAGGTGATTTAATCTTCTGTGCCAAATCCAGCTTGTTGATAGTTTATTCTTGACAAGTAGACATGTTTTCGCCTTGGCGATTTCTCCGATCCACCACATACATGTTGTCCGGTCTTCTACCTGCAAGAACTACTGTGTTGGTTTGGCTGTGAATCACTTTGCATCCTTCTTTGTTGAAGTGCACATTGTAGCCTTTGTCACAGAATTGACTGATGCTCATCAGATTGAAGTTAAGTCCCTTGACATATGCCACGTTTTGAATCTTTAGATTGTTCTTGAGTATTATGCCTTCCCCCTTAATTTTGCTAGGGTTTTCTTTGCCTCCAAATGTGACTTTGGGTCCATCAAAGGCTTTGAAGTTAGTGAGCCATTTCTTGTTTCCTGTCATGTGTCTGGAACATCCACTGTCTATCTACCAGACATCCTACAAAATAGATTAATTAAGTTTAGGTACCCAACACTGTTTGGGTCCATACCTGTTAGCAATCATGCCTCTCATACCAAGTGTGTATCCAAAGGGTCTTCTTTTTGGATAATTGAAGTCATCAACTTCATATGTATAAGGAATGGCAGAATAGCTTCTAATGTTTTTACTGAAGATATTCTGATACTTTTCTCCACCTTTTGGTGCATTTACATCCTTTTTCACTTTCCAATATGCAGTGGGAAACCTTTCTTGCTTCATGTGTCTAGGAACAGATTGGTTTTTCTTAAACACATGATGCATTTTATGGAATGGTTTCCTTTTGTATTTTGGAGGTGCAACATTCCAATCATCCTCTGAAGGGTAAAGTCTGCCTTTACCTTTCAGATGGCTATTGTTCTTGATTGACTGGAATGAGGATTTAGTCTGCTGTTTCACTACACTAGGTTTTGACTTCACCGGAACAGGATGTTCTGTTGGAACTATGGTGTGTCCGTTTCTAAATTTTGATCCATTAATGGTCCTGAATTTAGAATTGTGTTGACCATTATTCCTACTTTCATCCTGACTGTTGTAGCCAAGACCAGATCTGGATCCAAACCTTTTTGAGGGTTTGTAAGCTGGTGCTTTTAGTGGTGCAGTGGTTATCTTTACTGGTGAGGAGATTTTCTTAATTGATCTGTTAATAACAGATGTATGATTATCTGCTTTTTGTTGATCATTTAAGTAGGTCTCCTTACTAGTTAATTCAGCTTTTGCTTTATCCAGTTCTTTCTTTAATCTCTTTTTCTTAGATCCTTGCATTCCTTTTCCAGAATTTCATGATTCTTTTCAATTTCATCAAATTTAGTCATGAGATTTTGGACTAGGTCTGCTGTATCTAATGGGAGACTAGAAGATTGTGCAGTGTTAGACGTGGATGCATTTGATGAGGAACAGGAACTAGATGTTACCTCAGTTTCATCTGATTCTTTAGTCATTAAACATAGGCTTGTTTCCTCAGTGTCTGAGCTATCACTTTTATATTCATCCAATTCTTTGGTCATGAGGCATAGACATGCTTTTTCATTTTCTGAGCTGTCTTCTTCATCACTATCATCTGAATCATTATCAGATGATTCTTCATTCTTTTCACTGCTGGATTCTGCCTTGAGTGCCTTCTTGCTTTTTCTCTTTTCAGATGCTTTGTATTTCTTCTTTTCATCATCTTTGTTATTTTCTTCAGGACAATCAGCCTTGAAGTGACCTTTCTTGTTGCAGTTGAAGCATATGTATTCATCATCATTCTTCCTCATATCTTTGTTTGAGTTTGACCTCTTGTTTGATGATGAATTCCCTTTGAAGGGCTTCTTTCTGCTAAACCTGTCAAAGCGTTTAACTAATAAAACAACCTGTTCTTTTAGTTCATGTGTCTCTTTGCTGATGCATTCGGCAAAGTTACTTTCTTGGGGTGCACTAATGCGGTGATTTTGTGTGTCTCGCCGGAGCACCATCTTCACCGTTCAATTCGAATTCATGAGCTTTTAATTGGGACATCGGTGTCGAGTGTCGGTGCTTGCAAGATTCGTTGTTCCTCTCGATTCGATGTTATGATCTTCCATCTTTCGGGTAGTCCTCTCAAGATCTTCAAGCATACTTTTTCTCGGGGATATATGTGTCCAAATTTCGTTGCAATTCATCGATGATGCTTGAGAATCGTTGTCCATTTGATCAATGGATTCACCGGCCTTCATTTTAAAGTTCTCAAATTTCGTTTTGCAACAGATAATTTGTTTTCTTTAATCGCTTCGGATCCTTCATTTATCAATGATAGCTTGTCCCACATCTCCTTTCTTCGTTTTGCGTCTTTGATTCTCATGAATATGTTGTTGTCTAGGGTCTTCAAGATCATGTCTTTTGCAACAAAGTCCAGATTTGCTCTTCTCCCGTCATCCTTGGTCCAATCCTTTTTAGGTTTGTCAATTTCCTTTCCTTGATCGCGCTCATGTGCCTACCACTGTAGTGATTGTGATTGGTCCATCATTAATTACATCCAGCATCTCTTCATGATTTGCTGCAAGATGAGATAGCATTCTTATTTTATATTAATCAAAATTATTAACATTAAAAACAGGTACTTTTGACAAGAAGTTTGAGGAATCCATCAGTGCAAATGAAGATATAAATGTAAGCGTATAGAAAACTCAGATTTGAAAACTACTTTGAAAATAAGTGATCTCCTTGTTACCAGAAATTAGATCTGAATAGGTTCTGATACTAGGAACACTGCTCTGCTACCAATTGTTGGTCCCAGAGAAGGGTGAAACTATAGTCAGAGGGGGTGGGGGGGGGGTGAATGACTATAGTGGAGTTTCAAAAACTTTTCTTTTATATATAAGCTTTTGGGCCGCGGATAAGTCCCTTCTTACTATGTTGTTTTCAAATCAGTTTAGACAATCACAGATATAAGTTATGATGTAGGCAAATTAAATAAATGCAGTAACGTAAATTGCAGAAATTAAATTGACACAAGGCTTATAGTGGTTCAGGGTGGTGTAATCCCTAAATCCAGTCTTCTCCTGTGATGATCGGAGGAATTCACTATCGTTTTCACAGATACAATAGTATGATTGTCCTTGGCTTCCCAAGCTTCACAATCTACAAGACTATCACTTCTTGACTGCAATAGCTTCAGTGATTCAGTCTTCCTTGCTGCTCATTGAGATCAAAATCCTTCAACAGCTATCACAGATTCAACTCCTTCTCAAATTGTCTCTGATTCAGTTGCTTCCGTTGGATGTGAATGTGATTCACACACTTGATTGATCAATCTCAGCACCAAGTATGACTTTGTAGTTCTGATATCTGAGTTGATCACTAAATGTTTCCTTGTAAGTTCAGAGAGAAGGCTTTTCAAATTGACAGAGTTTTCACTTGATTTTTTCTTTTCTATTCTTTTCTTACATCCTTTTTGTCTGTCAATGCCTTCTATTTATAGCCTTGAATAATCTTGTTTTTGAATTTCCGTCCGTTGGCTATATTAGTGAGGGAATAATCCTTGATTTTATTCTTGATTCCCCCTTAATTGCATTCTCCTTGATTTTAGTGATTGGATTCTTTCTTCAAACGTATAGCAGAAAATCCGTCCTTGATTGATCCTCTATTGATTGTGCATTTAATGCATGATCTTCTGAATCTTCAACGTATATTAAATCTGATCTGGTAAGTGTTACTTCGCCGTTTTTAGAACGGTCGAGTGATCCTTTTGACTTAGCCGTTTTAGCTTTTCCTTCACCGTTTCGTCTTCACTCAGCCGAAAGTGAGTCTGCTTTGCCGATTCAATGTCTTCTTCTTTGTTTCTGTTTGAGGAGAATCTTTGTATTTCACTGATCTTTGATTGGGGTGAGATCAGTGTACACCATATTCGATTATTAATGTGCATCACTTGTAGTATAACTTAGACTTGTCCAAGGTCATCACAGACTTCCTTGGTTACAAGTCAGACCTTTAATGTCTGCATTGCTTCTCTGCTGGTGCTTGGCTGGCTTCACTTTGCCGAATACCTGGTTTTTGCTTTGCCGTCCTACCAACTAGTACAATACTTGTCTGACTCAACCTATGCAACATGTCAGACTCTAAGTAAAGACTTATACAGAGAATTCTAACTTATTTCAGGCTTGCTATAACAGTTAGTATGGCCATCATCAAAACATAGTAAAATGTTCCTAACACTTTGGTTGGTTCAGAAAGGTGATCAGGAAGAATGGTGGATTGAATTTGAGCTGAGTTGGTCTTAGGTTTGAAAATTCCACTATTGGAACGGGTTTGCATAGGATGGCCTTGTGGGGGAGGTATTGTTATGACATGATCTTATATATTGGATGGTTGTGGAGAATGATCAGTGATGTTTGATGGAAATACTTCAGAGAGAGGGCTATAGGAAGTAGGACTGTTATTGAGAGAAATAGAATTTGGGTAGGAATTTTCTGTAGATGGGGGTGAGGATATGACAGAATTGGTGGATTTGGAAGGTGATGGCATATTGATGGATTTGGAAGGTGATGGCATATGAGAAGATGAGACAGTAGTATGATTGGATGCTGCTAACTTGTCTTCATGTGATGCTTCTACAGATAATGGCCCTTGTGAAGGATAAGAGGGTGGGCCAAAAGGAAGGTAGGTAACCAGATCAGGATCCGCAAGGATTTCTCTATGAGGCCCTAACTGAAACTTTTCCTTAAAGGGAAACTCAGACTCATTGAAAACAACATTCCTGGTAATGAAGATTCTCCTAAACTCATCCAAACACTTATATCCTTTATGGTAGGGACTAATGCCTAGATATTTTCTCTTGGTAGTGTGAAATCTAAACTTTGTGGAATTAATTAAAAGGTCTGAGATGGGGAAAACATGCACATCCAAAAACTTTGCAGAACTTATAATAAGTTTTCTTTGAAAAACAACTTCAAAGGGAGATTTGTTATCAAAAACGGGGGTAGGTAAGGAGTTAATCATAGTAATAGCTTCAACAAAGCTATCCTACCAAAATTTTAAGGGTAGAGAGGCATAAGCTAGTTGAGTTAGGCCTAGTTCCACTACGTGTCCATGTTTTCTTTCTGCTCTACCATTTTGTTGGTGAGCATGAGGACAAGGGTGCCTGAAGTGGATTCCATCTTTTTTAAGGTAGGGTTCAAGTGTTATATATTCTCCCCCCAATCTGTTTGCGAACATTTAATTTTAGTGGTGCACTGATTTTCAACCAGATTTTTAAATCATAGAAATGCAGAAAAGACCTTTGATTTGTGTTTTAAAGAGAAAATCCAAGTCTATCTTGACCAATCATCAATGAAGTTCACATAATAAAGATAACCAAAAGTGGATTGAACAGGGACAGGACCCCATAAATCAGAGTGAACAAGGTCAAGTACATGTTTAGCATGAGAATCAGAATTCTAATAAGGCAAGGCATGGCCTTTGCCAAATTGATAAGCATCGCAAATCAGTAAATTTCCATTGATATTGACATTACAGGACTTTATGATTTGACTAAGAACAAGTTTGGAAGGATGGTCTAATCTCCTATGCCAAACATTTGGATCCTTGTCAAGACTCACAGTTCCTAAACACAAACTAGGGGGACCAGACAAAGACTTAGAACTAGCATTATTGTAGGAAGACTGAAAAGTAGGAAAACTTAGGGTAGGATTTGAAGCTGACTGGAGTGAAGAAAGCTCTCTTAAGGGGCCATTATCTTGTAGAGACCATCACTGAGTACTCATGTTAGAAGCAGTATCCGCGTTTTCTTGTCATTCATATAACAAGCAGTAGGGGTAAATTCAACAGTGATATGGTTGTTGAAAAAGTGTCTTAAACCCAATCGGGTTGGACCAGATCCGACCGGGTCGGACCATTTCTACTATTTCTTTATGATTATACATATATAATAAATGGCTTTTATGTTGTCATATATTTGTTCTTTCAAAGAACCGATTATGAATTGTTATATGATAACGTCCTTAGTATTAACTGTGATAGATAAACCATGATAGGCGATTATGGTTGATGAGATCTCTAATCACTTTAATAAGTTTGATACTTAAATGTCTATAGGCTGATGTACTATTAAACAGGGCATTGATAATACGAACAGACTAGCATGTATTAGATGTCTTCTGTCTTTTGGGCAGGGATAGATCTCGTCTATCGCAGTGTAGAGACACTTGGACTGTACGTGGACGTGTGTTAGAGAATGCGTACGTTAGACTGACCCACTTACACTGATAAGTGTCAGACTATGTGGTGGTTGTGTAATTATCCGTAGGACCGGAGTCTACATGGCATCACGGTGTGTATTGTCATGCTTTGACACTATTGAGGTTTCCTTTAGCCATGGGGCAGTCATGCGGTAGTGATTGGGTGTGATACCGAAGCATGCGGAGTATACATGTTTGGTCGTCTAGGAATCACGTACCCTAAGAGTAAGGGTGAATATCTGAAAGTGCCTTCTTATAAGGAATGTCTTACTCTCATGAATCTTTGCAAAGTGGAAGTAAATGAGTTACTTCGAGAGAGCATGATATCCAGATTATAAGATACGGTCTTCAATGATTGACATTTGACGTACGACCGTATGGATATTATTACAGCGATAGGATTCTATTTACACGCTAACCGAGCACATGAAAGGTAGTAGTCATTGCGTATTGACTCTTCCGATGATTGGGGGTCATGGACGTGTTGCTAGACGCTATCCGTGATCGTTAGATGTGAAGGGCATTTTCGTAATTGCGCCTTATGTCTACGGCCAACATATTCGGAAGTCTATCGGGTCACACATATATGAACATCGAGTCGGATTAAAATGTGGTTATAGTTGATAACCAAATAAGGAAAGTTTTATCTCAGTATTATAAAGGTTATAGTAGTAAATTAATATGGTGGTATTTATTTATTATAATACAAGATATTAATTATGTTGATTAATTGAATATATATATATATATATATTATGAATAAATATATATATGTATATGTATATATATATATATATGTATTGTATATATATATATATATATATGTATATATATATATATATATATATATATATATATATATATATATATATATATATATATATATATATATATATATATATATATATATATATATATTATATGTGGCCAAAATCTGTGTGTGTACGAAACACTTGAATTTGGCTGATAATTGGAGCTATCTTTTTATATAGGATACATTTGGATTGTGTAATTTAATTAATTAGATTACCATAATATTAATATTGGATATCATTGATTTTGGAAAAAATAGATTAATGGTAATAAGATAAAGATAGTCAATATTAGATATTGACAATAACTTGGAAATATTTAATATAGGATATTAAATTAAATGAGATAAATCAATTAAAGAGATTTTCCTTATTTTATTAGGAAAAAGTTTTCTTTCTCTTTACTCTACTCAAGACTTGTTCCCCAAGGATTTTGGGAATGCTTGGGGCGCTCCATATGCCTATAAAAGCACTATAAAAGCAAAGGGTGCCAAGCTCTTGTATAGTACACCATAACTCCAAGAACTAATTGTTCTCGTGGAAAAATAAGAGAGCTTCTAGAGAGAGTTTGTAGAGAGAGAAAAGGTTGACCTAGGAGTCGAGTTTTTATAGGAACAATCCTTGGCGGGATTCCGGCGAGGTGGTCGTGTGGATTACTAGTAGAGGCTGGACACTTGGACGGCTCACGCACATCTACTCCTACCGGACGGTCAAAGCGTCGATCTTTTAGATCAACCAAAGGTAGTATTGACGTCCCCTCTCATATATGTTTATTGTTTAAACCGAGACAATCCTGGATCGGGAAATTAATTTTTTTTAATTCCGCTACGCTACTCGATTGATTTCCTAACAGTGGTATCAGAGTTGTCTTCGAGCTTAAGCAATAAGAATCTTTTATTCGTGTAGTAAATTAGATCCAATAGATTAAATCATGTTGATATTTATTCGTAATTAGTGCACGAAAAGGAAAAAAAAAGGCGGCGGCGGCGGCCTCCGGGCGGCCGGAGGCTGTCAGCACCACCGTCCCCTCCACTTCTTGTTTTGTTTTGTGCATCTTTATTTTTCAATATGGTTCATGGTTGGTAATTTCTCTTTTGTTTAGTTGATGCCATATGACTAACCAATTGTTCAAATAGTTTGACCAATGGAAAGCCATGTGGCATCACCCAATTTGTTCGGAAGAAATATGATTTGGTTATGAACCAAATCTTGGCTATTTCAAATTTTTTGGAATAGGCCTAGGCCTCTTCCAAAATATTTGATTTTAGAAGTGGCCTAAGGGCCTAGGATGCCTTTAAATTTGGTTTGTACCAAACCAAAGGCATCCTTTTCATTAAGAATCAAAATGAAAGAAACAAAAGAGACCCATTTGATTTTGATTTTATTTAAAATAGTTTTAAATTAGAAAATTAAAATTAAAACCGATTTATTATTAATGGTTAATATTATTTCGATTAAAGCTATTAATTAATCAAACGTTAAATAATTAATTGATTGGATTCTATAAGACGCAAGTAGTAAAAATTTAAATTTTATCTTTTTCATAAGATATTGATTGTATGGATTAGATAGTATATATACTATGATTATATGAACCCCGATTGATCATGGACTTGACTCATAGGATAGATGTGAATGCTTTATTTTCTGTTGGTTTTTATTTTTGTCTTAGGCCGTTATGAAGAACGTGACCTAGTTTTTTTTTTGCATTATCCCATTCCCGTTGCCCCCCCCCCCCCCCCCCCCCCCGTCTGCGGCGGGTGTAAAATTTATTAGATAGATTTTTTATGTAAATAAATTGAAGACAAAGATGAAGACCAAAAGAAAGGCGATAAAGATCCATAGAGATGGCTCAAGTCAAATATTTATTGGTGGTTGCGGATACCCTTAGTTGTGGCCCGCGGTTTCGTCAGTTTGTATTCGAAACCGCACATAGGAAAAGTCCATGATCATACCGGTTAATTTTGTGCGTGGAATGTTGTGTATGTTTTGCTTTATATGATATTGTAGTAATATGCACGTAATAGATGAGACTGTCACTAAAAATTAATTAAGTGAATTAATTTAAAATTACTCCCACAACAAAAATCGAGTTATATTTGTCTCTCAATATTATAATGACGGTGAAGAGCCTTGTTCGGATCCAACTGATCGGCCTTCGTCGGGAGTTGACCTACCTCGGGTATGTCGTCGTTATTGAGATATGATCGTTATGAGATCTCATGAATATTTGGATTATGACTCGACTAAGAATCTTGCGGTGAATGGAACTCGTCAGGACCGTCTGATTTTAGAGAGAAGGGGTTGACTATCACATAAAATGTGAATTCTCAAAGAGTTGACTAGTCAACCACCAAGAGTCACATAGAGATGTGATTGGTAAAGTGTTACCTATCTTTCAAATTATTCCGGTTGATCGGACCTCGTCGGGAATCGGGGTAACTAGATGAGATCTTGGCCACTAAAGAATTTTTGAAAGTTTCTTGAATGTCAATTGGGAGTAGTTGACTAGTGAGAGCAAAATCATAATCCCAAAGACCATCTTTGATTTTACATGTATAATCAACCACACTTTTTATCTTTATTTTATGTTGTAGTTTTAGCAAATTTTATTTATGTTTTTATTCTCGATTAGTAAAACCAAATAATGAATGTTACCTTTTGAGAAACGTTCTCAAGTAAGGTTAAGTAATTTTAATCCTTTTAAAATAAGGAATGACACGAGCAATCGCGTTTTCGCAGTTGAATACAATGAGACTACATATTTGATGGAGTGCTCTAAGACTTTAATTATTAACGGAAGCGCACATATTGGACATAACGATATCCAATTGGTCACTCCATCATACGATGATGATTATTCAAACATTAGATGGATTAGGTAAGGATGACCACGTCAAATTTCGGGAAGGTCGTTTTCGAAATTGTAAGATTTAAGTATCGACTTAATTCTTTAATCATTGCTTGAAAGTAAATTAAATAGTTCATGTTTTGAATATGATTCAAAAAGTTGAATTGGCTATTTAACAAACGTTGGATTTTCTTTATGAAAGAAAGTTGAAGACACAATTCTTGTGATTTTTCTTAAGTCTTAAGAAGACTAAATTAGGAAATATTTACAAAAGCTTGAAGGATTAAAATGGAAAGTTAGGGCAAGTTCTTGAGTAAGAGAGCTTATCGAAGTCTCTACCTTATGTATGTAAGTTGAGATAAATCTATCTAAACTCAAGTCAACTCTCAGCTATATGATATCCTACGAGTGTGATTAAATTAGATAGATTAAATACAGATTTGGAAGGTGAAGTAAACGTTGTAACACTTACAATATTCTGGATCTAGTAAACTGATAAGGAAACTAAATAAATGTTATTATGTTCTGGTTCTTATGAAGAACACGACTTTCAGTTACTTGTTAGGATTTAGTCTACATATTCAATTGTAAGGAATAAATATTGTTCTGATAAAGTTGAATGGTCACTGAATCTAATTTACTAGATTATTGTCACTATATAGTCGATATAGGTGATGAGATCTCAACTAAGTATTTGTATGGTCGTTATCCTTAATGTTTGTGGTTGTTCTAGGCATAGTCTCTATAGAGGAGAGTCTTGTGATCAGATGTCATTTTGATGACGTCTGAGCCATATGATTATGAATCATGTGGGTTATACGTACCTCATCCAAAGGTGACTAATATACCCTTTTATGAAAATGGTTATAAAATCCATAAAATTGACTAGAGCCTAAACATATTGATGTATGTTGGCTTATGACAATTTATACCACAAATTATTGTTTATCTCTCTTGGACTATTTTTTAATGTACTTATTGAAGTACGACAATTCTGAAAGCCCGAAAAGTTCGAGCTAGTACGAACATGAGATAAATGAAACTTAGGATTAATATTCAATTGGATTGAAGCAATTAATAATTGGAGGGTGTTTCAGAAGTTGTCTAAAAAGGAATAAGATTCCCCCTTTAAGGATACCATTCTTGGATATGCACTTAGATTGTGTCTCTAAACTGGAAACAACACTTTATATGATAAAGGTGTGACGTAAGCCATGAAAAGTATCTCTTACCCGTTTCGGGATAGTACCCTTATACATACACTTAACCGAGTTCCAAAGAATAAAGGTTGAATAAATTCCATATTATATATTAAAGGGGATAATGTCGAATCTATCTTAACCGATGATTTGAAATGTCATAGGCAAAGTCAGAAAGGCTTGGAGCCTAGTACGACTTATGCGAATTTGTGGAATATCTTAGCAAGTACACTACATATCATTCACTTGCCCGCGGAGCAAAAAGCGTTTGTCTCCAAACATGCTGTCTTCTAGAGGAAGTGTTTCTTCCAAAAGAAACAGTTTGATAAAGTGAGATCTCAAAAGAGTTTGCCGCAAGGAGAGATTCAACCATAGGAACGTGAGCAGACGCCACACAGTGATGAGGTGTACAACACTGCTCAGTGCACACAAATTTTCTATAATTCTGTGGCCTGAAAAGGCTGCTGATGTGTTCATCTTGAAGAATGAATATCACACGACTTATGAAGGAATGTTTGAAAGGCAAGACTGAGAGATATGGTCAGGAGCCAAAATATCTGAATTAAATTCCATCAGTGACAATCAGGTTGTGAACCTAGTCTGTCTTACCTAGAGGGGTGTCCCTAAAAGGCTTCCATGGATAGTAATATGATTACCATAAGGCTATAGTGATGGCTGAAAGGTACGGGGTGCAAACCTTGTAATTATCTTTATGCTTCCAGCTGAGCCAAGTTCTATTCAGACTATGCTTGTTATAACTTCATATCATGGCTATATGATAGTGTTGAAGACATTGGGAAAATAGCTCGATGTTCATAGACGATAACATGATATGCGAGCCCACGAGATCTATTTATGGACTCAAACAAGTTTCTCTAGATGGTTTCTTTGTTTTGATAATCAAAGGAGCTTGATTTAGTCAAAATAAAGGATATGCCCAATGTAGTGGGAGTGTGTTACAATTTTTGAGTAAGGTATTCGATATCTCTCTCAGGAATTATCACCCCAGGTCACAGTTAATTAATATTTGGTAGTTCAAGGTCTTTATGAAAGCACTTAGATTAGCATTTCTTATTTTTGGAAAAAAGGAATCTATAGTGATACATTTAACTGCTGTTAATTTATAGTTTACCTATATAGATGTGATGCTAAAAGAGTTTAGCATAGGTCGCGAAAAGAGATACTGCTAGCCGGTGTTCTCAAGATCTATCTATGTTAGGACGTTAGTCCTAAAGATAAGGTGAAAGATGATGCCAGATCTTCATAGTCCATGAAGAATCATGAGCAAGAATGAAAGTAAATCTGGTGAATGTAGAGAATATCCTTAAAAAATTTAAGGATGGTTTCCTAGTTTATCGAAACTTGGAATCGGATAAACAAAGATATACAGACATGTATCCTGAGTATTATAAAGGCAAGTGGGAGCTACAGTATGGATTTGCATTCACTTTGATTAAGTGATGCAGTGAGCTAGAAACTTTCTTAGCAAGAGATCATTGTGAATTCTACAATTGAGCCAAAACAAAGTATGCGCATTGGAGGCACAGCGGAAGCAGTACATGGATCTAGAAGGTTCATTCTTTAACCATGTATGGTTCTTCCATATTTTCTATATAGCTGATATAGTTGTGGATTCATTTCTTGGACCAAGGACCAGGGTCTCATCAGAGATTCATATGTGTTGAGGCGGTTCCTTTGACTTGGTCATTTGGAGCATGATATGAGGATAGTCCGAGTCCCCACAGATTGCGATCCGTTCACTGCTAGGGCTGGTTGCAAGTATTGCATGAGATTCTTATGTTTCAACTTGGTCTTGTGTGTGCAGGTGATTGGTTTTAGACCAAATGGGAGATTGTTGAAAAAGTGTCCTAAACCCAATCGGGTTGGACCGGGTCGGACCATTTCTACTATTTCTTTATGATTATACATACATAATAAATGGATTTTCTGTTGTCATATATTTGTTCTTTCAAAGAACCGATTATGAATTGTTATATGATAACGTCCTTAGTATTAAAGCCGTGATAGAGAAACCATGGCGATTATGGTTGATGAGATCTCTAATCACTTTAATAAGTTTGATACTTAAATGTCTCTAGGCTGATGTACTATTAAAAAGGGCATTGATAGTACGAACAGGCTAGCACGTCTTAGATGTATTCTGTCTTTAGGGCAGGGATAGATCTCATCTATCAAAGTGTAGAGACACTTAGACTGTACGTGGACGTGTGTTAAAGAATGCGTATGTTAGACTGACCCACTTACACTGATAAGTGTCACACTATGTGGCGGTTGTGTAATTATCCTTAGGACCGGAGTCTACATGGCATCACGGTGTGGATTGTCATGCTTTGACACTATTGAGGTTTCCCTTAGCCATGGGGCGATCATGCGGTAGTGATTGGGTGTGATACTGAAGAATGCGGAGTATACATGTTTGGTCGTCTGGGTATAACGTACCCTAAGAGTAAGGGTGAATATCCGAAAGGGTCTTCTTATAAGGAATGTCTTACTCTCATGAATCTTTGGAAAGTGGAAGTAAATGAGTTATTTCGAGAGAGCATGATATCCAGATTATAAGATACGGTCATCAGTGCTGGACACTCGACGTACAACCGTATGGATATTATTAAAGCGATAGGATTCTATTTACACGCTAACCGAGCACATGAAAGGTAGTAGTCATTGTGTATTGACTCTTCCGATGATTGGGGGTCACAAACATGTTGCTAGACGCTATCCGTGATCGTTAGATGTGAAGGGCATTTTCGTAATTATGCCTTATGTCTACGGCCAACATATTCGGAAGCCTATCGGGTCACACACATATGAACATCAAGTCGGATAACCAAATAAGCAAAGTTTTATCTCAGTACTATAAAGGTTATAGTAGTAAATTAATATGGTGGTTTTTATTTATTATGAATAAATATAATAGAAGATATTAATTATGTTGATTAATTCAATATATATTATATATATGTGGCCAAAATTTGTGTGTGTACGACACACGTGAATTTGGCTGATAATTGGCACCATCTTTTTGTATATGATACATTTGGATTGTGCAATTTAATTAATAAGATTACCATAATATTAATATTGGATATTAATTGATGTTGGAAAATATATTTATGGTAATAAGATAAAGATAGTCAATATTAGATATTGAAAATAACTTGGAAATATTTAATATTGGATATTAAATTAAATGAGATAAATCAATTAAAGAAATTTTCTTATTTTATTAGGAAAATGTTTTCTTTTTCTCCACTCTACTCAAGACTTGTTCCCCAAGGATTTTGGGAATGCTTGCGCGCCCCATATGCCTATAAAAGCAAGAGGTGCCAAGCTCTTGTATACTACACCATAACTCCAAGAACTAATTGTTTTTGTGGAAAAATAAGAGAGCTTCTAGAGAGAGTTTGTAGAGAGAGAGAGAAGGTCGACCTAGCAGTTGAGTTTTTCTAGTAGCAATCCTTGGTGGGATTCCGGCGAGGTGCTCGTGTGGATTACTGGTAGAGACCGGACACTTGGACGGCTCACGCACATCTACTCCTACCGAACGGTCTAAACGTCGATATTTTAGATCAACCAAGGTAGTATTACAGTCCCCTCTCGTATATGTTTATTGTTTAAACGGAGATGATCCTGGATCGGGAAATCATTTTTTTTAAATTCCGCTGCGCTACTCAATTGATTTCCTAACAATAGTTGTCGGCTAAAAGTCTAAAGATGCAAACCAAGTTTTTAGTGATTAAATGAACATGAAGAATGTCTTTTAAGACAAGAGTGGTGTGTGGATTGTGTGTAGCAATCTTACTATAACCAAGATTAAGGATTGGGATTTTCTCACCATTTCCAACTACCAAAGACTCAGAACCATTGTAACCTGCACTGAGATGAAGGTTGTTTAGATCAGTTGTGAGGTGATTAGATGCTCCATTGTCCATGTACCATGATGAATCCCCCACAAATTGAAGAGTGGCAACAAATGCTGAGACATGCTTGGAGTTGTTGTTTGTACTGTTGGGAGGAATGAAATTCTCTTCAAATCTGTGCCAGCATGAGGTAACAATGTTGCCTTCTTTGCCACACAATTGACATATCATTTTGTTTCTAGAATTTCCATTGGATCCTCTACCACCTCTATTGGCCCTGCCTCTACCCCTACCACCCCTAGAGCCTTCATACCTCAACTTCTTCCAGTATTTGAGTTGGAGGAAGGTGGTCTGCCATTGTTGTTAAAATCAGAGGAGTTTCTAGGCAGGGGGCCTTGTGCAAAGTTAGTAGTAGGATTGATAAAACCCGTACCAGCAGGTTGATAAAGTCTTGCAATGAGTCTTTCATGTGTAATCAACTGAGATTGTACTTCTTTCCAGTTAAGAGATCATACACTAGATGTGATATTGACAATGGCATATTCATAGTCACAGTCCAGACCTCTCAATGTAGCTAAAATCATTTCAGATTTGGTGATAGGGTACCCAGCAGTTGTGAGATTGTCTGAGTAGGATGTCATCTGTGCCAAATAATCAGACATCGGTTTGGAGCCCTTTGATGCTTTTGCCAAAGCATCCTTGTATTCTAACATCCTTGTTTCAAATCTACTGTTGTATAGGCTTTCAAGAGTAGACCAGGCTTCATATGCAGTAGAGCAGCCAACTACTTCAGTGAGAATGGATTCTATCATGGAACTTAACAACCATCCAAGTAACAATTGATCCTTGATTGTCCACTCATCAGTGTTAAGGGTCATGGGATGATTTTGAAAGGTATATCTGGAAAAAGGATCATGCAAGGAAGGGACAGAAATAAGAAGGTGATCCTCTAGACGATAACCTTTAACGATTGGTAAAATGGTGTAACGCCAAAGTAAATAATTATTCCTATCTAGTTTGACAGTGCAAACTTGATTTAAATTTCCAAAAAATAGAGGTCAAAGTGTATGGGGTTGAAAAGATGGACTCAAATTTCCCAGAATCGGAGGTGTTGGGAAATTAGAACGAGGTTTTGGTAAATTATAGTGGAAACCAACACCATTTTAAGAAGATTCTAGCCAGCCAAAAATGAGTGTGGGAGCTGAAGGAAGTGATGAGAAGGTTGAGCTCATAATGGGGATTCCTATAACTACACCATCAGAGAAGAAGGGGTTGACAATCGTGGTCGGTGTAGCGCTGGAAGCTGAAGTTTGTTGAAGCTGAAGTGGTGTAGTGACAGCTAGATTTGTGCCGGAAACATTTTCAGAAGGGATTGTATATTGCTCAGCTGTCGCACCGGTGCTCTGAGCTCCTCCAAAGGAGCTGCCGGTGGTCGGAGCACCGGAGGTGGCCATGAACGGCATCCTTTCTCTGATACCAAGATAGAAAATGTGTAGGAGAATCTAATAATTCATTCAGATAGATTTTGGTCTGTTGCAATAACAGACAACTTATACACACAACATCATAATAGAAAACACACTTGGCACACTCATACTTTGCCAAGTGTTCCAAAAGATAAGTAACACAAATAAGCCTTGGAACCCATATTGATTTCCATATATTCAATGGCATCTGGGTGGTACAGGTGGGAAAGATCGCATGAATGATTTTGGAAATCATAATGTGTATCAATGGCTCGTCGGTGTCAAGAAAGCAACAGAGGCGGTGAGGATATATGTGGAGGGGGCGGATAGGGAAATAGGGAAAGAAAAGGAATAATAATAATAATGGGAAGAAAAGAAAATTAATACGATTTTATTTTATTTCAAAAATTTTAAACCCTTTTTTCCTAGGATCCCGACTTCTTGTAATTGTGAAAACCAACTTACATCAAAGCCACATAGTGTGGATTAAGTACGTCGAGATCCCGACTTGGTTGAGAAGTGAAATCCTTCATCCTTAATCACTAGACTCAGAGTCGCTAGGATCCCAACTTCACTAAAATTTGAAATCCTCCATTCTTGACTCCTATTATCAAGTCGCGCCTTCATATCGAAACGCATGTCTAGTCTCCCAGATCTTGACAAGGATATGCCCACCTTAAACTGCGAGATATTCAAGAAAACTCTAACACAATTGTAATTCTTTCATTTTCTCATGATTAAACCAAGAAAACGCAAACAAACACCAAATATTCGGCTGCCTCCGAATAAGTATCTTGTTTAACGTCCTTGGCTAGACAAACTTACGCACTCAAATGAAAGGCCACTCACCAGAAAATGACCTTGACTTACCTAGCATCAATTATAGTTTTGCGTCAAACGACCACTGCACAGGGCTTACCATAGACCTCGTACCTCCCTTGAACACTTGGATTTCAATTTCCTATGACGGTACACTTATAGGTCTCGCTTCTCTTAGTGTCTCTTCCTTGTCTTCTCCCAAGCAAACATTCTTGAGAGTGCATCGTGCTTCCTTCAATTCAAGACTAAATGGTTTGCCATCCTCTCATTTTCCACCATCTATACCTGTTAAACTTTCTAGGAACAAAAACTCATGCTCATTTTTCTCAGGGTTAGTTTCAACAGGTTTATCAACAACACCATCATTGACACTAACATGAAACACAGACTCATTAGTATTCGGGAATGTCATACCATCAAACATACTATATGTAACAAGTTGACAAAATGGGTGAAGGTCGTTGGGAGAACTTGATTGAGCTAAAATTCACCCCAACAAAAACAATTTATAAAGACTCGAAACCGTGGGAAAACTAACTCTCTAACCGGCAGTGTACCGGGTCGATTGCTAGAATAGCTACAGGAGTACGAGGTCGAACCCAAGGGAAAAGTGTTTGTGAGTACCAAAGCGAATGTGTTACTTAGTCTAGGTAATCAATGTTTTTAAAGTGCTTGTTTACTACAACGACACTAAAGTGATTCTTACTAACGAGTCTAAAGATAGAAAAGAAAGAAAGAAGATTAAACTACTAGGTTTTAAAGATGGATTAAGGGACATAGCCGAACCATGATCAAAATAGCTAGTTTCAACCCCTAGGTTAGACAAAACCAGGAGTGTGCATTATAACAAATGAACTCTCGCATTCAACTTCACGGGTGCAAACTCTTAATTCCGGTGCTAAGGTCTGAACAACTCTCTCCTAACACCTTATGCCATGTTAACTACCCTTCCCTAAAGAAGATTCACTAACAAGACATGTTATGCACTAGAGCCGCTTAAACATTAAAACGAGTAACCTCACTTTGGACTCGGGCTTAACAACTAAGCCGAGTCTACGCCATGATCTTAGAACCCCTTTTCCCACATCCCTCTATCTGAACAA
This sequence comes from Gentiana straminea, assembly GCA_036785695.1. Taxonomy (NCBI): domain Eukaryota; kingdom Viridiplantae; phylum Streptophyta; class Magnoliopsida; order Gentianales; family Gentianaceae; genus Gentiana; species Gentiana straminea. The sequence goes on from JAVUPR010000479.1 coordinate 3,460,208, forward strand.
CTCTTTAGAGTGATGTGTGTGATTTTGACCTAGGTGATCAATCTAGCCCAAATCTGTTATAACAAGTTCTAAGACATGAAATATGCAAGATACAACAATAAAAAGCACTACCCACTCCAAATTTCATCACCCAAAGGGTGATTTCACCAAATTTCACATGATTCGACTATGAAAAGGGATTAGCTACTCATTATACTAGTTAAAACATAAAAGAAACTGTAAATTAAAGACATAACAAGTGAAAGAAAGAAGAAATATACCATTAATTTGCAGAAATTCGAGATTAGATCCAAAAAGTACAAAATAGAAAACTAATTAAAAGATGGTCTCTTAGTGTTTGGAATAGAAATCTGAGCTAAGAAATGGAAAGATTAAGCTAAAATAGTGTTGATTTAAGCTAAGAGAATGTATTCTAAGCTATTACAAAATTCGACCTAAGAAATGAGTAGAGTTTGGCTAAGAGAATGGTTGTTTTTCAAGAAATAATCTAAGGGGGGGGGGGTATTTATAGGTGGGGGAGAAATCTGTAGAAAATGGCTCCAAACGCACGTTTGGAAGGCTGAGACTGGCGTTTAACTTCTTCAAACGCGCGTTAGGCTTAGTGCAAATGCGCGTTTCGCTTCATTTCTAGGCAGGGACTTGACTGATCTTCATCTGGAACGTGCGTTTAGAAGGTTCAAACGCGCGTTTGGAGAACTAATTGGAACGCGCATTTAAGGTAGTTTCAAACGCGCTTTTGGAGGGGTTGAACTCTGAATCAACTGATGACTTCTGAAATGCACGTTTGGGGGTTCAAACGCGCGTTTGAACCCCTGTTGCCCCAAAACTTCACTTCTCTTCCTCTTTGAACTCTCCTCTTGCTGCGATCATGCCTTTTGCCACAAATCATCACCTCTCGGGTCCTCGAGACACCAATACCCTTCAACATCATAAACAACCAAAAACATCCAAACAATTCCGGAGGGTAAAAGTGCTCGGGAATAGGGTTAATATCAACAAAAAGGGGTAATAATCCATCAAAGCAACGGATTCACTCCCCATTCCATGAGCTCACGATAACACCCCGAAAACGGTCTAAATCACCCAAAAATATGCTGAAAATGTGGTAAACGGGGATAAACAATGCACCGGAGTCACATAAAGTTGACTCCCATCAACCACCCCACACTTAGCCTTTGCTCGTCCTCGAGTAAACTAGGCGTTTTAAAACAAAGGGGGAAGGGGCCACAAGGACAAAAAAAAATAATAAATGGGTCTGGAAGGACAAAAGTAACATTTTCATGATTATAAAGGACAAAAATCACAAATGTTACTTTATAATTGTTACTTCACGTGTTAATGTTACTTTGTGTTTCACAATTGTTACTTCATATTTACTCTATTCCACATTTGTTACTTCATAATTGTTACTTTTCTCCTTATTAAATTACAGTTTCCTTCTATTCTGATTTTTCAATAATTTTGTCCTTCTGGACAAAAATCTATAAAACAGACCAAGGGATTCAACGTTGTGACGTAGGTGCTACTATCCACACCCTCGAGGTAACCACAAAGTAGGAAACGCGAACATATACACACCGGTTATAACATTACCAAGAAAATGGGGTGTGTGTGGTGCCATGCTAAAACCAAGTGCTCAAAATGATTGTCGGGGCTTGAATACCGACCAAAAGTCTACCAACCGTCTCATACCAACCACCCCCTCCACTAATCAAGGTCACTAAGTTTGGACACAATCAGGTAGGGCTTGAAAGGTTATAACGTTAGGCTAGGGTAATTCCGGTTAATCGAAAAGGATAATTTGGGAACTGGATAAAAAGAAGTACAAGTGAACCTAATCAACTAGTGTACCGCCTCATTTCTACCATACAAACCATCCAAACTCCTCTTTGATTAATTAAACACTTTGGGAACCATAGGATACTAACATACCCGAACTCATTGCCACACTCAACTATGTTTCAAGTGTTATGAGGCGAGATCGAATACATTAGCACCTATCTCACTATCCCAACTCCAACATCATAGAAATCACTTCCGAGCTCAATCCTTTGATTCCAACCTTTTATTTCAATAAACTCTAAGCTTTTATTCAATGAGAGCTAATTTATTTTGAACTTTGATTGATCTCTTTTTTATTTCTTCTTTTTTTTTTGAAAGAAGGAAGAAATTTCACAGATTTTCTTTTCTTCTTGGGCCAAACCCAAACACTAGGCCCAAATGAGCTCCCCTTCTCCTTACAGTTCAAAACCGAGAAAACACCAACCCATCAAAACATCATTTCCCCCACCCCACACTTGCCTTAGCAAGTGTGGCCTAACAAAAGACTAAGTCCACTCGTAGGGTATAAATGAAGGAAATGTGACCATAATTAAGGCTCAAGGGTAGGTTTCTGACTAAGTAACAAAACGGCTATAAGACGAATGGTGGTCAGACCATTCTCTCAAGGCTGAGAGGGGCTACGAAGGTCTAATGTTTCGGGATAAGGCTTATTTGGCTATGGTTGGTCAAAAAGACGCCAGGACCGTCATCCCATATCCTACTTAGGTGAACCTTTCTATTTCGCCTTGAGACTAGTGGTATGAGAGGTGGTAGTAATCAAATTGTGCACAAAGTGTAGCTTACGTGAAATTAATAAACTCCATTCTCAAGATAATATTAAACCGCAGTGTACACGTTCGGGGCCCTACTAAGGTGATCACCATTTGAATGTGAAAATAACACAAACAACACGGTGTTGAAAACCCTTGAAAATTTTTAAAATTACCCAAAAATCGACTCGAGCCCGGTCATAGGCTAAACATACCACATATCAAGCACATTTAACAACAAGACCAAGAAAACGGCTAAGTCTCCCACCCCACACTTAAACGAAACATTGTCCTCAGTGTGTGAGAGATAAAAGAGTAAAAGACGTAGTTGTTTGACCAAAACCCGGCAGAAAGGCACAATCATGACTCGAAACTCGTGACAACCTCGTATAAATCCATCCCAAAACCTAAAGCGAAATCAACAAAAACAAAGAAAGCGCATGCATGGGACTGAATCCGCGTGCCAGAAAGCAAGCAATAGGGTAAGCGGGTGCGTAAAATAATGAGGTCATGCCACAGTATAGGATCAAAGCATAAAGAGAGGGATACGGGGATATGCAATGGACGGATAGAAAGAATCAATAAAAATAGAACATCCATTCATCAGAGAAAACCCATAGAAATAAAATCCCCGTCATCCCAAAGTAACAATCCAAGAAAAGGAAAACATTCACGGTCAAGCAGGCCTTAGGAGCTCAAAAATAAGTGCGCGTGCATGCAAAGTGAAGTGTATCAATAGAATAATGAAACAATGTCAAAAGTAGCTGAAGCAAACTAGCAAAATAAATGTAACCATAAATGAAATGCATGAAAAACGGCTAGTCTGCTCCAGTGCCCTGTCCGTCAGGAAAAGGTGTGGTAGAAGCTGGTGCAGCCACAGAAGCTGCACTCTCCAACTGTGTAGAACCTGCAGCACCTGTCCTCTCTGACTCTGTCTCAGCCCCCGCTGCCCCGATCAACTCATCCAACGATATGTCATCAAACCCCTCCTCAGGCTCATCAACTATCAAATCCTCTGAGACCCTCTACAAGTCCGCCTCAATCTCTGGGGTATACTGGAATGCTGAAACATCCAACTCAAAAGGAGGAAGATCAATCTGTCTGGCCCGAGCGAATACCCTCTGATTCTCAACAATTCCATTCAGAGTCAGCCGCAGACTATCCATCCAATCCCGCTGTTTATGAGCAATCAAAAGCCCCTGACGCTCACTAAGACACGGTCCCCCGGTCGTCGGTGTAAAAGGTGGAGGTGGAGGTGTAGGTGTAGTGGAAGGTCCAGTAGTGAATGGAGGAGGTGGGTGTATTGTGGTTGTGGTAGTGGTTGTGATGACAGGTGGAGGTATAGGGAGTGTGGTGGATGTAGTCGAGGTGGTGGGGCGAAGGACGGTGTGAATAGGTCGTGGGGTGGGCTTAGGAGGTTTTGGAGTGGTGCGGGCATTGAACGGCTTTGGAACCACGGGCTGATTCTTCTTCCTCAAGATCTGATCGTCGGGATATTCCTCAACTGGTGCTCTCTTGCATAAGCCATAAATGAGGTAAGGGCACATGATCATACGACGCTTGACCTTCTGATTTTCTCTAAACTCCTCGAAAATAGTCTTCCCGACATCTACCTTGAGATCATAATGTAAGGCATACAACAATTGCAAGTCCTTGATGTGGAATTGCGTAATGTTGTCCTTCGGTAGTAGGCGATTCTGGGAGAACTTAGCTTTAACTTTCCATTCATCAGGCCAAGTTGTCGTCACTAACTGATTCCGTGCACTACTTCCCTTAGATACCCACTGTAAATCTGGATTGATGTCCTTCCTCATCTTTTCTAACGGATCCTCAGAATCAGTATTCCCCCAATGCTGTCTCTCCGCAAACCAACTGATATAATCCTGGCCCTCAAAAGCTGGTATTCGGTAGTAATCATTAATTTCCTTGACGGACCACGGGATATTGACTCCTCGTACCTTTATGAAACCCGACTCTAGATTGGCGACACTAAAATTCGCATACCATTCCTGAACTAGTGTGAGTTTGAGGTTCCCTTCCGGCTCATAAATCAAGTTGTTCCATCCACTCTTTCTCAAGTTGTCGATGAAGGTTGGAGGAACCACCTTAAGATCTAACCCCCTCTCGAAACACATGTTCTTCGTAGCGATATTCTCGTTGTAGTTGGTCAAAGCCACCGGTGAGTTAAAACGCTACTTGAAAGGTATGGGGTCGTTAGGCGGAGGGTCTTGTAGAGGATCTTGCTCGAGGGTACTTTGTGGAGGGGTATTTTATCGAGGGCGTGAAACAGGTGTTGTTGCAGTTTTGGCTCGCATCCGTGCGAAGGGCAAAGTCTCACTCTCAAGGTCTGTTGCCTCCTCACTCTCACTACTTGAATTCCTCCCCTCACTATTTGGCTCAAAGTCCTCATCCGAAGTCTCATTCCTCAACTGTCCGAAAGGCTTAAGGTCTCTAGGGTTCCTACACTCGGCACGGCCCGTATCACCAATCCGGATACAACCCTTAGGTATTCGGGGGTAAACCAGGGTTTTCTGCTTTTTGGGCATGTGTTTTTTGCTACTGGTTGTTTCCCTTTTCCCGTACCCTCAGTTTCATTCCTCTTGTTTTCTCTCATTACTTCTACACTCACCAAAATACCACCAATCAACCGAATCAAACAATCAAAACCAACCCGGTTAACGTCCAACCGGGATTTCAAAACAAACCAACCCAAACAAAGAAACACCCCACGAAATCCACACATTCATCGTCAACCATAAGACAAGCAAAACAAAACACAAAACAAGATACATAATCAATAACAATCAATAACGGGATAGGTGTGTTAAACCAAAAAGGCTAAAAACTAACCCTAACTGAAACTTAGACGTAAAACCAAAATGTACCTGTACTATGCTTAAACGAGATGAGATGAACGATTTGGTGCGAAGCACTATTCCCAAAACATCAATGGAGGTCAAATTCAACCTAGGCAAAAAGTTGCCTAAGGTGAAGATCGAATAGAGAAAACGGGTGATTTGTTGTTGGAATGGATTGATAGAATCAAGAGAAGGGATTGAGAGGTGTTGTTTGGAGTTTGAATCATTGAAAATAGGGTAATATTGAGTGATTTATGATAAAAGGGGTAGGGAGGGCTGCCGGACGTTTGTAGGGTTTGGAGTTGAACTGAAACGCCGGTTTGGAAAAAGCAGGGGTATATGAAGGAGACGATCCCAAACGCACGTTTGGAAAGGGTGAAACGCGCGTTTCGCATGTCCAAACGCACGTTTGAAGTCTGAAACGCGAGTTTGAAAAGGAAATTTAAGAACAGAGAGTTGAGGCCTGAAACGCATGTTTGAGATGGTTTTAAACGCGCGTTTGGAAAGGGGCAAACCTAAACGCACGTTTGACCTGGGCTAAACGGGCGTTTGAAAAGATGGAACAATTCTAACTCAAGATTGTCACCGCACACTTGATTCTTACCACCCCGAGACCACTAGAAACACCAACTCACTCAGCAAAAACTACGAAATGGTGGGTTGCCTCCCCCAAGCGCCTTTGTTTTACGTCGTTGACTCGACAAGATGGATTATATGGTGCCAACTTTTTCAAGTTATACTGTTGGCACGAGGCAAGAAAGGGTAGAAAGAGAGATGAAAGGATGGGTTGAAGATTATACGGGTCAAGGTTTAGAGTCCATGACAAGACTTACACGATTCATCACACGGAATGGGGTCTTCAAGGCTCACTATTTCTAGTGCTTCGTCGTAAGGCAACCTCTCATACCTTTTCAACCGTAAGCCATTAGTGGTAAACGTGCCAAGCTTAGGATGGGTAATTTCAATAGCACCGGACGGATAGACTTTCGACACCACGTAAGGACCGGACCACCTAGATTTCAACTTCCCTTGAAAAAGATGCAAACGAGTATTGTAGAACAAGACTTCGTCACCCTCATTGAAAACACGAGGTTTGATCAACTTGTCATGGAGTAAATTAGTCTTCTCTTTATACTTCGTCGAAAGATCATAGGCACAAAGGCGAAACTCATCTAATTCATTCAATTGGGCCATACGCTTCTCACCAACTAAGGTGTCATCGAGGTTTAGCATTTTGATAGCCCAATAAGCCTTATGTTCGATTTCTACGGGAAGATGACAAGATTTACCATAGACTATCATATAAGGTGACATGCCTAAGGGTGTCTTAAAGGCTGTCCTATGGGCCCATAGAGCATCATCTAACTTTAAAGACCAACTCTTGACATTAGCATCTACCGTCCTCTCTAAGATACGCTTAATACCCCTATTCATGACCTCAACTTGACCACTCGTTTGGGGATGGTAAGCGGTGCCTAGCTTGTGTTTCACCCCATACTTCACTAGGAGTTTGTCAAACGGTTTATTAGCAAAATGGCTTCCATTATCACTAATTATAGCCCGAGGTACCCCAAACCGACAAAAGATGTTTCTTTTAAGAAAACGGATAACAACATTCCTATCATTGGTGGGTGAAACTAAGGCTTCAACCCATTTTGACACATAATCACAAGCGACTAGGATATACTTGTTACCACATGAAGAAGGATAGGGGCCCATAAAGTCAATGCCCCACACGTCAAAAATCTCACAAACAATGATCGGCTTTTGAGGCATCTCACTCCTCCTAGATATACGCCCGGACCTTTGACAAGCGTCATAAGATTTCACAAGAATGTGCGTCTCGGAATAGAGTGGGCCAATATAGCCCACTTTGCAACACTTTCAAAGCGGTCCTTTACCCCGAAAAGTGGCCCCCGGCCTCTTTATCGTGGCAAAATGAAAGCGCACTCAAAATCTCACTCTCCGGGATGCATCTCCTCAAGATGCCATCCGAGCACAACCTATATAAGCAAGGATCCTCCCATACATACTTACCAACCTCACTAAGGAATTTACGCCTTTGATTTGAGTCAAGGTCGGGATCTATAAAACCGCACTCGTGGTAGTTGACAAAAGGTGCAAACCAAGGGCTTCCTTCTTTACCGACTTTCAGAAAGTTACCTTTCCTAAACGGAAGAAGGGTGTTGTTGGAAATAAAATTTTTTGTTTTGATGATAATTCATCTTATTTATTATAATGTTATCTTAAACCCATTGATAAAGTGTTGAAGCCAGCTGTTATAGTGGAAAGCTAAAAGATGTCTAGAACTGAATGTATAAGATTTATTAGAGTCTGATCTTTGTATAAGTTACATCAGACAAGCACTGTAATTGATAGTGTCGTAAAACTGAAAACTGGGAATCAATTAGAAAATTGGAAATCATCAAGACAAACAACTTGACTCAGGATACATCTACTGAAGAAGGTAAGTTCGCTGAGAGTTACAGACTCGGTTGGCTTATCTTGAAGAATGAAGAACTGAGGGACACAGACTCAGTTATTGAAGAATGAAGAACTGAGGGGACAAACTCAGTTGTGAAGATTAAATTCGAGACTATAAAGTTGGACTTCAGGCAAGATTGTGGTGACCTGAACTGACTTTATGGATCTTGTATGAAGACCTAAGAATCATAAGGACAATGAATTCTTAGATGATAAATATATCATGGTGTACTCTGATTAAGTCAATTATAATCAGATGAAAACTGGAGTATTGATTTTTGAAGAAGAATAAAATCTCAGTTAATGCTCCAAGTCAGTTAGAAACTGACAGATGAAAAACTGACAAGGAAACTCAGTTTTATAAGTCAGCCATCCAACAAACTGAAAGTACAATCGAACGTTGTAAAGAAAGAAAATTCATTGGATGAATCACTGACACAGCAGGAACGGTCAGAAAATATAACCGTTGCAAGATATACGTTGATACAATTCAAATCAAAGTCAGATGAACGTTGGACTTCACACTATAAATAGAAGACTTTGCACAAACAAAAACAATAGAACATTTACAAGAATCAACAAGCAATTTGTGCACACTATTTGAATTGTCATCATCACTGAACTATAACAAGATCATATCTAGTATTTCTTCAAGTGTTCAAAGCTACAAAGAATTTATCAAGAATTCAACACTCTGAAGAACCACAAACAAGAATCAATTTATTGATTCTCAGCCCAACTTTGATTCTATTTCAAAGGTTTAGACTGTGAAGCTAACCGGGAAGGTTTTGTCAAGGACAGTTGTGACAAGCAGTCGGGTAGACTGTGTTTGTGGTGGTAGCTGGTGAAGAGGCAATCCTACCCTCTAAGGACCAGTGGTTCAAGCCCTTGGAGAGCAGCAATTCTGCATGTTCTACAATTGTTTAGATAGTGAAGCTAGAGATTAGCCAAGGACTATTGTTTAGGACTTTTTGTAACAGTTCACCTCAAGAAGTTCTAGTGGAATTTTCCTCCGCACCACAGGGGAAGAGAGGACGTACAGGATTACACCACCTGGAACCTCTATAACATCTGCCTTATTTACTTTACGCATTTACTTACTTATTTAGTATTCATTTACAGCATTGTGATACTTGATTGTTATACATCTCACAGTCACAACTGACATTCACCAGAATTCAGTTCACAACACTCAGTTTTCATAACAGAACAACAAGATCAATATAAAGGCTAAAATTATATCCGCTGCCGGTTGACTCAGTTTCAGCTTAAGTCAGTTTGATTTAATCTCAGCTTAGTCAGCTCAACTCCACACAAGTTTTATCTGAATCCTAATTTGTTTAAAATCAAGTTTTTGGTGACAAGTTTATTCACCCCCCCCCCCTCTAAACTTGTGTCAGCCTTTCCAAGGGACCAACAATTGGTATCGGAGCAGTGTTTCTTTAACCAGATATCATTTGCTCGTTATCCTCTAGTTGTTCTTATTTGAAAGCTAAAATTTTAAATTAGTCTACAGTCAGTCTTCACTCACTCACAATGGATAACAACAATATGCAAGACAAATGCTTATGTGCAACATGGACAGATTTGACGAATACAAACGTCGTATGCAGGCATTCCTAGCAGCTACTCATGATGAAATGATGGATGTACTCACTGATGGACCGATCCAGATCACTTACATGCAAACTGAAGGTGACAGACAAGTTCGAGTTCCAAAACCCAAATCTGAATGGACCAGTGATGATCGCAAGCGAAACAACCTCAACAATGTTGCCATGGACTTTATCCTCAGAACCCTTGACAGCAACATGTACTTAAAGGTGAAAGAATGCACAACTGCCAAAGAAATGTGGGACAAACTTCAGTTAGTTTGTGAAGGATCAGATTCAATCAAGGAAAATAAAATTTCCGTTGCAAAGCAAAAGTTCGAGAATTTCAAGTTGAAATCTAGAGAAACCATTGATCAAATGGAGACAAGATTCAGTGCTATTATGGATGAACTAGATCTACTCAAGATTGAATACTCAAAGAAAGTCATCAACACACCGAGAATATTGAAGGCATTGCCAATGTGCTGGAAAATGAAGGTCACTGCTATGGAAGAATCCAGGAGACTTGATGTAGAAGATTCATTCAAGATCTTTTCAGATCTGAAAGCCTATGAATTCAGTGAAGATTTCACAACCACAGCTGCAATAATTAAAGCTCTGGAAGAACCAAAGACCACAGCACTTGCAGCAGCATCAAATGAGATTCAAGAAAGCTCATCTAACAATATTCATGAATTGGATGAAATGGAAGAACAAATGGCTCTAATGATGAATAGAATTCGAAGAATGAAGAGTGGACATCCAGTCACTCAAAAGTTCATCAAAAGGACTCCTGAGAAAAGAAAAGATGATGAATACCTCTGTTTCAACTGCAAGAAACCAGGACACTATAAAGCTGAATGTCCAGAACTGATCAAGAAGACACCACCAAGGAGAGTTGGTAGAAGAGCACTTCTTGCTGGAGATGAATCAGATTATGAAGCCGGTACTGAAAAATTATCAGATGATACAGCTTTAATGGCACACATGGAAGATCCAAATGAGGTATGTGAATCAAACTCTAAATATTCCTCACCTCAGATTTCCATGATGAATGCATGTTCTTCGACTGCTGACTCCAATCCAAAAAATCTAGAATTAGAAGAAACTCTTGATGAATTGATGAATCAGCTAGTAACCATACAAGCTGGTTAAGAATCAATCAAAGCTGAGAAAGAAAGTCTAATTCTTGAAGTTGAAAGATTGAAGTCGAACTAAAAATGTTGAAACCGACTAAAGCGATAAATGAAAGATTCGACATCGATCCCATCGCATCAAGCGAGCAAGAATCGAATCGTTTGCTCAATCAAGTTCAATTATTTGGATTCAAATCGGGGAAAAAATCGGGGAGACAAAGCTGGGTTAGGATTTGATGCACATCAATCTTCGAAGAATGGAACTAGCAAAGCCACTCGGGTGAATACCAAAGCGGTATTAAGTTTGTAGTTGAGCAAGTTCCACAACCGAGAAAATTGCTTGAACCGATAAAGCCGTATCACACGGGATAAATCGAGTTTTCTAAGAAGACAACCGTATCTACCTACAAAACTAAATCAAATGATAGATCGAGTTTGTATTCAATAGAAACCGACAAGGCAAATCAGCGCCGAGATCCACAAAAACCAATGAAGTCAGGAACCAGAAAAATTACAATCAAAACAAATCCAAGAATGTCAACCATTCAAAGATTCACACATTCAGGAGGAAAGGAAGGTTGTATCCCTCTGATGATGATTGGAATTTTACTGAATTTGTTATTAAAACTAATAATGATAATCATTCCAGACCGAAAACTTATTACAAGTTTCGGTCAAAACTCGACGAGAGGACTAATCTCGGTTCTCGGTATAAGTCACGGTACAAAGGTCGGTATAGACCTGCGTACGAAGGAATGATGGTTACCACTCCAGCTTTAATAACAAAAATCAACATGGAAACAAATTACAGTCAGAAGATCTGAGAAATCATATAAATAAGACACAGTCCAAACATAGATGCTATATGAGTGTGGCTTACATATATGAAAACAAGTGCAACAATATCCGAAGAATTCCAAAAGGATATATTCCCAGAGTTGTACTGACAACTGACCTCATGGACCCAAACTGAGTTGGGTACCTAAAATTTTTTAATTCTCACTGCAGGATATATGGTACTTTGACAGTGGTTGCTCTAGACACATGACAAAGAGCAAAGACTGTCTCAGTAATTTCGTTGAAAAGAATGGACCAAAAGTTAATTTTGGAAGTAAAGATAAACCAGGTTACACCAAGAGGTTTTGGCACCTTAATCGAAATGGACTTACAATCAAGAATGTATCCTATGTAGAAGGACTACACTACAATCTACTCAGTACAAGTCAATTTTGTGATATGGGATACAAAGTTACTTTTGATAAAGATTTATGCGTTGTCATCAGCGAATCGGCTTATCAAGTTGTCCTAGCCGAAGAAGGAAGGAAAATATGTATGTGGTAGGCGGACAACGGCCGTCGCGAAACTTGTTTGCTTGTGCACACCAAATCGAAATCGTTTGGTTTGTGGCACAAGAAACTGAGTCATCTCAACTTTGATGACATCAATACACTTGTTAAGAAGCAGCTAGTCATTGGATTACCAGAGATATCATATAAGAAGGACAGCTTATGTGATGCATGTCAACAGGGAAAACAAACAAAGGCAAGTTTCAAGACTAAGTCTCAGCATTCAACAACCAGACATCTAGAATTTCTACATATGGACTTATTTGGACCTATTACACCAATCAGTATCAGTGGAAAGAAGTATACATTGGTGGTAGTAGATGATTTTACAAGATATACCGGGTCATCTTTCTAACCAAGAAAAGTGAAACCAAGCAAAAACTCACGAGAACTTCTTAAGAGACTTCGAATCGAAAGGAGTTTCAGTTGTAAAGATAAGATCTGATAAAGGAACTGAATTCCTCAACAGTGTGATTATTGAATATTGTGAAGAAAATGGTGTTTTACACCAACTGGCTGCCACAGGAACACCTCAACAAAATGGTGTGGCTGAAAGAAGAAACAGAACGCTCAAAGAAGCTGGAAGAACTATGATCTGTGAAGCTAAACTACCTGAAAGATATTGGGCAGAAGCAGTAAACACAGCTTGTTACACTTAGAACAGGGCTCTCATGAACAAGAGACATGAAAAGACTCCTTATGAAATTTGGAATGGAAGAAAACCAAATGTTTCATACTTTCATGCGTTTGGAAGCAAATGTTTCATACACAATAATGGAAATGATCAACTTCTCGTTTTTCAACCTAAAGCTGATGAAGGAATTTTCCTAGGATATTCAAGTGTCAGCAAAGCATTCAGAGTATTGAATAAAAGGACACTCAAGCATGAAGAATCAATACATGTAGTATTTGATGAACCAAATTTTCCTGGTGAAACAACTGAAAACCGACCAGAACCAGTTCCTCAGTCTCAGTTACCAATCACACCAGAACCTGTTTTAGTTGATGTTGGAAGACTACAAATTTCAGAATGTTCCGATCAAGATCAGCCTCAGTTTCCAACTACTCAACCACTTGAACAACATCAATCTGACTCAATTGAACAAACTCAAGAACCAGTTTTTGAAGAATCAGTTGAACAAAGTACAAATCAACCAATACAATCTCACACACATCAATGGATGAGAGACCATCCTGAAGAACAAGTCATTGGTGACACTCAAACTGGAGTTCGAACAAGACATCAACTGGATGCGATGATAGCATGCTTTCTATCTCAATCGGAACCTAAAGAACTTAAAGAAGCCTTGAAAGACCCAGACTGGATATTGGCTATGCAAGAAGAGCTAAATGAATTTGAGAGAAATCAAGTATGGGAACTGGTAGATAAACCAGTTCATGTCAATATCATTGGAACTAAATGGGTTTTCAGAAATAAACTTGATGAAGATGGAAATGTCATAAGAAACAAAAGCCAGAATTGTAGCCAAAGGATACTCTCAAGCAGAAGGCATAGATTTTGATGAAACTTACGCACCAGTCGCAAGACTAGAAGCAATCAGACTTTTTCTTGCTTATGCAGCTCACAAGAAATTCAAAGTCTATCAGATGGATGTTAAAAGTGCGTTTTTGAATGGAATTCTTGAAGAAGAAGTGTATGTTCAACAACCACCTGGATTTGAAATCAAGGATCAAACTGATAAAGTTTTCAGACTAAGGAAAGCTCTTTATGGACTTAAACAAGCACCAAGAGCTTGGTACGAAACTCTGTCTCAATTTTTAGTAGATAACGGATTTATCAAAGGAACAATCGACAAAACATTATTCAGGATGAAGAATGGAGAAGATACTCTACTTGTTCAAATTTATGTTGACGATATCATCTTTGGATCAGAAAATGAACAACTATGTGAAAAATTTGCAAGTTTAATGAAAAGCAAATTTCAAATGAGTATGATGGGAGAATTAAATTATTTCCTAGGACTGCAAGTTAAACAACTAGCTGATGGAATCTTCATTCATCAAACCAAATATACAAGAGAACTTATCAAAAAGTTTGGTATGGAGAAATCTACTGGAATTTCTACACCAATGGGAACCAACATCAGACTAGATGAAGATAAAGAAGGTAAAGATGTTGATCAAACACTCTACAGAAGGATGATTGGAAGCTTACTCTATCTTACAGCAAGTAGGCCAGACATATCTTTTACTGTCGGTGTTTGCGTAAGATTTCAGTCAAGACCAAAGGAAAGCCATCTCACAGTTGTGAAGAGAACCTTAAAATATCTAAAAGACACAGATGGAGTTGGTATTTGGTATTCAAAAGAAGGAGAATTCAAGCTAATTTCTTACTCAGATTCAGATTATGCTGGATGCAAAGTGGACAGAAAAAGCACATCAGGCACATGTCAGTTATTAGGAAATAGACTTGTGTCATGGTTTAGCAAGAAGCAAAACTCAATCTCAACTTCAACGGCGAAGGCTGAATATATAGTAGTTTGGAAGTTGTTGTGCTCAAGTTTTATGGATCAGACAACAGTTAAGAGACTATGGGATAGAAGAAGGAACAATTCCCATAATGTGTGATAACACAAGTGCGATTGCAATTACTGATAATCCAGTTTTACATTCAGGAACAAAGCACATTGATGTTCGTCACCACTTTATAAGAGATCATGCGAGAGAAAAAGGATATAACGAGTTCTTTATGTACCTGCGAAGATCGGTTAGCGGACATCTTTACTAAGCCACTGGACAAAGAAAGATTTGCAAAATTAAGAACTGAGTTGGGAATAATCAAAGTCAGTTAAGCCAGAAATTTGTCAATGGGATTAATCTTTGTTATGTTGGGTGTGCTCACTTAACAGATTAGTCATTGACATCAACAATCTCAAACTGACAAATTGGAAGAATCTGACAGAACTGAACAATTTGATAGGAACTGAATTATTCCTAAAACTGACCTCAGCATCAGTTTTTACTTTATTCAAAATTGGTCAAAGGTTGATAAGATAAAATCAACAGCGGTTATTTTGCATTAAATTGCCACAGTTCTTTTTGTCAGGACTTCGTGTGTACACCCCACGATTGTCAGAAAACAGTACATGTATCGGTTATCAAAACCATCATGGAATTTGAAAAGTTGTACCATCCAACCGCCAGAATATCCTACCTATTTATTTAATCTCTGTTCACACTATTTTTCTTATTAAGAAAAACAGACTCTTTTCAAACCTACCCTTCAAATCAAATTTCTTTGTGTTCACACTCAAACATGGCCACTGCAATTGATTCAAAAGACAAACGATTAATCACATAGCTGGATGAACTGACACTCGAAATGTATGAAGCTATGTGTCAAAACACTCTATTAGCCAGCTGTATACGAGACAAAATCGAAAAGCAACCAGGATTGAACAACATCCTCGAAGTTCGCTTCAAAGAAAAACGAGATGTGGAAGGCATTTTGCAGTTTTGGCAAAATATGCGATTAATCAGGGACTCCCTGATTACAACTGTTCGAGGAGATCGCATTGTGTTCAATGAAAGAGTTATGAGATCACTCTTTGGGTTCGCAGATACAACAGCAACTTCAATAGAGTTAGCAACCCTACCATTGGAGAAAGAAGATTTTCTCGCTATGATCACTTCATCTACGGAACCAATCGTACATGGTGTTCATGTCGACAAAATCAAGCCGGAATTTGGACATCTCAGCAGATGGCTCAGCAAACACGTCATTGGAAAATCCAAAGGGATTAATATACTTTTCGAAGAAAATATTTTGCTGATGAATATAATCTGGGACAACATAGAATTTAATTGGGCAGGTTATATTGTCAATCAATTCAAGAAGCAATATTTAGCTGAATTAGAAAATATGGCAAAAGCTCAAGCTGAAGGACAAATAACTGATGGCAGATTCCGACTGAAGAAAACTCTTAGTGGAATCATTCAGTTTTATTTGGAAAGAATTAAGGAAGGGAAGCAAGCAAGAGAAACTGTGACATCAAAGGAAATCACAGAAACAACTTTCCAACATGAAGCAAAGCGATCAACCGTGTAAGCAAGCGACAAGGCGAACAAAGAGGGACCAAGCAAAAATCGGGATCCACGAGAAGAAAGATCGGTTGTAAGATGCTTGTACCCCGAAATCTCAAGTGAGATAGCACCCGGCGAGGGGAACAACAATTGACAAGCGAAGATATTCAAGACAATATCAATGCTATTCTTACTTCTCAAACACAACAACAGTCAGTTCAACAAACGGCACCAGTCTTCGAAGCTGACAAAGTCATAAGGCTGATGAAAATGAAACTTCAACCAGAAGATTTTCGTGATGCCAGTTTACAAACTGAAGAAAAATCACTCTTGGAGAAATTGGAAGTAAGAGATCTTTACTCTCTGTTTCCTATTAAGGAATTTCTTGACAACTGTTTCAAAAGATTTACTGAGTTATGATGACGGTCAAATTATACCCGTAAAAGTCATCAACGTTGACCTTAAATCGAGATTAATAATGTATATTTCAAATTAAATCACTCGTTTATATTTATTATTTAATGTTTAGTGATTATTAATATGATATTTGGTATTTAGCTGTTTTTATTATTTAAAGCCGATTTATTGTGCGATAATTATTGATTTTGCAGATCACAACAAATCGAGAGGATTAATGTCATTCAATCAATTATCTCAAGATAAGGAAGGAAGAAAATCGGAGCATTAAGTGGAAGATTAATCGGATCAACATGCAAGCGTGGAGTAGGGAGCAAGATAGACGAGAAAAACGATTAACGTGTGCAAAAGTAGGTTCGGTCGACCGAGCCTATAGCTTCGGTCGACCGAGTGTAGCTCTTCGGTTGACCGAGCCTTAGGTTTGGGTCGGTTTCCGGCTTATATCGTGCTTATCTTCTAGAACCACCCTAAGTCGGCAAAAACCTCTATATAAGCAAGCAGCTACGAGAATTGTAATACACACCAACACATCCCTTCATTCTTTCTTCAATCCTATAGCTTTGAATACAATGTAGTTTATTGAGGGTGTTTCCAGCAATTTAAGGGCTGCAATATGTAAGCCTTTATTTTCTGTTTCTTTCTTTTAAGTAATTAATCCCTCCCAATTATGCTTTATTGTTTGAATTAGTTATTCATAGCTAGATGATGTAGATCTAGGCTATGACGTTAGGGATGTGGCGACTCCTTGTCTATGGGGATCCCATAACCTACGTCATACACTTAGTATTTATTCATGAATCTACTTGATTTTTAATTAATGCGTATCTATGTTAGTTTATATAATTGCTTTACGAATTCTTCGTTTAATCCGTTGTGTATGATGAAACGTTGAGAGATACGTTCGGGGATGTAATCTGGGGACGAAATTGATTCGGGTGACCGAATGAGTTCACTCGGTCGACCGAGCCCAGCTATTCGGTCGACCGAGCCCTGTTTCATCCGTTAGATAGCCATGTCTTTATGGTTAGGTTAACTTAATAGGATTTATCATCTTGGTAGGTATGGCTACGGCTACGTTGCTCGTACGTTTTAATTAGCGTATGATTAGAAAATACCAATATAGGACTCCTAGGTCGGCTCACGAATGATCTTCCGGGACTTTCAGCGAGACCTAGATCTGTTTTGTATTAGGGAATTGACGTCATCTAGTTGTACGTACGTCGTAGATTAGCATGAGACTATAACTCGGTAATTGTTAATGGGACGAAGACTGATGCGATCGTTTAGGAAGTACGCCTAACCATAGGAATGTTGCCTAGACGAGGTGTACGGTTAATATCGGCATCCTTAGAGTCATAAGCGTGTGAGTTATATGAGATGGAGGCACTTAAAAGGCGAAGTCACGTAACAATATCACAGTGATCTAGTAACCTAACCGGTGCTAAGTCAAGTTTAAGAGGATGACTCCCGTAGCCAATCTAAGATAGATACAAACGGATTGACAGTTAATAAGTTCAGTTTATTATATAAATTATCTAGGTCCAAACGATAAAGACTATAATTGGGGAGGTTAATTACGTTGTGTCGAGTCGTGTCTTTATTGATTTTGCAGATCACAACAAATCGAGAGGATTAATGTCATTCAATCAATTATCTCAAGATAAGGAAGGAAGAAAATCGGAGCATTAAGTGGAAGATTATTCGGATCAACATGCAAGCGTGGAGTAGGGAGCAAGATAGACGAGAAAAACGATTAACGTGTGCAAAAGTAGGTTCGGTCGACCGAGCCTATAGCTTCGGTCGACCGAGTGTAGCTCTTCGGTTGACCGAGCCTTAGGTTTGGGTCGGTTTCCGGCTTATATCGTGCTTATCTTCTAGAACCACCCTAAGTCGGCAAAAACCTCTATATAAGCAAGCAGCTACGAGAATTGTAATACACACCAACACATCCCTTCATTCTTTCTTCAATCCTATAGCTTTGAATACAATGTAGTTTATTGAGGGTGTTTCCAGCAATTTAAGGGCTGCAATATGTAAGCCTTTATTTTCTGTTTCTTTCTTTTAAGTAATTAATCCCTCCCAATTATGCTTTATTGTTTGAATTAGTTATTCATAGCTAGATGATGTAGATCTAGGCTATGACGTTAGGGATGTGGCGACTCCTTGTCTATGGGGATCCCATAACCTACGTCATACACTTAGTATTTATTCATGAATCTACTTGATTTTTAATTAATGCGTATCTATGTTAGTTTATATAATTGCTTTACGAATTACTGTTTAATCCGTTGTGTATGATGAAACGCTGAGAGATACGTTCAGGGATGTAATCTGGGGACGAAATTGATTCGGGTGACCGAATGAGTTCACTCGGTCGACCGAGCCCAGCTATTCGGTCGACCGAGCCCTGTTTCATCCGTTAGATAGCCATGTCTTTATGGTTAGGTTAACTTAATAGGATTTATCATCTTGGTAGGTATGGCTACGGCTACGTTGCTCGTCTGTTTTAATTAGCGTATGATTAGAAAATACCAATATAGGACTCCTAGGTCGGCTCACGAATGATCTTCCGGGACTTTCGGCGAGACCTAGATAGGTTTTGTATTAGGGAATTGACGTCATCTAGTTGTACGTACGTCGTAGATTAGCATGAGACTATAACTCGGTAATTGTTAATAGGACGAAGGCGATGCGATCGTTTAGGAAGTACGCCTAACCATAGGAATGTTGCCTAGACGAGGTGTACGGTTAATATCGGCATCCTTAGAGTCATAAGCGTGTGAGTTATATGAGATGGAGGCACTTAAAAGGCGAAGTCACGTAACAATATCACGGTGATCTAGTAACTAACCGGTGCTAAGTCAAGTTTAAGAGGATGACTCCCGTAGCCAATCTAAGATAGATACAAACGGATTGACGAGTTAATAAGTTCGTTTATTATATAAATTATCTAGGTCCAAACGATAAAGACTATAATTGGGGAGGTTAATTACGTTGTGTCGAGTCGTGTCTTTACCTTTCTTGTCTTATGTTGGTCGTAGACCGCCTCTATGTTCTTGACATGTTTAATTAATTGTTTGTATATAAGATGATCCACAATTGGTTCCCTGTGGGATCGACCTTGATTCACTATAGCTATACTACGATGGGCCTAGTCCTCTTGCTAGTATTGGTTTATGGTGGTCAAGTATATTATAACCTGATTGACCACGTCATCAAGTTTTTGGCGCCCTTGCCGGGGAACCAACGGTCAATTTTATATATAAATAATTTTCTTATTCATGTCAAGTTTTCTGTTTTAGAGTCTGTTTTTACGTTTTGAGTCCCTCTGGTTGTCTGCTCTATCTGAAAATTCCAGATTTAAAAAAAAAAAAAATAAAAAAATAAAAAAATAAAAAAATTTATTCGGTCGACCGAGAGACCTCATTCGGTCGACCGAGAGTTTACAATTTTTTTTTTTTGGTGTTGTTTTGTTCTTGTTCTGTTCTGTTTACACGGTTTCTGATTTGTGTTTTTCGAGTCTGGAATTTCGCGTGTCTGTTTATCCCTGTATGTTTAATCCGTAGGTCTGATAGCAGCATGGGAAACCATGTTAAAATCAGTCTACGGTCTGTTTTGTTTTTCTTCTGTTTGTAGAAACCAGGGAAGCAATAATCCAAGTCAGTAATTTTTCGCGGGCGCTGAGAAAATAACCCAGCAAACATGTGGAGCTACGAATCTAAGAGGGGAAAAGCGATGGAAGCAATACCTTTAAAGCACCAAGATGGCTCCGAAAAAATTTTTAAGGCTTAAATTCTTCGTGGTACAATGTTGAAGGCAAGGTACTACCTTTTTTGCTTATGTTTTACTATCTTTTGGTTTTTTGAACATAAGTTAGCCTATACATGAACCTTAGTATGAATCTTAGCCCGGAGTTGGTTTGTAAGATTAATTTTATTAGTGTGGAAGGTTTTGCCCCATATATGTCTCATCTAGAGGGTGTAAGAAAACATGTAGTCGTTGAAGGAAGCAGTGAATAAAGAGTTCCTCGTAGTTCTGTTAAAATCTCATGGTCCTATGCATGAAATTGCCTCTACCGGCCATGGGAGCAACAAATTGTGTAGTTTAAGCATTCGCAATCTAAAGAAGACGTTGAGTTTTGAGAGAACACAATCTTCTGCTTTCGTTGAGTTTTATGGTGATGGCTTCTCGGTGAACCCACCTTAAACAGAAACGAGATTACGCTTTGGGTGACAATTTAGAAATCGGAATCGTAGTACATGGGTTCGGAAATGGTCTAACCATGGCCGGGCGAGTTCAACCGAGCTTCGGCTCAATCTACTCCCCTCCACGTGTGATGTACGTTACGAGCAGTTCAACAAGACTTAGCATAGCCGATAAGCCTTCGGGCTAAACGGGGCTTAATCTTGACGGATTGGCCGAAGCGTCACATATGTTCCAACGAATAAGACGGCGTAGGCTTGCCTACATAACCGACCTTATTCGGAGTACTTTGATTCATTGTTTCTTATTGTCAAGGCCAAAACCGTAATTTTAACCGAGTTTCTTAGAATTCACTAATTCCTAAAACGAGAAGCCGAGGTAAGAGCTTTGTATAAATGGTATGGATAAATGTCGTTTTCTAGGTCTCACAACCAAGGGAAGGGTATTAATCCGCAAATGCAACAAGCCCACCTCTTATAGTGCTCAGAGGGGTCAATATCTCGTGCTCCAAGAATGATAACTGACAAGGATAATCTTTGGAACGTCGAGCTGAGGACTTTAAACTCAGAACTACTTCTTTGAAACCCTTAGGATTTCTTTTTAGGATTTTAGGTTTTGTTTTCTTTGAGTCAAATAAGAGTAACGTGACATATGTTGAGGTTTTTTATTTTGCCGTGTTCTGATGGCCATTGGGCTAAGGATGTGCAAAACTTTTTTACTCAATATAGGCCACGTGAAATAGAGTTCCGTAGGAGAGTCGAAAAATTGCTAAAGAAAAGGAAATTTAGCAATCCACCTTAAGATGGAGGCATTAAGAGAACTTGAGAATTACTGAAAATGTAACAGAGAATGATTGGTGTGAACAAGAACAATTTTGGTCAACTTCTAAAATCTTTTAGAATGGTGATGCAAGTGAAAATTCAAAGTGGTGCGCAATTCATTCTGCAACTACCCGTATCCTTTCATTTATACCCTTTCACCCTTCAACCTTTTCGATCCTCTCACCAATCTACCCCAACAATTCACATTTCTAACCATTCTTTCATCGCCTCTCTTTCTTTCCATCTGTTTCACTCTCCCACCCAATCTCAATGCCTTAACCATTTTCAACCCACCCATAAACACAATTTCTTACCCACCCTTTATCTTTTCTTCCCAACCTTATGTGTATCTTTTTCCAAAACCCATCATAATCTCAACCTCCATTTTGTTTACAAAATACCTTTGTGTTGCGGAATTTGAAATATTGATAGGCTTTAATGATTATTTTTTATCATTTTGATCCTAGTTGGGGGAAGTGTAGCTCTGACCCTAGCTAGATTTTAAAGGTTTTTGGTTCGATCAAAGTACGACTTATCTTTCT
Source organism: Gentiana straminea (assembly GCA_036785695.1). Classification (NCBI taxonomy): domain Eukaryota; kingdom Viridiplantae; phylum Streptophyta; class Magnoliopsida; order Gentianales; family Gentianaceae; genus Gentiana; species Gentiana straminea. Next base: position 3,482,242 of record JAVUPR010000479.1, read on the forward strand.
ACCGGAAGTTTTAAATTTCACATTTTTTCCGTCTATTCCGGCATTTCTAGATGATAAGTTTTGTTCTGAACTATCACACCGATCCGACCCTGTTGATGACGGTTATGACTTTTACGTGATACATTGGGTTATTAGTAATTTCGAGGAGTAGCTACATCTCCCTAAGTTGTTGATATCCAATGCAAGCGAGAAGTTTCTACGCTAAGTATTTGATTTTATCTTTAGCCAATAGGTCGCATTGCATCTGTTATACCTTACCAAGTTTCTCTTTTATACTGGAATGAATACATAGTGAGCCAGTCCACCTCGTGTTTTCCCACGGGGTTATGCTTTTTGATCTTTGTCTTATCCACCCGGTTTTTAGATGACGACTACCATCTTTAGTTGCTTGTTTATTTTTCTTTCTATTTAGTATTTTTCTTGTCTTTGGTTGTATAAAATAAAGTGGCTTAAAATGTTTTTCGGTATTCATACCTAATTACTGCCACATTATTCTATAACTTCCATAGACATGGTGTTATTAACGGTTTCGTGGAGTTTGTTTGCTTATACAGGATGTGTCTATCTCTCCACGGCGTGCTGAAATTTACTCCGATCTTTTTCCTTTACTTGAGAGCCGTTTCCAGAGCTAAGTCTTTTTCTTAAATTCTCATTTATTTTTGTCATTGAGGACAATGCCATGTTTAAGTGGGGGTAGGAGACTTAGCCATGTTATGTTATAATTGAAAATTGAATGAAACGGCACATGATTGAAAAAATTGAATAAATACCATATCATTTATCTCGTACCCTTAGAATTGTGAGTTCCTAGCTAATAATTGATAGGAAAGGAACCAAGTTTCATAAGTACGTGATCATTTTATACTTATGTTAGGTAAATTTAAGGATATTCATGCTCGTTTTTGCAAGTAGTTATTTATTATTCGATTACTCAACCTGTGAATCGAGTATACCGCGTAAATCATAATAACTGAAGAGATTATGTGTACATTGCATAGATGATTGGTTATGTAGACTTAGTGTCGATACTTATTGGCTGATGTATTCTTATCTTTTAGCCATTAAAGCAGAGTAATAAGCTTGAGACGTACCTGTGTTTTAGCAAAATGTTAGACACTGGGCTTGTAGTAACATTACCAAAGTAGCCCCGCGCTTGTGGTAATATTCGATGCTATACATGATCTAAGATAGGGGGATACTCTAAAAAGTTTTCTTCCTTGAGATTTATAGTATTTGAAAAATATGAAGATATGAAAAGAATATTCAACTCTTTAAGAGGCTTTGAGTAGTACTCGGTCTCCAAGTCCAAAAACCCTATAGATACGCTCTTGCTTATTGCTCTAGTGCTTCAAAAATTTAAAGGCTTGAGGAGTATGAATGCTGAGGTTGGTAGGTTGAGATTGCGAAGTTAGCATAAACTCTGATCTTGCCACGAATATATAAAACTAAATGCACATGCACACATCACTTCGATTCATAGTAAGTAGTGAATAATGGATATCTTATGAGCATGACTAGTATGAGTTGACTTGAGTTTCTTGTGTAAGTATGATTTGACCATAGAAAATGTTGTCTTGGGGAATGACTTATTGATGCTTTGTTCGGGACGATCAAAGTCTAAGTGGGGGGTAGTTGATGACGGTCAAATTATACCCGTAAAAGTCATCAACGTTGACCTTAAATCGAGATTAATAATGTATATTTCATATTAAATCACTCGTTTATATTTATTATTTAATGTTTAGTGATTATTAATATGATATTTGGTATTTAGCTATTTTTATTATTTAAAGCCGATTTATTGTGCGATAATTATTGATTTTGCAGATCACAACAAATCGAGAGGATTAATGTCATTCAATCAATTATCTCAAGATAAGGAAGGAAGAAAATCGGAGCATTAAGTGGAAGATTAATCGGATCAACATGCAAGCGTGGAGTAGGGAGCAAGATAGACGAGAAAAACGATTAACGTGTGCAAAAGTAGGTTCGGTCGACCGAGCCTATAGCTTCGGTCGACCGAGTGTAGCTCTTCGGTTGACCGAGCCTTAGGTTTGGGTCGGTTTCCGGCTTATATCGTGCTTATCTTCTAGAACCACCCTAAGTCGGCAAAAACCTCTATATAAGCAAGCGACTACGAGAATTGTAATACACACCAACACATCCCTTCATTCTTTCTTCAATCCTATAGCTTTGAATACAATGTAGTTTATTGAGGGTGTTTCCCAAAGCAATTTAAGGGCTGCAATATGTAAGCCTTTATTTTCTGTTTCTTACTTTTAAGTAATTAATCCCTCCCAATTATGCTTTATTCTTTGAATTAGTTATTCATAGCTAGATGATGTAGATCTAGGCTATGACGTTAGGGATGTGGCGACTCCTTGTCTATGGGGATCCCATAACCTACGTCATACACTTAGTATTTATTCATGAATCTACTTGATTTAATTAATGCATATCTATGTTAGTTTATATAATTGCTTTACGAATTACTGTTTAATCCGTTGTGTATGATGAAACGCTGAGAGATACGTTCAGGGATGTAATCTGGGGACGAAATTGATTCGGGTGACCGAATGAGTTCACTCGGTCGACCGAGCCCAGCTATTCGGTCGACCGAGCCCTGTTTCATCCGTTAGATAGCCATGTCTTTATGGTTAGGTTAACTTAATAGGATTTATCATCTTGGTAGGTATGGCTACGGCTACGTTGCTCGTCTGTTTTAATTAGCGTATGATTAGAAAATACCAATATAGGACTCCTAGGTCGGCTCACGAATGATCTTCCGGGACTTTCAGCGAGACCTAGATCTGTTTTGTATTAGGGAATTGACGTCATCTAGTTGTACGTACGTCGTAGATTAGCATGAGACTATAACTCGGTAATTGTTAATGGGACGAAGACTGATGCGATCGTTTAGGAAGTACGCCTAACCATAGGAATGTTGCCTAGACGAGGTGTACGGTTAATATCGGCATCCTTAGAGTCATAAGCGTGTGAGTTATATGAGATGGAGGCACTTAAAAGGCGAAGTCACGTAACAATATCACGGTGATCTAGTAACTAACCGGTGCTAAGTCAAGTTAAAAGAGGATGACTCCCGTAGCCAATCTAAGATAGATACAAACGGATTGACGAGTTAATAAGTTCAATTTATTATATAAATTATCTAGGTCCAAACGATAAAGACTATAATTGGGGAGGTTAATTACGTTGTGTCGAGTCGTGTCTTTACTTTTCTTGTCTTATGTTGGTCGTAGACCGCCTATGTTCTTGACATGTTTAATTAATTGTTTGTATATAAGATGATCCACAATTGGTTCCCTGTGGGATCGACCTTGATTCACTATAGCTATACTACGATGGGCCTAGTCCTCTTGCTAGTATTGGTTTATGGTGGTCAAGTATATTATAACCTGATTGACCACGTCATCAAGTTAGCAAAAAGAAGAGAATCAAGCACATCATCTAAAGACAGTTTCCATAAAAAAGATGATGATGATCATGATAGGCCAAGAAAAGAAGCTGATGATACTACAGTTTTGCAAACAATCACTCAACCGCAACAACCAGTGACACAAACTGTACCACAACAAAAAGCATTGTCAGTTGAAAACCAAACAACTGTCAATCAGCAAGCAGGTGATGAAATCAGACAACTGATGATCATTAATACTCAGGACAAGGATCAAGTGGAAACTACATATGATCCCTCTGATTTTCTATCTAAGGAAGAATTGGCCAAAGTTCATGAAAACTTGAAAATAGTACTCAGTCAAAGAGATACACAGAATGGTCTTTTATCAAACATCTCTGGATATCTTGATTATAGAACTAGAACTGATGTTTCGGTTCATGCAAGACTAGAGATGATTCACAAATCAAGTTCAAGTTCGCTTCGAGATTGTCTTACTCAAACAACAACTTGAAGATTCAACCGCGGTAGATAGAGAAACTCATGCTCAAGCTCATTGGCATATTAATCAAAATATCTACGGGTTAGAAGCTCAACTTAAGGAAGTACTTGATTCTCAACGACAAATCTCAGAAGATCAAAAAGCAACCCATGCCCTGGTAGATCAGTTATATGATGCCAAAAAGGGGGAGGCTGAAGAAGAAAAGCTGAAATTACTCAGAGAAATGAAGCGACTTGAAGAAGAACTACAAAGATATAGATCAGATCCTAAATTTTTGAAGAAAGAGTTAACTGATGATCAACTTATTGCAAAATACAATCAACCTGGAGACAGAAGAGTTACTCTTACAAAGGATCTGTGGACGCAGTTTATCAAAGACTACAATCCTATTAAAGCCAAATACAAGGACAGAACATTTGAGGAATCCTTGAACTACTTTTTGTCTGATATTTACTCAAAGCAAAAAAATTGCACAACATAAGAAGGATCGAAGGATTGAAGATAAACTGAAGATCAAAGACAAGGTTGAACAAATGAAAGCCGATCTAACAGAATTTGAAAAATACTATCTGGAAGACTCAAGCTTACCGAAGCTAATTCAATGGAGAAGATGGAAAGAAAGTAGTCAAGTTGACTACAACAAGACCTTTTCAAAGGAAGACTCCAAACTTGAAGAAGATTTTCGTTTGTATGACAAGGCAAAAAGATATGACTTAGTCATGCAAAAAGCTAAGAAGAAGCTCAGTCTTTAATCATAGATATTTGAACAAAATGCATGTATCCAGTTTTTGCTCATTCTATTGAAAACCAGTTTTCCAATTTTACATTTTTTTTATTGTTTTGATCTTTAAGCTTTTCTTTTAGGGAGAGTTTTTGGCATCATCAAAAAGGGGGAAATTGTTGGAAATAAAATTTTATGTTTTGATGATAATTCATCTTATTTATTATAATGTTATCTTAACCCCATTGATGAAGTGCTGAAGCCAGCTGTTATAGTGGAAAGCTAAAAGATGTCTAGAACTGAATGTATAAGATTTATTAGAGTCTGATCTTTGTATAAGTTACATCAGACAAGCACTGTAATTGATAGTGTCGTAAAATTGAAAACTGGGAATCAATTAGAAAATTGGAAATCATCAAGACAAACAACTTGACTCAGAATACATCTACTGAAGAAGGTAAGTTCGCTGAGAGTTACAGACTCGGTTGGCTTATCTTGAAGAATGAAGAACTGAGGGACACAGACTCAGTTATTGAATAATGAAGAACTGAGGGGACAAACTCAGTTGTGAAGATTAAAGTCGAGACTATAAAGTTGGACTTCAGGCAAGATTGTGGTGACCTGAACTGACTTTATGGATCTTGTATGAAGACCTAAGAATCATAAGGACAATGAATTCTTAGATGATAAATATATCATGGTGTACTCTGATTAAGTCAATTATAATCAGATGAAAACTGGAGTACTGATTTTTGAAGAAGAATAAAATCTCAGTTAATGCTCCAAGTCAGTTAGGAAACTGACAGATGAAAAACTGACAAGGAAACTCAGCTTTATAAGTCAGCCATCCAACAAACTGAAAGTACAATCGAACGTTGTAAAGAAAGAAAATTCATTGGATGAATCACTGACACAACAGGAACGGTCGAAAATATAACCGTTGCAAGATATACGTTGATACAATTCAAATCAAAGTCAGATGAACGTTGGAATTCACACTATAAATAGAAGACTTTGCACAAACAAAAACAATAGAACATTTACAAGAATCAACAAGCAATTTGTGCACACTATTTGAATTGTCATCATCACTGAACTATAACAAGATCATATATAGTATTTCTTCAAGTGTTCAAAGCTACAAAGAATTTATCAAGAATTCAACACTCTGAAGAACCACAAACAAGAATCAATTTATTGATTCTCAGCCCAACTTTGATTCTATTTCAAAGGTTTAGATTGTGAAGCAAACCGGGAAGGTTTTGTCAAGGACGATTGTGACAAGAATCGGGTAGATCGTGTTTGTGGTGGTAGGCGGTGAAGAGGCAATCCTACCCTCTAAGGACCAAAGTGGTTCAAGCCATTTGGAGAGCAACAATTCTACCCGTTCTACAATTGTTTAGATAGTGAAGCTAGAGATTAGCCAAGGACTATTGTTTAGGACTTTTTGTAACAGATTCACCTCAAGAAGTTCTAGTGGAATTTTCCTCCGCACCACGGGGAAGAGAGGACGTACGGGATTACACCACCCGGAACCTCTATAACATCTCGCCTTATTTACTTTACGCATTTACTTACTTATTTAGTATTCATTTACGGCATTGTGATACTTGATTGTTATACATCTCACATTCACAACTGACATTCACCAGAATTCGTTCACAACACTCGTTTTCATAACGAACAACAAGATCAATATAAAGGCTAAAATTATATCCGCTGCCGGTTGACTCAGTTTCAGCTTAAGTCAGTTTGATTTAATCTCAGCTTAGTCAGCTCAACTCCACACAAGTTTTATCTGAATCCTAATTTGTTTAAAATCAAGTTTTTTGTGACAATTTTATTCACCCCCCCCCCCTCTAAACATGTGTCAGCCTTTCCAAGGGACCAACAGGTGTCTATTGCACAAATTTTCTCGTGTGGAAAAGAATCATTTATCTCCCTTTGTGCCTTAACCAACTCCTCACTAAGCTCCATGCGGCTCAAATGATCCACTACGACATTCTCACACCCTTTTCTATCATGGATTTCAAGATCAAACTCTTGCAAGAGAAAAATCCACCTCAAGAGGCGGGGCTTGGCATCTTGCTTGGCAAAGAGATAATGCAAAGCGGCATGATCCGTGTGCACAATGAAGGATGCAAGTTCTTAGATCTAAACGAGTTAGATCTATGCGCAGCGGATGGATCACGATTTATATATCAAAACACATAATTAAAGGACTTAAACTACTACAAGGGGGTTTAAGATCATGTTACCAATAACGGGAAGAGAAGCCTTGATCTTCCGATGTGTTCTCCAAACGGCGGTTGGTGGACACCCTTCTTGATACACGAACCTCCTTGATATGCAACACCAAGAAAAACTCCAAGTTTTTCTTCTTCCAAAAACCCTAGGCAAGAAAGAACAAATTTTCTCCCTTTATTTGTGGTGAATTTCGAAATTTGCCATGTAAATTTCCCTTGGAATAACTCTCCTTTTATAGGAGAGTACATCCTTGGCCTCCAAGTATTAATTAATTAAATAAATAATTAATTAAACAAAATAAAAAGATATTTTCCTTAATGACTAATTGTGACATGTATTGACCAATAGGAAATCAAATAACAAGTCATCCAACCAATCATATAACAAGAATATCTTTTATTTTCCACATCACAAAAAATTAATTCTTGTGATAATTCAAGGAGAAATGGCGCCACCTAACTAGGGTTTTAGCCCACATAAAATGTTTTTTATGTGTATTATATTAATTAGCCCAACTAAATAATATCCATGCATATCAATTAATTATCACTGAGGCCCAAATAACAAGAATATCATTCCGAATTACAGAAGCCACATCGGGGACCATGGACCTATAACCGAGTAGCTCCAATTATTAATTATTCATCGAACAGAATAAGTACATTAATTATTAATTCCGGGATTACGCCACCATAAACCCGAAACTGAACTCTACCGATTATCGATGTATACTTATACTCAACCCATAGAGTGAATAAGCGTCCATTGATATAATCACTACATACGGATTAACCCTCCATAGACTGTCCATTCTGAGTGGGAAGTCTCCGTGAACCCGACTCAGAATATCTTATCCTTATTTACCATTAACCCCCGATGATCAATTAGCACACATATCGACTAGTAGCTAATTAGTCAAATGTGAACTCCCGGGATCGATCACTTTCTTAGGGCTAACAAATAAGGGGATCGTCTCTCTACTTCCCCCGCAGGAAGGAATGGATTCCATGTCCGTGAAAATCGAACTACTCACTCATCCGGAGATAGTGCCAATGAGAAGTGGCTTGGAACACATATTAAAGTGAACCGTAACTAACACATCAAACACTACCCCGGGACAAGCAGCATCCTGTGATCACCTCAGGATTAAGGTTGATCCATATATGATCATCTAATGATTTAATAAGATTCCTCGATTACGGAATTATACCAAGAAATTCAGATTAAATCGGTCCGTACCCCTATATGAATGCCATCATATATAAATGCCCCACGTAGGTACCCTCTACCGATAGTCCGGATAAGACTATCACACCCTAAGGTGTTCTGGGCGCATTATTGGTGTTTTAATCAAGAGACCCTAAACTCTGATTAAGTTCACCACGGACTAACAGTTTAAGTATATCACCACTAACTCAATCCTCACGTGCATGCCATGCACTGAGTTAAGCGGTTACATACTGATATACTTAGGGTTTGCAGCAGTGTATTACTTACAAGCACAAAGCAAGTAATAAGGTGAGATAAATTCTGTCATCCATTATCAAAAACAATTACACAAATTGTCTTTCGGGCACTACACCTAACACACAACTACACGAGAACCTACGAGATGAGACCGAAACCTATCAAACGCAAAGACGACCGCTAGAAGCTCTTTTTCAGTGGTGGTGTAGTTTTGTTGGGCCGGATTCAAGGTGTGACTAGCCTAGGCGATAGGCTTTAAGATTTTATCAATCTTTTGACCGAGGACCACACCAACTGCGGTGTCACTCGCATCACACATTAGCTCAAATTCTTGATCCCACTTCGGGGCAACTAAGATAGGAGCGGATACAAGCAATTGCTTGAGCAACAAGAATGCCTCAATGCAAGCTTGGTCGAAATCAAATAGGACGTCTTTTCCAAGAAGTAGGGTAAGAGGACGGGCTATTTTCGAGAAATCCTTGATAAACCTACGATAGAACCCCACATGGCCTAGAAAACCCCTAAGAGTCTTTAGGTTAGTGGGCATAGAAAGCTTAGCTATCACTTCAACCTTAGCCTTAATTATCAACTTCTATACCACTACTAGATATCTTATGCCCTAAGACTATCCCTTCCATGACCATCAAGTGACATTTCTCCCAATTTAGCACCAAATTTGTCTCCTCACATCTACTCAACACCTTTTCTATATTATCTAGACAATCCTCAAAGGAATCACCAAATACGCTAAAATCATCCATAAAGACTTCTAATAATCTCTCAATCATATCCGCAAATATGGCAACAATGAACCGTTGGAATGTCGCGGGTGCATTACACAACCCGAACGGCATTATACGGAAGGCAAAGGTACCATAAGGACAAGTGTAGGTAGTCTTTTCTTGGTCCTCTAAGGCCACATGTATTTGGTAATACCCACTAAACCCATCAAGAAAGCAATAATAAGCATGATCACTCAACTTTTCTAATATTTGATCAATAAAAGGGAGGGGGAAATGATCTTTACGGGTTTGGTCATTCTATTTACGATAATCAATACAAATTCTATGACCACTTACCAAACGCATAGGCACCGCCTCACCTTTGTCATTGATTTCAACGGTCATGCCTCCCTTCTTTGGTACCACTTGAGTGGGGCTCACCCACTTGCTATCCGAGATGGCATAAATGATCCCAAGCTTTAACATCGTGACAACATCCTTCCTCACAACCTCTTGGAGGTGTGGATTGAGCCTTCTTTGAGGTTGCCTCACCGGCTTCGCTCCATCCTCTAGAATAATCTTGTGTTGACAAATGGTAGGACTTATGCCCTTGAGATCACACATCTTCCACCCAAAAGCACGCTTGTGCTTCTTAAGCATTTTCACCAATTCCTCTTCCTGCAAGGCCGTTAGTGTAGCAGAAATAATCAATGGAAGTAAATCATCATTCTCAAGAAAACATACTTCAAATGAGGTGGAAGCGGCTTCATTTGCAAGTCTTTCGGTGGGTCTTCAATTGATGGCTTCTCTAGCTCCCCTTCAAGACCAAGATCAATCTTCTCGGTCCATTTTTCACCCACGAAAGCTGTCTCTTCTAGTTCCATCGCTTCACCTTTCAACTCTTCCTCTTCCTCAAGCTCCGTGCTCACTCTTGCCATGCGTTCATCGGGCTTATCTTTATATTCCTGCATGTCAACATGTTCCGAAACGCAAGAATATACAGCGTCCACAGATTAACAGTCCTCGGTACTTTCCTTAGGATGTTTCATGGCCATATAAACATTGACGGCGACTCTTTCCTCACCAAGTCGCAAAATAATCTCACCGCTCACAACATCTATCAAGGTCCTTCCGGTGTTTAAGAAGGGACGTCCTAACAACAAAGGTGTTTTGTAGTCCATCTCCATATCTAATGCCACGAAATCTACCGGGAAGGCAAACTTATCCACTTTCACAATGACATCCTCTATCACTCCCATAGGCTCCCTAATATACCTATCCGCCATTTGAAGGGTCATCCCCGTTGGCTCCAACTCTCCTAGGTCAAGGCTTTCATATATAGCACGGGGCATTAAGCTTACGCTAGCCCCCAAATCACATAAAACACTAGGAAAATGAGTCGTACCAATAGTAACCGGGATAGTAAAACTACCCGTGTCTTTAACCTTCGGGGGAATTCAAGACTTAGCATCAAAAATAGCGGAGCACTCTTCATTCAAACAAACAACCTCTTGCATTTTACTTTTGTTAGTTAGCAAACCTTTTAAGAACTTACAATAAGAAGGCATGTTTGCAAGTGGTTCAAGAAAAGGGATATTCAAGTCAATTTTTCGCAAAATCTCAATAAATCGAGTTTGTGCTTTATTCAAGCAACTTTGTCTATGATTCTTAGGGGGATAAGGGAGAGTACTCAAATCAAAATCTTTTGGAGGAGGAGGGATCATACATTTCATACATTTGGTGCATGGGGAAGATGGCTCTTTCATTGGCTCTTTCCCTTCTCTTTTAATTGGTTCCTCCTCTTTCACATCAATCACCACATAGTCTCCCCTAGCTTGTGCTTCTTTCTTCTCCACTTTCTTTTTCTTGACATACTCTCCATGATCCTCATCATCTTCAATCCCATCAATATCGCCATCCATGGCTCCCGCTTCGGTCTCAATAGGAGCTTTTCTAGCCTTGTCTTCCCATAGGACTTTTTTTCACCACTTGTCCTCAACACTTTGCCACTTTGAGTTAAGATGGCGCTTACATTTCTCGGATTCTTCTCAGTGTTACTCGGTAAGCCGCCTTTCAACTGTACATGTTCCACCACTTGACCAAATTGAGTCTCAAGATTTTTTATGGCGGACCCATGTTTGTAGTTCATCTCAACCATGTCCTTCTTTATCTCCGCAAAAAATTTGTTCATTTGCTCCAATATGACATCGGTTGCACTCTTTTGAGGTATATGAGCCAAAGATGGAGGGTTTTGATAAGTGCTAGAGCCTTGTTGATTGCACCCTCCTTGTTGTTGCCTTTGGTGTGAAGGTTGATAGAATTGCCCTTGAGAAGATTGGCCTTGATTTTGGCCTTGTCTATAACCTTGGTTTTGGCCTTGGTTTTGATTTCAGTTCCAACCTTGATTGTAGTTATTTCTCCAAGAGCCATAACCTTGATTTCCATAGTTCCCTCCATGACCTTGTCCCACAAAGTTTATATCTTGAGATTCTTCATACGGTTGCCCACTTGGTTGATCTCCCATATATTGGCCTTGATAGGCGTTTTGCAATAGATTTTGATATTGAGGCCCCGCGTTCCATTGCTCCATCGAACAAATACTCATCATCCGCTTAGCCAACTCATTCATGTTGTCTTGAGATAGAGTACTAGGTTGCCCTTGAGTTGAGGATTGAGAGTAAGCCATGTTTTGAGCTTTGGTTGTCATCCTACAATCCTTTGCCGAGTGTGATCCACTACAAATTTGGCAAAGCCTAGCACTCTCATTCTTCTTTTGCAATCTACCCAATTGTTGTTCCATTGCTTGTACTTGAGCATGATATTGATCATTTGCCTCAACTTCTTTCACTTCAACCAAACCGGGCTTCTTACTCCTTGTGCCCTTTCTACTTGACGATATGTATTGCCTTGAGGTTTCAGAAATCTTCTCTATTTCGTTCATAGCTACTTCGGGCACCATACTAATATTATCTCCATTGCACGAAGCATTCAAGGTACTTTGATGCACTTGATCCAAAGCCCGGAAGAAAGCATGAACTACCTCATAAGATCTCAACCCGTGCCCCGGGCACTCTCTCAACAAAGCCTTAAACCGGTCCCATGACTCATGTAGCTCTTCTCCTTCATAAGCATTGAACGACATGATAGCCTCTTCCATATCCATGGTCTTTGATGGGGGATAATACTTGAGTAGAAAAGTCTTAATCACTTCCCCCCATGTGTGCAAAGAATCATTGGGCAACGAATTATACCACCGCTTAGCTTGCTCTTTCAAGGAAAACGGAAAAAGCATAAGTTTGAGCACTTCCTCACTCACCCCATTGATCTTCGTTGAGTTGACTATTTGAAGAAAGTGATCAATGAACAAATGAGGGTTTTCCATGGCGGTTCCCTTGAATATAGCATTGTCTCCCAACAAATGTACGATGTTCCTATTTAATTCCAAATTGTTGGCGGCCACCGGTGGAATTCGAATTGGACTATGCCCCATGGTTGCCGTGGGAGCCATCACAAAGTCTCTACAAGTCAATCCGCCTTGATTCTGCTCTTGTTGACCGTTAAACCAATTAGGCATCGCATTTGCACCTTGATTGTGAGCTTGATTTTGGTTCTGTTGAAATTGATTCAACATCCATGCATTGAAATGTTGCATAACAATGGGGTCCATTTGATTCCCTTGGGCTTCATGTTGAACATTTTGTGGTACAGGCCCATTCGCATTCACAAAGTTATGTCATTGTCCATTCCCACCTCCTTGTTCATTGTTGTTGGCAAGAGGCGGGTTTTGATTCGGAACTCCATTGTTGTTCTCCAAATTACCTTCCAATCCTTGTTCACCGTTTTGTGCCATACCGGATCCTTCTTCCAACTCACCCAAACTATTCTCTTCAAAAACCGGAATCGATTCCTCTACTTGAAGACCTCTTCTTCTTTGACTATTTCTATGCCTTGCATAAGCCTCAATCCCGTCTATGTATGGTTCGAGTGGTGTTTGAGATCTCCGGGTCATGCACTACAAAAAGCAAACAACAAGAAAAAAATAAAATAAAACCTAGGCACAAACCTTTGGTTCACTTGCAAGATATCACAAATAGCACACAATTCCCCGGCAATGGCGCCATTTTGATTGAGCTAAGAAATGGAAAGATTAAGCTAAAATAGTGTTGATTTAAGCTAAGAGAATGTATTCTAAGCTATTACAAAATTCAAGCTAAGAAATGAGTAGAGTTTGGCTAAGAGAATGGTTGTTTTTCAAGAAATAATCTAACGGGGGTATTTATAGGTGGGGGAGAAATCTGCAGAAAATGGCTCCAAACGCACGTTTGGAAGGCTGAGACTGGCGTTTAACTTCTTCAAATGCGCGTTTGGCGTAGTGCAAACGCGCGTTTCGCTTCATTTATGGGCAGGGACTTGACTGATCTTCATTTGGAACGCGCGTTTGGAGAACTTGGAACGCGCGTTTAAGGTAGTTTCAAACGCGCGTTTAAGGTAGTTTCAAATGCGCGTTTGGAGGGGTTGAACTCTGAATCAACTGGTGACTTCGGAAACGCACGCTTGGGGGTTCAAACGCGCGTTTGAACCCCTGTTGCCCCAAAACTTCACTTCTCTTCCTCTTTGATCTCTCCCCTTGCCTCGATCATGCCTTTTGCCACAAATCATCACCTCTCGGGTCCTCGAGACACCAATACCCTTCAACATCATAAACAACCAAAAACATCCAAGCAATTCCGTAGGGTAAAAGTGCTCGTGAATAGGGTTAATATCAACAAAAAGGGGTAATAATCCATCAAAGCAATGGATTCACTCCCCGTACCATGAGCTCACGATAACACCCCGAAAACGGTCTAAATCACCCCAAAATGTGCTGAAAATGTGGTAAACGGGGATAAACAATGCACCGGAGTCACGTAAAGTTGACTCCCATCAGAACTCATCATCCATCTCAATAATATAGAAATATACTGGAAATATAAGCCCATTAAACTTCACTAGCACGTCTTCCACCACGCCCTCGGGACATGAATTGGACCTATCAGCCAACTGGATAATAATCCTTGTTTCTTTTAAAGGTCCTAGGTTTAATTCATTATAAAAAGACAAAGGCATAACATTGATGGATGCGCCTAAGTCTAGCATTGCTCCTTCAATATTTTTCTTACCAATGGTGCAAGGAACTGCAAACATACCTAGATCTTTGCATTTTGATGGCACTTTATGTTGTATGACCGCAAACACGTTCTCATCCACCATTACTCTTGCATTGGGCCTCAACTTCATCTTCTTGGTGCATAGCTCTTTCAGAAACTTTGCGTATCTAGGCACTTGTTTAATGGCCTCCAACAAAGGAAGATTGATTTCCACTTTCTTGAAAATATCCAGCATGGCCTTTTCTTCCTCTTCTTTCTTTAACTTGGCCAACCTGCCTGGAAAAGGTGGAGGGATAACAATCTTTGATTATTTTTCCCTAGGTCTAGACTCAGTCTATTCATCAGAATTTTCTTCCTTGGAATTATACTCCACTTGCACTTTCTCAGCAACTTTCTCTAGGGTAGGCTCAGACAATTCATTACCGCTTCGCAACATCACTGCATTAACATTTTCTCTTGGATTCACTACTTGGGATGGGAACTTCCCTTGAAGGTCCTTCAATTGGTTTACATCAGTTGCCAACTGAGATACTCGAATCTCAAGATTCTTTACTCCCTCTCTCGGCTCATGCTAAACCTGTTGAATCTCTTGCCGAAGATTTCGATGAAGCTTCTGATTTTCTTGCTGAATAGTTTGTTGAAGGGCAATTGTCATAGTTTTCATCATATCCTCCATTGGAAAATAGGTAGGAGCTGGGGCTTGGCACCTTTGATAAATCTGTGGTTGGGCTCCTTGTGTTCTATAGTTGTTTGGGAAGGGGTCATATCTTATCTGTTGTTGCTGCCCTTGATAACCACCAACAACATTAACCTGTTCAGTTCCATCTTCTTGTAATGTTGGACACATGTCAGTAGGGTGTCCAACCGTGCTACAGATTCCACATCCCTTGACTTTTTGAACTTGCCCAGCTGCCATCTTTTACACTATTGATGTCAATGCATCCAACCTATGATCAATTGTAGACAAGCTAGCTTCATTCACTAGCCTAGTCGTATCCTGCTTAGTGCCGTATTATTGGTAATTGGATTCCATATTTTCAATTAATATACGGGCCTGATCACAAATGATTCACTAATGCTACCCCACTTGCAGCATTGATAATTGTTCTTTCATGGTTCAATAATCCCTCAAAGAAATATTGAATCGGTAATTGCTTTGGAATCTGATGCTGAGGACAACTGGCACATAACTGCTTAAACCTCTCCCAATAATCGAATATAGACTCGCCTGGTAGTTGTCTAATCCCACAGATATCTTTCCTTATGTTGGCAGCTCGGGATGCGGGAAAAAATATTTCCAAAATTTTTGATCTCATGGCATCCCATGTGGTGATAGATCCTGAAGGTAATGAGTAGAACCAATCTCTAGCTCTGCCTTCTATTGTCAATGCAAATGTTCACAGCTTCATTTCATCTTCTGTCATACCTTGCATTCTTTGAATGGTGCAGGACAACTGATGATCACTCCAATTTTTATAAGGGTCCTCACCTATATGTCCATGAAATTCAGGCAAAGAATGGATTACTGAAGACTTCAGATCAAAAGGTTGAGTGTTCTCTTGGAAAGCAATGCATAACGGATTCTGGTCTACATTAGGGGCGGCCATTTCTCGATGTGTTCTGTCAGGCCTTGGTGTAGGAGGTGTCTGAGCATTATTCTGATTCTGATTCTGATTTTGCCTTCCATTTTCCGCCATTTCTTCTGATTCTGTTTCCGAAAATGCCTCTTCTTCAGATGATGAATTTTCTAAAGAAACACTTAAGCTAAACCTGGGGAAGACGTTGAAGCGTTAAGTTGCTTTCTTTGTCTGCTTAGTGAGTTTCTTGGCTGTCTTTTCTATCTCTAGATGAAAAATCAGTTCTCCTGTTCTTGAGGACCTAGGCATAAACTGAAACAATCAGTGCAGTAAGCTCCAAAAAGAAACAAATTCACTGTTCCCCGGCAACGGCGCCAAAATTTGGTGTGTCATTAAACCACCAAAATTATATCCCTTCTCACTCTATAACTAGAACAGGGTAAGTCGGAGTCGATCCCACGATGAACGATTGATTATTTCTTTTCAGAACCGTAATAAAAACAAGTTGTGAATGATGACCTTTAAATTTTGTATAAAATCACGAAGTATGCAGAATTAAATACTGGCGTAAAATTTAGAAGCAGAACGAAGCAAATGATAGAGGAAAAATCAATCTAAGAGGATTCTAGCCAAAGAAATTATCTTCTCCCTTAATCCTTACAATTGATCATTGATGCATAAATTACTCGTTGAACTCGTAATAAATTAGTTATAGTTGCCGACAATCTCTAAGCTACCAATTTTTCCTAATTTCGATAAGCAGGACAATCGTCACTACTTATACTCTAACTGCGTAGTACAGCTCTCTACAATCGCCGGAGGTTTGGTGAGAGCAATCGCATTAACGCTTGGAAAACCTAATTCTAGGTATTAACGCACATCGGGTTAACTTTAACCTATATTACTATTTTCACAACAAGGAATCCTACGGGCTATGAACCGGCAGGCAATATGTTGTTCACTATTAAAAATCAAATCTTTGTGACAATCGTCTCGATTAGATTTTTGGTATTCGATTAAGCAATTAAACTAAAAACTCTGCAGTAGTAATTAATTCAACTATTTAATCTTGATTTCTTAAGATAAAAAAACAAGTAAATACTATAAATTTAACGAGGATAGAAACCAATTTGATCTCACAATTGAATGATCAAGGGATTAATAATGCTTCAACTGGAAAAGAAAATTTTGCTACTCAAGATCATAATAAAAGGCACAAAATTAATTCAGAATACCTTATTGAATTGAAGAAAATAGAAAATAATTTTGTTGATGAAGGGAAAAAAAAACCTAGATACCAAAAAAAAATAGTTAAAGGTTGTTGAAGACTGTTTTTAATCTAAAATGAGCAAAAAGGACAAGAAAAAAAGATAGTGGTTGAGAAAGACAAAAACGCGTTTGTTACTACATGTGTTACTACATGTGGTTGTAGCAACATTTAGTAACACATGTAGTAACATGCGCATTTTTAATTTGTCATTCTCAACCACTATCTTTTTTCTTGTCCTTTTTTCACATTTCGTATCTTATTTTATCCTTTTAGACCGCGCGACCCAAAAAAAAAGTTGAAAGTCCACTCACTATTGTTGAATGTCGACTAATTTCTCCCCATTTTTCCAAATGCCGCGTCCCTCTTTTGTTTTTTATGGGAATTTTCTAATAAATAATACTAATAATATCCAATAATATAAATAAAAAAACTAATAAATAAAATAATCCATCTAAAAAATAAAAGCCCATGAAAAATAGGAGAATAAATCCATAAAATCCTGCTCGTAAATGAAGTCTTGTGATTTGGACCTCGGTGGACTTTTTATGTTCTCACTGTAGCCGGGATCCCGACATCATCGGAAAGTGAAAATCTCCTACCTTTAATTGTTAAATTATTCACTTCTTCAAAATGCGACTTTTGCGACCAATAAATCCATCATTTCTTCAATTTCCTCTTCCAAGGTCCTCAATCCTGAAAATCAACAAAAACATACCCAAAAAAGGCGTATCTCTCGAGAAAATAGGTATAAACTACGCACCAAAACATCGCTAATTATGGACTTATCAACAAACTCGAGGAAAAAGTTGATAAAAAAAAAGGAATCCGGTTTGGGACAGCATGACTGCCCCAATCATAGATCAGCTGGGTAAGAAAGGATCTTTACAGGAAAGAGATTTTATCCCTCTAAACAGATCACGCGAGCAAGTCCTTGCTATTATGGAAAGAAAGGGCTTGGCCGAATTCCGCCACCAATGAGAGGACCTCCAAGGAGAAGAGACCAAAGCAAATTATGTACCTATCACAAGGATGTAGGGCACGACTCAGAAAGTTGCAGGGAACTAAAAAGGGACATTGATGCCGCGATTATGGAAGGAAAGCTGGACAAGGTTGTAGATCGATCTCAAAGTGCCGAGCCATAAGGCCGTAGAGACTTCAAGCGTCGGAACTATGGCCAAGACAGAGGCAGGAAGACCCACTACAAGAAACATAAGCTTTGGTGGCTTTGAAAAACGCCTCGAAAAGCGATATATAAAGGTGTTTTCTGTTTTGTGGCGTTTTCAAAACGCACAACAATCAATGTCGCGATAGATAAAGCGCCTCCATAGGGGCGAGTCAATACGTTGAAAAGCGCATCAATAGCGGCGAGTCAATACATTGAAAAGCGCATCAACAGGGGTCCGAGTCAATACATTGAAAAACGCCCCAACAGGGGGCCGAGCCAATACACTGAAAAACGCCTTAATTGGCATTATGCACATCCAAATTTCCCTTCAGGTCAGCCATACAAATAAATCAAATGATACTCAAACACGAGTTACATAAATGTTCGATATACTACAGATGATATTTTTTGCATAAATAAAAAATGAGCAAATAAATAGTTTATACTTCAGGGAAGACATATATTGTAACGCCCCGTTCCCGGACACCGAGTCCTTATCCGGAAAAGGACCGTTCGGCACGTATAAAATAAAAATGAATTCACTTTATACGTAAGCATCTACTACGTCGTATCAGAAATAAGCAAACGGAAGCAAAAGACTCGGGTATAAAAAAAATTCCAAACATCCAAGAATAGAAATGAAACTAAAGAAGGAAATGTAATTTATTACATTCAAGGAAAGTACGAAATCCAAAAGAAATGTAACGGTACTACAAGTCTCGAAAGACCAAAAGTCTAAACAGTCTAATAAAGAATAAATGTAAACTCTTCAATGATGCGTCTTCAAACGTCATCATCGAACTCCTCCTCGTAAACAATATCAACCTGTTCGTCTTCTCACCCCCAAAACACATAATGCATTTGAGGTAAGTACAACGTACTTAATAAGAAAGAGAAGCTATGATGACAATTATAATTTATAAAGTAGAGATAATTAAAAGCTTAGTTGATTAGGTGTGACCGACTCGATCTAGGGTTCACTCCATGTCCATCAACATGAATTGACTAAACGTTTCTACTTAGCTTATCTATGTTACAACCGCACTCAAGGGCACAACGCGTATCCACTTTTGGGACACTCTTGGCAACATATCAGTGGATCACACCAATATCCACGGAGGCTAGAATAGGTAGGCTCCGATAGTACGCACATCTCAGCGGAGTCCCTCCGTACTTAGGGTTTTTTGACCTACGGAGTTCTTCCACCTTCAGAGGTAGGCATACATCGCGATATAGACTGGTGCCTATCCAAGAGAGACATGTTGTTTAATCTTTTACTAGTCAAGTACGTATTTATTAGCATGGTTAACTAGCCACCTAAGTGTTTTCAATTGATCTCCCTTACATTAACCACTCTCTCCCTAGACCACTAGACATTAACAATACCTAGCAATTACACGAGACGGTGATGAATGCTAATTCATCAAAGCACAAGCCTATCATGCTCTTCCGACGGATCCGAACTTCAACTCCCTTTAAGAGTACATTCGGTGTTTTAACTGAACGAATCAGAAGCTCAATTCAGGCTTGCTTATGTTATCCAATATTACCATATCATAAATTAAGGTTTAAAACAGTTATAACATGATTATGTAACCCGAAACCAAACTAGAATGATAAACCCGTACAGCCGTGGCAAAACAGACCAGACGCCCGTTCAAAGACATGGACGCCCGTCCGGAACCTACTGGACGCCCGTCCACTTTTCCCAGACGCTCGTCCATCCTAAGACAGCTACAACCGAATGTAAAATAACACCTCAGACGCCCGTCTGCCTATTTCAGACGCCCGTCCAGGCTACTAGGGTCTCGGACGCCCGTCCACCTATTGCAGACGCCCGTCCGCCTGGGTTTTTCCCAAAACGCTAAGATCGTCAAAACTCGATTTCTGAACCAATTCTAACCTAATTAACATCGTTTTCAGCACAGTAAAACGTAGTGAACATATCTAATCATCCCAAGAATACCTATGATCCTTGATCAACGAAAAACACATCTTTCTAGCATCTACACATCTTAAAACATAATCTAAACCTTACGAATCATAACCGAAATCATAGGAAGAGTTTCTTACCTAATTGCTGCTCCAAAACAGATCCAAACAGCCTCAGAAAATCTGCAGTCCTTCCAACAAACTGATATCCAACCGTTGCCCTTCTCACAATGATTCCAAATCTTCCGTCTGATCTGAAAACGGTTAAGCTTTGCCTCAGAAATCACAAAAACTATCCAAGCCCTGTTTTTCTCCTCAAAGTTGCGCAGAGAGAGGGAGAAGAAAACTGAAATTCTGATTTGTGTTTAGGTTATGGGATTAAAGTGTGTTAATTTTCCTTAAATACCAATTCCCAATTAAATCCCTTTTTCCTTAAACACCCTTAATTACCAAAATTCAGAATAATCCTTTAATTATACACACATATACTCGAAAATTACATATATTTAATTAATACAACACTTAACTCCAATAAAAGAAAAGAAATAATAATATTTCGTTTTCGCAAAATGACACGTCTGCCCTTTCCCGAAAATCGAAATATTACATATATACCAAAAAATTCTCCATTCAATTCCCTGAATGTATCCCCTATGGTTATTATACAGAACAAATCAGAAACTGAGGCTGGTCAGAGACAGTAATATAGAAGCATGTGAGAAAGCTACTTCTTTAATTGGATCAGGCAACATATTTGAAGCAAGACCAACTGCAACATATTTCTTACCTACCTCTCTCAAAGCATTTAACAAAAGTTCTAAACATCAACGAATTTACATGTACTCATAATAGTAAAGAAGAAAAAGCTCCCTTGCAAGCATTGGAGTGTACCTGAATAATAAACAAGCAGACCATAAGTGATAAAACATTATCATCAAAATGAGCTCGTTTTGATTTTTAGTGATAATAAAATCTCCAGATCTTTTGACATCACAAATATGCAAGTAACCAAAACATATCGGAAGAAACTGGAACGTGAGCAGGTGCCTGCAAGACATATAGTCTAATACTGAAATACTAAAACCACTATTTCTAGGAAAAATTTCAAGGAACAGAGACCATCTGCAATGGATTTAACAGCATTTGCCTCCGCTTCAATCTGAAAATAATTCAAAAGGCATGAGCACACGAAAAAGCGATTCACAAAGGGATTTCACAAAAAAAGAATATTGAATAGGTTAGAGCTTTAACTCGGATTCTGTAGCAGGAACTGCGGGATATGTGATGTGAGGCATGAAACATGCTATAATGGTACAAGCTCGAGTAAGGGGGTGTTAATTTCGACATGTAAAAATTTATACAGGTTGCCATGGCATAGGGTGAAAAATATGTGCAGGTGCATAGTAACTAGCTGCTGCCATGGTTTTATGGCTGCTGATGATTGCCAATAATGTATATATCATAGACAAATATGATTATCAACATCTTTGTCTTTGAGAAAATTGCCATCTTAATTAGTTATTCTTGTTGAAACCTGATAGCAATTAATTGTTTGAATTTAATGGGGGAATACCATAAAAATGTGATTGCCAAATTGAAATCAATAGTTTGGTTCTTAAATAGTTTTTTGTTTTTTAGGAATTTCGGACATTGGCTTCGTAACCTTCACGAACCCGTTGTAATTCATGTAGGAAAACGTTAGAAATTCTTTCACAGGTGCAAAAAACAAATAGCAAGCCGAACAACAGCTGGAAATCAAGGAGCTCTAACATACCGAAGCAACCTTAGCTTGATTCAAGAAGCACATAAACGAAAGAGTCCCAAATGCACAAGAGTTTTATATGACATGATTTTTCGTGACCATGATCAAACACCCGACATGCTCGAAAAATACGATTGGAAAGAACACCGGTCAAAGGTGAAAGAAACTCAAGATAAATTGGATTTCCAAGTTGCTCCAAAGACGTTGTATAAGGCTATGTACTTCAAAAGAAAAGAGAACAGAGAGCTGAACAAAATACAAAATTTAGTACTTACAAATTTACAATTTGATTTAACAATCAAGTTGAATAATTTTTTAGCCAAAGGTCAATTGCTCTTAACTACATTTTGCAAATTGCAACTCAGCAGAACAACCAGAATACAGAAAAAATCCAGATAAACAGAAATTCCTTCAAGTTTTTGCTTCATCTTCCTCAAAAAAATTCCATGATTGCTATTACCTGGACAAGATGAACTTCAAAAGTTGATCTGTTACATGGATGAGGCCAGCTAAATTAATCGTTTGTGCATCAGCACATCTTTCGCTCTTTCCACGTTCACATCCATCTCGTGTGTGCAATACTTTTGTAATTCCTTATCAGAATCAAACATTTCCTAATCTAACATTCCCTTACTCATAAAAACAAAAGCACAGAATAATCCCCTAGATAACTAGGGTTTCAGAAAAACTAACCGAGGAGGTAACCGATTAAAATGCTGCCAAATCTCATCTTCAAAACCTTGAAGATACGTCTCTTGGCGATCCAAATCATGAAGCCGGCTTAAAACTTCGTTGAAAACTTCAAGCCGCTGCCGCTCTTGCCTGCTACACTTGGGAGAAGTAGAGGAATAAATCGCTCGACTTCCACAGCTGCCTCTTGGTATCATCCATCACCATTGTTGAGCAGCACAATTTATGATCCTCATGACCAAGGCGGCTAAATTAGGATCGGGAAGATCGGCGGCGCAGAGGTAAGGACTAAGGACAACTAGGGTTGAGGTTTGAAGAATGAAACTAGCGTGTATTCTTTGTGTTCCTCAAAAGATAAAGTATATTACCGTGTGTTCTCAGAAAAAAAAAAAAAAGGGTAACCCACTTGTTTCCCGTTCAACAGTGTTTTTCTATTTTTTAACAAGAGGTTGAAGCAGGTAATTCGGGTATAATGGTTTGCAACTTTGCATACATTATAAAACGTCCACTGATGTGCATAAGGTGCATGGCATACATTCTAAAACGTCCACTCATGTGCATAAGGTGTATCGGTTTAGTGATAAGTTAGACTATAACCTGGTACGGAGACCAGTATCCGAACCCCGTTAGAGGCCCCACAAAAAAAAACGGCCACTCATGTTCCCTGTATCTAGTTTCCTTCACACAAAAATTAATAATAATAAATACATTAAGACACTTTAAAATGTCGCCATAGATATATCTATAAAGACTTTTTATTACTAGTACCTTTATAGGTTACTTCTAAATACATTTTTAAAAAAATGCATCTATAAGTATGTCTCTATAGATACTTTTTGTTGTAGTGGACGAGTAGTGCCTCTATAGGTTACTTCTAAATACATTTTCAAAAAAAAAATGCATCTATAAGTGTGTCTCTATAGGTACTTTTTGTTGTAGTGGACGAGTAGTGCTTCTATAGGTTACTTCTAAATACATTTTTAAAAAAATGCATCTATAAGTGTGTCTCTATAGGTACTTTCTATTGTAGTGGACGAGCCCCAGCGAGGAAGAGACCGGTCTCCGGATCATGAGCGGCAGCTAGACAACCGCCCTATAAATTCTATCAATACCATAGTGGGTAGCCCGAGCAATGTGTTCGGCGAGTTGAGCAAGTAGAACAACAAATATGTAGATTCCTCCACCCCTAACAGAAGTCAGATGCCAGTTGGTGAAGTAACCTATTGTCTCAAAGACCCATTCCCTATGGTTACAAATAACGAAGGCCTAGTCATAGAGGTCGTGATTCACAAGCATCTAGTCAAGAGGATTTGCATCGACACAAGAAGTGTTTTTAACGTCCTTTGCTACTCTATCTTTCAGTCCATGAAGCTAAAGGACTCAGAGCTTATTCATGTTTTAGCACCGTTGTTCGGATTCGCAGGATCCCCAGTTCATCACATGGGGATGATAAGGCTTGCAACAACCTTTGGCCAGGAACCAAGGGGTAAGACCCTTATGGTGAATTATGTGGTAATTAAGGCCCCATCTACGTACAACGTTATCATGGGAAGGCCGGAATTAATTGACCTAAGAGATGTGATCTCCCCATCTCATATTAGTTTGAGGTTCCCCACTACAGCAGGTTCGGTAGAAGTTAAAGGGGATATGGAAGCAGCCAAGAGCTGCTACACAGCCACCATCAAAATGAAATGAGTGGTTCTGACATGAGATGCTCGGGAAAAGAGGCAGGACAGTTCGATATAGTTCCAAACGCTTACGATCTAGAATAGATTCCAGATGCTTACAAGTTGTTTCAATGTTTGTTTTATTTTGCAATTTCGATACACTTCTCTTAATTTAGTTATGCTACAATAAAATTGCGCTCAGTGGGTGCTCAATTTATGTTATTTTAATTATGTTCTGATTTTCCGTTTTACTCAAGATGAACGGCCCTGATTAAGTTTGCAGGACAAACATATGCAAAAAGTTTGCAAAAGAAAAACTTGCTAAGTCTACAGGACAGACATCCGAGCTCCACTGGACGGACTCCGCTAAAGTCGCTTAGTCTGCAGGACAGACAAGCTAAGCTCCGTAGGTCGGTCTTAGCAAATTTTATTAAGTCTGCAGGACAGACACACTGAGCTTCGCAGGACGAACTCAATAATGCATTAAGTGTTGAGCTCTGCAGGTCGGACTCAATCCTGTGCTCTGCAGGTCAGACTTAGCAAGTTTGCAAAGGACAAACTTCCCAAGTCTGCAGGACAGACGAACTGAGCTCCGCGGGTCGGACTCGGCTAAAAAATTAAGTCTGCAAGACATGCTCTAAAAATTAAGTCTACAAGACAAGCCACATGAGCTTCGTAGGATGAACTCATCAATGCATTTAAGTGTTGAGCTTTGCAAGTCGGACTCAACCCTGAGCTCTGCAGGTCAGACTCGCAAGTTTGCAAAAGACAAACTCAATAAGTTAAGTTCTGAAGGTCATACACAAACAAGCAAAACATCTAAGTGTGCCATCCAAAAACTAGAAGTTAATGCATGGCATACTGGGGGGCAAGAATGTCACACCACAAGTAAAAAAGTACTTAATGTGCAGAAAGTAAAGACTAAGGCAAGAAACCTCATCAAAAAGCAAAAGAGCATATATAGTGCAAAGTCATTACAAAGGCAAGTTATTACAAACTTTTGGGGTTTTTCAAAACAAAAACAAAAATACAAGTCCATGAATAGCTTGATCTAAGCATCAGGGCTGGACTATGTTGTTGCTCTAAAGAAGGAGGAGCTGAAACAAAAGTAGCTGAAGCAGGAACAGCCGAGGTAGAAGGCTCTGAACTAGCAAGTGATCGGCGAGATGTTGCACCACGGAGAGAGTGCTTGGACATAAAGTCCACCTCCTCTTTAAACTCCTACAGGCGGCTGTCATAGACCGTACCCATACCGGGCTTATAGAACAACTTGCTAACCATGTTATCCAAGAAAAGATCAGCGAACTGACTCTTGGCCTCGTCAACCTCTAAAGTATAGCCATGGTTCGTGATCGGAGTAAGAAGCAGCTTCAGGACCTGAGAAAACTCATCTGAAGCCTTGTACTCCAGAATGGCTACAGCTATCCGACCTGGAACAACGCTTATAGCTCATTATTCTCAGCTTAGAGCCTTGCCATAGTCTGCTCCTGCTCGGTTCTCTCTCCCGTAAACTTGTCCTCTGTGGTTCTCCTTGTTTTTTGGCCTTAGCCGAGCCCTTAAGTCTGTCCCGACTTTTCCGTAGCTCGGCAATCTTCTTCTTTAGGTCCCCAGTGCTGGTAGAAGACTTAGCAAGTCTTTTGAAAACTTTTTTGCCAACCCGGGTACCCTGCATAACAAGTCAGCAAGTGTGAGAAAGCAGTGTCAAGTCAAGATACACAATGTAAGTAAAGAAGACAAGACTTACATATTCCATCGCTTTAGCGCGTGCCTGAGATATCTCCTGGTCAGACATCGTCGAGATCCTCTCTTGCTCAGAGGCAACATCTTCCTCCTGACCAGTCTGGTTATAAGTTTCATTAGGAAAGAAGCCATACTTGCCCCTCTTTCTCGACCTACCCCCTGGGAGATCACAGTAACTCCAGCCCGGCCTTTTCTCTGGAGCTGAAGGCCACTTTCTTATTCTTCTTCTTTTGGGTCAGATCCATCCACAGTAACCAGATCAATATCCTATAGGACCGAATGAGAGCTAGACGGAATCACTACATCATTAGAGAGACCAGCCAGCGTCTGGGCCCTAGCAGCGCTCAAGGTTGTACTCGTAGATCGGGCCAAAAAAGGATCCACACTTGGAATCCTCTCAATATCTTGGCTTTTTTCAGGCTGACTCTCCTCAGCCTCTTCTTCCCCAACAGCAACCAATAATGCTGCAAAATCTGCCACTGCCAATAAGTAAATAAGGGACGCAGTTAGTCAAAAAGCAAAGACAAGTACAAAAGGAAAAGCAGGAAATAAGTGAAGCCCTACAAGCATCCCTCTCCTCGTCACTGAAGGCAATATAAGGGTTGGGCCCAACATCATCCAACCGAGCAGCGGTGGTCATCTCGGTGGAGTACTCCTTCGCATCCAGGGTGATACCCAACTCCCGGATACCTCCTATAGTATCCTCGCTAACACAAGTGGGAAGGTTATCTTTGGGAAGCACCCCCGAATTCCAACGACCCAGCTCAGGTCATCCATCATGACGAGTGAAGAAAAACCTCTCCTACCACCGTTTGTGAGAGGATTTTCCCTTAGAATGAATAAAGATGTTTTTCCAAGAACCTGTTCGGCATGGAAAGTAATACCACACATGACATTTCTTCACATTCTTGTGTTGATAAAAGGATCTGAATAGGTTCACAGAAAACTTGACCACTACTAGCCTACACCATATGGCAAACCCAATAATAGTGCTAACTCCATTAGGAGCTATCTAGGCAGTCCTTAACTCGTAATAACGGAGTATGGCTAAACACGCTGGGCAAAAAAAAAACCTAAGTCCGGTTTCAAAATGTTCCTTATAAATGGTGCAATACCCCTTCGGCGGTTGGTGGGCGAAGCTAGGGGTCAGAAGGAAGTCGAGGAGCATACCTCATAACATCCACCTCTATTTGTTACAAACGTTGGTTATTTCATCCTGAGATAGGATGGTCTATACATTGTTTCCGCCTATAACTGCTCTAGTGTCCATTTGGATTTTTAGGGTTACAACAAAGACTCAAATAACCCGGGTGTGGGTCCAATACACGAATAGGGCAAAAATGCAATAGACAATGAAATATGGCTAGCTAACTTGCAAGAAGTCGGAGATTGGAGAAGAATTGGAGAGAAATTCACGCTTGATCTCAGTCTTCTGATTTAAAGCAGCAAATAGACGTTTGAAATGGGGTGGACAATTGATACAACGGGGGTTATAAACCCCAAACATGTCTCGAAGACCGTCCCACTTCGAATGAGTGAGTTGCAACGCATAGAAACACGCAACAGTTATGACAACGTCATAATTGAACCCTGCCAGCTGGCAGGAGCAAGTGGTCAAAAATCCACCAGTCGAGGTGACCGAGCCGAGCTACAACCTTGACTCTGAGCTGGCCCTAAGAGCTCAGCTAGATCTGGGGGCTTATGACGGAGGTCGGATTGTACCCCACTACGTGTCACCCCATATTGACCAAGAACTTCATAAAACCATAACATTAAGGGCCAAGAGTTCCACCCTTTAGCCTAAGGGCAGACTTAAACCCCAGGAGGGAGGGAGGTCTAGTTAGCTTCTCAGTCCACCGCAGGTCGGTCAGGGCACAACGAAGCAGAGCCAGCGCAGTTATGGTCATAACGGCTTGGGGAGCTCACTCGATATATAGAAACCTGAATCAGGATCCGATCTATAATTGGATCATCAGATCTGATTCTCAGCACCGATCGAGACACTCGATCTAGCACAGCGGAAGTTATGAATTAAATTTGCATGCGATTTTACCACGATTTTAATTCACATAATTAATTAACAATCTACAAGAAGGTTAGTGGATTTACCTCAATGGAAAGAGATGAGAAATTCGACAAAAGAGAGAAGCCACAATCTTCCGGATTGTATCTCCTAACGACGACTGGTGGACGTCGATCCTCGCCATAGAACCTCCTCGAATATGCACAAGAAACTATTTTTCCTTCCTTTTATTTACTTGGTGGCGCAAATTGTGTAGTGTTTTGTGCTAGGAGGAACTCTCTTTATATAGAAAATAACTAGTCAAGTGAGCTACCTTTTCACACCACAATTCCTTATTCCCAAAAGGAAAAGATAAATTGCTACAAAAATGAGAGATAATTCCCAAAAAATCTATCTCTTAATTTTTCCATTAATTATCTAACAAATAGATAATTAATTAATGACACATATGAGATAATCTAGGAAAATTTCTTCTCCTAACTTATCCATATTATCGGCGCCACTTTTAAGTCATTTTTAATAGAAAATGTATTTTCTATTTTACATATTATTTACCAAATAAATAATATTCGCATATTCATTAAATAGACCAACTATTTAATTTATTCTCGAGGTTCCATAAAATGAAAAAACACTCGCGTGTTAGGAGCCAACCCAGGGACTATGGACCTATAACCAGTTGCTATAATAAATTGAATAAAATATTCATCGAACATAATATTTATACTCAACTTATTAATTTCGGAACTACTACAAAATATGATATAGGTCACATTTAAGATATGATAACAATCACAGTTTCAATAAAACCGAGACAAAGAAAATATATATCACACTTACAACTTTCTATCACACTTATTGAAAAAATGAGATAAGTTATATTAATCAATCTCATTTTTAAAGTGTGACTTAATTGATATGATTTTTCTGTCACAGTTATTGAAAAACCAAAATAAATTATATCAATCAATCTCATTTTTAAACTGTGACTGAATTGATATGATATGTCTGTCACAGTTATTAAAAAAGCGAGATAAATTATATCAATCAATCTCACATCTAAAACAGTGACTGAATTGATATGATATTTTTGTCACAGTTATTAAAAAAACGAGATAAATTATACCAATTAATCATACTTTTAAACTGTGACTGAATTGGGATGATATTTTTGTCACGGTTATTGAAAAAGTGAGACAAATTATATCAATTAATCTCATTTTTAAACAGTGACTGAATTCATATGATATTTTTGTCACAATTATAGAAAAAGTGAGACAAACTATATCCACTAATACAAAAAGAGATATAGATCATACTTATAGAAAGATAAGGATCACACTTCTAAGAAAACTGAGACAAGAAAAATGTATATATCACACTTAAATTTTTTTATCACGGTTATTAGGTGTGAAAAAAAAGAATGATCACACTTTTTCGGTGTGATTGAAATTATAATAGATCTCGGTTTTTAAGAGTGATAACAACTACTGAAATAGATCACGGTTTTTAAACGTGTTGAAATTATAATAGATCTCGGTTTTTAAGTGTGATAACAACTATAATAGATCATGAATTTTAAATGTGATAACAATTAAAATAGATCACAGTTTTTAAATGCGTTAAATTATAATAGATCTAGGTTTTTAAGTGTGATAACAACTAAAATAGATCACAGTTTTTATTATCACGGTTTTAGGAAACTGAGACAAGAACATCAATCAATCACAGTTTTTAACTGTGATTAAAATAATATTATATTTTATAGTGATATTTCAGTTTAATGTGGTCGAAAACGATAAGAAAATGGGCATCGGCCTAGCGGTAATTAGTGTGGTTCCTTAATCCGGAGTATCCGGGTTCGAGTCCCACTAGGAACAAAAAATGTTTGTGCGTATATTTTCATTTTCGAAAAAAAGAGAATGATCACACTTTTTTAGGTGTGATTGAAATTATAATAGATCTCGGTTTTTAAGTGTGATAACAACTACTAAAATAGATCACAGTTTTTAACTGTGTTGAAATTATAATAGACCTCGGTTTTTAAGTGTGATAACAACTATAATAAATCATCATTTTTAAGTGTGATAACAGCTAAAATAGATCACAGTTTTTAAATATGTTGAAATTATAGTAGATCTCGGTTTTTAAGTGTGATAAAAACTAAAATAGTCACAATTTTTATTATCACGATTTCTAGGAAAACTGAGAGAAAAACATCAATCAATCACAGTTTTTAACTGTGATTAAAATAATATGATATTTTATATTGAGATCTTAGTTTAGAGTGGTCGAAAATTAGAAGAAAGAAGTCATTGGCCTAGTGGTAATTAGTGTCGCTTGTTAATTGAGTATCCAGGTTCGAGTCTCATTGGGAACAAAAAATATGTGTGCTTATGTATTATTTTCGAAAAAAACACTTTTATAGGTGTGATTTAAATTATAATAGATCACATTTTTTAAACGTGTTGAAATTGTAATAGATCACAGTTTTTAAGTGTGATAACAACTATAACAGATCACGGATTTTAAGTGTGATGAAATTATAATATATTACGGTTTTTAAGTGTGATAACAACTATAATAGATCACGGTTTTTAAGTGTGATAGCTATTATAATAGACCAGAGTTTTTAACAGTGATTGGATTAAAGTACTTTATGTCACACCTTAATATGCCACACTTTGGAAGCCGTGACTAATGTGAAAATATCACACTTAAAAACCGTGATCTTTAAGCTTTTTTTGTAGTAGTGACGCCACCATAAATCCAAAACTGAACTCTATCGATTATAGATATAACTTATTCTCAAAACGTCGAGTCGATAAGTGTCCATTGATATAATCATTACATACAAACTAACCCTCTATAGACTATCCGTAATGAAGCGGGATTATTTCCGTAAACCTTCTTCAATACATCTTATGTTTATTTACCATTAACCCACTAGTGATCAATTAGTTCATAACCAATACGAACTCCGCAGATCAATCAGTTTCTAGGATCAACAAATAAGGGGATTGTCTTTCTACTTCCGCAGGAAGGAATGGATTTCATATCTGTGAGACACACACTTCTCACTCAATCCAGAATAGTGCCAACGTGAAAGTGATTCGGACCGCACCTCTTAGCGATCCTTCACGAACACATCAAACCCTATCCTGAAACAAGTAGGAGCCTGTAATCACTTCAGGATTAAGGTTAATCCATATATGATCATCTTGTGATTAAATAAGATTTCTCAATCACGAAATTATATGAGAAACGGTCCAGTCCTATATGACTCTCATCATATATAAATGCCACACTTAGACAACCAATGGCGACGGTCCGGATAAGACGGTCAAACTATAAAGTGTTTTGGGCGCATTAATGGTGGTTTAATCAATAGACACCATACTTTGATTAACTTCACCACGGACTAACAATTCAAGTGTATCACCATAAACTTAATCCTTGCGTGCGTCACACACTAAGTTATATGGCCACATATAATACGACTTAGGGTTTTCAGCAGTGTATTACTTACAAGCACGAAGCAAGTAATAAGATGAGAATAAATTTGTCATTTATTAATACTAAAAACAATTACATAAATTGTCTTTCGGGAGCTACTTCCAACAATCTCCCACTTGCCCATAAGGACAAGCAACAATTGTCTTTCGGGCACACTATATATAACAATCTCCCACTTGCCCATAAAGACAAGCAATGATTTCTTTTAGAGCACCACACCCTTATTATATCTATCCACAACATTCTCCCACTTGCTCTAAAGTAGATGAGACATATCTCCCAATTTCATACCCGCCAAGCGCTCATCAATGACATTAGATGCCACGTGACTTGGTAAACTGATCAGCTAGGTTGTTGGCTCGAGGCGATCTTTAGGACCGAAGACGCCTCTCTGCATGATCTGTCTGACCAGGTGGTATTTACTTTCAATGTGCTTATGACCACTTGTGACCGCGAAGATCCTTTGCATGAGCTACCTCTCAACTGTTTTCATAGTAAAATGGTATCGGCTCATCGAGACCTGGAATCACTTCCCGATCCAACAAAGAACTTTTCAAGCCACACTGCCTCTTTAGCTGCTATGTATTTGACTAACAGAGTCAAATTGGCAGTGCTGGATTGCTCCAGACTGTAGCTCCATCACAATGAGTAAACACTAAGCCTGAGATCGATTCACGATCATCCTTAATCCGACTAATAATTAGAATCAGTGTAGTCAACAATACTCAGCTTTACACCCGAATACACAAGCATATAATTCCTCGTTGTCAAAAGCCACTTGAGGATGCACTATACTGCTTTCAACAACCGAATCCAAGATTTGACTATTATTGACTTTTACTAACCTGACTTTATCTATCCAAAAGAGAATCTATCATTTTTTCTCTATATCCGAAGATTGAGAGAATTATTCCGTGAGGGGTTGAGTAGGAAACCTCTCGTTGAATGTTGCATACGAAAATGCATTGTATCATCTTAACCAATAAGATGGAAGGGATATGCCCAACAACTTGTTCTCATGAATTCGAACGAATCGATTCTAAGAATATAGTCCACTTTTCTGATTTAGAGAAGCTTTGGCTCGTCAGTTCTTGACTTCAGATAACACACCCATGTTGTTATCAACTGTTGTAGTGTTATCCTTTATAAACACTAATGTCTACTACTTTACCAACATTGATTCTCTGGTCTACAAAAGACTCATCAATATTCTGATCAAGCCCACACATTTCAAACATGTGACTTTTAATGACCTAGAGGTTTGCTTTAATCCATCAATGGATGTAAGCATAGGTAGTCAATCTGCCATTGGATTTAAACTAAAACACTTCCGTTCCGAATGAATCTAAGCTCTATTGTAAGGCAAGAAAATTTCGGGGCATCACCCCTGGTAATCTTTCTACTTTCCATGGAGTCAAGCAAGGCTGAATGGTGAGAGAGTTCAGGGCATCACCCCTATCGAACTATCTTCTTCTCAGGGAATTACCCCCAAGACAACTTGGCTTTGCTTAGAAAGTTTAACTTTCCCATTCATTTGACTCTTTTCCATGTAGATCCAATTACTCCCGCTGGGCCTGGGACACTCAGGCTGGTCCACAAGAGTATGTACAGAACTGGAGTACCAAAACTCCATATACAGGTTTATGGCTTTAAACCAACCTCCTATTGTTAGAACCCTATGCAGTCTTCCCTAAATGACCATAGGTGATCAATCACCCCTAGTAGACTGTAAAGTCTGCATGATCACAGTGGGTCAATGGCTATACCATACTCCATTTGCATTTGGGTGGATTGATATATTCTGATCTATTTCAGTAGTATTAATCAGCGTAATCCCCAACAACCAATGTTGGATGTGGTCTGATTAAATCAGATAGTAACTCCTTGAGTAACTGTACTTCAAGGTCTAAGGTTGCTATATAAACATTCTTTTAGAAAGGATGTAGCAGTGTAACCGTCACAATCCGATCTCAAGAATCTCATAACCAACCTTTACTCATTGCATTAAGATATTTCACGAACTGTCACCATCTGAACGTGTATACAAAATTTCCAGTCCTACCTTCAAGCACTAGTTCTAAATGCCTCTATTTGCGGAAGTGGGGTAAATGAAATTCACTCCTTATCCACAAATTCATAGGCATCTTCAAGGTAGACTTCTCGGTATTACATAATAATGTGAACCGTTATTTTGCAACCAATATTTTAATTGAGTTAAGCAGTGTAATGTAGCATATCAATAACTATACAAGACAATACATGGTTTATCCTTTCAGTGAAATCGTTTCAACCGGAGGTAGGCCAAGCATTAGTGCCGAAACTATGCTATAGCCTATATGTGAGCATAGAATACTAGTTTATCTGGTAATATCAGAGATTCCTCCAAATATTTAGATAGACTAATCAGCGTTTCGAGTAGTCATTAGACAAAAAAGTCTATTACTCAAAAACTCCCACTAGCTTGTATCCTTCATAAGACCCCGAAGGTCAATATGAACAAGCTATGATACTTCTTTAGCTCTATTAGCCTTTCCTAATTGAAAGTTTACTTAGTCATTTTTCCTTTGAGATAGTGTTCTTAGACTGGGAGATAGGAATCACCCTTAGCTAGTCTTCAGATCTTATCTCTAGGATATATGCACTAATTAATAGATGCTGAAGAATCGTTTATCTAAATACGGAAACCATTTGTCTTAATAGTTTGTGATGTGTTACATATACCTTTTCAGCATTACTTAGTGGTTTTGACTTTATCAGACAAAAGTCCAAGTCTCAGAATCGTATACAAATGTCATATTCACTTTCTTTAAGGCAACCATATTATCGATGAGAAAGTGAATCTATTTGTTCCAACGAATCTGAAAAAAAGTAATTATATTTCTTTGATATTCAAGGATTAAAATCCGAAATTCATTTCCTTATATCACTCCCACTATCTTAGCTGAAATAACTGTCCGTTGTTTTCTCTTTAATCATTAATGCTCAGCTACCTTGTTCTTACAAAAGAACTTTAGCTTTTGAGTCAAATTACTCGGTTAAGAAAGTCTCTAAGGATTCATAGGTTAGTGATCCGAAATCACTTTCCTTATCTTATATTTCTCTTATTAATATTTCGGTTTAGCCTTTAACTTATTTAGTTTGGATGACTTGCACTTGTAGACATTTACCTTCCCATTCTTGGCTTTCTATAAAGGAAATTGCCGTGAACTAGCATTTCATTTTAGTAGCACTACTCGTAAACTGTGGGATGTCTTAGTGAGATTGATACCCAATCATTCTCGTCATATTTGAACTAATTTTATTTTGTCTCTCGCTCAGCACGAGTGACAGTAGTCACATTATTAATGTCACTTAAGTTTGGAGGCTTAGGAGGAACATCCTCTTCCAAAAAATTAATTTGCATTCTCGATTTATGAGTTCA
Organism: Gentiana straminea; assembly: GCA_036785695.1. Taxonomy (NCBI): domain Eukaryota; kingdom Viridiplantae; phylum Streptophyta; class Magnoliopsida; order Gentianales; family Gentianaceae; genus Gentiana; species Gentiana straminea. Next base: position 3,517,226 of record JAVUPR010000479.1, read on the forward strand.
ACGTTCTTGTTACTTTTCCACTTTTACGAAGTCATCATCACTCAATTTATCGTGTTTAGCAGTTTAGATACCTTGAGATGATATGTAGTTGCGAAAATAAATTATGACAGAAATATAAATCAAATCATACACTACAACATATAATAATATTAGGAATTATAAACGTGATGTCATGCATGCAGTTTAACCTACCATTCCAAGGATTTAATCTCACACCTACAGTGCCGCCTTAGGGTAGGTCAAAGAGGTGACGATTAAATTGAGACAATCTCTCTCAACAATTAACTGAGAATCGGACATCTCCATTTAATTGTTGATTACCTTCCTTTTTCAGCCAAGATATTTCCAAAAATATCCTTGTGAGTGTGACCTACTGTTTCAGATCTCAAAGTACGCCCCGAGTATGCCGCCTTAGGGTCGGTCAGTGACCCGACGAGTACCCAAAATCCTATCCTTTCGGAGACCAAGCCATGCATTTTGATAGTGGTGAAGGACATCCTTAGGGGGCCGAAATCAAAGCGGCAAGAGGCGTCACCATTCTCTCACTTGCTTATGTCAACAGTAGAGGCCGTGGGGTCGGTTGTCACCTTTCCCGCTCCCACTCGTTATTTTGAAATTTAGGTAGTCTCATTAGGATTTTCAGAATTTCTTCACAATCCGAAATACAATAAATCATGAATATTTAAGTTAATCCTCCCACTAGTTTATCGGTTCCAAATACCATCTAACTAGTGTCACTTATTCACGATTTTCCAATTTCTCGGATTTTTAAATTCTTTGTGTAGACACTACACAATTAAAATTCACCAAGAATTTTAAAACCCTAATACATTAGGACTTTATGAATTTTTCTAATAATTTCAAAAACAATAAATCACAAAGTTAAAATCTCCCACTAGTTTATCGGTTCAAAATACCGTCTAACTAGCGACACCTTATTCATGATTTTCCAATGTTTCGAATATTTGGAAAATCTCTTGTGTAGACACTACACAACAAAAATTTACCAATGAATTTTATAGTCCTAATAATGTCATGATAAAAATTTTGGATCGTAGAATTTTATCTCAATAATTTGAAAACAATAAATCTTGAAAAGCAATCACCAACTTATCGGTATTAAACCCTGGCTGAGCTTTAACCGAGTTCACCGAACGGTGTTGGGATTGGCTAAGCCGACCCGTCCTCTTTGTTGGTTCATATATGACTGCTGGATTAATCGGGCTAAGGCTGTGCCATTGAGTCGAAAATCGCCAAATAGCTTGACCTTGCCGGACCCCCGACGCTAACGTCACACGAGTGCAGGTGCTGGGTTAAAAATCGGGCTAAGGTTGCCCCATTGAGCCTCAGCTCGCCGGATAGCTTGACCTTGCCGGACGCTTGTGGCTAACCCCGCACTTGGACGGACAAGTCGAGTCGAGCCGAAGCCCTGTTGACCACCCGAACCAATTTTCGAACCTTTTGCTCAGTTGGTGTCCAACTTTTCCGGATTTTCCAATTTTTCGATTATTAAAATTCTTTTATGTAGTCACTACATAATAAAATCCACGAATGATTTTTAGATCCAAAATTAAATTTACCGAGTAAATTTTATTTTATCATGTGAATTTTATATCCCGATAAATTTCCGTTCATTTTAATTAATTTAACAAATTACCTAAATCACGATTAATTATCTACATGTATGCATATGCTAGGAGTGGAATTCATAAATATGATTCATGTGATGGCATGGTTATATCACATAAATAATAATACAAGAAAATAATGCGAAAAATAAACCACTGAGTTAGACCGTTGGTACCCCCGTATCTAATCTATAAATAAACAAATAACCCTAAATTATTTGCAGCCACCGATGGGTATAAGAATTTTCTGTTTCAGATCTTAAATAAAAACCCTTCTAGCTGAGTTGGTTGAAGCCCTTTCTTCCTTCATCATCACTTGAGTTCGATTCCCCGTTCCCTTTTTTTTGTTGGGAAATTAGGAATAATGACACAATCTGGAATATTTTTAAGTAACAGGACAGCTATATATTTTTTTATAGGGAGAAGGACAACTGCATAATTTTTAGGGGGAATGAGGGAGAAGGACAGAAATATTTCATCAATTGAGTAGAAGGACAGTTTTTTGAAACTTTTGCATAAAGGACAAAACTATTTATTCACTGTCGAAATTCACTTGTGTTCGAAATTCACCGTTTAAATTCGTCGAAATTCACTTGTCGAAATTCACTAATTTTCAAAATTCATTGTCGAGATTCACCGATTTTCGGGATTCCTTTGTCAAAATTCATTTGTCGAAATTCACTGATTTCGGGATTCACTGGGAAGATTCACTGATTTTCGGGATTCTCTGTTTGTCCTTCTCGCTATAAAAATTAAGCAGTTGTCCTTCTCCCTATAAAGAATATGTAGTTGTCATGTTACTTAAAAATATTCCAGATTGTGTCCTTATCCCTAATTTTCCATAATTTTTATAGCGAGAAGGACAAACAGTGAATCCCGAAATCAGTGAATTTCGACAGTGAATCCCAAAAATCAGTGAATTTCGACAATGAATTTTGAAAATTAGTGAATTTCGGTAGTGAATTTTGGCAGTGAATATAAACGGTGAATTTCGAACACAAGTGAATTTCGACAGTGGATAAATAATTTTATCTTTTATGCAAAAGTTTCAAATGACTGTGATGAAATATTTATGTCATTTTCCCTTATTCCCCCTTTTTTGTTTCTTTTTTTATTTTAAAAAAAATTTATGTCATTTTCCCTTATTCCCCCTTTTTTGTTTCTTTTTTTATTTTAAAAAAAATTCCGGCCAAATTTTTTTTTTGTTGAGAATTAATCTGATTAAGGGGAATCGAACTTGTGTCTGCTCACAATTGATCTTGTGTCTTAACCACTGTGCTACAGCTTCACCTTGTTGATGTTTTTCGTCCGATTTTATTTAAAATGGATGGGCCGAATTAAAAAAAATAAATTGCAGAAAATTAAGTTGCAAAACTAAATTACATGATTTCCTATACCCAAAAATCTGGTTTTCAATAGATCTAACGGTAAACAAGTACCAACCCCAATCCATTTCGTAAACCAAAACATTCAATCGCATATATATTTAAAAAAGGATGCAATTTTATTCTATTCCACTCCTTATTAATTAATTATGCAATCGTAATCGCAAAATCGCTTTAACCTTGCTCTGATACCACATGCTCGATATATCGAAACCCGAATCCGGATCCGATCCATAATTGGATCTTTAGATCTGATTCTCAGCACCGATCGAGACACTCGATCTAGCACAGCGGAAGCTACGAATTAAATTTGCATGCGACTTTACCACGATTTTAATTCACATAATTAATTAACAATCTAGAAGAAGGTTAGTGGATTTACCTCAACAGAAAGAGATGAGAAATTTGACAAAAGGGAGAAGCCACAATCTTCCGGATTGTATCTCCTAGCGACGACTGGTGGACGTCGATCCTCCCCGTAGAATCTCCTCGAATATGCACAAGTAAAAACCCTAGGTTTTTCTTCTCTAAATGACTAAGGCAAGAAACTATTTTTCCTTCATTTTATTTACTTGGTGGTGCAAATTGTGTAGTGTTTTGTGCTAGGAGGAACTCTCTTTATATAGGAAAATAATTAGTCCAGAGAGTTATCATTTTCACACCACAATTACCTATTCCCAAAAGGAAAAAGATATTTTTGCTACAAAAATAAGAGAGAATTCCCAAAAAAATCTGTCTCTTAATTTTTCCATTAATTATCCAACAAATAGGTAATTAATTAATTACACGTATGAGATAATCTAGGAAAATTTCTTCTCCTAACTTATCCATATTATAGGCGCCACTTTTAAATCATTTTTAATAGAAAATGTCTTTTCTATTTTACATATTATTTATCAAATAAATAATATTCGCATATTCATTAAATAGACCACCTATTTAATTTATTCTCGATGTTCCATAAAACGAGAAAACACTCGCGTGTTAGGAGCCAACCCGGGGACCATGGACCTATAACCAGTAGCTACAATAAATTGAATAAAATATTCATCGAACAAAATATTTCTACTCAGCTTATTAATTTGGAATTACACCACCATAAATCCGAAACTAAACTCTATCGATTATAGATATAACTTATTCTCAAAACGTCGAGTTGATAAGTGTCCATTGATATAATCATTACAACCCTCCATAGACTATCCATAATGAAGCGGGATTATTGCTGTAAACCTTCTTCAATACATCTTATCCTTATTTACCATTAATCCACTAGTGATCAATTAGTTCATAACCAAAACGAACTCCGCGGATCGATCAGTTTCTAGGATCAACAAATAAGGGGATTGTCTTTCTACTTCTTGCAGGAAGGAATGAATTCTATATCTGTGAGACACACACTTCTCACTCATTCCTAGAATAGTGCCAACGTGAAAGTGATTCGGACCGCACCTCTTAGCGATCATTTACGAACATATCAAACCATATCTTGAAACAAGTAGGAGTCTGTAATCACTTCAGGATTAAGGTTAATCCATATATGATCATCTTGTGATTTAATAAGATTTCTCAATCACGGAATTATATGAGAAACTCAGATTAAATCGGTCCAGTCCTATATGACTCTCATCATGTATAAATGCCCTACTTAGACAACCAATGTCGACGGTCCGGATAAGACGGTCACACCATAAAGTGTTTTGGACGCATTAATGGTGGTTTAATCAATAGACCCCATACTTTGATTAACTTCATCACGGACTAACAATTCAAGTGTATCACCATAAACTTAATCCTCGCGTGCGTCACACACTAAGCTATATGGCTACATATGATACGACTTAGGGTTTTCAATAGTGTATTACTTACAAGCACGAAGCAAGTAATAAGATGAGAACAAATCTGTCATTTATTAATAGTAAAAACAATTACATAAATTGTCTTTCGGGCGCTACTTCCAACAAGCTCGACTCAGGTCGGCCAGAACTATCCCCAGTATATAGCCCACGTGTTAATAATATCAGATAATTATAGGATAAATCCCAAGCCATAAAGGCTTTGATCCTATCATTTAAACTATTATTTAAATCCCGTAATTATCTCCCAAAATCAAGGATATTTACACGGTAAAATCCAATCCTTGAGGGATACGAAACAATGAGTCTACCAAGGACACGGCACAAACATGTCTAGGGCAAAGACCCTCTATATAAACGATACCAAGAACTACGAAGAGACTTGATTCCTGAATAATTCCATGATACGTAGGCAATTTGGGATTACACAATCTCATGCTCAGTCTAAATATACTAAAACCACCCTTTCTTTTCATACTTTTTCTGAGTTTTTTTATCTTGATCATTGTCACTAGGAAAATACAGCCCGAACTATTTATCAGACGAGATCCAGCATCGTCACTCTCAATTTATTTTATCACCTTGTATCAGTAAATGTTAAATTTTTGCTTGCGTGCAACGAACGGCTGGACATGACGCAATGAAATTCGACACGTTCAAACAAGATTTAGGAGTTAAAAATTGTGTTTAATGCATATTTATTCAAAGTCATTTGTTGTAAGTTAGGTGAGTATGGATGCTACTAGTGAAATTAATAATTTTCCTTACATCACCGACTAGAAAAAAAAGGTTGTGAAAAATCTATGGTGATATTTTTCGGGACCCGACAGGATCCTGAACATTCAGGTATCCCGATCGTCGGGTCCCGTCACTTGTCAGGAATGGGGTCGGATAGAAAAATAGATTTCCGATTCATAGTCGGGTTGGGATCGAGTATGAAGGTGACCCGGTGTCATCCCGGACAAAACAGAGTCGTCAAATTTACAGGTCACAGACGGCGGGCACGTAAATTTCATTTCAGTCGCATTTGTAGTTCATTTCAGTCCCCTAACCAGGCTAGTATGTATGCCTAACCCCGGTCAGATTCTAACCCAATGTGCTGTCGCATCTGACCCAAGTTGGTTTTTATTTATTTATTTATAAGGAACACAATAATATGGCAACCCACTCGGGATCTGAAATGGTTTAAAACATTTCTCCAGCATCTTAATTTCTCCTTTAAAATTTTAATTTTATTCAATCTTTTTTTATCATCATCAGTACATTAAGCAGTTCATTTTTGTCAGCTTTGCAATAAGTAATGATGTAAAGAAAGTAGAATTTGGAGAAACAGTGCTTCTTTTTTCACTCATTTATGAGTTGTGTTCAGCAGCAAAGCAAGTGCTTAAAACATTAACCATTTGAAATGGTGAACAAATTGGTGTAAATGTTTCAACCATGGTTTCTTGAGCTCTGTTTAGACAATTTTGATTGAACTTAACACCAAAACAAGAAAAAAAGAGGAAAAAGAAGAAACTTAAGCAAAGTAGTGGTCTGATCCATTTATAGAGAGAGATCTGGTGTGGAGAGAGTCCAAGCACTAGTCATGAAGAGACTTGGCAGCTCTGATTCATTGGGTGGTTTAATGTCTATTTGTCACAATTCTACAGGTTTTGCTTCTTATTTGCCTACTTTTAAGTGCTTCTCAGTTTTCACTTTTTCCCTGTACATATATATTCTTCTGTAATCACTCAAAAGCATTTGCCTTTTTGCTGATACATCACACTATCTTTGCATTACACAATCTTTAGAAAGTTGGTTTTTAAGTCATGAATCGAGTTTAAAAATCGAGTCTTTACTCAAGAATTGAGTTTCTAAATATAATTCTGATGTGGTGAACAAGTAGTGTAGTGAATCGATAAGTTGGATGTGATGTAAATAATAAAAAGAACAGCCCCCTTTTCTTGATTTAGGCTAAATGTATAATTATTTGTCTTTTTGATTTTAAAGGTGAAGAAAACCAAGGAAACAGCCATTTATATTCAAGGGAGTTTCAGTCAATGATGATGGAAGGATTAGATGAAGAAGGTAGTGTGGAAGAATCAGGAGGGCATATGCTGCCAGCTGAGAAAAAGAGGCGTTTAAGTATAGATCAAGTTAAAGCATTGGAGAAAAACTTTGAAGTAGACAACAAGCTTGAACCTGATAGAAAAGTCAAGCTTGCTCAAGAACTTGGTTTACAGCCTAGACAAGTAGCTGTTTGGTTTCAAAACAGAAGGGCTAGGTGGAAAACCAAGCAATTGGAAAGAGATTATGGCATCCTTAAAGCTAATTATGATGCCCTCAAGCTCAATTTTGATAATTTGCAGCAAGAAAATGAATCCCTTCTCCAAGAGGTATATAGTCTTCAAAGAATATAACATTTCACATTTCATATGTTTTTAAGTCCCAGGATATAGCCTAGTGGTAAATGGTTTGGGTGCCATAAAATGGCAGCTGCACCTAGAGTTCGAGTGTCGAGATTCAAATACGACTTCTTTCAGTTGTTTAGTATAATAGCAAGACTATGACTCTGAGCCACCATTAGATTACATAATTATCATCTCCACTAATTCTGGAGGACAAGGCAGGGAGCCTTGTAGTTAGAGTTTAACCGTTTTTCAAAGAATATAACATAGGGGTGATTTTCCTTAGTGTCTTTACATGTGAATACATGACTAGTAGAGAAATCTGGACCACACACAAAAAATGTATGGTCCAGATTTCGTTTGGAGACACCAGGAAAAAAATCATCACATAACATAACTAATGAAGGTCTACTTAATTTAGACTGTCATGTGTGATATCATAATCATGCTTATCGATCATTAAGTGGACGGAAAAATACAAAATTGTTATTGCAATCCATCACAACCTTCTCGACAACTATCATGATTTTCACACTGAAAATAACCTGATTTTAATTTTGAAAACCCGAATATATGATGTATATTCAACTTTAAAAAAGTTTGATGTAGATTCAACTTTTTGAAAATTTATTTTCAGTAAGTTAGATGAGGTTACAAAAATTCCTTTACTTGAAACAGCTTAGTGTCAAGTATCACTTATGATTACTTGAAACAGCTTTACTCTATATTTTTATGCTTAAACATATGAATACTAGTCAAACAATTATTTTAAATGAGGGAGAGACAACTTGTCATAATTATAAACACCCTTTTTTTATTTTTAAATTTGTATTTCAAATACAATTTATTTTAATATATTTGATTGATACAGATTGGAGAGCTGAAATCAGCATTAGAAGATGACAAGGATGAAAGCAAAGTTTCAGTAAAAGAAGAGACAAAGGCATCTGAAAATGAACATGAGGACAAAGCAATAAATGATGATCATCACAATTCAAAAGAATCAATGGATAATATAATTGTTGAATATGAAAATGAAGAAAATGCAGAAACTGATCAGCTCAATTTCCAAATCTTCAACAACAATAATGGATTAATGGGTGCTACCCTTTTTACTGAATTGAAAGATGGATCATCTGATTCAAGTGATTCAAGTGCTATCTTGAATGAAGACAATAATAATGATAATAATAATCATAGTGTCAAATCATTCTTCAATTCTAATGGTGGATTTCAATTCCTAAATACAAAAGATTCAGTTTTAGGAGATGCCCACATGGAAAAATATCACCCACAATTTGTCAAGATTGAAGAACACAATTTTTTTGGGGGAGATGATTCATGCACTACTTTCTTTAGTGATGATCAACCTCCATCTCTCCAATGGGATTGTCCTGAGCAATGGAATTGAAATTTCAAGAATCAAGAAAATCAGGACTTAATTTGAAATTTGTTACTCAGAATTGTGATATTGAGGGGGGAAAATTAATAATTATTGCAATGTATTGTTGTTTTTTTTTTAGTCATGTCACAATCTGTTTTTATTGGGAGGTACAAGAAGAGAAAGACTGGGTCAGACTTTCCTGTCTTTTGGAAGTTATAATTGATTGCCCATATGCTACAGGGCATATGCTCAAACATCCCCACTAGCTCAGAAATTCATGTTTATTGTTTCCATTAGTAGATTTATCTCTATCACATTGTACTTTTTGTTATAACATGATCTTCAGGGATTTAAAACGAATTACAATAATTAAGAATAAATGAGAAAGCACAAATCACACAGAAACACAGGATTTAACATAGTTTCCGGTAATATACCGACTAGAGCACGGGCAGAAACGAGAAGATTATATTTATACTGGAGAATTTACAGACTCTGCAATTGCTTGCGCAATTGCTCCCACTTATTTGCTGCAAGTGTTTAAGGTTACAACATATGTGTATTTATAGTCGCACAAAACCCTAAACCTAGCTGCCATAACTAAATACTAGCAGATTGACTAAAATACCCCAGGATATGCGAACAGCGTTACCGACTCCACCAGACGTAACCTGCTGACATTTGCTCTGCTGATATTGCCCTGTTGATATTGCCCTACTGACTTGCCCTGCTGAGAAGTCAAGTCACGTTTTCTAACACTTTTAAAGTGAAAAAATTCTGATGCAGAAACTTTATATTAGAATGAATTGTCGAATGACTTTACGTGTAGAAAAAGACTAAATTGTTTTGTTTGTTTGTACATGTGATAGTAATCTGAAGGTCCGTTCTAATAGGAAATCCCTACAACAAAATTACCCTTCAAAGTGATGTCTCTTTATTTCACTGTAAGGAGGACCGACTTTTAGGTGATGACTCCATAGAAGTGACGGGAGGGTGATCCAAAACCAAATAGTTTATATGATACAAACTGTGTGGTTCTGATCGTGCCTCCCGTGTTCACTTTATATAAAATTAGCAAGTCAAAATTTCCCGATTTTGGGATGGCGTATTTGAGGCGAAGTAACCAGTGGAGGGATAATAACGACACATTTTACATAAATTGTCTGGTTCTGATCGTTCCATCGGTCAATTCACTTCTTGTGTAGTGCAACCAAAATCATCCACTTAAAAGCGGGAAAGGATCCCCGACAGTGCAAACATGTACCGCACCTCGTGCGGTGCATCAAAACGACACCGTTTTGTTCCGACACGACGCAGTTTGGATCCGATGTAAAATAAAAAATAAAATAAAAAAAGCATCAAAACGGCGTCGTTTTCGCCCGTTACGACGCCGTTTTATGCACCGCACCGCGAGCTGTGCATGTTTGCACCGTCGGGATCGTCTCCCCTTAAAAGCATGGAGAAACATATGAATTTTCACATGTATTTTGTAATTACATGTATTTTTTCAAAATGTACCTACTTAGGACATCCCACGTTTGATTTTTCTGGCAAGGGGCTTGTCATTTTCTGAATGGGAGTGGAACTTGAAAAAGAAGAAGCAAAAGACAGTGTGTTCACGGGGGGATGTACCGTAAAGAAGGGGAGAGAAGAATCTTTGAAGTTATTGGTGGGAGCGTGTGGTAGTAGAAAGCTTTTGGTGGGAATGATGAGCTCTTTGGGTTTGATATTGATATTTCACACGCTCTCTATTATTATTATTATTATTTTTTTTTTTTATAAAGAAAGTATTTATTTGCATCACCGCTATTTAAGAAAATCAATTTTTAGAAAATCGGTTTTAAAGTAAAAAACTGACTTACAAATATCAATTTTTACAATGCATCTACATGAAATCAATTTTTAGTTACAGAATTGATTTTCAAAATGAAAATTTTATTTTGGTGCATAAGTAATGTAGTGCACCTATAGAATCAGTATCTGCAAGGAAATACTCCTTTTTTTTTTTTTTCAAGAATAATGAGTCGAAAAAAAAAATGCTCAAAGATAAATCAGAAGTACAAGCAACATGAACACGTTCAGGGGGCAAGGTGCCTTAGTCAACAAAACCTAGATTACCTAAATCCGTTTGGGCCAAGAGATGAGCTGACCTATTGTCAGTTAACAAAGGAAAAATAACATAAATCAAAAGACTCTGACAAACGTAAACAGTCTCTCATCAGGCATCCAAGAGACGTACGGTCATCGAAATGAGACTAGAGGCGTTGAACGCAAGAGAGAGAATCAGACTCCAGGAAAATCCAGTGATAACCCAAATCACGACCAAAAATAAGACCTCGATAAACGGAAAGCAGCTCCGCCAACTCCACCTCTAAGTTCTTGTCTAACCTACCAGAACAAGCACGCAAACCATGACCATCCGGGCCAGGAATAATTGCTCCAAAGACCCGGGAATCCATAGAAAGAGACGCATCCACAATGACCTTAACCCTGCAGGTGAAGGCCAAAGCAAACTTTCAAACTAACTAGATGGAAGGCCACAGAAGGTCCACATATTCACGCACATCACACTCCCCCATGGAGATGATTCTTCCAATATTGGCGGGGTGTTCCTCGAAAATCCAGGCACACCGTGCTTTCGAAATATACCAAAGTGTAGGCACAAAACGAGCCAAATGAGGCTCCTTACATGTAGAAAAAAGAAATCCCATCAATGGGAGAAAATCCCGGCACGACTCCAAACCACTAGAGAGAACTGAATCCCCTAAACACCCCATACCACCTTAGGAATAGTGCAGGAAAACAAAGCATAATGGAGATTCTCCAAAGAAGACACCCGCACAAATCACAAGCTCTGCTACCCATACCTCTCCTACTAAGAGATCCCCCCACCAGGAGACAATCATGCAAGCAACGTCATACAAAAATAGGCAATACACGACTGAATTAGTATAGACCATATGTGTCGCCACACACCATCCGGCCGAGTAGCAGACAAGGCAGTTGACTTCGAAAGCAATCCATGATAAAGCTGGGTAGACAACCTATATCTGGACTTAACAGTGTATCGAACCCTAAGTTCATGGCGCCACATGATACCATCACCATGAGTACTAGAAGGCAAGGGAATGCTGAAGTTTGCCTAGGCATCATGTGGAAAGAAAGAGCTAGGAACCAAATCATAATACTAAGATTGTGAGCCGGGAAGGAAAATAGACTGTACTTTTGCATCATGTGGCAGAAAACCAGAACCAACTTGGAAAGATTGAGGTAGGGGAAGCCATGCATCCAAATATATGTTGATTAAAGAACCATCACCAACCTGCCATCTCAAGACACACGCATGGAGATCACGACCATCCAATAAACGACGTTACAAGAAAGATTGTCGAGATCCCAAAGGAGCATCACGCACATTACAATTACTAAAGTATTTGGCTTGGAGAACCCGCCGAACAAGAGTATTGGGAAACTTCACCACTCTCCACACTTGCTTGGCAAGAAGCGTAAGACTATAGCAATTAAGATCCTGAAAGCCCAACCCGCCTAAGTCTTCGGGCATAATGCACACCTCCTATTTCTTCCAATGTATGTTGCTTTTCTACAGTGTGCCACCCCAAATAAAGCGCATGATCAAAAATATTCTATCGTGTCGATAAGTGACAACGCTTAAAATAGTACATCCTACGGCATCAATATTTCACCTATTATGAGCTAAAAATAGGCATTTCGGCCGATTATAGTGAGCCATTTGGGTTGAATGCTATATGTTGGGTTCACGAGTCGAGTATTTGGCATTTCTTATTATTATCTTAGGAATCGGTATTATTTCGTGTTTTATTGGGCTATTTTCATGTAGCGAGAATCGGACCAAGTGTTAAGGGAAAATTCTAGAGCGGACTGGTTGAAGGATCGGCCCTAAGGTATTCCAGAAGAGTTCAAGTCGGTAGAGAGAAAAAGACGAAATTGCCCTCACTTGAGCAAACACACCACCGGCTAAGCGAGCATTCTAGAAGCCGCGTAAATGCGTTTTCTTGGACAAGAGGTAGTTTTTAGGGTTACCTAAATCAATTTTCTACTATAATTAAGAGGCACTAGACCTCAGTTTCAGTGTACAATTTTCACAAGACAATTACATTATTCAATAAAAGTTTTTTTTTTGTTCTTTTATATTTTCTATGAGTGCTAGTCATGGAACCGACGGATTCACCACTTAGGGAGAGATCTGCGGATGATCTACGCTCGTCATTGAGGGTATAATTTTCCCGGCTTTCTAGATGTAGATATGTTGTTATTTTTGATGAGTATGTTTTGATTGTTTATATTACTTCTGCACTTCTACTTTGTAAAAGTTAGTTTATTTACCCCGGTCATGAATAGATCTGAATCGTTGGTAAAGAAGTCATGAAATAGAGGTTGTGTTCTCCCGATTGAGCGACGGTCTATATCGCCCAATCGAGATACATAGTAAATCTTGTTTCATGATAATCGGCGTAAGCTACGTCTGATATTCAAAGTTTTATTACATGTTATTATCCTGATCAACTAGTTGCATGTCATCGTAAATTAGCATGAAGAACTTATCGAGAAGTGCTAGTTAGGACGAGATTTATCGATCTCTAGGAACGTGCTAGTCATTGTCGATAGCTGCATGGGGAGGTTCTCGGTCTTGAGCCGGCTATCCCTAAATCTTATTGCATGTGGACTGATGCGGCCTAAGGTAGGATAGAGTCACATAGGCACCTACCGTCCTTACAATGGAAGTAGCGTAATATTAGGGGTTAGCACCCTTAGCTGACAAAGAATTAAAATTTACGAACGTGGATGATCGATGCATTAATTGGGGGAATAACTAATCACTCATAGTTAGGACTAATCTTTAGAAACTCATAGAGGTGCATTTGTGTGTTTGCTCTTGCATACCATTGTCACCATTGTTTACTTTGTATCCTTGTTGGTCATAGACCGCCCTAATTGTTCTCGATATGAATTAATTCTATCTTACAAGTCTCTGTGGATTCGAACTATTGATTCGCCTTTGCTATGCTACGATAGACCTAGTCATATTGCTAGTAGAAGCGAGTTGCATACGATCAATAATCACCTGCGGTAATAGGAACACTACATGACAAACGTTGGAATTGTCTTTAACACACTCTTGATTAATATCTCACGAGTCGCTTGTGATAAAAATTTCTCTTTCCACCCATAGATATTTTTCACACTCGATTCTTAAGATTGAAAGACCTGATTATTTGACCTCATTTTCATAAATGGAAACCCCAAACACTTCCCGATTCCAATGCGCAACGGAACACCAAGAACCCGAATGACATTCTGCATGTTGGCATATGCGACCCGCTTGCTAAAAATAGACTGCACTTGTGAGAGTTAATGCACTTCCTTGACAAAGTCCCATAATGAGCCAAAATACTCCACACAATTCCAGCCCTGCCATCCGACGCATTAAAACACATGATACTATCATTTACAAACAAAAGATGGGAAAACAAAACTTCTTCCTGATTGCCGAACGAAATGCCTTCCAATGCACCCTCATCATTCACTTTATGGATAAGTACAGAGAGCCCCTCAGCACATAGAATAAAAAGAAATGAGATAGTTTGTCACCTTGTTGAATACCCTAAGAAGGCACAATCCTCCTGGTAGGTCTACCATTAAATAAAACCTTGAAGGAAGGAGATGTCACCATACGCCGTGTAAAGGAAACAAACCTGGGTGGAAAATTCTTCAAAGTCATCGCAACAAACAGATAATCCCACTCCACCCTATCAAAAGATTTTTCCATATCTAGATTCAAGGCTGAATGGTGTTCACTTTCGCGGAAACTTGCACTTAAAGATTGAAAATCCTCAAATGACACAATAGCATTATCCGTAATAAGCCTTCTAGATATGAATGCACTTTGATTCCCTGAGACAACGGAGTCGATGACAAGATTTAAACGATTCACCGTTGTCCGAGAAATGAGCTTACAAATGGAATTACAAAGGCTAATTTTCCGGAAATCTTGAACCGTCGGCCTCTAAACCTTTGGGAAGAGGGAGATATAAGTCTCATTAAGTGCAAAGAGATACAGGTCACCGTCAGAACATCCAATATAAGCGGTAAAACAGTCGGACTAATAGTGCTCCAACATTTTTGGAGGAACATGACATGCATGCCTTCTTGGCTTGGCACTTCGCGCCCAGGGAGATGGACAAAGCAGCAAGGACCTCAGACTTAGTAAAATCCATAGAAAAACGTTGAGCATCCCTCGGACTCACATGTCTGAAAGTAAGATGGCCAAGCTCGGGCCCACCGCTATCCGAGATACTGAAAATAGAGTCAAAATACGAAGTACTACCTCCGTTCCAAAATATAAGTCATCATACGCTTTTTGTTATGTCCCACAATATAAGTCATTCTACATTACCAATACAACATTTATTACTCCTTTCTCTATCTTACCCTAATTTATTATCAATCCAATCACTTTTCATTACTTAACAAATATTGCATTAATGATAGTCAAGGGTTATTTTAGACATTAACCATCTAATTTATGTCATTCAACTATTTTCTTAATCTGTGTGAAAACACCTAGGTTCATGGCCGTCCCTGGGGGGCAGGCCAATAAGGCCGGTGTTAGTAATATCATCCGCAGCGGAAGCGATTTAAGGATCTAGATCTATAAAATACACGTAATAAAATAACTAGATCTATATCTACAAGGGGTTGTAGATCATACCTCTTGGATCTCAAAATCCAAGTTGAAGAACCGCAAAGGATGAATGTGAAGATGTGAAGAGCACCACAGTCTTCCGATCGTGTGATCCAAGCAATTCCCGGTGGAAGGAATTCTCGACTCGAACCCCTCCGATATGCTACCCGGAAAAAACTCCAAGATTTTCCCCAAAATCCCCCTTGGCCGAAAATTTTCTTCTTTCTCCTCTCTAAGAGGTGAAAGTCGAAAATTGTAGTGTGTTATTTGGCTTGGGAGAACTCTCTTTATATAGGAGAGTAAAACTTAAGCCCCAAGGATTTTATAATTAATACAAAATCAATTATGATAATCCTATTAAATAAAAGATAATCCCAAAATATTCTAGAACAAATCTAGAATAATCTTTATCTTTATTTCTTACCATAAATATTTATCCAATAAATATTTTATGCACATGTCTTATTAATCACAAGAAAACTAATTTCTTGTTCCAAAAATAAGAGGGGGGGCGCCACTTTTAATTCATGACCTAGTCATAATTAATTTTTGGGCTATAACATAATTGGGCCAAGATTATGGAAAATGTCTTTTCCACATATTTAATTATTTAGCCCAACTAATTTAATAGTCCACTAAACAATTAATTCACATATCGTTTTAATAAAGTCCAACGAGAACTAAATTAATATTATCAGGATTCGACGTCCGAGAATAGCTATGCTATATTAGGAGGCACGTCGGGGACCATGGACTAATAATCGGCGGCTCCGATAAATCAAATAAATAATTATAGAATAATTATATTCGATAAATCAATCACGGGAATATGCCACCATAATCCCGTGATCGCACTCCTCCGATTATAAGATTATATTTATCTCCTCACGAGAATAATAATAAGCGTCCATTGATATAATCATTACATATGGATTAATCCTCCATAGATTGTTCATTCTAAATCGGGAAGTTACCGTTAACCCTTTTTAGAACCTCTTATCCTTATTTACCATTAACCCCCTAGTGATCAATTAATTCATACAACTCACCGGTAGCTAATCGGTGTAATATGAACTCGCGCGATTGATCGGTTTCTAGGATTAACAAATAAGGAAGCTGTCTATCTACTTCCATAAATGGAAGGAATGGATTCCGTATCCGTGATAACACGGACTACTCACTCAATCCAAGTACAATGCCAAGATGGGGTAATTCGGACCACGGACTCGGTGTAATCCTTAACCGTCAAGTCAAACTTCATACCGATTCAAGCGGTTGATCGTGATCACCTCGGGATTAAGATATATCCATAAATATGATCATCCATTGATTCGATAAGACTTCTCGATTACGGAATTATATCGTGAACTCTAATCAAATCGGTCCGCCCCTATATGATATATCTATCATATATAAATGCCCCATTATGTTCTCTTAACCGAAAGTCCGGATAAGACAATCACACCTATTGTGTTCGGGCGCATTAATAGTACGTTAAAGGAGAGACCCGATACTCTCGATCAACTTCACTACGGGCTAATTGTATTTTAAGTACATCTTCACTAACTCAATCCTCCCGTGTATATACCATACACCGAGTTAAGTGATTACATAAACGATATACTTTAGGGTTTTACGTAGTGTAAATACTATTGTCACATCGGTGAATATGAGAATAATAAATATGAATAATAATGTCAATTCATTTATTAAATAAAAACAATTACAAAATTGTCTTTCGGGCATCACACCTAACAATCTCCCACTTGCACGAAAGCATGTGATTAATTGTTTTAGAGCACCCCCTATTATTTAAAATACAACAAACTACATCTCCCATTTGCTCTAAAGCAATGGAGACCCATCCCGTATTCTAGTACCCATTAAGTATATCATAACCATTTCAGATTCCAAAGTACACTCCGAGTATGCCGTCGTAGGATAGGTCAGTGACTCGGGGAGGACCTACATCTAAATGTCATGGGTCTTAATGATTAGTCGGGTTGTCGGCTCGAGACGATCCGTAGAATCGAAACGTTACCGGTCCATCTAATCATGTGGTGCGAGTAAACACCGAGCCCGAGATCGACTTAACGATCATCCTCAATCGACTTAAAGTCAAAATCGGTGTATCACACATATCCAAGTTCACACATGAATATGTCCGCATATTATTCCTCGTTCTCTTCAAGATACTAAAGGACATACTAAACTTGCTTTGTTAACCGCCGAATCTAAGATTCGATCAAAGTTGACGTTCAATAACACGACCATCTCTTACTAGAAAGAGAATCTATCCCATTTCTCTTGATCCGAAGATTTAGAGAGTCATTCCGAGGCATAGGGTAGAACTTCCTCGTTGAATGTTGCATACACGGATGCATCATCTTAACCAATAAGATGGATGGGAAACCGGTGGATCGATTCTAATGAATTCGACCGAGTCAAACTCTTAAGAATGTTGTCCAAATCTCTGTTGCAGAGAATTGTGGCATTGTCAGATTCTGACTTCAGATAACACACCCTATGTTGATTCCAACTTGTGCAGTGTTATCCTTCACAAACACTATTATATGTATATATTCACTACTGTACTAAAATTGATATCCAGTCTACAAAAGACTTATCAATATTTTGGTCAAATCCACATATTGTAGAAATATATGACTTCCAATGACCGAGAGGTTTGCTTTTTATCCATAAAAGGACATAAGCCTTGACGGTCATCCCGTCATAAGTTCATAAGGCATTACCCTTTTGTTCCGAATAAATCCGGACTCCGTTTGTTTGGCAAGAAAGTCTCAGGGAATCACCCCTATTTTCTGCTTTTGAACGAAATCATGCAATACCGAACTCATTCTACTCTTTTCCGTGTAGATCCATTTACTCCCACTGGGCCTGAGACACTCAGGTGGTTCTACAAGAGCATGAACAGAATTGGAGTACCGAACTCCATTCACAGGGTTATGGCTATTAAACTAACCTCTATTATCAGAATCCTATACTGCTCACAAAAGAGCCATAGGTCATCAATCGATCCTCAGACTACAAAGTCCGCCAAACCCGTAATGGGTAATGGATAAAACATACTCCCAATACTTTCTGGGTGGATCGAAATTCTGATATAGTTTAGTAGTATTTAGTGTTATCACCAACAACCGATGTTGGAAGTGGTCTGATTTTAATCGTTAGTAACTACCTTGAGTAAACGTACTTCAAGGTTCAAGGTTTTCTTGTTCATAGACTCTATCGAAAGACGCAACATTATAAACTCGTCCCTTCCCGATTTCAAGAATCTAACCTTTATACTCAATAGGTTAAAAGATATATCACGAATGGTCATTGACCGAACGTATGCGTGAAATTCCCGATCTTACCTTCAAGCACCGTGTGCTAAATGTTTATATTTACGGAAGTGGGGTGAACCGAATCCACACCTTATCCGTAAATTCCAAAGCATATTCTAGGTAGACTTCTCGGTTTTACATATCAATGTAAACCGTTATTTCGCTTCCAATATCTTTATTGAGTTAAGCAGTGTATTGAAGCACATCTAAAACTATATAAGGCAATTTTAACGGTTTCTCAATTAGTGAGAACATGTCACGTACGAGGCGGCCGAGCATCGGTCTCGAGGACTATGAATGGCCTATTCCGAGTATAGAATACTCTATCTCTCGTTGAAAACGAGAGAAACCTCAAAATATTTTGGATAAACTTTCCGGAGTGTTTGAATAGTTATCAGACAAGAAGTCACTACTCGGAAGCTCCTACTAGCTTGTATCTTTCATCAGACCCCGAAGTTCGTCATGAACAAGCTATGTTACTTCTTTATAACCATTATCCTTTCCCGATTGAAAGGAAACTTAGTCATTGAACCTTTGAGACAATATAACCAGACTGGAAGAAAGGAATCACCCTGAGCCGGTCTTCGTGTCTTGTCTTTTAGGGACTATGCACTAACTATGGAATATGAAGAAGCGTTTATCTAAATATAGAAACCAATTGCTTTTAATAGTTCTTAAGATGTGTTTTATATACATATTTCAGCAGTTCTAAGTGGTTTTGACTTTATCAAACAAAAGTCCGAGTCTTGGATTCGTACTACAAATGGTATATTCACTTTCTATACGACAAACGAATTATCGAATAGAAGGTAAATCCTTTCGTTCCAACGAATCTTAAAACGGAAAATAAACTTTCCGTGATATCCAAGGATTGAATCCGAGATTCATTTCCTTATATCACTCCCACTATTCTAGCTAAAATTAACTGCCCGTTGTTTACTCTTTTAATCGTTAAATGCACCGCTACCTTGTTCTTCCAAAGAACTTAGCTCGAGAAAATCGCCAAGGATGCATAGGTTGGTGATGCAAAATCACTGTCCTTATCCTATGATTTTCAGTTAATTAATTTTTCGGTTTAGCCTTAAAGTTTTCTCAGTTTAGATGACCAACACTTTTAGACATATTCTCCCATTCTTGACTTTCCGTGAATGGAAACAGTCTTGAACCAGCGGTTCGTTTGAGTCGACACTACTCTTGAACCGTGGGGTGTCTATTTCGAGTGTTACTCGTCGGGACTTCTCGGATTTTCTAATATACCAGAAAAAACAAATCATAACATTAAAGCTCCCACTAGTTTATCGGTTCCAAATACCGTCTAACGAGCAATGCTTTATTTTTATGATTTTCCGATTTTTTTCGATTAGAAAATCTTTCGTACATAGTTCCAATGTTTCCAGAAAAACAACAAATCATAGAACTCCCACTAGTTCATCGATTCCAAATATCGTCCAACTAGCGACAGTTTATTTTTTCCGATTTTTCAATTAGAACGGTTACTCGTGTACACACTCAAAATTCACTAGAAGAATTTCAAAGTCCGAAATCACCTTTGTTCAAACTAAGTTTGTCTTCCGTTTGACACGAATGACACTAGTGACATACCTGTATGTCACTCTTGTTTTTAAAAGGCTTAAGAGAAAAAATATCTCTTCCAAAAATTAATTGCATTATCGATTAACTAGTTCAACGTCCTAGTTACTTTCCACTTTTTAACGAAGTCAATACTAGTTAATTATAAATTTTAAGCAATTTAGTAAGGGATATAATGCTGTAAATAAAATGACATATATTAATTCAAGTTTAACACTACTATATTTATTTTAGGAATTGTAGACTAAAATTAAGTCTACTCTACCATTCCAAGGTTTTAACCTCGCATCTCAGTGCCGCCTTAGGGTAGGTCAAAGAGATGACGGTTAAATCGAGACAATCTCATCAATGAATAACTTGTGAGAATCGAACATCCCACGAGAATCGAACATCCCTTTATTCATTGACTACCTTCCTTTTTTAGCCTAGATATTACCAAAAATATCCTTTATGAGTGTGACCTACTATATCGGATCTCTTAGGTACGCCCCGAGTGTGCCGTCTTAGGATAGGTCAGTGACCCGACGAGTACCCAGAAATCCTATCCTTTCGGAGACCAAGCCATGAATGTTGATAGGGGTGAACACCATCCTTGGGGGACGAAATCAAAGCGCCTCGAGGCGTCACCCTTCTCTCACTTACTTGTATCTATAGTAGAGGCCGTGGGGTTGGGCTGTCGCCTCCCCGCTCCCACTCAATATTTTGGAAGTGGTTGTGGGTTAACTAACCACGTCTTTTTGATGTTATCATAAAAGCTCATCAAATCAAGGATTCCGAATGGTGTCGGTGACGTAGGCAAGCCTACCCGTCCTATTCGTTGGAACATATGTGACGGTCGGACGAAATCGGGTCAAGACGACCTCATTGAGATAAGAAGGAATCACCCTCCGTTCTCCGGTGTAGCTTAGTCTTGCCGGACCCCCGTGCATACATCACACTAGGAGGGTTAAGTCGGTCGAGCCTAGCTCAGTTGACCACCCAACCTATAAGCGAACCGTTTTTATCCAAGATTTATTGTTCTTTTACCATCATTCAATCTCGTAGACACTACGAATTGAAAACGTGATCTCGTTTGGGCTTTAAGGCGGTTCACCGAGAACACACACCGAAAGGCTTAACGATTTCATAACCCGTCCTCGGATCTTTAATTAGTTACTAAATTTATTAATTACCACGTATTAATTAAATTGGAAAATTAGGGATAAGGACACAATCCGGAATATTTTTAAGTAACAGGACAACTACATATTTTTTATAGGGAGAAGGACAACTGCTTAATTTTTATAGCGAGAAGGACAAAACGGTGAATCCCGAAAATCGGTGAATCTTCCCGGTGAATCCCGAAATCGGTGAATTTCGACGGTGAATTTTGACGGTGAATCCCGAAAATCGGTGAATCTCGACAATGAATTTTGAAAATTAGTGAATTTCGACAGTGAATTTCGGCGGTGAATTTAAACGGTGAATTTCGAACACAAGTGAATTTCGACGAGTGAATAAATAGTTTTGTCCTTTATGCAAAAGTTTCAAAAAATTGTCCTTCTACTCAATTGATGAAATATTTCTGTCCTTCTCCCTCATTCCCCCTAATTAAATTTCAACTAATTACACGAGTTTGTATACATGCCTATTTTAATTACCAAAATTAAAATTCTACATGTATGCATGGAGTGGATTTATGATATGATGCATGTCATGGCAATTCCGATTTTATATCTATTTTATGATCAAACACATAAAAAAATAAATTGCGGAAAATTTAAACACCGAGATGGATCGTTGGTACCCCCGACTAACCTATTTTCTAAGGAAAAGTAAAATTTAATCTAAGTCTTCAAATCTCGATCTTCGAACTAGATCTTGAAACATCCGGATCTCGAACCTTCGATCTTGACACGAACCACGAACGACGAGAGAGGAGGCCGTAATATACCAATATATTAAAAAATATATATATCTATATTAAATTGTTTTTTATTTATTTATTTTATAAATAATTAAAGCCCTCGGCTTTAGTTCCAAATAAAAAAAACTTTTTTTTTTTTTTTTTTTTTTTTTGGTTACAGGTTAGGCCTTGCGGCCAAAACAAAATTAGGTTACCTACTACAAAAAAAAATTGCTGCCGCATAAAAATAAATTGCCGCCGATTAAATAAAAAAATATTAAACAAATCGGCCTCCTCCCGTTTTACCTTCTTGATGATCTTCAATACCATGATCTTCAACACATCATCTTCGTCGTCTTGAACCCGGATCAAAATTAAAATTACAAAGAAGCCATCTTTACAATTTTCGAATTGCATAAAATTAAATTACAAGTCCTATGCTCAAGTGATACTAATCAAAAGAGCTACAAAATAGATCTACGGGTAAACAATACCAACCCCAATCCATCTCTTCAACCAAGACATTCATAACATAAAAAAATAAAAATATGCGTCGGCCCCAAAAAAAAAATTTGGGACACAAAACCTACATGTTTTCCACTCCTAGATCTAATATTTTATACGTATAAATATAGATCACCATGGCGTCTGATACCACTGTTAGTAATATCATCCGCAGCGGAAGCGATTTAAGGATCTAGATCAATAAAATACACGTAATAAAATAACTAGATCTATATCTACAAGGGGTTGTAGATCATACCTCTTGGATCTCAAAATCCAAGTTGAAGAACCGCAAAGGATGAATGTGAAGATGTGAAGAGCACCACAGTCTTCCGATCGTGTGATCCAAGCAATTCCCGGTGGAAGGAATTCTCGACTCGAACCCCTCCGATATGCTACCCGGAAAAAACTCCAAGATTTTCCCCAAAATCCCCCTTGGCCGAAAATTTTCTTCTTTCTCCTCTCTAAGAGGTGAAAGTCGAAAATTGTAGTGTGTTATTTGGCTTGGGAGAACTCTCTTTATATAGGAGAGTAAAACTTAAGCCCCAAGGATTTTATAATTAATACAAAATCAATTATGATAATCCTATTAAATAAAAGATAATCCCAAAATATTCTAGAACAAATTTAGAATAATCTTTATCTTTATTTCTTACCATAAATATTTATCCAATAAATATTTTATGCACATGTCTTATTAATCACAAGAAAACTAATTTCTTGTTCCAAAAATAAGAGGGGGCGCCACTTTTAATTCATGACCTAGTCATAATTAATTTTTGGGCTATAACACAATTGGGCCAAGATTATGGAAAATGTCTTTTCCACATATTTAATTATTTAGCCCAACTAATTTAATAGTCCACTAAACAATTAATTCACATATCGTTTTAATAAAGTCCAACGAGAACTAAATTAATATTATCGGGATTCGACGTCCGAGAATAGCTATGCTATATTAGGAGGCACGTCGGGGACCATGGACTAATAATCAGCGGCTCCGATAAATCAAATAAATAATTATAGAATAATTATATTCGATAAATCAATCACGGGAATATGCCACCATAATCCCGTGATCGCACTCCTCCGATTATAAGATTATATTTATCTCCTCACGAGAATAATAATAAGCGTCCATTGATATAATCATTACATATGGATTAATCCTCCATAGATTGTTCATTCTAAATCGGGAAGTTACCGTTAACCCTTTTTAGAACCTCTTATCCTTATTTACCATTAACCCCCTAGTGATCAATTAATTCATACAACTCACTTTGGTAGCTAATCGGTGTAATATGAACTCGCGCGATCGATCGGTTTCTAGGATTAACAAATAAGGGAAGCGTCTATCTACTTCCATAAATGGAAGGAATGGATTCCGTATCCGTGATAACACGTACTACTCACTCAATCCGGTACAATGCCAAGATGGGGTAATTCGGACCACGGACTCGGTGTAATCCTTAACCGTCAAGTCAAACTTCATGCGATTCAAGCGGTTAGCTTGACTGTGATCACCTCGGGATTAAGATATATCCATAAATATGATCATCCATTGATTCGATAAGACTTCTCGATTACGGAATTATATCGTGAACTCTAATCAAATCGGTCCGGCCCTATATGATATATCTATCATATATAAATGCCCCATTAGGTTCTCTTAACCGAAAGTCCGGATAAGACAATCACACCTATTGTGTTCTGGGCGCATTAATAGTACGTTAAAGGAGAGACCCGATACTCTCGATCAACTTCACTACGGGCTAATTGTATTTTAAGTACATCTTCACTAACTCAATCCTCCCGTGTATATACCATACACTGAGTTAAGTGATTACATAAACGATATACTTTAGGGTTTTCTGTAGTGTAAATACTATTGTCACATCGGTGAATATGAGAATAATAAATATGAATAATAATGTCAATTCATTTATTAAATAAAAACAATTACAAAATTGTCTTTCGGGCATCACACCTAACAGCCGGGCTAGGGCCTCCGTCGAAACTTCGTAATTTTAGGGCCCAGTTTTCTTGTAATACAAATGTATTTTAGTTCAATTTTTATTTTTCACTCTGGCTAAAAAACCGGTAAGACCAAAATATATAGCTGAATTCAATGATATAAAGTCTAATCAAACCCCGTCACATTTTTAATAACGCTCATCAACATAGTATTACATCCCCCTTCAAAAAAAAACAACAACATAGTATTACCTCAAAAATAGTTGTAATATATTATTTTTTTCAAAGGGTTGAAGCCCTAATATTTTTTAGCCTAGGGCCTCCGATTATACAGGGACGACCCTGATGACTAATTATATTTTGGAACGAAAGTAGTAATTAGCATCACCATACCTGCTTCGTCAGTAACCAGATTACCATCCGAATCAACAAGGGATTGGATGGGATTCCTTTCCCGCCGCGATGAAGCTCGATGATCAAACTATGAAACTATGACGTATTTCGATCCATACACGTAATCCATTCATCACGGCCCTGTTGCCGCCAATACTTTTCTTTCAGGGACTCTTTCTTCTCAATTTCGGAAATCATCAATCTCTCATTTCGGCCATCGAAATGATCCCCCTGTTGTAACTCCCTTAACTCACTCTCCAACTACCGAAGTTTCCCATCAAAGTTACCATATCTCTCTTTGTATTGGTGGAAGTTCGAGGCAATAAAATTAGCAAAATATAAAACTTGATTTATAGCTTGAAGAGTGTTTTTAATTATATTATTGGTAGCTATAATTATTAACCTGAACGATTCACCTATTATTTATGTGCGAATGAATGATTTAAAAAAATAACTTCTTAGGCATTGTGACGATGTTGAGAGTCGTTTGGATACAAATTAAATGTGTAATCATGTAATATAGGCTTCCGAATGATGATTCAAGAAGCGTGCAAAACAAAAAAAAGGAAAAAATAAGAGGGTCCTGAAGTTTGTTCTCTGGGTAGCCATTATGACGTTCAAGTGAGTTCGATATAGTTTTTTTTTTTATATAGAAGCAATGAGCTAGATATGTAAAAGTGTGTGTACATATAAAATGAGGATGTTGATTCCTTATGTAGTGCACTATCATGGGTAAAGATGTTACCGTGCATTACAGTAGTGGAAACGAATATCACGGAGCAGTTACAATACATGGCGTAATGTCTGAAGTTCTCATTTAATGGGGTCACGGTTGTTTGAAACCAAGGATGACATGCGTCACATCAGCTGTAGAGAACCGTGGCCGACCTGCGTCATGCCTGCTATGATGGACAAAGGACTGATTACAATGAACTTTTTGATTTTTTACTATCAATTTACCCCGTATTATGAGCTGAATTGTATAATATTATGTGTAATTCATTAGCTAAATGACTTAATTTGATATTACGTGTTCAATTCCAGTTTATTTGTTTCGTTTATACTAGTGAAATCCTCATGGGATCGACATTGGCTCACTGTACTATATTGCTATTGGCCTAGTCCTCTTGCTAGTATCGGTGTTTTAATTCCGAAAATCAGTGAATCCCTCCGGTGAATCCCGAAATCAGTGAATTTCGACAGTGAATCCTGAAAATTAGTGACTTTCGACAATGAATTTTGAAAATTAGTGAATTTCGACCGTGAATTTCGGCAGTGAATTTAAAGAGTAAATTTCGAACACAAGTGAATTTCGACATTGGATAAATAGTTTTGTCCTTTATGCAAATGTTTCAAAAGACTGTTCTTCTACTCAATTGATGAAATATTTCTGTCATTCTCCCTCATTCCCCCATATATATATATATATATATATATATATATATATATATATATATATATATATATATATATATAAAAAATAAAGGAGGATATGTAAATGTGTGCTTAGGTCCAAGTTGTTAAATGTACTGTAAACATGATAACTTTTCATTGATTTAAGCATGAGTACAATAATGCTTTGTATAGGCGGTAAAATAGGGACCAATATAATCGTAAACAAACTACAAATAATAAACCCTAAGCCACGCACTACTTGTCGGCCAAGTTAGGGTTAGTGTCGGACTCGTCAATACGCCCTTACAAACTCATGAGAATAGAATGAATATGGAGATTGACCTTGCGATCTGTAAAATGAACGTGACTAAATAGCTTCTTGAGGAAATCCACCAATTGATGAAAGCCACATTGTGTTTGCGCATAGCCACTAATTCCCTAACATTGTGAAAATCAATCTCGATGTGTTTGGTACGTGCATTAAAGACTGGATTAACAGTAAGATAAATATGACCAATATTGTCACACCACGACATGGGAGTATAAGAAAGAGGAACAACCATTTCATGAAGTAGAGTAGTTATCCACTGATGTTCAGCAACAACATGAGAGAGATCTTTATGCTAACCCTCAGTGCTACTTTTGGCGACATTCGCCTGTTGTTTGGAACGCTAGCTAACCAAGTTAGGCAAGAAAAATGCAAAAGGCTCACATAGAACGACGATCTTTAAGGTTAAAGGCCCAGTCAGCTTTCGAAAAGACTGTCAAGTGAGATGTCAGACAAGAGTGAAACAATATCCCATCACATATGGTATGCTTACGGTAACTAATATGCGACAACATCCCAATGAGTATCACGAGAGGCATGCATGAACTTACTCGCCTTGTGAACCACAAAGACAATATCCAGACGAGTAAAGTTGAGATACTGAAGACCGTACCACCACCAATGTTGCGATATATATAGAGGCATGTCCATAAAAGGTTGGCCATCGGTTTTTGCAGACGCGAAGAGTGGAAGCAATAAGGGTCAAGCAAGGCTTACCGATGTCCAATCCAGCATGTTGCCATAACTAAAAGATCTATTTGTGCTGACTTAAGGGAAGACCATTCGAGGTGCAAAGAGCCTCAACACCAAGGAAATAAGAAAGAGGACCAAGGTCCTTAACTAGAATATGAGACGATAAATGACGGAGCTCATCAATGGTACTTGTAATAAGAACATCATCAATATATATATTTAAAAACCAAAATGAGACCCAAGGCGATATATACAATGGGATGTGTCCGCTATTGTTTCCGACGTGGAGCTTGGGGGCCCAATTAGGGTTTATGCAAGTGAGGAGGGAAAAGAAACACGAGAGACGAGTCTTAATAGCTTTGATATCAAGTTAAATGTAATGTAAACAATAAATTTTCATTGATTTAATCATGAGTACAATGGTGATTTATATAGACGATATAGTGATATAATAGTATATAGATGATAAATAATTAACGCCAAGAAATGCACTACTTGTCGGCCAAGCTAGGGTTAGAGTCGGACCCGTCAATATTAGTGAGCTATTATGTTTAATTTTGAGTAGTAATTGTAGTGAAAACTGAAAACCGAACTGAAACCTAGCTGAATAAATCAAAGATTTGTGTTCATCATAAA
This sequence comes from Gentiana straminea, assembly GCA_036785695.1. Classification (NCBI taxonomy): domain Eukaryota; kingdom Viridiplantae; phylum Streptophyta; class Magnoliopsida; order Gentianales; family Gentianaceae; genus Gentiana; species Gentiana straminea. The sequence goes on from JAVUPR010000479.1 coordinate 3,545,335, forward strand.
TACTCCATCCCGTCCTAAATTATAATGTTTTTTTTTACCATTTTACACAGTTTAAGAAAATTTAATTAATAAATTATTTTTTAATATTTTAATACAAAATATTATATTGTTTTTTAATACTGATATGAAACTGAAAACAATGCATTTAATATTGTATTGTCTTGTGTGAATGATTTATATTTTAAGACACCACTAAAAAACCGAAATACCCTATATTACGGGGACGGGAGAAGTATATGGTTTAATTTTCAATATTAACAAGGCCGCACCAAACAAATAGTGAATACCTCTGACATTGGGAGTGAGGACTGAGGGTCGATATGCATTTTTTTTCAATTTATTTTATTAATTATTTGGAGTTTGTTTTTTTTTTTTTTAGGGTTGACTTTGTTTTATTTGAAACGAAGAAGTTGAAGTATTATTTCATTTACTCCCTCCATTCTAAAATATTGTAAAAAAACACGCATATTAAAAATATTAGTTAATATTTTAATTTAAATGTTAAAATTCTCTCATTTTTTAATAAATAAGTGTAGATGTAAAAAAGTACAATGAATACTGCATTAGAAATGTAACTGCATCAGTTATTTTGGAATAAATTTATTTGAAATATGCTATTTCGAAAAGGAGAGAGTATTTCTTAAACAAATAAGGGGTTTTTTTGGTTTTGTTTTATGTTGGTACCCATAAGATCGTGCAGGAATACGCGAATATTAAAATGCATTTACAACAGTCTACTATATTTCTTAGACGTTGCTTAAACATCGTATAGCTTGTAGAACAACACTCTTTGCGTATTGGAATTGGGTTTGAGTGATTAAACAACATACGACTTTACCTTATACTCGACATATTTTGTCTATACACGAAAAGTAAACATTAAAATTCTTCACCCAACCTATTTTACCCCATGCCCTACATCACCTTTAACGGTGATACATAAGAAACCATCACATTTTACAAATCTAATTATATATATGTAATAAATATCACCTAATATATTTGACATTTGTAAGTGAGATCACAATTAATTTATCATGTCATCATATCATTATGATATACAATCCATTTGGTATTTTAAAACTCGTTTTTAAATCATAAAATCGACTTTCTAAAAGTCGGTTGTGATAACTAATCTTTCAAAAGTCTATTATAAGTCATATAATCAATTTTCGAAAAGATTACGTATGTGCAGGGGCTAAGGGCCATGGCCCAGAGTCCCCAAAAAACCAAGAATTTAAGGGTCCCGTGAAATTTTAACTCAATAAGATATATATATATATATATATATATATATATATATATATATATATATATATATATATATATATATATATATATATATATATATATATATATTGTGTTTATAAATACTAATAATATGTTGCATTAATGGTGAGTACTAAGGTATAACTTTATATGTGACTAAGGTTCAATCCCTGTTGAAGGCAAAAAAAAAATTTTTTTCGAATGGTGTCATTAAAAGATTCTAAATTTGGAACGACCGGCTAGCTCTTGAAATCTAAGTATTTTGGAAAACATATTGTTCAACACGCATCATATTTAAAATCTAGGGATATGGGTCCTAAAGGACACAATATGAAAGCTGCGTCATATTTAAAATCTAGAGATAGGGGTCCTAAATGACACAATATGAAAGATGTCAGGAAAAAAAAATTATAAGAAAATATTTTTGTCAAAATTTTATCAGTGAAAGTGAATTACGTTGGTTTTCAGCACAAAACCAACGTAATTCATTTTCATTTTCACTTTCACGGATGAATATCTTTTTAGACAAAAATCTTTTCTTATATTTCTAATATCCTGACATCTTTCTAAATGTGTCCTAATTGACAATTAATCCTAAAATCTAATATGATAGGTTAGCCTCGAAAAGATAAATCTGCACTTCGATATTCACAAAATACAAGTTGGCATCTGACAGGCAAGCATCATTAACGATAAGAAATGTTACACTTTGACCTCTTAGATCGCGTCACGTCATATTCGTGTAGACCTAACCCACGGTAAATATCTTAGTTTAGGTCCGGGGGCATTTGACATTGGTTTGATCGGCTATGCTACATGTGACACTCATCTAAACTCTCAACTGCATAATGAAGGCTACGTCACCATGGTTCATCTCAAATTGCGTAGGTCGCACTTCTATCAATTAACCGACATGATGCAGATCGTCGCTGATCTGCTTAAAACACCGATACTAGCAAGAGAACTAGGCCAATAGCAATATAGTACAGTGAGCCAATGTCGATCCCATGAGGATTTCACTAGTATAAACGAAACAAATAAACTGGAATTGAACACGTAATATCAAATTAAGTCATTTAGCTAATGAATTACACATAATATTATACAATTCAGCTCATAATACGGGGTAAATTGATAGTAAAAAATCAAAAAGTTCATTGTAATCAGTCCTTTGTCCATCATAGCAGGCATGACGCAGGTCGGCCACGGTTCTCTACAGCTGATGTGACGCATGTCATCCTTGGTTTCAAACAACCGTGACCCCATTAAATGAGAACTTCACTGTCGAAATTCACTAATTTTCAAAATTCATTGTCGAAAGTCACTAATTTTCAGGATTCACTGTCGAAATTCACTGATTTCGGGATTCACCGGAGGGATTCACTGATTTTCGGAATTCACTGTTTGTCCTTCTCGCTATAAAAATTATGCAGTTGTCATTCTCCCTATAAAAAATATGTAGATGTCCCGTTACTTAAAAATATTCCGGATTGTGTCCTTATCCTATATATATATATATATATATATATATATATATATATATATATATATATATATATATATATATATATATATATTATTTTGGCGTAGAAAATGTACATACCGAAGAAAAAAATAGTTACATTTTTGGTGATACCAATGTCCCGGATACCGAGTCCTTATCCAGAATAAAAATGTTCGGCACGTGACGTTTAGATTAGTAAATCCTAAATCTCATGTAAGCTTCATGTCTATCAGAAAGCATGGAAGAAAAGAAACAAGAAAGAGACTTGGGAAACTGACACTTAAAATCTTCAATTAACAAACTCAACCAATTACAACTACTATCAAAATAGAATCATAAATAGCTACGAACAACTATTACTACTCTCAGCTTAATCAATAAGGAAACAGATGATACATAAAGAACTCTACAACTTCATTCCTAAGCTTGCTCTCCATGGTTATCACCCAACTCGTCTTTAACCTGCATATTTTCTTATGCAAAAAAAAAAAAACTAGTAAGCATGTGCACAAGCTCAGTATGGACAAAGAAGAAAAAGAGAGAGATCCGCGTATATCGAATTCCAGGAGACATGACATGAATCTACTTCATCTAGATGGCAAACTGTTAAAAGCATAACTTGTAACATAAGAAAACTACTTTTCAAAAGATATCTTGAAACATAACGCAAAGCCACTTTAAAGCCACGTTGAACAGTGCACATAAAACATGTATATTGGCTATGTTTAGTTCATCTTGCACGTACTTGTTCGTTTCCGTAACTACTTACTTACTATGTTTGGCCTGTTGATCAAACTTACGTAAGCCATTTACTAACCCATATAGTAATTGTCATATAGCTGTAACATGTTCGTCTCTTGCCTATCCTGAACCTGTTTCTTATATGCTGAGAATTTTCTTGTTCTTGTCCTGATTGTTTTGTTTTACTCGTGGGACTTAAAACCCATGGGACTTAGCATAAGGGCTTGTTGTGACAGGGGGGAACCTGACTAGTCATACGTCCAACCAATGGCGGACCCAGGAATTATTTTCAATGGGTGTCAAATCCAAAAAAAAGTTTAAAAAACTCAACTGCCCGGTCTTAAACTGGTGACTATAAGGTCATTAATGATATGTCTCACCAATTGAACTAAAAGGATAGTTACGTTAAAAATTCATACATAAATTTGAGTAGGATCCATGGACCCCCCCTTGGACCACGTGGGTCCGCCCCTGTGTCCAACATGGGTCTTGGTCATGGTACCCCATTCGGTACATCGTCTTAGAAATGACATAGGGAATACAACTAGTCACACGCTTGACACGAAACTTAGAACTCATGGTACTCCGTTCAATATATCGCGAAGTCAGTAACTATAACCAAACAAGAGCACGTAAAGCACATAAATTCATGTTAAAGTCCATATCTGACCTATGTGTGCATACAAAAGCCCTAACAAAAACAAACTCTCAACATATCTCCACTATTCGTAACCAAAATTTATAAAACAAATTACAGGAAAGTAACTAGAAAACATATTAAAATTTCGAAAACACGGTTTTGCAGATACCCGGCTACACGTAAGCATGTCTGATTTCGTGCAGTTTAACGTAAAACATAATTCAAAACAACTTAAAATCATAATCTTTGAACTAAAAACAGAACATTTTGATAAGAAAAACTCCTTACCTTAAAGACGAGCCGAATATCAACTTAACTTCGATCTACGAATGTCTTTTCAAACCCATGAAACGGATGACAAAATATTCTTCCCTTTTTCGAGCTCTCCGAAATGACTACAAGATCAAAATTCCTTTTTTTCGATCCTCCATCAATTTCGCATAAACCCTAACAATTAAAGACACAATATTTAACCGTATCTCTAAAATTAAACTCCTAAAATACAATAAATATCATAATTTAAATTTACTCGTAATTTGTGATTTGGATTATGGAAGGGTGTTCAGATCATCATTTTTTTTTTCTTTTCCTTTCTTTTTCCACGTTCGCACGACCCATTTTTTCTTTGTGTTTCGCAAACCTGTTTATATAGAAAAATCAATGTACAACATAACCTAACTCGTAAGATGATAATCACCTATTAATCTAATAGATACTTTAGAGTAATTTTGTATAATATTCATTGAGTTCTCCAATTGATTTTGTTACTGTAATGATTGAATATTGTATTTACTTTGTAATTTATTTGATTTGGACTTAATTTACTATAGCCAAACTCGAGTTAAGAGGCAAAAAATATGTATAGCAAATCAAACTCGAACATGAGCTCGAACAATTTTCTTTATAAATTAGTCGAGTTTGAACATAATTTTTTGTTCGTTTATTAAACAAACGTTCGCGAACATGCTCTTGACCTTAGCGAACCAAACTTGAACATATTTTTGTTCGTTTATTAAACGAACGAACACAAACAAACTCGTGACTTTAACGAATCAAGATTTGAACAACGGATACTCGATTCAACTCGGCTCGTTAATAATACCTAAACAGTAAACATACCGACATTCATTGGGTAAGTTAAATCCTTTTCTCAAGGATTCTCTTAAATATTCGTAATAATTTAAAAACCTGCCAAATCTTAAGTTTAGGTCATCTTTCTTAATTAACGGGTCACCGAATATCTCTTTATAAATATTCATTTAAATTAACAGAGTCACAATCATGATCAAACACGTCTTTGTTGGTGATTATAAATCTTTGAAATCACTTATTATTGAAATGATAAAAATACCCTTAAATAAAAGTTTGGAGTTTTACATTCTGCAATATGCGTATTATTTCTAGACATGATTATGCTTGTCATCGGCGACAAGATATAATAGGATAGGATAAAACACGATTCGAACGATGCCGTGACTCTTGGGGCAGACGACAAGATAGAATAGGATAGAACATGATTCGAACAAAATAGGATAGAACAGGACTCTTCATTCTTGTCGTCAGCCCCAAGAGTCACGACATCGGCTTGTCAGAGAGTCAACAAAAGAGTGATATTTCTTGTCGGAGCCACCGTGAAGGTGCCTTCTGCGGAGGTCTCTTCGTCTTAGAGAGCTGCAAATCTTGAATTCTTCCCGGTAACGGAGCCAACTGATGATGCTAGGAAAATCACGGTGGCGACAACGGATGTTTAGTGAGGACATCTGGTTGTTTATGTATCATTTTACCAGTGAGATGCGGTGGTGTTTTCGAGTGAGTGGTGGTCGGACTTAAGCAATAAGATGAGACCTAGATAGTCGACAAATTAACAATATGTTGTTTGCTTTGTTTATTACTCGATCTTTTCAACGTTACAATGAGCCTTTGTATATATAGGCAATCTACTAAACATGATTAAGCTAATGGAAATAAGACATAATAAAGTGTGATGTGACACTAAGTACTCTTGATTGTCGTTAGATTAGACTGATGAAGGGCTGACCCAACATGCGGCTCCCTAGCTATGTCTTTGTCTTGGGATCGCCATATAGTAGCATGCGGGCCTAACTAAATGGGCTTCGTAACATGAGGAGCGAGCTGATCTTGTCTCCTAGTTGCTTCTGGTGGCGCCGATTAGATGGCGGCTTGAAGGCTTGTTGGCGGGACCCCAAGTCTCTATTCGACTTAGAAGTAGGCGAACACATCGGACTTGGAGTATAATCCTTTGTTAAGACCGTCGGAACGGCTCGCTTATGAATCCGCGAACCCTTTTACGGGTTAGGCGTATCAATGGACCCCTACTCCACGCCTTTATTTGTTCAAAACATAAGGTGGGGAGTGAAGTTGTTAGCGGGTTGATAGCCTTGAATGTTGATTGAGCTGAAATTCACCCTCCAAAACAATTTATAAAGACTCGAAACCGTGGGCAAACTAACTCTCTAACCGGCAGTGTACCGGGTCGATTGCTAGCATAGCTACAGGAGTACGAGGTCGAACCCAAAGGAAAAGTGTTGTGAGTACCAAAGCGAACGTGTTACTTAGTCTAGGTGATCAATCTTTTTAAAGTGCTTGTGTATTACAATGACACTAAGGTGATTTTTTACTAATGAGTCTAAAGATAGAAAAGGAAGAAAGATGATTAACTACTCGGTTTGTAAATGTTATACTAAGGGACATAGCCGAACCATGATGAAAGTAGCTAGTTTAAATCCTAAGGGTAGACAAAACCGGGAGTGTGCATTATAACAAACGAAATCTCGCAATCAATTTCACGGGTACGTACTCCTAATTCCGGTGCTAAGGTCTGAACAACTCTCTCCTAACACCTTATTCCATGTTAACTACCCTTCTCTAAAGAAGATTCACTAACAAGACATGTTATGCACTAGAGCCGCTTAAACGTTAAAACGAGTAACCTCGCATTGGGCTCGGGCTTAACAACTAAGCCGAGTCTACACCGCGATCTTAGAACCCCTTATCCCACGTCTTCCCGCAAAATACATATGTAAGGTTGATGTGTGTGATTACTAAATTGGGTGTACAATCCACTCTAGCGATGTTATAGCAAGTTCTAAGACGTTAAACAAGCGAGATAGGACATTAAAAAGCACTACCCACTCCCAATTTCATCACTAAATTTCACATGATTCGACTATGAAAAGGGATTAGCTACTCATTATATTAGTTAAAACATAAAAGAAACAGCAAATTAAAGACATAATAAGTGAAAGAGAGAAGAAATATACCATAGAAATGAGAATTTCGAATTTGAGATCCAAAAAGTACACTTTGAAGAACTAATTAAAAGATGGTGACTTAGTGTTTAGAGTAGAAATTTGAGCTAGGAAATGGAAAGATTAAGCTAAGATTATACTAATTTAAGCTAAGAGAATTTATTCTAAGCTATTACAAAATTCGAGCTAAAAAGGGGTAGGTTTTTCTAAGAGAATAATTATTATTCAAGAAATGGTCTAAGGGGGGTATTTATAGGTGGGGGAAAATTTGTAGATTTTGGTCTTCAAACGCACGTTTAGACACTGTAAATCGGCGTTCCACTTGGTCAAACGCGCGTTTCGCATAGGGCAAACGCGCGTTTCGCTTCATTTCTGGGTAGGCTCTTGTTTGTTCTTCAACTGAAACGCGTGTTTGAGGGGGTTGAAACGCGCGTTTAAGGGGGTTGAAATGCGCGTTTAGGAGAGCTTGAAATGCGCGTTTAGGACAGGTGCACTCTGTTCACAATTGTGCTTTTGAAATGCCGGTTTGGGGGGTTCAAACGCGCGTTTGAACCCCAATTGTTCCAAAACTTCATCTTTTCTCCCTTTTGATCACTCATATCGCCTCGATCATGCTTCTCACCATGAATCATCACCTTCCGGGTCCTCAAGACACCAATACCCTACAACATCGTGACCGACCAAAACAACCAAACAATTCCGGAGGGTAAAAGTGCTCGGGAATAGGGTTAATATCAACAAAAAGGGGTAATAAGCCATCAAAGTGACGGATTTACTCCCCGTGCTATAAACTCACGATATTACCCCGAAAACGGTCTAAACCACCCAAAAACATGCTAAACGTGTGGCAAACGGGGGTAGAAAATGCACCGGAATCACGTAAAGTTGACTCCCATCAAATGTCGAACTAATTGTCGGTCTTATGGCTCCACGCTATGAAGCATACATTCTTGTTTGCCATGCTAATAAGCGGATGGTCTTATGGCACCGTGCTACGAAGCAGACGGTCTTATGGTGCTGTGCTACAAAGCAGACGGTCTTATGGCACCGCGCTATGAAGCTTATGGTCTTGTTTAGGGAGACAGGGTCAAACCGGAGGCACCCTTATAGCCCTTGTCAACTTTCTTAACCGGGCTCTCGGTCAGATCTACTTCTCTGACGCGGAAACCTCAGCAGACTTTTGTGCCTTAGCCTCAACAGTTTTAACAGGATCAACAACATTTGAATCATGGCCGTCATCGCCAGTCTTACTCTTTTTGGGAGCCACCTCAGACCCAAGGGGCGACTTTGACCTCTCAACAGGTTTCTTCCTCTTAGATTTGTGAACAGGGGCAGCGATATCAATGGTTTACTGCCTCTTACCCACAGTTAGGGCTGCATTACCCTCTCCCGGCATCGCCCCAGCCGGAACAATATTGTAATGGCTCACCGTCAAAGGCGGCTTCAGTAGAGAGCGTCGATATGTCAACTGTCTTTGTTTCCGCTCCTGGACTCTTAGGCAGCAGAACTTCTCTGGGCTTCTTAGCTCCTTCAACTTTTGGAGCCGAGCAACCCCATCTTCAGCTGTGTCGGACATGGTACCTATACAAAATTTCAACGGTCAATGCCAAATACAATAAGAATAAGTATAAGAGCTAACTAAAAAAAAGTAATTTACTAAAGGGAAAACCGGAAGAGCTAAAAAGTAATTTACTAGGGGCTCGATTGGAAGGATCTCCACCACACATTAGACATTTCGATGACACGCACTTACCATGATGGCACTCACCATACCAATCCCCATTAGTCATAACCTTTTCTATCTTCACAAAACATTGCGCATTAATAGGCCCGGGAATACATGCGAGGCAACAATAAGGCTCGTTCATGTCGAGCAGATTTCACCAACTAAAAGCTCTCTTCTGGTTTTCGCCGACCCATCCGAGAAGTTCGTGAATCTTATCGACCAACTTCTTCTCATTAGATTCAAGTCTTTTAGGCACGACGACTGTATTTTTTCTATCCCCTCGCGGCGTGAACTTGGGGAAAGGTCTGCCTACTGTAGATTTGACATTCATGCCCCGTAGATCCGAATCCCTAACCTTATCAGGGAGCCAATAAAACAACATACACTTCTTGACCATGAAAGAGATTGCGTTCTTGGGAAGAATCTTACTGAAACAGTAAAACTTGATAAGTACCGGATGTGTCGGCTCATGCTTCAGAATGCGGCATAAATCTACAAACGCCATTACAACCCCTACTGCCCCAGGGGCAAAATCATAGGGAAGAGCAGCCAGCTTATCTATTACTTCGACAAAAGATGGATCGAATAGCGGGTGAAGCCCTGCGACGAAATGGTCGTAATAAAGAACCAAGGCATCCTCCTCCAAACGCTGTCCAGTCCGGTCTATGTCGATTCATTGTCAAAGCCGGAAAAAGCGTAATCCCTTGAGATATTATATTTAGAGAGGAGTTTGTGGTAGCTTAGATGAGTCCGAATCCTCGACCACTCAACCAGAACCTCTTTATCTAAGGTTGTGTGCTTCGCATCTTCTTCAAAAGCCTCTAGATTATTCGGCTTGGGAGTCTTTTTGTCCTCCTCATCGGCCTTATGCATGATATTCGAAGCCGCAGCTCCCTTCGATTTTTTCCTGACTGCATCTTTAATCTTGCCCAAAATGGTCTGGCGACCTAAAGCTTTAGTACCAACGGCCTTGCCACTAGACCTTTCAATGGCCTAGCCACTAGAACTTTCAACGGCTACATGATTGCGCTTATTTTTCAATATTGACAAGCTGGCCAATACCATGTCATCATAATCAGGTAGCCCCTCACTACAACTAGTTCTTACTTCCTCCACGTCACCGGAAGCATATCCATGAACGTCGTCGTTATCACTAGCAGTCCTTGAGCTCTCAGACATCCTGGAAAACAAGAGGGTAAGATGGAGAATTTGTCACCCTAGACAACAAAGTCAGGCCAAGACAGGTGGATGCATCCGTCTTGATGCCTCCCCCTCCGTATTTTCCACCTAGAGGGTCCCAAACTACTCAGAAACCATCCCCAGAATTCATAGAAAAATAGAGCATGCGAAGGAGATGAACACAGGAAGCAAATATGAGAAACTCAGTCCACTCAACAAAAAAAGGCCTAACTTTGACCTCAAAATCTATTCAAAGAGCATTAATACGCATATAGATGGCATACAAAAAGAGGAACTAAAAGGAAGTCGAAAGCGAATGAAAAAAATACCTCAGAAATTTGCAAAAAAAAGGAAGTCAAAAACTTCAAGGTTTGACTTGAACCTTCGAATTCGAGTCATATGCACCTTCAATATCACCGGAAACCTGAAACTTTCGCCGGATTCTATTTTGCTAGGAAAACTAGAAATTGCAAAAGTGCTTAAGGTTTAGGGTGGATCCCTTTATATAGGCAATGATAAAGGGATCCGACGGTTAAGATAAAAAAAGATCCAACGATTAGAATTCAGGCGGCCTTTTCAAATTTTGAAATTCAAAACCTTCATAATTAAAGCGCGGTAATCAAAATGTCTCAATCTATCAGGATAAGTGACCATCACATCAACTATAAGACCATCCGTTTAATAGCGTGGCAAACAAGACCGTCTACTTCGTAGAGCGGCGCCATAAGGCCATCCGTTTAATATCGTGGCAAACAAGACCATCTGCTTAATAGCGTGGCAAACGAGACCATCTGCTTCATAACGTGGCAAACAAGACCATCCGCTTAATAGCATGGCAAACGAGACCGTCTGCTACATAGCATGGAGCCATAAAACCGTCTCTTCGTAGCGCTGCACCATAAGACCATCCGCTTAATAACATGGCAAACAAGACCGTTTGCTTCATAGCGTGGCGCCATAAGACCATCCGCTTAATAGCATGGAAAACAAGACCATCTGATTCGTAGCCCGGCGCCATAAGACCATCCGCTTAATAGCATGGAAAACAAGACCGTTTTCTTCGTAGTGCGGCACCATAAGACAATCCGCTTAATAGCATGGCAAACAAGACCACCTGCTTCGTAGCACGGTGCCATAAGACATACACTTAATAGCGTGGCAAACAAGACCATCCGCTTAATAGCATGGCAAACGAGACCGTTTGCTTCATAGCACGGCGCCATAAGACCGTCTACTTCGTAGCGCGGCGCCATAAGACCATCCACTTAATAGCATGGCAAACAAGACCGTCGTCTTCATAGCGAGGCGTCATAAGACCGTCTACTCATAGCACAGTGCCATATCACCGTTTGCTTCGTAGCGCGGCGCTATAAGACTATCTGCTTAATAGCATGGAAAACAAGACCATCCGCTTAATAGCGTGGAAAACAATACCATCCGCTTAATAGTGTGACAAACGAGACTGTCTGCTTAATAGCGCGGTGCCATAAGACCGTATGCTTCGTAGTACGGCGCCAAAAGACCGTCCGCTTAATATCATGGAAAACAAGACCGTCTACTTCATAGCTCCGTGCCATAAGACCGTCTTATTCGTAGCACGGCGCCATAAGACCATCCACTTAATAGCATGGAAAACAAGTCTGTCTGCTTAATAGCGTGGAAAACAAGACCGTCCGCTTAATAGCGTGGCAAACGAGACCGTCTGCTTCATAGCGCGGTGCCATAAGACCGTTTGCTTCATAGCACGGCGTTATAAGACCATCCATTTCATAGTGTGGCATACAAGACCATCTGCTTCATAGCGCGGTGCCAGAAGACTATCTACTTTGTAGCACGGCGCCATAAGACCGTCTGCTTCGTAGCGCGGTGCCATAAGACCATATGCTTAATAGTATGGCAAACAAGACCGTCTGCTTCATAGCACGGCGCCATAAGACTGTCAGTTAGTTCGACATTCAAGGCTATCAACCCGTTAACAACTTTACTCCACACCTTATGTTTTGAACAAATATTAAAGGCACGGAGTAAGGGGCATTGATACGCCTAACCCGTAAAAGCGTTTGCGGATCCACAATCAGGTCATTCCGACGGTCTTAACAATGGATGATGCTCCAAGTCCGATGATTTCGCCTACTTCTGGGTCACATAGAGACTGAGGGCCCACCAACAAGCCTTCAAGCCGCCATCTAATCGGTGCCGGCAGAAGCAATTAGGAGACAAGATCAGCTCACTCCGCATGTTAATAATCCCATTTAGTTAGGCCCACATGCTACTACGTGGCGATCCCAAGACAAAGACACAACTAGGGGGCCGCATGTTGGGTCCGCCCTTCATCAGTCCGATCTAACAACAATCAATAGTACTTAGTATCAAATCACACTTTATTATGTCTTATTGCCATTAGATTAATCATGTTTAGTAGATTGCCTATATATACAAGGGCTCATTGTAACCTTGAAAAGATCGAGTAATACACAAAGCAAACAACATATTGCCAATTTGTCGACTATCTAGCTCTCATCTTATTGCTTATGTCCGACCACTACTCACTTGAAAAAACCACCGCATCTCACAGGTAAAATCATACATAAATTGTCAGATATCCTCATTAAACATTTGTTGCCGCCATCGTGATTTTTCTAGCATAATCACATAGTATAGAAACGGCGAATAAAGGTTGATCCCATTGAGACAATAAAACTTTAGAAATAAATGCACTTATTCTAATTAAGAACACACAGATGGTCTTTGACCAACATAAAGATGAATACAGAAAATTGTGACCCTTCCTACCTCCCATATATCATAGCTTGGTGTAATTAATCATCATGCTTACCTCTCCTATAATTCCCCGAATCAATCAGAAGATGTTTTATATTCAGTTTTAGCTACGGATGCAGTCTCCTAACCTTGTTTACTTTCATTGAAATGACAGTAAACGTCTATGTGCAGTTAACCTCCTTACTTGGTTGTATTAACACACATGTAATAAGTATTAGAAAGTGCTGGCTCAAGATCGATAACCTACCTAAGCATCTATCGTGGATTGACTAGCATGATTCAAGGAATTGATCCAGATTATGTCCAAACTAACACTTCACTTTATCGTCCTTCATGTTAATTTACGATGACATGGAATTAGGTGATCGGGCTAAGAACATGTAAATAAAACTTATCGATCAACGCAGATGACGCCGAATCTCCAGATTTATGGTGACCTAAAAGTTGCCTCGATTCAGTGATATAGACCGTCGCTGAATCAAGCGCGGTGGTTTCTAATTCAATTTGTTCTGACTAATTCTGGTAAATTACGAGGTTGTTAAACATTTAGATTAATTACATCGCATAAAAACAAGTAAATCTACTATATCTAAGATACAAAGGAATGGTCAAAGATTCATACCTCGATTATGGAGATCTAGCTTGACCTACTAAAGCTAGAGAGGGCATGGGAAGAAGGAAACCAAAAGACAACTCACAAAAGCAATACCAAGAACTTTTATTTCATATACTTGATGAATGATTTGAGTATATTGTATGAGTATATGTTACAACGGACAAATGCAGGCGTTATATAGGCTTTTCACCGACTTAAGAACCTACTAGAAACCCTAGCCGACTTAGATAAACCGCATAGTTTGGTTTCATGTCCTCCAAGATCTCGATGAGTCGGTGGTGGCCCTCGAGCTATCGAGCCCAACTTCGGCTTTTTTCTTTGGCAGATCTCTTCTTGGACTCTTTTAACTTGGCCTCATGACTTTCTCTCGGTCTAGATCCATGCTTTCATTGATCCGTAATAAGGCACTTCCGAAAAGCACATAAAACACGGTAGAACAGCACCAAATCCACTGGGTAATCATACAAATGCAGAATCTCTAACCATGGAACATGCACTATGCAATTAACTTGTACTTCACATAATATCTGGACTATATATCCTCTCTCGAGCATGATTCGGGGTAAGTAAAGGTAGGATTTATAGTACAATTTAAGGTGTTATAAAAAAGCCAGAAAATGGCTATGAATGGAAGAACTAACCAAAAGTCAGTTAAGTACAACAACAGACCAATCATGTCTAGAAATGATTCTCATTCAAGGGATGCCAGATTCAGGGGAAAGGAAGACTTTTTCCTTCTGATAAATATTGGAATGTTACTACTCCTATTTTTAGATCAACCAAGTTACATAAAGATCATAAGGTTAAGCCTCAATACAGAACTGTCAATCAAAGACATCAAATGTATGTGAAACATGAAAGAGCTAACAATAAGAATAAAGGCATGCATAACAAGCCTAAAAGTCAAGAACGGTGTATGAAGGAAATGAACACTCTTCTTAAAATGTTTAAAACTTTAGAAGAAGAGATTAATTCAGAAAAAAGGAAACCATCCTCACATGGTTCAATAATTAATCCAAAAACTAACCAAAAATGACCCAAGAAGGTATGGGTACAAAAAAAAATCTAATCTGGTTTGTAGGAAAGAGAACTAACACTGGAACACACTTCAATAACCGACTCTCACAAAACTGAGTCTTGACGACCATCAACTTTTGGTATCAATGCAGAAAATGTCATAACTGATGAATGACAAAACTGACCAGCACATGCAAAAACTAAAAAAGTGATACTGCTGGAGATGCAGTGTATCAGTCGCTTTTACTAATACAGTCTACGAATGTCAGAAAAAGTTATTACCTACGCCAGTCATAACCGTCGATCACCCCACTAAACGTTACTCTTCCGTATCTCTAGGAAAACGATGTGACTTTTGATACGACAAATTACCCATTTAAATTCCACCAGCAAATCCTCTTATCAAACATATTTATACCACTTCTTTGTCCTCACTTAAACCTTCTCGATCTCATCTACTTCTAAACTATCATAAATCTTCATCTCCTTACTCACTATTTTTTTAGAAAAATTCACCCAGAATCATGACTCATTACAAAATTGAAGTAGGAATGGTCATCTCCCATGATCAATTCCTCACCGAATTCAAAAATTCAAGACTTGTATAGCAGATTGTACAAAGATCCCCAAAGTCAAAGGACTAGAAAACGTGTTCAACATCGATTTACAAAGTGTTTGTTTGGAAAGTATTTATCGATTCTATGAGAATGGGAGTGTAACTTGTAACAAGAAAAACCTACCGGAATACAAGACCACAGTCAATCAACGGCAAATAAAAGTCGTTGAAGAGACTGTTACATAGATTTTTGGCTTTGAAAAATCAACAGACTTAGCCACTATTGAGATACCTAAAGAACATAGAAAGAGGTTATGGAAGGAAGCTGCCAAGAATCCAGAATCAGATGTCGCACTAACTGGAAGCACAAGACTCATAAAACTAGAGTTTAACTTCTTAACATTAATTTTTTCCAAATGCATTTTTGGGGATGCTGGGACTTTCAGCAATTTATCTGGCACAAAATTAGACCTTCTCTTCATCTTTTGGTTTGAGGAGAAGTTCAACTGGACCAAGTATTAGTTCAACCAAATGGTTAGTCAATTTTCTTATGATACCAAGCCACAGAAGAAAACTGAGGAAAAGAAAGAAAGATTGGATACTCAATCATCTTGCACCAATAGTGCAAAGGATACTCAATCATTTTCAGGTTCCTATAGTTGCACTAACTAGAATAGCTGATGGGAAGATTTTAATAAAATCAGATAAAACCAAACCTAAGACTACCAAGGATAAATCTGAGGCAGAAGCTGCTGGACCAAGTAAGAAAAAGAGGAAACTACTATGAAATCTCTTACAATTAAAGATATTGATACAAAAATCAAAATACTGAAAGAGAGGACAATGAGACTGGAAACTCCTGTTAAAGCTGAGATAGAAGAAAACGTAGCTGATAAACCTAAAGGTAACTCGAAGAAAGGGAAAGCTGAATCACCGGTCAAACCAACTCCCTCAGATACAGAAAGTCAGCCTCTGCAAGTCAAAAAGCAGAAAATTGATGAAGAAACTCCCACCAAGTCAAGAACTGATGTTCAGGAGAAATAAGTTTTTCAAGCAACCAAAACAGAGGATTTCATGGAAGAATAGGATGATATTCCACCAGAAATTGCAGGAATGTTAACTTTGATAAAAAAAAAAAGCTCAACCAACTCCACAAAAATCATTATCCATACAAGCCAAGGAAGACTCCATCAAGAAAGCTGAAGCCTGTCAGTCTGAAAAACAAGAAGAAACTGAGAAGTCAGTTCAGCAACCAATCAATCTTGATGAAGAAACAGAAGAGGTGAATCAAGAGAAAAATGCTGAAGAGAAACCTCAGGTTGATGAAAAATAGAAAGAAGAGAGAGAGAGAGAGAGAGAGAGAGAGAGAGAGAGAGAGAGAAAGCTGTTGAAACTGCAAGTGTTATAGACTCTACCGGAAAGAAAACAGAAGAAATGGTAGAAGAGCAAGTTACCGAAAACTGAAAAATTGGGTGAACTACCCATCATCCCTTTAACTGAAGTTCCTGTCATAACTGAGATAGCTACCACATCATAAATTCCCATTCAACAAGAAAGTATTGATCCTGTAGCTGAGATTGAACAAATGATCAAAGATGATTACCAAATATTTGATAATTACACACATTGGAAATTCAGTTCCATTGGCAGTCAAGAAGCTGAAAAGGAACAAATGACGACAGATGAACTATGGGTATTTGGATTGTTTGACATTACTCATATATCTCAATTGTTTGACACCTCAAGCTTTATGAGTAATGGACATGCAGCCGTTAGAGCTCGTCATTGGAAGAAACTGATGGATGGAGAGCCCCAACCATAATAAAAAAAAATGACAATAATGATGATGATGATGATTCACAAGGAAATCAGATCTGCAAAGAGGAATTCTTGCAACTTTTCAAGAAACAAGAACTGAAAAAGATGATGATGAAAAGGAGGAAAAAGACTCAGAAGAAAATGGAAGTTTTGAGGAGCTTACTGCATCAGATTCAGAATCTCAGTCTGAATCTCAACCTAAAGAAGAACCAGAACTAAAAAGAGTTGTTTCCCTACTGATAGTGGAGTTCTGGATATAGCTGAAAATGCAGTTGCAGACATTGAGAATGAAAATGAAGAAAGTGAAGTACTAGTTGAACTAAAGGTACCTGATGTTGAGACCGAAAAGCAAGAATCTGACCCTAAGGAAACTGACATTACACATTCTAAGAGGAAGTTAGTCAGAAAGAAGAAGCCGGAAAGAAAACTGAAACTGAAGCTGACATTGTTGGAAATGAGCTACAAAAGATTCCAACTGAGTCTGGAAAGAAAGCGGAAGACAATTCAGTTCTAAGGACATATGATGCTCCAAAGTTAGACGTCATGAGGTACACCACTTGTGCAATTTTGCAAGCTGACAGTGCAAATGTGGATATACTTGAAAAGAGCATGACATCACTGGCTGAAAGCAAATAAGAAAGAAAAGCAGTGTTAAAGGAAGTACAATAATTGAAGAACAATTGTCTAGATACTCTGATTGACATAAAGAAAACGACACTACAGAGTACTGATGATGAAGAATACACTCAAAGACTCTGTAGTCGCTCAAACCATATTGGCATCCAATCAACCGCAGTTAAACTCAATCCTTCTGAACTTACTTTCTAAGGATGATACCAAGAAGGGGGAAGTTGAGGATATCTTAAAAGTCAATACTGATGAAATGACCTCAGTTCTATCAACAGTCGATGAGAAACTGAATGAACTGAAGAAAGCTAGAGTTGATCTTACTGATGAGGAAATGGAGCTGATAGTGAAGTTTTCTCAACCTACTCAAAAAAGACTTCCACTAGATCTTCATTTATATGAAATGTTCAAAAAGCTACCTCTAGCTGAAGGAGAAACTAGAGAGCAAGCAATGGACAAGTTTTTATGGATGCAGAATATCATTCGTCACTATCTAAAAAAATTGAACAAATGGGAAGAAGATGGAACCTTGAAGAAAGCTGGAGAAACTGCAAAAGAAGCTGAGTTAGTATCAGATAAACAAGTTATTGAAGAACTCACAACTGTTGAAGAACTTAGGAAAAACATGATGAGATTCACTATCCTTTTCAAGAACAAGTTCTCCGGGAATACACCAATGGCTACTTCATGGAAAATCTGGACAAACATCAACAACTTAGATTTTGTACAAGTTTATGAGTCAATGAGAGAAACAGCTGAAGCCTTTGACAAAACAGTTGTGGAGTTAGCAGAAAAGAGACTGAAGAAAAGATCAGAACTGATACCGAGAACAAGGCAACAAATATATATCAGGCTTAGACCCAGTCTTTCATTTCAATGTTGTATTTTAATACTCATGTAACCCTATGAAATGAATAAAAATCCAATCTTATCAATTTGTTTATTTGTTTTCTTTATCTTTTTTGCTTTGCTTTTAAGGAGGGTATTGGCATAATAAAAAATGGAGAAATTATTGAAAATAAAATTTAGTTTTGATGATGATCCATCTATTTATCGTCTGTTTGTTTAACACCATTGATGAAGTGCCATAACTAGATGTTATAGTGCAAATTAAAAAAATGTCTAGAAAACTGATTGTTTAGGATTTATTAGAGTCTGATTATTATAGGTTATATCAGACAAGCATTGTAATAGATAGGTTTTAGTAGAGTCTAGGACTTAAGCTAAAACTGAATCAATAATGGTTCACTGAGGGATCGAACTTAGTTGGCCATGTACTAAACTGAAGATTCAAGGCTGAGGGAACAAACTTAGTAATGAAGGCTGAGGGATCAAACTCAGTTTTGAAGACGAAGAACTGAGGGTTCAAACTCAGTTTATGAAGACTAAAAGCCGAGATTATAAGGTTAGAATTCATGTAAGTCTATGATGGCCTGAACTGAAAGTATAGATCTTTATTGAAGATCTAAGTTACATAAGGACAATTTAAACTTAGTTAATGAGATGTATATAGTGTACTCTGATCTCAAAATAAAGGATCATATGATAAACTAGAAGTACTCTATTTCAAAGAGAGTAGAAAGTGAGTTAATGCTCTAAGAGGTTTATAAACTGAAAAACTCATAAAACTCGGTTTAACTATCAGACAACCAACTAAATAAAAATGTTGGAAAACAAGCACTCTAATTGGTTGAATGACTGTCACTTTCAGAAAGGACAACTGACATCAAATATGTACTATGCAGGATCACCAACGGCTACAAGAATTCAAATTCAAACGTTGGATTTCTTCCTATAAATAGAGGAGTACGAGTGAAAATTTTGAGTGTAAGTTTTTATCAAGTCTATGCATTTTAGTATCCAAGATTCAAATCAAATAAGGGGAAGCGTTATTCTCTTCAGACAAACTTGCAAAGTACTGAATTGTAAATCAAGAAATCTTCTAAGTGTTCTGGAGCATTCTAGAAATCATCAAGATCAAACAACACTTGAAGAAAACCGAGCTTAGTGTGCTTATTAGATATATCAAGAAGAAAAAGCTCACACACAAGTTGAATCACTTTCTTGATTCATGTCTCAACGTTGATTTAATCAAAGGTTAGACTGTGACACACCAAGGTGGTGTAAAGGACAATTGAGTTGAAGTGAGGAAGACTGTGTTTGTGGTGGAGCTGGTGAAGAGGCAATACTACCCTTCAAGGACCAGTGGAGCAGACTTAGTGACACATCAATTCTACCTGTTAGGGACTAAGGCTCGAAGATTATGAAGCTAGGAATTAGTCAAGGAAAATCGTTGTTTACTTTGTGTCTTGTAATGTTAACTCAAGAACTCAATGAATTTCCTCCAACATCACAGGAGAATAGTGGACTGACAGGACTATACCACCTGGAACCACTTTAAATTTTGTGTTATTTACTTTACGCATTTATTTACAGTATTTTATAGTTGTGATTGTGTTTGTTTACTTTATTTAGTTTAACACAAATTCAGCTTACACCAGTAAACTGAATTTCACACAACATAGTTTCAAAGAGTACTCAACGACTAATTTTCCAAACATAATTAAGGCTTTAAATATGTTCCGCTGCATTTAACCCAGTTCAAGAAAAAGTCAGCCGGCATTTTCTTAGCTAAGTTATCATAACTGTGTAATGTTTTTAAGTACTAGTTTACTTAAAGAAAGAAAAAGTTTTAGAGGACAAGTTTATTCACCCCCTTTAAACTTGTCACAAGCTTTTACAAGGGACCAACACCGTCTTCCCATATACACCTTCCCCTTCCCAACCCACAATTGATACTCTCACCGTACCACTTCATGTTATCCTGCCCGAACCTCCACAAAATCCTCCTCCCATGCCGGCTCCCTCCAACCCGGCCCCATCCCCTCCGGCTCCAACTCCCGAGCCTTCCTTACCCACCTCCCATGCATCCACTTCGGCCTCAGCCTCTCCAGACTCGTCTCCTGCCCAACCTGCTCCCACTCATACCATGGTTACTCGATCAAAAACCAATTCCCTCAAACCTATCTCTCGGCCTGACTTTATCCGTTATCTACTTCTCAAAGCCCTTATTGACTCTACCGACCCCCTGGACCCTAAAACCTATACCGAAGCATCTAAACACCCGAATTGGCATAATGCTATAAGAGAGGAAATTGACGCGTTGTTGCGCAACCATACCTAGGATCTTGTTCCTCCGCATCCTTTTATGAATATTGTTGGAAACAAATGGGTCTACCGCACTAAGCATCGTGCATATGCTCGTTTTGAGCTTCATAAGGCTTTCTTTGTGGCCAAGGGTTTTCATCAGGCTGAAGGAGTTGATTTTACTGACACATTTAGTCCGGTTGTTAAACCGGTCACTATTTGTCTTCTTTTGTCTCTTGTCGTTTTGCGGGGGTTGGTCTCTTCGCCAGGTGGACATTCAGAATGCCTTCCTTCATTGGCATTTATCTGAGCCCGTTTATATGCAGCTGCTGCAGGGATGTGTTCACCCCGATTATCCCGACTATGTTTGCCGTCTTCGCCGTAGTCTTTATGGCCTTCGTTAGCCCCCCCCCCCCCCCCCCCGTGCTGGGTTGTCTCGCTTCACAGATGTCTTGACACAGTTTGGTTTTGTTGGGTCCAAGGCTGACACCTCCTTATACATTTATTCTCGTGATGGTGCTCGTGTTTATAAACTGATTTAATTATGTGGATGATATTATTATTACTAGCTCGTCATCTTTTCTTATTGAGCAGGTTATCTCTTATCTTGGTTGGCACATTCCGGTTAAGGACCTTGGTTCTCTGTCCTATTTTCTTGTTATTGAGGTACTACTCCCTACCTCCGATGGGCTATTTCTCACTCAACGCAGGTATATCTTCCATCTTCTACAGCGTGCCTCTCTAGAAAAGGCCAAGCCTTGTCAGACTCCTATGTCGGCATCCACCCGGCTTACTCCTGACGACGGCCCTCCATGTGCCGATCCCTTTCTTTACCGAACCATAGTTGGCGGTTTATAGTATCTCAATTTCACTCTGCCTGACATTGCCTTTGCGGTTCACAAGGTTAAAAGTATATGCATTCACCTACCGAAGCTCACTGGGTTGCAGTTAAACGCATTCTTCGGTATCTTAAGCATACCATCTCCGAAGGTCCCTTCTTATCCCGCGATCATCTATTTCGCTCTGCGATTATTCTGACTCCAACTGGGCCGCAGACAATGATAATCGACGTTTTTTTGGGGCATATTGTGTCTTCCTTGATGATAATATCACTAGTTGGCGTTGTAAGCAGCACTTGACGGTTTGAAAAAGCAGCACTGAGGTCGAGTGTAAGACTCTTTCCAACACCGCCGTATAACTTCAGTGGCTTTGTAGTCTTGTTCGTGAGAAGCAGGTTCCGTTGTCTTCCCCGCCTACTCTTTAGTGTGATAATATTGGCGCCACCTATCTTGCTTACAATCCAGTGTTTCACGCCCACATGAAGCAATAGAGATCGACTTCCACCATTTTCGCGAATTAGTTGCTGTCTGCAAGCTCGGCATCTCTTTTATCTCCTCGAATGACCAGATAGCCGATGTCCTCACCAAACCATTGGCACAACCTCGTTTTGCCAGTTTAAAGTCAAATCTCCATGTTCATGCACCTCTTCACACGGGATTACGGGGGCGTGGCGAGAATAATATTGAGTCTATTTAAATATTATAATTATGTTTAATTTATTGATTATGCCTTGTTGGACAAGTCGGTTTGAGCCTATATATTTGTATCTACAATATTCGGTTAATGCAATGAAATACAATACATTTCGAATTATGATATTGCATAATTTGGTTTACATGGGACGGAGTATTAGTGGATCATTGAGTTTTTATTTTTTTTCCCTATCTATTATGCAGACGAAGTGAAATAAACATATATTTCTTGTTCAATGGCAAATCACCTTATGTATCTTTTATGTAGACGGAATGAAGTAACGTTTAATTAATGTTCGTGCGTAGCATTTTTTTTTTTTCTTTCAATTTTCCCTAAATTGAATACGGAGACCAGTAATGAAGCATATGGTTCCTCAAATTAAATTAAAAAATTGAAGGATATGTGATATAATATTCCCCTGCCATCACGATTTGTGACAATATTATAATATTTTATGTCCCCTTCAAACTTTATTTCTTCTTGAATTCGGGTTGGGGGTGGGGACGTGACATTGAAATTTTGCATAAATTAACAGTAAAAAACACTAATACCTGTCACTTTTTTCCGATTTTTGCTAAAGGTGAAAGCTACACTCAGGTCTTAATCAAATGACGTAATAAGCATAAAAACAAGGAAGTTATTGTGTGGTGTCTCTATACGGTGCGGAGACACCGTGTGGTAACCCCCACACCACACAATTTTATTCTGTATTTAAACTGTGTAGTTTTGATCGTTTCATCTGTCATTTCACCCTTAAATTCCTTCACCCATTAACTTCCATAAAAACAATGCATGTAGCCAACCTCCTAGTGTGAGCGTGACCAAAAACAATGCATGTAGCCAACCTTCTAGAATTTCAATTTCATACTACAAGATTCATATTTATGGTGCTACGATGAAATGGGCTCTTCACCGGAAATCTTCGTCTGGCGTGGATTACGACGCCATAAGATTAATATTGATATCTGGATTACAGATGGTCTTTTAACTGCTGAGGTTGGTTGACCTTTAACCTTCGAGCAGTGGCGGATCAACGTGCGACCCCACTCAACTTTATAAATAAAAATAAAAAAATCTGAAACGACGTCGTTTTGGTAAAAAATAATTAATATTTGATTTAATTACCCGCTCAACTCGGTTTCGACCCGGAAATTTTGACCTAATTACCCGTCTAACTCGAAATGTTTTTTAGGGTTACTATAATTTTGTGATGGATGACCCTACTGAACTTTTTTCCTGGACTTGTCTCAAATAGATGTTTTACCCCTTGAATTGACCATGGTGTTGTGTGGTGAATGTTAAACTTTTACTTCAGTGTCCTACGGTAAATCCCTACAAAAAGTGGTTGGAGGGGTATTCATAGAGATCATCAAAGTTATGTAAGAATTCAACCCCGGCTCAAACCTCTCAAGCTTAATTAGACCTTTCATCCACAATGAAATGCAAACAAAACCTGTGCCAACTAATTCAACGGACTAGGATATTCTGCCACTGATAAGGTAACATTCTCGAGGTCATAAAGTTGACTCTGTTTCTGAGCACGGTGTGTAAAAGGAACTCATCCCATGAACTTTTAACCTGGCCTCTTCTTCCCTGAAGTCCCAAAAATGAGGTCAGATTAGTGAACCATGGCTCCTATTTGTTTCGTATATAGAAAAAGAATGACCACACTAGCCCACTATTCTCAAGGGACAAACATATCATGAAGATGAGTCAGGAAAATCTTGAACCATTCATATGCCCTATGAGCTTGTCTGTATGAGCTTGAAAAACTACATTGTATATTGATCCACTACATGAACGTTCATCGAAGTTGGAAGTTAATTTACATGTTCACCATCTTAATATAGTGAACAACTTAACATTTAGTAACACAATAATCAATCATAACTATAATGATCATAACCTAACAAGTATAAAAACCCAGTTACGAAGAAATGATATGTTATGATACCAATTGTAATGACCCTGTTCCCAATGCGGATCCATAAAATTTGTTCAGCGATGTCCAAAAATATTTTTAAAAGTAAAAAATAATTTTAACGGGGTCCGTATAATTTTTTTACACATAAAACTTAACAATTTTTTTTTTTTGTTTTAGCGGGATCCGTGAACCCCGTTTAGTATCATGTGCCTCTGCCTCTGCCTATTCCATAGGCCATGGAAAGATGGTAACATGTGGCTCTTCAAGTGCTCAACACAAATTTTGCACGCAAGCCTTACGTGACAGTGAATTCATACATTAAAAAAAAAAAAAAAAATACAAAATGAAAGTGTAGAAATAAAAAACAAACAATAAATATCAAAACTAATTAAACTCAGAACCGAAAGGACAAAACAACATATGTTTTTCTAGGGAGAAATCAACCGCTATGCCGCTGGCGATCTTACCGCTGAGCCGGTAAGAATTTTGTGTCTTAATCGGACAGTACCTCCTGCTACAAAACTAAACTACCCCACCATAACAAGAATGAATCACCAAAACTATTTTAGAATCCCATAAAACAAGTACATACTTCATATCCACTGAAACCAAAGCCAAAATGCCAAAAACTACTCTACAGTCTCTATCATAAAAAAAACAATGAGAATGAAATAACTGTCATTTTAGGGATGTAGCCCCAAAATGAAGAAAAGAGCGGTTGAGAGAAAGTACTAAAATAAGAAGAACATCCTATGAACATGATCTCTAGAATCTTCTATATGTTCATCTATCTCATATGGCTATACAGTCCCGTCTTCTTAAAATGATACATTAGGTGTGAGCTCGACAGCTCAATAAGAAAAATATAATCAAAAGTGAACTATGGAAATGTATGGGGGATATCTCAGTAATTCTCTCTTGATGCATAAGTAATTTTATGAAAAATGAATACAAATAGTGTAGAATTAATACCTGAAATACTGCAAGATATCTAAATGAAATGGGCATCGGTGTCCGAATAGAGTCTCTACCTACAGATTCTAACATCATTTACGAATCTCTACACATAGTACGCATTGTACGGGAATCTCTACCGTACTACAATAATAAAGAATCGTAAACCAAAATAATTATGACATATTTACAAAAACAAATACACATATAAATAATTTATTTTCTATTATTATAGTGATAAATATTACCTTGTATGGATATTCAAAATATGTATAGAAGATCTTATTAATGAAATAATATATATATATATATATATATATATATATATATATATATATATATATATATATTTGATGTTAGAAATAAGAAAAACTTGAATCCGTAAAAAAATTCGGATTGCGGTAGATATAGAGTATGATGTCCAATTTTATCGAGAATAACTGTTGAATAGAGATCATGTATACAGATTCTGATGCAGCACATTTAGTTGGATCTGGAGCTGTATATACAGATTTACCACTTTTTACAGATTCTAATGCGAGTGCTCTTAGAGAAATGTGAGGAGACACGATGCACCCTAATAATAAAGTGAAATGATTGAATTATTTTGATATACTTAATGTAAAAGAAAAAAAATTACTTGTGAAAGGACCGTACTGACGTGTAGTGAATTAGTGAGTTAAATATAAACAGAATTATGTCATGTGATTCTAACGGCGTTATGCCTTTTACTATGCGCTCCGGCATGCAAGGCCCTTAAAAAAATAAGCCATGAATGTGTAGGCTCCTCGGATAGATGAAAAGGCAATTAAAAATGTAAGCCATAGAGAGATAGGCTCCTCAAAATGTAAGCCCAACAGAAATATCTCCCCCCCCCCCCCCCCCCCCCCCTTACTAATGTAATCCCTATAGCGATTGACTTGTGTAAGCATTGTAGGGATAGACTGTTGGAGAAAATGAGGGAATTGAATTAAAAGTGAATTAGAAATGATTTTATAATCATTTTATTCAGTGACTTTGTAAGCGTAATTCGGATATATTCTTGTATAGAATATATATAATGTTTTGTTAATTCTGAAAACTACGTGAGTCGTAGATGAATTCAGGATTTGGAATTATTCAATTCGGATAACGAGTGAATGAGAAATTAACGCTTAAAGTCGGGTGGTTGAAAGAGCTAATGTTGGAAGTGGAAGTTGAAAAGTTTCAACTTGTAAACATCATTGGTAGTTGAGAGAAACAGTTCCTAGTATTTATGTGGGAAGAATGTTGTATGTGGTATAAGCTCCTGGAAGAAGGAGAGATATCGGGTTGGTTTTAGCGGTTAGACGTTCTGCTAAAATAGCCACACGCGCGCCCGCACGCCGCCGCCGCCCGCCCGTGCCCGAGCCCGAGCTCGTTGACCTTTGGCTTTGGCTTTGGGGAATGGGCCTTCTTGGGCCTGGTTTAATTGGCTCAATACACATTCTGATGGGCTCTGATCTGAGTATCAGCTCGATTCGATTCGTGCAACATTCAGCTGATGGGCTCAGTGGGCTCAGTTCGATTTATACATCATTAAGAAGCTCGCATTCAGAAGCCTCTTGAAAGGCACGGCTCTCCAATATCATACCGATGAAGATGAAGGAACTCATCTTCAATTAATCTCATGCATCATAGTGAAGAGAATAAGCTGAAGTACTGTCAAAGGTTCGCCGGCGTTCAGAGTTAGACGTACCTCTATTCTGAAAGGTATATTTGAGAATTCCTGGGAGACAATTGCAACAAAACCGGGGTACATACCGGGGCAAATTTGTCTTAAGGAAAGAGTGCTTCTCGGCTCAGATTTTGCATATCCTTTTATCATTTCTATTGTAGTGTTTTCTTTCTTTATTTCTTGTTGTATCTGCTTCGTCAAGATTAATAAAATTGTTGGTTTAATTCGGTTTGATTATTTTAATTATACACGGGTAATAACAGCTTAAGACAAATTTTTAGAACCATAGTTCTAAATCAAACCTGTGTGTAATAGAAATATCTTGACGAAATTTTTCATCTTTTTTATTGGTTTTGTCGACTATTGCTTTTGCATCTATTCTTGCTTTTGCTGTGTGAATTCGTTTATTATTAACTAATGTTTGCCTGCAGACCCTGTTGTACCTTGGACCAGTAATAATTTTTTAATTCATGGACATGTTTTGCTTTACCTTTTATTTTGCTATGGGTTCTTATAACTTTTAGTCTGCATCAGAAGTCAATTAGTCCTTGCTTCTCGTCGTTTTAAAGACTTTTATTTGAGTTAAATACCCGTTTATGGTATTTGGTTGTCTAGTCTGTTGTAGCCCGTAAACAACCTGCTCGTCTTCGTCTGTTATTTGCTTTCGTTTAAAAAATAAATAAAAATAAAAAAACCTGTTTTTGTTATCTCTGAATTGCAATAAAGATTTTCAGCAAAATCTCCGTTTTGATATCTAATTCTAAGGAAAAACGAGTTGAATTGGAAAGGTTTCGTTGAAATACGATTCTAAAGTTCATCTTCTGTTTCGAACAGAAATGGCATCTGACGGTCAAGTGACTTCTACTCCGGATGGTGTGCCAAACGGAGGACAGACTTCCCAGACTACGGGAATTCTGACACAGACAACCACGGTTACCGGTGCAAACCATGAGAGACAGGAGAAGTTCAACGGTTCCAACTTTAAACGTTGGCAACAGAAGATGTTGTTTTACATCACAACACTTGGGCTAGCAAGAATGCTAATCGATGACCCACCAGTGGCGCCACCTGAAACTCCTGAAAAGACGGCTTTTCTTGCTGTAGAAAGCTGGAAGCACAGTGATTTTCTGTGCAAGAATTATATTCTTAATGGTTTAGATAACATGTTGTATGGTGTGTACTGTACTTATGAAATAGCTAAATCATTGTGGCAAGCATTAGAGAAGAAATATACAACCGAAGGTGATGGTGCCAAGAAATTTCTTGTCAGTAGGTTTTTGAAATATGAAATGAATGATAATAAACCTATTGTGAAACAGGTGGAGGAGTTGCAAATTCTGATATCTGAGATGATAGCAGAAGATCTGAAAATCAATGAGAATTTTCAAGTGGCATGTGTCATTGAGAAGCTTCCCGACTCGTGGAAGGAATACAAGAGCTATCTCATGCACAAGAGAAAGCAGGTGACGATGGATGATTTGATTGTCCGACTCCGTATTGAGGAGGACAATAGAGCATCTGAAAGAAAACGTTCTGTGCCGGTTGGACAAGCGAAAGCTAATGTCGCTGAGGTTCACAATCAGAAGAGAAAAAAGACAGAGAAATCGGTTAAGAAGACTGGGGAATCTTCAAAGAAACCGACGTCATTCAAGTTTAACGGTAATTGTAACAACTGTGGCAAGCATGGGCACCGTGCTGCGGAATGCCGCTCAAAGAAGCCTTACAAACCTAGGGTTCATATGGCTGAGACTGATGGTGATGATGACAATCTCTGTGCCATGGTGACTGAGTGCAACACCGTGGGGAATCCGAGGCAGTGGTTTGTGGACACAGGTGCCACTAAACATGTATGTGTTGACCGTGAGATCTTCTCAACCTACAAGGCTGGCAATGGTGAGAAGCTGTGGATGGGAAACTCTTCCCAATCAACTATTCGGGAACTGGAAACGTGATTCTGAAGATGACTTCTGGGAAGAAGCTGACACTCACGAATGTTCTCCATGTTCCTGATATACGTAGAAACTTGATTTCTGGTGGTATGCTGAATAAGAATGGTTTTAAACTTTCTTTTGGTAATGACAAGGTCATTTTGACCAAAAATGAGATGTATGTTGGTAGAGGTTATTTTACCGAAGGTTTATTTAAACTGAATGTAATGGCTATAATGCCTAAGACTACTGTGCCCACTGAGGCTAATAAAATTGCTTCTACTTCTGCTTACTTGATTGAGTCGTGTACTTTATGGCATAATCGTTTAGGACATGTTAATAATAAATCAATTCAAAGAATGATGAATTTGGATTTATTACCTAAACTAAAATTTAACCAAACCGGTAAATGCCAAGTATGTGTTGAAGCAAAAATGACTAAAGCGCCATTTCCATCCGTGGAAAGAAATACAGAACCATTAGAATTAATTCACACATATTTGTGTGATTTAATGTTTGTGCAATCGAGAGGCGGTAAAAAGTATTTTGTAACGTTTATCGATGATTGTACAAGATACTGTTATGTTTATTTGCTAAGTAGCAAAGATGAGGCTATCGAGGCATTCACAAATTATAAAAATGAAGTTGAGAATCAACTTAGCAGACGAATCAAGAAGGTTCGTAGTGATAGAGGTGGAGAGTATGAATCGCCATTTGAAGGATTATGTCTAGATTCGGGCATTATTCATCAAACTACTGCTCCATATTCTCCTCAATCTAACGAAATTGCTGAACGCAAAAACCGTACTCTGAAAGAGATGATGAATGCTATGTTGATCAGGTCTGGTTTACCTTAGAACTTGTGGGGGGGGCCATTCTCTCCGCCAATGTAATTATCAACAAAATTCCATCTAAAAAGATGGATAAGACCCCATATGAGTTGTGGAAAGGCCACAAACCAAGTTATAAATACTTGAAAGTGTGGGGGTGTTTAGCAAAGGTGGAAGTGCCTAAGCCTAAACAAATCAAGATTGGGCCTAAAACGATAGATTGCATATTCATTGGGTATGCACATAACAGTAGTGCATATAGATTTCTTGTGCACAAATCTGACAACCCTGATGTGCATGTAAACACAATCATGGAGTCAAGAAATAAGGTGTTTTTTGAGGATGTCTTTCCAAACAAAGAAAGACATAATGAAGACTCAAATTCGGCTAAGAGGGCACACGAAAATGTAGGGGATAATGCTCCAGAACACGAGGAAGTGGAACCTCGAAGGAGTAAACGGGCTAGGACTTCAACGTCTTTTGGGCCAGATTTTCTCATCTACATGGTAGAAAATACTCCAAGGACATATGCCGAGGCTATGTCTAATCCAGAAGCACCTTTCTGGAAAGAGGCAATTAATAGTGAGATAGATTCCATTATGCAAAATCACACTTGGGAATTGGTTGATATTCCACCGGGACATAAAGCGCTCGGGTGTAAGTGGATTTTCAAAAAGAAGCTTAAAGCTGATGGATCTATTGATAAGTATAAGGCCAGGTTGGTAGCTAAGGGTTATCGGCAAAAAGAGGGTCTTGATTTCTTTGATACTTATTCACCAGTAACTAGAATCACTTCTATAAGGGTTCTAATTTCTCTTGCTGCAGTGTATAACTTGGAAATCCATCAGATGGATGTTAAAACTGCATTTCTGAATGGTGAATTAGACGAAGAAATTTATATGGAACAACCCGAGGGGTTTGTGGTTCCAGGTCAGGAAAACAAAGTGTGTCGGCTCGTTAAGTCGTTGTATGGATTGAAACAAGCACCCAACCAATGGCATCAAAAGTTTGATCAAACTATGCTATCTAATGGGTTTAAGATCAACGAGTGCGACAAATGTGTCTACATCAAACATACACCTAATGCTTATGTGTTAGTGTGTTTATATGTCGATGATATGCTGATTATGGGGAGTACTCATGATATTATCATAAATACCAAAAAGATGCTGACACGTAATTTTGATATGAAAGATATGGGACTGGCAGATGTAATTTTGGGAATTAAAATCTCCAGAATATCTGAGGGACTAGTGTTATCACAGTCTCACTACATTGAATCCGTCATGAGGAGATTCAGTGTTTATAATGAAAGTCCTATGAAAACACCTATTGAGTTAAGTCTTCACTTAGTCAAAAATAAAGGTGACCCTGTGTCTCAGTTAAAATATTCTCAGATTATCGGTTGTTTAATGTACATAACGAATTGTACTAGACCGGATATTGCATGTGCTGTGAATAAACTGAGCAGGTTTACAAGTAATCCTAGTGAGGATCATTGGAAAGATCTTATTAGAGTACTAAAGTACTTGAAATATACAATGAACCTGGGATTATGCTACACAAGATATCCAGCAGTATTAGAAGGATACTGTGACGCAAATTGGATTTCTGATACAAAAGAATCAAAATCCACAACTGGATATATATTCATGATCGGTGGTGCTGCGGTGTCATGGAAGTCCACAAAGCAGACATGCATATCTCGTTCCACAATAGAAGCTGAGTTTATTGCATTGGATAATGCAGGTGAAGAAGCAGAGTGGCTTCGAAACTTCCTAGAGGACATTTCATGTTGGACTAAGCCGATTGCTCCTATCAGCATCCATAGTGATAGTCAATCGGCTATACACCGAGCACAAAATAGTATGTATAATGGTAAGTCTAGACACATACGTCGACGACATAATACCGTTAAACAATTGATCTCTACCGGTGTGATTTCCATCGAGTATATAAAATCGAAGGAAAATCTTGCCGATCCGCTTACGAAAGGTTTACCTAGAGATCAAATGTCAATTTTGACACTTGGAATGGGACTTAAGCCTATTGAAAGATAACTTTTGTAATGGTAACCCGACCATGTTGACTGGAGATCCCAATATCTTGGTTCAAAGGGACAACTAAGTTATGAAGCTGTCGATGAACACTTACACTTTCTGTGAATAAAAGTGTTGTCTGCCAGCAGTGTTGAGGTTAAGTGAAAACTTTTAATGATTCCTATACCTTGATTAAATTCAAGTGGGGTATGGCAGAATACTCTTGATAGGAGGTCACCTATGTATGTGCGAAGTGAGGCCGCTTCAAAATGAGAATTCAGAGGCTAGAATTCTCTGACGCACTTTCTGAAACCAGGTGTGATTCAGGGCCAAAACGAATCCAATCATGAGAACCAAGTACAGTGCTAAGGGAAATATTGTGTGAGTACTATTGTCTGGGTTTACACTAAAGGCTGAACAGTTCAAGACTTAAGTTCACTGATTAGCCGAGTAAATCCGATAGTATTTCACTAAGGGAGGTTCAAAGCCAGAAGCTACCTCTCCTGATGCAATATTTTTCTATCAGAATCTCTTCAGAGTCTGCATTTGCATTAATTTCCATTCATGTGGGGGATTGTTGGAGAAAATGAGGGATTTGAATTAAAAGTGAATTAAAAATGATTTTATAATCATTTTATTATTGACTTTGTAAGCATAATTCGGATATATTCTTGTATAGAATATATATAATGTTTTGTTAATTCTGAAAACTACGTGAGTCGTAGATGAATTCAGGATTTGGAATCATTCAATTAGGATAACGAGTGAATGAGAAATTAACGCTTAAAGTCGGGTGGTTGAAAGAGCTAATGTTGGAAGTGGAAGTTGAAAAGTTTCAACTTGTATACCACATTGGGAGTTGAGAGAAACAGTTCCTAGTATTTATGTGGGAAGAATGTTGTATATGGTATAAGCTCCTAGAAGAAGGAGAGATATCAGGTTGGTTTTAGCGGTTAGACGTTCTGCTAAAATAGCCACACGCGCGCGCGCCGCCGCCGCCCGCCCGTGCCCGAGCCCGTTGACCGTTGACCGTGGGCTTTGGCTTTGGCTTTGGGGAATGGGCCCGGGGGCCCTAGGCCCAGGACAATATTAAATTTTTATACAAAGTTTAATTGGCTCAATACACATTCTGATGGGCTCTGATCTGAGTATCAGCTCGATTCGATTCGTGCAACATTCAGCTGATGGAAAAAATTGAAGCTTAAGAATTTGACAGAGAATATAGAAACTCCAAGGCACGCAAAGCGTTGTCTTTTAAGAGATGTTTCGTCCAACATGATTTGTCACTTAGGGATTCAAACAATAGGATACAATGGAGGGTGTATGATTCAAAGAGTGACTTGTTTGAATCAAACCCGAGGACACTCACAAATTTATCTGATGATGCTGTAACTTATGAATATTTTCGTCTGCATACTTGTGCCTTTTATAGGCTGAAGGTACCACATAAATGAATGGAGGTACTCCTTGCACGAAAATGTAGAATCATATCAGTTCAGCCTAAAACATGCAACTCTTGAATTTTCTGAGTTGCATCCATTCGTAGGTTCATTAATCTGCATGAATCTGTTCACGAACTGATGAATGGATTTGGAAAAAATGCATGAATCTCGTTCATGAGCTGATGCATGTATCCGTTTAGGTCGAACGATTATAAAATATTTATTTTATGAAAAAATATCTAACAGATTCAGCTCAGCTGTCAATCTTTGGACTTAAGCTTTGGGTGATTGTTTTTCAACTTTGACATTCTCATAACTAGTTTGAATTTCCTTTAATCCTTAGAGTGCCAAGTGAATCACATAACTCAGAGTTCCTAGGATTGGAACCTGCAGTTGAAGGATATAAACTAGATGCAGATGAATAGTGTGAGGTATAATTCAATACCTCAGTTTCATCTTCAATTTTTGCCATAAGTTTTGTATCATCTGACTCGGCTGAAGAAGAGACTTCATCCTCTAAACTACTGCTTGAGGTTTCCTTAGCTTTCAACGCTCTTCTGTTTTTTCTTTTTTCTGATGAATTGAACTTCCTCGTATCTTTGGTCTTGTGTTCATCATCATCATCTCTTCTCCAACTTATGAGAAGTTCTGGACAGTCAGCATTGAAATATCCAGGTTTTCTGCAATTGTAGCACAAGTATTCATCCTCTTTCTTTGATTCATCTTTCATTTTGTTTTTATCATCCATGGAATACTTTCTGGATGATTCTCCTTTCATTGCAACCTTGGTATATTTCTTGAATCTCTTAACCAATAGTGCAATCTGTTCTTCCATTAGTTCATGACTTCCACCAGGGCAACTTGTAGCAAGTGTTTGTGGTTCAGCTACCAGTGCTGAAGTCTTGACTGCCTCTTTCTTGGTGTTATTTTCTTCACTATTCCTTTCAAATTCGTAAGCCTTGAGATCTAAAAAAAGCTTGACAGTATCTTACTTCATCGGATTCCTTGATTCAATCATTGCAGTGACCTTGATTTTCCATTTTGTTGGAAAAGGTTTCAGGATTATAAAATTGATTTCCTTTCAGGTATAACTCATAACATTGAATCCAGTTTCCATCTGCTCTACTGACTCATCAGATTTAATCTTGAAGGTTTCAAACTTTTATGTGGCAATAGTCAGTTTGTTTTCATTGATCGCCTCTCATCTTTCACAGACAAATGTCAGCTTATCCTAGATTTCTTTTGCAGTGTTGCATTCTTTGAATTTTAGGTACATGTTGTCGTCAAGGGTTCTCAAAATGATCATAACAACATTTTCCATATTTGCTCTTCTCCTCTTATCAGCAGACCACTTAGACTTTGGTTTAGGGACAATCTCCTGAGATCCATCAGCATTGGTTCTCACATCAGTGATCCGAATAGGTCCTTCAATCAGCACATCAATCATTTGCTCATGATTAGCAGCTAGATATGCCTTGAATGCCTTTTATAATGATCAAATATATCCATAGAACACATAAGAAGTTACCAATGTATTTTTGTGATTCCATTGCGTAAATGACTTTTGAAAACAAGTTTTGAAAACTATATCTATCAAATCAGATCAAGAACAGAGTTTCAACAACTGATAGTGACTGTAAGAAACACTTCTCTGATACCGATTGTTGGCCCCTTGGAAAGGCCTGAAACAAGTTTAAAGGGGGTCACTAAACTTGTTAACTTTAGAGTTTTAAAACTTTCTTAGCTGAATTTAGGTTAGCTGACTAGCCTTGGCTCAGATGATTTTTATGCACTGGATTAGAAAGCCTTGTAAAAATTGTTGTTCAAAACTTGATGTGTGATAACGTGTTCAGGTGTGTTAAGTGTGAGGTAAGCTACTTGACTAGATATAAAATGCAGAAAGTAAAATGTAGAAAATAAAAACATAAAAAGGTTTATAGTGGTTTAGGGTGGTGTGATCCCTTAGTACACTCTTCTCATATGATGTTGGAGGAATTCACTATTGTTCTTCTACACAGTTACAATAGCTACAAAGATTGTACTTGGTTGTAATTCTTTAGCTTCACAATCTGAACAATCAGGCCTTGTTAGTTGTTTCTACTGCTTCATTGAAGTTGTTTTGATGTTCCTTCAAAGGTAGGATTTACTTTTCAACAACTCCACCACACTAACACTCAGCTCCTTCTCAGTGACACTGATTTAGCTGACATTAGTCCTTCACACACTTGTAGTACTTCACCGATACAAGGAACTTTGTGAAACAAAGTTGTGTTGTTGAACCAATAAATGATTCTGGTTGAGCATGATCTTAATATAGAACTTGTAAGTTTAGTAGCTCTGATTCAAGAGTTGCAGCTGGATTGATATTTAAAATGCAGCACTTGAATGTTCTTGATTTATCTTGAATTCCCTATGAATTTTTGAGAAAATAAAGAACATGATAGAATTGATTACTTTCTTGATTGCTCAGTAAATTGCTCAATTCTCCTTCACTTATATGTTTCCTGTTGTTCTCCATGTCTTCTAATTATAGGCATATATCCAACGTTCAAATTTTGAATCCAATTAGCTGTTTTTGGATAATCTGATTCCTCTGAAATTTCGTTCTGCATGATCTCGTGTCAGTGTCGTTCTGACAGTGACAGGTTATCAAACAGTGGAATTCCTTGAATATTTTGCTCCAATGATCCTTGTAACAGTAATTTAAACTTGTCCATTGATTTTCTGCTTGATCAGACGTCTCAAATTAATCCTTATCTTGAATAATATCACCAAAATGTTATGCATGAATAATTAATAGTACTTGTACTATTTCAGCTCAACATTTGATTCATCTCGGCTGAAATCTTCTGTCTTGCTCAACTCAGCTGACTAGTTGGCTTGGCTAAAAGTTTTACTCAGGTGAACTGGTCCAGGTTAGCTCAATTTAATCTGGATTCTTTATTTTCATCTGATCTTCTTTTATGAGATCAGAGTACACCATATTTTAATTAAATTGAAGATTTTCATCACAGGTACTTGAACTTCAAGCTTTTTTTAACAAGATCTAGAATGTTATTTCATGCCATCACCAATTTACTTGAAGATAACTTTATAATCTTGACTTAAATCTTCATTACCGAGTTTGATCCATCAGCCTTCATCTCTCCAGTCTTCAATAATTAGTTTGACCCCTCGGCCTTCATATTCGTAACTAAGTTTTTCCCCTTAGCCTTCAGCTCAGCTCATCTCTCTAAGACTCTACTGAATTTTTTAAACTAGTCCTAGTCTACTGAGAACCTATTAGCTGACTATTACAGTGCTTGTCTAATGAACCTTTACAATATCAGTCTCTAATAAAACCTATACATTAGATTCTTGACATCTATTTGCTTACATCTATAACAATTAGTTTGGCACTCATCATCAAAACCTATACATTTCTTACATCATTCTGACCTCATACAAATTAGGGATCCGGACATTAACTCCCCCACGAGGGAGGCCTATAAAGGGATTATCATATAGACAATTCAGAAGTACGTTATTGGCTTGATCCCATAAAATACAGTGTATGTATGCTGTCTTATCATAAATTATCACAAACACCATCATTTTGCTAGTTGGAATTCTGTCAAATGATTCAATTACCCGAATATATACCTAGACGGTTTCTAAGCATCACCAGTCATTTTATTGTCGTTTAACCGACTTCAGACACCAAAGTCATGGTAAATTCCATCTTAGCCCCACGGATTTTTTTAAAGCCAAAAGAATTCCTTCATTTTATGTTTCGTGTTATTAGAGTCTGTTAAAACACACAGATGAAAAGCTTGCAGTTTAAGAAAGATTATAACAGAATCAATGCAAACATAAAGAATGGCGGAATTGATAAAACACAGAAACAAAGAGAACACAGTGATTTAACGTGGTTTCCAGAGTTGTGCCGACTACTCCACGGACAGAAAAAGGAGATTTTTATTATGCACAGAATTACAAGAAATTTCACACACTTGTGAAAGACACACTCTTGCATTGACCACAACATTGGTATTTATGGACACAAATCCCTAACCCTAACGCCATAAGATCTTTGTCGGATATGTCATAAATACCCCAGATATGGACCCCAGCTCCAGCAGTTATCCACCAGATGAAAACTCAGCTCAAAAAATTGACTTTCCCAGACTTGTAATCAACTGCTCAGATGCGGAACTCAGCTATACTCAGTGAAACTCAGCAGACCAAACTGACTGCTGACTTCAGAAGAAACTCAATTGCACTTCATCAAACTGTCTTTCACAGAACGAAATATACTTACTGAACTGACCATCATTCTCAGTCTCAGTTTTACAGATTAGTTCCACCAGTTTAATCATTAGTTTAGAGATCATGTCACCAAAACTGACAAATCTCCACCTTGACTTGAACTCTCATTCACAGTCAATCAGATTGCATAATCAGACATAATTGTACCATATGCATTCGTCAATTCCAGGATGTACTTGTACCAGACTTCTCCACAGAATCCTCTCAAGCTAAAGTGTCCTCAGCTGAGTATCCAGTTTTCAGTTCATAAGCTTTGAACATTCAGCAAGTCCAGACACGACTGAAACTTGCTCTATTGAACTGGTTTAGTGAACATATCAGCATGATTATCCTTGGTGCTGATCTTCTCCACTACAACCCTCTTCTCATTTCTCAAAAAATGATACCTCACATCAATATGCTTGATTCTCTCATGGTGAACTAATCCTTAGCTAGACAAATTGCACTCAAACTGTCACAATAAATCTCAGCTTGATCTTGATGTAGCCCCAAATCACTGACTAGTCCCTTCAACCAGCTACCCTTCTTGGCTGCTTCAGTAAGAGCCATATACTCGGCTTTAGTAGTTTATAAAGCCACTGTTGCCTGAAGAGTTACTTTCCAGCTGACAACTGAATTCACCAATGTGAAAACATAACCAGTCATTGATTTTCTTTTGTCCACATCACCTGCATAATCAGCATCACAGTACCCTGTGATAAGTTTCTGAGTATCACCTCCATAAATAAGACCAACATCAGCTATACCCTTAAGGTGCCTGAACATTATTCTCACAGCTTTCTAGTGTTCCTTTCCAGGTTGAGCCATAAACCTACTGACAACACTGACTGCCTGAGCCAGATCAGCCCAATGCATACCATGGCATACATCAGACAACCAACTACACTAGCATAGGGAACTCTTGACATATACTCATTCTCCTCTGCTGACTGTGGAACAAAACTTGACAAAATCTTCTGTATATAGCCCTTCTGAGATAAAAACAGTTTCTTCTGATTTCTATCTCTCTAGATCTCCATCCCCAAAATTTTCTTGGCTGCACCCAAATCCTTCATTTCAAACTCAGGACTGAGAAGGTCTTTCAGATACTGAACATCAGACTTCTTTCTTGCAGCTATCAGCATGTCATCCACATATAACACAAGATAGATGTATGATCCATCTTCTAACTGACTGTTGTAAACATAGCAATCATAATGACTTTTGCTATAACCAAGTTGGATCTTATAACTGTAAAACCTTTTATACCATTGCCTAGGAGCCTGTTTCAGTCCATACATGGACTTCTTCAACTTACACAAAATCTTCCTTAATAGGAACTTGGAAACCATCTGCCTGAGTCATGTATATCTCTTTGTCTACCTCACCATGTAGAAAATTTGTCTTCACATCTAACTGCTCAAGTTCTAAGTCCTGTTGTACCACTATTGCTAGTAACACTCTGATTGAAGTATGTCTGACTACTGGTGAGAATATCTCATCAAAGTCCACCACTTCTTTCTTACTGAACCCTCTTGCAACCAAACATGCCTTATACTTAACTCCTTATGCCTCAGTCATCCCTTCCTTCTTCTTGAATATCCAATTTCATGTAACAACTCTCCTATCAGCTGGATGTTTAACTAGATCCCAAGTCTGATTCTTCAGTAATGACTCCATTTCATCTCCCATGGCAGCAAGCCATTGACTTTCATAACATGTCACTGCTTTCCTGTAAGTAGAAGGTTCAAAACCATCCACTTCTTCTGCAAATTGAAGTGTATGTCCAACCATATCATCAAACCCATAACTCTTGGGAGGTACCCAAAATTGGATCTTCTAGCTTTGCTGACAACTATACTCTGTTGACCCATGTTCTATGTTTGATGCTCAACTGACATTTCTTCAGCTGATTGGCTTGGACTCAGTTCTAGTTCAGGAACCAGATCAGATGAAAACTGACTTGGATCAGTTGATTGTTGCATTTCAACTGACTCCACCTGAAGCTCCAACTTACTGTCAATTTTCTCAGTTCAACACTGGTTTCAGATTCAGTAGTCCCTCTCACTGATGAACTGAGTATAGATTTTTTCATCAAAAACTGTATCTCTGTTGAGAATAACTCTGTTATCTGCTGATGACCAAATTCTATACCCTTTTACTCCATCACCATACCCCACAAACACTCA
Organism: Gentiana straminea; assembly: GCA_036785695.1. Classification (NCBI taxonomy): domain Eukaryota; kingdom Viridiplantae; phylum Streptophyta; class Magnoliopsida; order Gentianales; family Gentianaceae; genus Gentiana; species Gentiana straminea. The sequence continues at coordinate 3,585,047 of JAVUPR010000479.1, forward strand.
TTTCTTGGCCCTTGGTTCCAGTTTCCCTTCACCGACATGATAGTAATTTGTGCTTCCAAATACCCTTAGAACTGAGTAGTCAGCAAGCTTTCCTGACCACATGTCAACTGGTGTTTTGAAACTGATCCCTGTGTGAGGACTCATGTTGATTAAGTAGCAAGCTGTGCTTACAGCCTCTGTCAAAAATTTCATTGACAAACCAACATGAGAGAGCATGCATCTTGCCCTCTCCAGAAGAGTTTGATTCATTCTCTCAGCTACACCATTTTGCTGAGGAGTATTCCCGACTCTATGATTTCTGGCAATACCCTCAGTTTTGCAAAATGTATCAAACTCAGTCTAGCAGAATTCCAGACCATTATATGTACGAAGCCTCTTCATCTTCTTCCCTAACTGATTTTCAACTAGATCTTTCCATAGCTTGAAGTTATTAAATGCTTCACTTTTGTGTTTCATCAGCACCACCTAAGTCATCCTTGAATAGTCATCTATTAATGACACAAAATATCTGTGACCATCCAATTACTCCACCTTTGATGGCCCCCAACAATCAGAATGAACGTAATCAAATGATGACTTTGTGTTGTGTACCCATTTTGAGAACTTGCTCCTATGAACCTTCCCAAACACACAATGCTCACAAAAGTCCAGATGCTTGACCTTACACTCCCCAAGAAGATCTTTCTGAGAAAGAACCTGCATCCTTTTTTCACCCTATGTGACCCAGTCTCATGTGCCACAGTTTTGTAAGCTATGACTGATGAATCTCAGCAGATGCCACAGCAGCAAAACCAGCAACAACTGACCCTTGTAGTATATACAGAGCCCTTTTTTTGCTCCCTTGAGAACCAAAACTGAATTTTTATAGACGCTCAGCACTCCACTTTCACCTTTAAAACTGAATCCCCTGTCTAAAGAACTGAGAGATACCAAGTTTTTGGTCATCTGTGGAACATGTCTAACTTCACTCAGTTTACAGAATCTTCCATCCTCCGTCCTCAACTGAACAGAGCCAATCCCAACTACCTTGCAAACCTTGCTATTTGCCATAGATATATGACCACCATCTATCTGCTGATAACTTGAGAACCACTCTCTGTGAGGGCAAATATGAAATGATGCCCAGAGTCCAAAATCCACACATCAGTTTGATGTGCTGATTCTCCAGCCACTAGGACCATGTCCTCAACTGAATCATGCTCAGCTGCCACAACAGCTGTGCCAGAACTGTTCTCCTGCTGTTTCTTCCTCTTTGGACAATTGGACTTCCAATGTCCCTGCTCTTTACAATAATTGCAAACATCTGTGGATTTAGGGCCTTTGGACCTTGTCTTCTTGGAATTTTTCTTCTTAGACTGACCATACTCTTTTCCACTGCTACTACTGACTACTAGTCCAACAGCCTGATTTTCTGCCACAGCTATCTTATGTCTCAGCTCCCTGGCATGAAAAGCTGACCTTACATCCTCTAAAGCAACTGTATCCTTCCCAACTATGAAGGGCTGCACAAAGTTCTCATAGGAAGCTGGTAATGAAACCAACAAAATCAAAGCAGCATCCTTATCCTTAATCTTAACATCAATATTCTTGAGATCAAGTAATATTGTGTTCAGCTGATCAAGACGATCACTCAACTGAGTCCCCTTATGCATCCTCAGGCTGAATAGCCTCTGCTTCAGCAGCAACTTGTTGGTCAATGACTTAGTCGTATACAGGATTTCAAGCTTCAACCATAACTTGGCAGCGGTGTCCTCCTCAGAAACTTCTGTGATAACATCATCAGATAAGCACAACATGATGGTTGAATGTGCTTTCTCCTCCAGACTGGCATAATCTGCAGAACTGTCATCCCCTCTATTAGATAAAGAGTCCACAATCCTTGTTGCTTTAACAAGGCCCGCATCTTTATTTACCACAAACTGAAACTGTTCCTCCCTGTATATTTATCAATCTTTACATTCATTGCAGACATCCTTCTAATTAAAGAACAAACCTTTGATTACAAAATCCTAGCACCGGTCACCGGTCACCGGTCTTGGTGAAGATCAACTCTGTTCAACCTGCAACTCTCGGAATCTTGAACCTGACGCTCTGATACCAGTTTGTTAAAACATACAGATAAGAAGCAATGCAAACATAAAATATGCCGAAATTGATAAAACACAGAAACAAAGAGAACACAGTGATTTAACGTGGTTCCTGGCATTGTGCCGACTACTCCACGGATAGAAAAATAAGATATTTTATTATGCACAGAAATACAAGAAATTTCACACACTTTTGAAAGGTTCACTCTTGCATTGACTACAACATTGGTATTTATGGGCACAAATCCCTAACTCTAACCGCCGTAAGATCTTTGTCGGATATGTCATAAATACCCCAGATTTGGACCCCAGCTCCAGATTTTATCCACCAGATAAAAACTCAGCTCAAAAAGCTGACTTTCTCAGACTTGTAATCAACTGCTCAGATGCGGAACTCAACTATACTCAGCAAAACTCAGCAGACCAAACTGACTGCTGATTTCAGAAAAACTCAGTTGCATTTCATCAAACTTACTTTCACAGAACTGAATATACTTACTGAACTGATTATCATTCTCAGTTTTACAGATTAATTCCACCAGTTTAATCATCAGTTTAGAGATCAAGTCACCAATACTGACAGAGTCTATGTGTTGTATCCAGTGCTTGGCAATCCACGTACATGGAAACTATACTCGAAACACTAAACTTAACTACTCGTATTTAATACGAGAAAGAAGGCTTTTGATATTTTTGGCATACGAAAAATGGTCCAGATCGTACAGCAATTCTAACAATCGGTGAACTACTAATGCTGACAAGGTATAGACTGTTGGGCCTGTTGGCTTTGATGCACGACCTTCACATGGCCCCTCTACATAAGTACTACCCATATTATATTATTAAACAAGAGTGATAAAGATATAGACTTTATTAAATTTTAAATACACATGTTATGTTAAATCATTGATCAATTAATAAGTCTTAAATCATTTGTAAGAAGAAGAAAAAAAAGGTTAATCATATATCTAATTTGTGTGACCAGTTGTCTTCAATGTCTTTAGATGACATAAATGTTTTATAACCTCACATATGCTACGTCTCTTTCACTATTGTATTTTATATAGAGACTAGTGTAATTTTTTTTATTTTTGAAAGGCTGAGACTAGTGTAATTATTTATAGTAGAAGTGTGTATAGTCACTTTCATTTCATGAGTTAGATCAGCTATACACTTTGGATGATGAGTATCGGAGCCAGCGGGGTCGCATTGACTAGCTGAAAAGCTAACATAAATTTAGAGGGGGGTGAATAAATTTGTCACCAAAAACTGGATCAATTAACAATTAAGGTTTAGTTTTAACTTGTGTGAAGTTGAGCTGACAGAGCTGAGTCTAAGTCAAACTGACTTATGCAAAACTGAGTCAACCGGCAGCGGATTTAAGTTTTAGCCTTTATCTGGACCTATTTGATACTATAAGAAAAAGCTAAGTATGCAAAACTGAATTCTGATGAATGTCAGTTTGTGAACTGTGTATGCTTGTAACAATCAGTTTCAGTATGATGAATAAACAATAATAAATGCTGTAAAGTAAATAACGGAATGTAAATGCATAAAGTAAGTAGAGCAAGAATTATAGTGGTTCCAGATGGTGTAATCCTGCCAGTCCACTCTTCCCCTGTGATTGTAGGAGGAAAATTCCACTAGAACTCCTTGAGGTACGCTGTTACAAAAAGTCCTAAACGACAGTCCTTGACTAATCCCTAGTGTCACGATCTAAACAACTAAAGAACATGTTGGATTGCTGCTCTTCAACTGCTTGAACCACTGGTCCTTAGAGGGTTGTATTGCCTCTTCACCAGCTACACCACTGTCACGGATTTTATCAATGGAAAATAACAAGTAATAAATTTATAAATCCGGTATTCCCCAAGTGTAGGGATCGTAGTATAGCGATTAATACCGGAGTCGATCACAGGGAATCGTGGTATCTAGTTCATTAATTTTCCTAAGATTGATACGATTATTATTAAAACCTAAACTAAAACGGAAAATAAACTGGACAGAGGATTGTCAGTCCAATGCCAGGAAGACATCGTTGCGAACAAAGATAAAATTTAAACTACAAAGAAAATAAACAAGACAATGATCATGGTGATTAAAACAATGAACAAACAATAATCCACCAATCCCGCAACCCTCAATTTCCTCTCTAAACTATCTTATGATGATTTAATTCAAGTTGTGGTTCACCTATCAAAAGTATGAATTCCTACTCTCGTAGATAATTCGTCTATCAATCTCATCATCTCTCGATCTATAGAGATTAACGCTCTCAAAACAAGGTGTAAGATCTCTCAATCTAGCAACCAAGATATTCAACCTATCAACTCTCGTTATGTCAAGGTTAAAAATCCCATCTTTCCTATGGTGATCTAAGGTGTACACCGACTCTCGTTATACGGTAAACATCAACAACAATTCATCTTTCGATATTGATTGCATAACACATAAGCATAGAAAAGATACAACTTTAATCAAATTCACAAAACAAATATAGATTGAAAATAAAGAACCTGCTGAAACGGATTCATATGGTTTGAACAATTGCTCAGCCTCCAAACATTCAGCATAAAACAGCAAAACGAAATAGAAAACGAACATAAAACAAGGAAAATCGCAACCCCAGCCTCCCCTAAGGAGGCTGGGGCCGCCTAGGGTTTTCTCCTAATGTTTGTGTATCAATAGGTCTCAATAATGTCTCCTTAGGGTTGAAATCCGCGCTGCTATTTATAGGGAAAGTAAGTCGGTTGTGCTGAAGTCGGTGTTGGACGCCCGTCCATTCCTTCTAGACGCTCGTTCGGGTGCCTTGGACTTGCATCAGACGCTCGTCCACCCAGCGTCCAAACTCTCTGTGCTAAAAATCTTCTCCTGGACGCCAGTCCACTTTGATGGACGCCAGTCCAGACTGGACGGGACTTGGACGCCAGTTCAGCTGGATCCAAATTCGAAATCTTCAACTCTATCTCTTTTCTTCCTTCTCTATCCTTTATCAAATTCCAACTTTATCTCCTCTTTATCATATAATTCGAACTTGATCCTCATTTGATCATTCTTTGGGTCGAGAATATGCATCTACATGACATCAAAAACATCGCAAAATGTAATAATATCCAAATCAATATAAAACCATCAATTTTACACATAAATCATACAATTTTGCAACTAACCCATTAAAAACATCACTTGCTCAATACTTCAATATAAAGCTCGATTTCTATGAAAAACATCCAGATGTGGGGGAAATTGACATAAAATATATCCTTATAAAACGTATAAAATCACCCTTAACAACTCCCCCACACTTAAACCTTGCTCGTCCCGAGCAAGACAAAACAAAATCAAGACTCGAGACATATAAACATTTATGCAACCATAAAGCATATTCAATAGTTTAGAGGTTCACCCAAGTGTGTGTGCATAGCCATAACAAATTTCCACTAAATCCACACTTGAAATTGATTCAAGCAAAACTAGCCAACATCCCATTTAGATCAGAAATATAAAAACGATTATAACATTCACCTCACAAAACATACATATTCCGAAAAGATGATAGAGGGTATTTAAGACCTTTCTGACATACTCAGAGGATAATCCCTACAACATATCATTCAGTTTATACTGGGGATAGTCAGAAGATAACTACGGTTTTCACCCATCTTTTCACATTGCCATGCTCTAATTTTTCTTAAAGTCCACTTCACTACACACTTATCGCATATGCCCTCATTCCCAGCAATAGGACGTTTCGTGATAACACCCTAGCTGGACTACTATCATCAGGCAGTCGGGAGCTATTAAGCCTCATAGTGGTATAGGACATTTCGTGATAACGCCCCACCGCACTCAAATCATTGGCAGCTACTTCCGACACTTATATATATATATATAATTCATCTTTGAGTGGTATTCAAACCTTAAATTATATCCCTCCTATCACATTCAAACCTTCAGATATTCACAGTATGTCATACTTTAATTCTAAACACAAACTATTAAAATTTTCAAAATTTGTATGTAAGCAAAGAATTATGCGATAATCATCAAAAATCTCTAATCAAATAGGCATAGCTTTAAAATATAGCTCATCATTTACTATGGCACGTGAAAAATAGTGTTGGGTGAAACATCTAAATTTACTAAATATGCAAAATAATGCACCAATGATATAAAAACTCAAATAAAGATATGCCTTTGCTCACTTGGGACAAAACAAACAAAATTTTAAAATTTAGCACTTTTTCATAGAATTATAATAGTATGGCAAATGAATGTAGATACATAAAACCATTTCCCTCCCCCACACTTAGATTACAACATGTCCTCATGTTGTGCAGAATTAAAGAAAAGATAAAAGAACTTAGCTGATTTGGTAATGATATGAAGATAGGCTGAAGAAGGATAGATAATCGATCTGCGTTTCCAAGGCACGAGATGTCATAGGTATACCTCTCCAGATTCACTTCCAAGGCCAGCTTAACAAGAACAGCTAAAAAAATATACCTGCACCACTTGAAAAACATCGCAGTATCTCGGGGAACACGGGGGATTATAACATGGCAAAAATAAGCACATGATATAATGGCTCAGATGGAAAAATCACCACACAGGGAAAGTACAGGACACCTAAGCTTCAAATATAAAGCCACAGAAGCTTTACAAAACAAATAAGCTCAACATGTGCATAAAGAACTAAGGATAGAGGACACTACAAAGTAGCAGCGCTAGGTGCACTAAAAAGAAAAATAAAAATAAATAAGAAAAACAGAATAAAATACAATGCAACTAACTGATATGCAACAATACTAAAAAGGCAAAACGAAAATAAAGAAAATAAACTAGCCCAACCAATTCCATAGATGTCGCCCTAATCTAAGCGAGGTCAAGAATATAAACGTCTACTAAATAACGCCAAAGAAGCGCAACAAAATTCGATTATGCAAAGCCACAGAAGCTTGCCATGTAAAGTGTAGACGTGCCTTTAACAACCCTAACACCCTACATAGATGACAAAAGGAACAGCATAAGTCATATTAGAATCACGTCTAGCTAGGTAAGTTACTCAACATGGACTGCAATAGATGGAAAGGAAACCATAACGGTGAAAGAACAGGACATCTACGCATATATAAAGCAGCCACATAGGCTCACATTAAAACATCCAAGTCAAATAATGAAGCATGTATATAAAAATTAATCAATTATTTAACATGGATCAGTAGATGGAAAGATGTAAACATGCAAGTTCAGAACATCTACGTAAAAATAACTAGCCACAGAAGCTCATATAGAAGTATCCACGTCAAATAAAGCATTAAAAATCAAGTTAAGAAAAATTTGAACTAAGCATCTCACAATCACGACTTACCTAACACTCAACTAATAAAACAACTAAGTGTGTGTGAATGAATTTCATGACACCCTCTTATAAGTGCGTCCCAAGAATCAGAGGTAAATGGGTGTGTAAGATAAAGAAGTCATGCCACAACAGTAACGTCGAAACACAAACAGTCACTCTAACATGGACCGCAATAGATGGAAAAGGCCACAGAGGCTTAACGTAAAGCATCCAAGTCAGGGGTGAAAGAATGCAAATTCTTATTACTATATTCATCACAAACCCTTAACATTTAAAAAAAACTGGGTGGTTGGACGGCCGTTCATGTGTATGGACGGGCGTCTGGTCTGGGATTTATGAACTGGACGGTCGCACGTCCAGGTTCTGTAAAAGCATATCCAGAATAAGTGGGGTTGGATGGACGGGCGTTTACTTCTCTGGACGCACGTCCAGAGGCCACACAGAGTGGACGGCCGTTCAGAAGAAGTTGACGCTCGTCCGGCACTAGAGTAATGCGCACCAAACAGAAACTCGACCTATATCATAAACCTTAGATACACTTCATACATCATAAACCCTAGAAGCTTTAAGAAACCCTAGTTTTTATTAGGAAAAGAAAACCTAACCCTAGAAGAAAAAGAAACCTAATAAACCCTAATGAACAAACTGTCACCTAATTCAAGTTTCACAAATCGAGTAAAAAAAAACTTTTTTGCACATTCTTAACCCAACGGTCATCGAAACACGGCAAAAATTTAAAAAAAAAAACTCTCAATTTATTTAACGCTACTTTTATTGAAAACTACCTAAAAAGGTACGGAAACAGAAACCTAAACCTAAACTACGAAAAATTTAAAACAGAAAAACAGAAAACAATGAAAGGGGAAAAACGTGCTGAAATCTTCTGAGCCCAAAATGGAAGGGAAAACAGTGGATTTTGACCTCGAAAACGGTATCGAACGGCCTCCGGCAGTTTACCAAGTCGTCGGCGTCGGAACGAGATTTCCGAATTGGGGTCCTGCGCGTAAATCCGACACTCGAGCCAAAAGTTACGGGCAAAATACTAACAAGTGCTAAAACGATCCCTTTTATCCAAAAATTTGACCGCGAAAAACGTGGAGTCATATGATTCAACCTCAGAACCCTACCTACGAAACCTACCTACGAAAAACAGAAACCCTAGTACATTTATTTAATAAGCACAAGAAAGACAAACCAAGGTATCTACCTAAAACAAAAATAAATAAAAAAAACGGTGACAGACAGGCCAGACGGGCGTCCAAGTTACTGGACGGACGTCTGCCTGGAGAAAGAACAGGACGGGCGTCCAAGTCACTGGACGCTCGTCTGCCTGGATAAAACACAAATAGAGACGATCAGATTTGGACGGACGGGCGTCCAATAGCTCAGGACGCCCGTTTACGTTTAAACTGAAGCACATAAACGCTGCTAAACACGAAAACATGTCCAAACAAAACACGAAAACTAAACAAAAACCTAATTGGAACCTAAACACAAACCTATGAAAAATTAATAATCACTAGATAACACAAACTACCTACGAAAAACAAAACAGAACAACTTTAGAAGAAATTAATAAGAAACTAGACGCCCGTACCGATTCCCCGGCAACGGCGCCAAAAACTTGTCACGGATTTTATCAATGGAAAATAACAAGTAATAAATTTATAAATCCGGTATTCCCCAAGTGTAGGGATCGTAGTATAGCGATTAATACCGAGGTCGATCACAGGGAATCGGGGTATCTAGTTCATTAATTTTCCTAAGATTGATACGATTATTATTAAAACCTAAACTAAAATGGAAAATAAACTGGACAGAGGATTGTCAGTCCAATGCCAGGAAGACATCGTTGCAAACAAAGATAAAATTTAAACTACAAAGAAAATAAACAAGACAATGATCATGGTGATTAAAACAATGAACAAACAATAATCCACCAATCCCGCAACCCTCAATTTCCTCTCTAAACTATCTTATGATGATTTAATTCAAGTTGTGGTTCACCTATCAAAAGTATGAATTCCTACTCTCGTAGATAATTCGTCTATCAATCTCATCATCTCTCGATCTATAGAGATTAACGCTCTCAAAACAAGGTGTAAGATCTCTCAATCTAGCAACCTAGATATTCAACCTATCAACTCTCGTTATGTCAAGGTTAAAAATCCCATCTTTCCTATGGTGATCTAAGGTTTACACCGACTCTCGTCATACGGTAAACATCAACAACAATTCATCTTTCGATATTGATTGCATAACACATAAGCATAGAAAAGATACAACTTTAATCAAATTCACAAAACAAATCTAGATTGAAAATAAAGAACCTGCTGAAACGGATTCATATGGTTTGAACAATTGCTCAGCCTCCAAACATTCAGCATAAAACAACAAAACGAAATAGAAAACGAACATAAAACAAGGAAAATCGCAACCTCAGCCTCCCCTAAGGGGGCTGGGGCCGCCTAGGGTTTTCTCCTAATGATTGTGTATCAATAGGTCTCAATAATGTCTCCTTAGGGTTGAAATCCGCGTTGCTATTTATAGAGAAAGTAAGTCGGCTGTGCTGAAGTCGGTGTTGGACGCCCGTCCATTCCTTCTGGACGCTCGTTCGGGTGCCTTGGACTTGCATCAGACGCTCGTCCACCCAGCGTCCAAACTCTCTGTGCTAAAAATCTTCTCCTGGACGCCAGTCCACTGATGGACGCCAGTCCAGACTGGACGGGACTTGGACGCCAGTTCAGCTGGATCCAAATTCGAAATCTTCAACTCTATCTCTTTTCTTCCTTCTCTATCCTTTATCAAATTCCAACTTTATCTCCTCTTTATCATATAATTCGAACTTGATCCTCATTTGATCATTCTTTGGGTCGAGAATATGCATCTACATGACATCAAAAACATCGCAAAATGTAATAATATCCAAATCAATATAAAACCATCAATTTTACACATAAATCATACAATTTTGCAACTAACCCATTAAAAACATCACTTGCTCAATACTTCAATATAAAGCTCGATTTTGAAAAACATCCAGATGTGGGGGAAATTGACATAAAATATATCCTTATAAAACGTATAAAATCACCCTTAACAACCACAAACACAGTCTACCCAAATGCAAACAACTGTCCTTAGCAACTCCTTGACCGGATTGCTTTACAGTCTAAACCTTTGATTAAGAATCAAAGTTGGGCTAAATTGATTCTTGCTTGTGGTTCTTCAAAGTGTCGAAATCTGGATATTATCGATGTAGCTTGAACACTTGAAGAAATCTAGATATGATCATGTTGAGCACAAATAATGATAGAAATTCGAATGAACTAGACTAGAGAACAATAACGCTTGTAATCTTGTTAATTCCGTGTTTGATCCTTGATGTCAAGTCCTCTATTTATAGTGTGTGGTCCAACATACATCTTGCTTGAATTTGAATTGCTTCAACGTCTATATTTTCAGATGTTAGGTTTCAGTGACCGTTCTGACATGTCAGTTTCTCATCCAATACGAATCCTTGAATTATAACGTTCAAATGTACTTTCAGTTGCTTGGATGGCTGACTATAAAATAGAATGTCCTGATCAGTTTTATACTGAGTATGTCGGTTTTAGTTTGTTAACTGACTAAGAGCATTAACTGAGTTTTTACTCTTCTTCAAAAATTCAGTACTCTATTTATCTGATTTTATGTGACTGAATCAGATTACACAATTCATTATACAGATCATCTAAGATATCATTGTCCTTATGATACTTGGTCTTCTTCAAGATTCATAAAGTCAGTTCAAGCCATCACAGACTTACCTGAATTCTAACTTCATAATCTCGGCTTAAAAATCTTCATAACTGAGTTTGAACCCTCAGTTCTTCAATCTTCTACAACTGAGTCTGTGTCCCTCAGTTCTTCAAATACTGAGTCTGTTCCCTCGGCCTTCAGTTCTAGATAAGTCAACCAAGTCTGTGACCCTCAGCGTACTTACCTTCTTTAGTTCTGAGTGAGCTCCAGTTCTAGGTGTACATCTTCAGTCTTATGTCATGTTCCAGTTATCTAGATGATTTCCAATTTTCAGTTTTACGACACTTCTATCTGTTGCAGTGCTTGTCTGATATAACATATACAATTATCAGACTCTAGTAAAACTTATACATTCAGTTCTAAACATCCTTTAGCCTTTCACTATAACAGCTAGTTTCAGCACTTCATCAATGTGGTGTAAACAAAAATTTTCTTGAATAAGATGAATCATCATCAAAACTAAATTTTATTCCCAACAATTTCCCCATTTTTTATGATACCAAACCCTCCTTAAAAGAAAAGCTTAAAGATAATAACAATACAAAACAATGTAAAACTGGAAACTGGATTTCATTAAGTTTGCAAAAACTGGAGTAGTTACACAATTGATAAAAACTAAAATAAGATCTAAACATTTCTTTGTGTTACTTTGATAAACTTCTGTTCCTTATCGTGAAGATGATATTCTTCTTCAATCTTTGTGTCTTCCTTTAGGAAAGTCCTCAGATAATCTACTTGACTTGTAACTTTCCACTTCCTCCATAGAAGTAACTTAGGGAGGTGTCTCTCACCCTTATAGTAATCTTCAAATTCTGAAATATCAGCTTTCAAAGGTTCTCTCTTATCTTTGATTTGAAGTCTTTCTTCAATTCTCTTGATCTTCTTGTGATGTGCCATCTTCTGGTTATGAAGAGTATCAGATAAGAAATAGGCAAGTGATTCTTCATAAGTCTTGTGCCTGTATTTCGTTTTGACATGGTTATAGTCAGCAACAAATTTCATCCATAGATCCATTTTCAGATAAGCTCTTCTTTCTCCAGGCTGACTGTACTTGGCAATGAGCTGTTCTTCAGATAGTTCTACAACATCTTTGACATAAGGACCTGCTGCTGATTTTAGTTCCATCAACTCAGCTTCACGCTTCTGTTTTTCTTCACATAGCTTCAGCTTTACTTCCTCTACTTCCCCCTTTCTGGCATCATACAACTCATTGATTAGCTGATGTGTTGCCTTCTGATCTATTGAAATGTCTTTCTGGGAAGTAAGAACTTCTTTGAGCTGAGTTTCTAACACATAGATCCGTTGATTGAGGTGCCATTCAGCTTGAGCATGAGTTTCCCAATCTTTCATAGTTGTCAGTTCAAGTTTTTCCTTGAGACTGAGAATTTCTGAAACTGAGTGAGAAGTGGATTTCTTGATAACATCCAACTTAGTATGAATGGAAACATCCGTTTCCTGTAATCCAAGTAACCGGAAACATGTGACAGAAGACCATTGTATTCATCCTTTTGGCTGAGTATAAGCTTCAATCCTTCTTGTACTTTCCTTTTTTCTCTTGATCAGAGCTTCCCGGATGGATCTTCTTCTTCTGTTTCTTGGATTTTAGACTAACTAGCATCTTCAATAACCATCAACTGCTGATTATCATCAGCTCTGGCTTCTTCTTCTTTGTTGTCAGTTATCTGATTTCCAACTGGCAATTCTTCTGGCTGAGTATCAGTTTGCTTAGATTGATCTTCAAATTATGCTTCTGGTTGCAAAATTGTACTCTTCTGAGCTTCTTTCCTTGAATCATCATCTTTATCAACATCTTTCTTCTTTAAAACATCCTTCGGTGTAGATGATATGATTGATTCAGTTCTCCGAGCTATCTCTTTGAGTCAATTGAAGCAGTTGTTAAGAAACTCTTCCATTGGAAATAGTGTATAGAGATTTTGTTCCAGTTTCTCCAACAATAGTTTTCTTCACTAAGTAAAGTAGCTTCACGAGAATCTTCGGTCTTGAGTTTCATCTTCATCAAGTTGATGATCCTTTCAGCATCGAAGAGGTACTCTTTTGGTTACTGAGTTATTTGTTCCTCTTGCTCAACATGCATATCAGAAACTTGTCTCTCTGATATTTTTTTGATTAATCTGAGAAACAATATCAGTAACCATGCTCTTCTTCTGACTGATAACAGTAGTCCATTGTTTTTCCCCCTCAGTTGGTGCTAACTGACTTGAAGTGCCTGGGAACATACATCTTCCAACTGACTTTTCCCCCTGTATTTCAGCTTTCCTTTTAATTCCCTTCTACTGAGCGATCTGCTGAGATACAGTCTGCTTATTGGCTTCAGGCTGGGAAGTTCCTTTTTTTGAACTTACAACTGTTGCAACTTTTCCAGTAGCTATTTGTGTTTTCTTGTTCGAATCACTGATTCTTTCCAAATAATATTGAATCACTAAGCTAAGTGATTTCTGCAGTCGAAATCTTCTTACATATTCTCTTCCTTCAGCTTGGGCTCTTTTGACACTTTCCACTTCTTCTAAGTGTTGCTTCTTGATTTGATTGAAGATATAGCCTGCCAGTTGAATTCAAAACCATCCCATATGATATTCATCAGGTGTATTCCATTTTCAGTTAATTTGCTTAACCCTTTGTGTTGTCCGACGACGTGTTTGCTGATCCACCTGCTGAGTAACCCGAATTCAGTTTTAAGGGCGGTAAGGGGCATATCAACTATGGGTGGTTCTTTTGAAGTTGAAATCTGCTTCAGAAAAGCTTCACGCTTGAGCGGCAATTAGGGTAAGTCAATTGATTTCACCAAGGATCTTTGAAATCAAATAGCTGTCTGATAATATCTTCATTGATGAAAATCTTCTGTCCACGATCTCTTGTTAATAAAGAGTTCTTCAACATCTTCATATTTTTTTCCTAAAATTGCAATAGACCTTCCAAGTCTCGATCTTTTTGTAGGTGAGCTTCCAAAAGGTTTCCTAAACCTTGTAATCTTCCAATCTTTTTTAGATATAAGACTGGAAAGAAGAGTGTTGCCACACATCTCTTCAAATTCTTTGCTCGTAAATGTGTCTGGAAAGGCGATTAATCTTTCTTCTTGAGTTTGTTTGAGGCGGCCATTTTTGAATTTGTGTAAGATAAATTCTGGCTTTTTGAGAGAAGAAAAGATTTGATTTTCCTTTTGTAAAGAAGATGTATGAAAATGGTTGGATATATAAAGATAAAGATGAGGACGGTTGAAGATTTGATCCCACGATCTTTGGGTAGATATTGTACAACCTTTCAAATTCCATCGGGTATTTATGTAACCAATGCATGTACTGTCTGACATTTTGGGGTGGTATACATGCTACAAATTCTGACAGAAACGGTGGTAATTAATTGTGATTTAACCGTTGTCGATTTTATCCGTTCATCTTTTGACTTTCTATGACTAGGCAATGAACTGACTAAAATCAGTTCTAAGATGTGTTCAGTTCCGTCAAATCTTCAATTCATTTGGTCAGTTTGAGATTGTTGATGTCAATGACTGATCTGTCAAGTGAGCACACCCAGCATGACAAAGATCAACCCCCTTGATGAATCTCTAAGCTTGAACTAACTTTAATAATCCCCAATTCAGTTCTCAGTTTAGCAAAACTTTCTTTGTCCAGAGGTTTGGTAAAAATGTCAACTAACTGATCCTCAGTTGGGACATAGAGAACTGTAATGTCCTTCTTCTCTACGTGATCCCTTATAAAATGATGTCGCACATCAATATAATTGGTCCTTGAGTGCAAAACTGGATTATTAGTTATAGCTATTGCACTAGTATTATCACACATTATAGGAATCAGTCCTTCAATTTTAAATCTCTTAACTGTTGTCTAATCCATAAAACTTGAGCACAACAGGTTCCAGCTGCTATGTACTCAGCTTCAGCTGTTGATGTCGAAATAGAGTTTTGCTTCTTGCTGAACCATGACACAAGTCTATTTCCCAATAACTGACATGTGCTTGAAGCACTTTTCTATCCACTTTGCATCCGGCATAGTCTGAGTCTGAGTAGGATATCAGCTTGAATTCTCTTTCCTTTGAGTACCATATCCCAACTCCTTCTGTATCTTTCAAATACTTCAAGGTTCTTTTAACAACAGTGAGATGGCTTTCTTTAGGTCTTGTTTGAAATCTGGCACCGACACCAACTGCAAAGGATATGTCTGGTCTACTGGCATCGAGGTAAAGTAGACTTTCAATCATTCTCCCCACAGAAAAACTTGATAAGGAGTGTGTTTTATCCGATTCGGTTCATATGACATTCACGGGTGTTAACTCTTTATTCTTGCGTTAAGATCCGAACAAACTCTCACTTAACCCCCACACTAGGTTTATTAACCCTCCCTTAGAGAGCTAACTCGCCTAACATGGTTGACCGGAATAAAAAGTCGTTGAAAAACCTCACAAAAACATAATTTTAACGTATCACTTAGGTTGCCAATCTAACGATTAAGACTATGGTTTAGTGATTTTAAAACATGTTTCGCACATCTCGTAAAAATAAGAATTTCACTTAGGCATAGTCCGTATCTGTCACTTAGATTGTCAATCTAACAATGACTATGATTAGTGATATCCATATCTCACATCTCACCGCAAAATACATTTATAAGCTCGATGTAACCGTGAACAAAGTTGTCAATTTTATTCAAAGTTATTAAAATGACCAAAACAAGTTTAAAACATGATTTTATCATAAAAACGTTAAATTAAGCACAACACAACTCCATCTCGTTTCCCGAGGGTTGATTTTACCCGTTTTCACATAATTCGGCTATGTTGAGTTTAACTACTCATATTAACGAAAATAACAACGAAAATAACAAAACGAAAGAAAACAAAAAACGAAAAAAAGATAACTACAGCTATATAGATATACGTAAAGATATATATATAGATATATATATATATATATATAGATATATATATAATATACGTATATATATATATTTATACTAATTGCATAAAATAAAAGAAAGCATTAAAAAGCGGAAACGAAATTATATTAAAACTATAACTAGTCGGGTTATTACACCGACATTATAACGACATATATTACTACATATAGGCCCCCAAAACATAAAAATAAAATGGAAGAAGATGAAGGAGAAGAGGAGAAAAGGGGGCAAAGGGTCTCTGCATCTGAGGCTCCATATATATAGAAATTGTTCAAGGCCGGACCAGTCCGGGTAAGGGCCGGACCAGTCCGGTACAATGATTATGTCCACCAATTTGATCACTCAGCATGTGCAAGCGGTTATAATATATATATATAATTATATATTAAACTTCTAAAATTCATATCTCGAGTTGTAGACCTCCAAAAATCATGATTTAAACGTCATTAGAAATCTCTCGGAAAACTCTACAACTTTCATGAAGGTCACTTCTTCAGAAAACGCCTTTTTGATGGGCCATTCTCATTACGTGTCGTTTTCGGGATTTTCACTAATACAAATCGATTAGCCACTTGACCACCATTTGAGTTGTAGAAATCCG
This sequence comes from Gentiana straminea, assembly GCA_036785695.1. Taxonomy (NCBI): domain Eukaryota; kingdom Viridiplantae; phylum Streptophyta; class Magnoliopsida; order Gentianales; family Gentianaceae; genus Gentiana; species Gentiana straminea. Next base: position 3,601,829 of record JAVUPR010000479.1, read on the forward strand.
ATTGACTTGATTCAAAATCCATTGGAAAGCTTTCTTGAAGATATACAACTTTTATTAAGGAAACTTCTTCAGAAAATGTCGTTTTGATTGAGCCATTTCCATTACGTGTCGTTTTACGACATTTTACTGATACGAATCGATTAGCCACTTGACCATAACTTGAGTTGTAGAACTCCAATTTACGTGATTCAAAGTGCGTTGGAAAGCTTATGTGAAGATCTACAACTTTCATTAAGAAGTCATCCCCTGAAAATGCCTCTAAGCTGGGTCAAATCTCCGTCGAAAATATGTAACGATTCAAGTACTTAGGAAAAACGACCCTTTTTAACTCGTAAGCTTGTGGCACCTTCTTCTAACCCTCTAAACACCTCTTTAAGGGCTCAAAACATGTCGTTACGTAGGATCTTGGTCTACTTATGATTCTGCAATAAATCACCAAAATACCAAACGTAAATCCGACACGACACTCCGGTTACTAAACCGGTACAAAAACTAGTAAAAACACGATAAAAATACGATATTTTATATAATAACTACTACTAACATATTTAGATGAAACATTGGAATTAAAGACTCGAAATGATATAAAAATACTCGAAATGATATCAGAAACGGGTTGAAAAGTTATAAAAATAACGGTGAATTTTTCCGTCATCACAACCCCCCACTTAGCTTTTGGTCGTCCTCGAACAAAATAAGCGATAAAATAAAATGAATGAGGGAAAATTCATGAAGATAAGATATGAACGACAATCAGATGATGCAACCATTCGAATCATAACTACACGTTAACCGCAATATAAATGTATAACAGAGTGAGTGTGTGACAAGCCTTTTCAATTTCCACTATCCTCTCTTGAATAATTCAAGCAAACGCACAAATATCCATTCAGACAGTCCTAATGACTTTCCTAGGTATAGCAAGTTAATAGCGAGTTCCACACAAAGTTCTCCCGTGTACTCATTAGGATAATCCCTAAAGCATATCATTCAGTTTATACTGGGGATAGTTAGAAGATAACTTCACTTTTTGTTTTTTTTTTTTTGTTTTTTTTTTTTTTTTTTCATAGAATACTAACATATCCGAACTCATTGCCAAAATCGACTATCTTTCAAGCGTCATGAGGTGAGATCGAATACATTAATACCCATCTAACTCTTCTTCTTTTTTTTTTTATATTTTATTTTTAAATTTCTTTTTTAATGTGTAGCATATGCCATAGATCATTCCCAAAGAATAGGATGTTTCGTGATAACACCCTAGCCGGACTACAATCATCAAAGCGATCGGGAGCTTTTAAACCTCATAGTGATATAGGACGTTTCGTGATAACCCCTACTGCACTCAAATCATTGGTAGCTACAACCGACATATAGTTTATCTTATTTTGACATTCTTTCTATCACATTCAAACCTTCAGATATTCACAGTACATGTTCAGAAGTTAGGTACTAAGTTACTACTATCTCTAGGATAAACCACTAGAATACTGAATGGATACAGTTTAAAATTTTCGCTTCAATATCAAAGGCTTACGTGAAGGAATTCATGTTACACAAATAAATTTGGGGTTAAAATGCACTTAGATAGCTTTAGATGAAAAAATAACCCACACGGGTAGAGCACAAAACATCTAAGCATATACGTATCACATGAGCATATATCATAGTCAAGACATCAATTCATAGATTCATTTTTATTACACACAGTTTTATTAAGGTGGGAATACTCACCACTATACTACAACAACAAGAAATTTGAAACAGACTAGATCATAAAATGAAATGTGTGAAAGAGTATTGAGTCTTTTATACCCAGATCCTCAATGGTTCTACAACCTAAGTCCAAGAAATGATGCATTTGAATGTTTTCTTTGTACTCCCTCGGGATTTTCGGATAACCACCTAATCATTCCCTCTTAATGAAATTCAAACATTCATCCTGAGACTTGGTTGTGCTTTGTGTTCATCTTTCATGCAGATTCTACATTTCATTAAGACTAGGCTTATTCAAATTATCTTTATTATTATTATCGGGCTGCCTCCCGGTAGCGCTTTTGTTTAACGCCGTTTGCTCGACTAAATTAGTATTTACAAGTTATCAACCAAAATCAGAACTTAAGAAGATCAATAGCTTAAGAAAAATTAACAATGCGAGAACCAAAGAAATTAAATTGTCTAGAAACGTACCTCGTTTGGCTCTCGATGCCATATCCTCCCAGCCAGAGAATCTTCTTTTATCAGATCGTCGAACCATCTTCTTTGCTATTCCATAAAGTTCATCCATTGGGGAGTACACAAACCGGTCCGCGAAGAAAATTCATCCTCACGAGTGGACGAATGTAGTAATCCGGGACAGAGATATATTAACTATTACCAACTCTCCCGGTGGCTTTACTAAAGATGGCCAATCAATCTCTCGCTCCTCTAACTCTTGTCATCTCCAAATCTTGCACTTTTTCTTCGCGAACCGAATTATCAACCTCATTCTCACCCCGAACTTTTTCGTTGATAACATTTTCATCCCTAACCACCTCTATTGCACTTGTCTCTCGCCTCTTTCACATACCTCACTAATTCAATCAATTGCCCCACCTTGTCTTGAAGATTTCTTATAGCGAGAGTCGGTACTTACCTTGAACTCTCGCATGTCCAACGATCGCTCTTTCAAGATCCGGTTCAATCGTTCTAGTTGCTCTATTTGACCGTCGGTGAATTCTTCTTGTGGCATGGGGGCGCACCGATCATATTGACTTTGATTCATCGGAGGTGAGTAGTAGTCCTCTTGCCATTCCGGTACACAACGATCGATGGCCGAATATGGTTAAAGCTATCAACGTGCCGAGTATGAATACCGTAATCTCGATAAGCACCGGGGTTAGGACAACCCTCGTAATATTGTGGCTCATAACTCGAATAACCATAATTCGGTCCCGGTCCGCATTAGGCACCGATAATCCCATGAACCTTGGTTATTCTGCCGTCGTTGATACCGAGGCTCGACATGAACCGTTGTTGATAAGGTTGGTAGGGGTATTGTAGACATCCAATCATTCTTTTTTTTTTTTTTTTCGTTTTTTTTCGTAGAGAGTTTCATCCACATCCTTTCCATCTTTGTCTTCATCTAATATGATGTTAGTTCTTATTGGTGTTGCAATGCCAGCTGATTTCTCCATCCCAAACTTCTTGATTAATTCTCTTGTGTACTTGGTTTGGTGAATGAAAATCCCATTATCCATTTGCTTAACTTGTTGACCGAGAAAGTAATTCAGTTCTCCCATCATTCTCATTTGAAATTTGCTCTTCATCAAACTTGCAAACTTCTCACAGAGTAGTTAATTTTCTGATCCAAAAATGATGTCATCAACATAGATTTGTACTAGGAGAGTGCTTTCTTCTACTTTCATTCTGAATAGGGTTTTAACAATAGTTCCTTTTGTAAAACCATTATCCACCAAAAACTGAGACAGAGTTTCATACCAAGCTCTTAGTGCTTGTTTTAGTCCATAAAGAGCTTTTCTCAGTTTAAAGACTTTATTGGCTTGGTATTTAATTTCAAATCTCGGGGGTTGCTAAACATAGACTTCTTCTTCAAGTATCCCATTCAAAAATGCACTTTTAACATCCATCTGGTACACTTTGAATTTCTTGTGAGCTGCAAAGGCAAGAAATAGTCTGATTGCCTCTAACCTTGCAACTGGGGCATAAGTTTCATCAAAGTCTATCCCTACAGCTTGAGAATAACCTTTTCCTACAAGTCTGGCTTTATTTCTGACAATATTCCCATCTTCATCAAGCTTATTTCTGAAAACCCATTTAATTCCGATTATGTTGACATGATCTGGCTTGTTTACTAAATCCCAAACATGATTTCTCTCAAATTAGTTGAGTTCTTCTTGCATAGCCAAAATCCAATCTGGATCGTTTATGGCTTCTTCAATTTATTTAGGTTCAGACTGATATAGAAAGCAATCTATCATAGCATCTAGCTGATGTCTTATCCGAACACCTGCTTGGAAATCACCTACCACTTGTTCTTCAAGGTGATCTCTCATCCATTGATATACTGGGGGTTGCATCAAAGGGACTTCATTTTATTGAACTGGTTCTTCTTGAGCTTGATCATTTCCAGTTGGATCAGTTTCCCCTTGTTGTTGTTCAGTTGCAAGATCTGTTACTGGCAACAGAGGCAGACCTTGATCTGAAGAATCTGAAATCCTTAATCTTCCAATACCAATGAAAACCGATTCTGGAGTCTTGTCTAACTGAGGCTGACAAATTGGTTCTTCCTTGTCTTCAATTGTGTCTCCAGTAAATTTTGGTTCATCAAAAACCACATGTATTGATTCTTCATGCTTGAGTTTGCGTATGTTTAATACTCTGAATACTGACACTTAAGTAACCCAGAAATATTCCTTCATCAGATTTGGGCTGGAAAACCTTGAGCTGATCCTTTCCACATTATTATGGACAAAGCATTTGCTTTCAAAGGCATGAAAATATGAGACATTTGGTTTTCTTCCATTCCAAATCTCATAAGGAGTCTTTTCTTGTCTCTTGTTCATGAGAGCTCGATTCTGAGTATAGAAAGCTGTATTTACAGCTTCTGCCCAATATCTTTCTGGCAGTTTAGATTCACAAATCATCATCCTTCCAGCTTCGTTGAGTGTTCTATTCCTCCTTTCAGCTACTCTATTCTGTTGAGGTGTTGCTGTAGCTGCAAGCTGGTGTAGAACTCTGTTTTCTCCACAATACTCAATGATTATGTTGTTGAAAAATTATGTTCCTTTGTCCGATCTGATCTTGACTACTGTAACACTTTTCTGATTTTGGAGTCTTTTGAGAAGTTCTGTCAGTTGTTGCTTAGTTTCACTTTTCTTGGTCATGAAGATAACCCAAGTATATCTTGAAAAGTCATCAACCACCACCAAAGTGTATTTCTTTCCACTAACATTGATTGGTGTGATTGGTCCAAATAAGTCCATATGCATCAGTTCTAAAACTCTGGTTGTTGAATGCTGAGACTTAGTCTTGAAACTTGCTTTAGTTTGCTTTTCTTGCTGACATGCATCACACAAGCTGTCTTTCTTGTATGTCATCTCTGGTAGTCCAATCACCAAGTTCTTCTTGACTAACAAGTTGATATCATCAAAATTTAGGTGACTCGTTTATTGTGCCACAACCAGGCGAGTTCGACTTGGTGTGCACAATTAAAAAAGTTTCGAAAGCTGCTATAGACCAATCTACAACATACATGTTCTCTTCCCTTCTTCCAGAAAGAACTACCTGGAAAGCTGTTTCGCTGACGACAATGCAATACTCCTTATCAAAGGTAACTTTGTATCCCATATCACAGAATTGACTTGTGCTGAGTAAATTGTAGTGAATTCCTTCCACATAAGATACATTCTTGATTGTGAGTCCATTCCTGATTAAATTCCATAACCTTTTGTGTAACCAGGTTTATCTTTACTTCCAAAATTGACTCTTGGTCCATCTTTAGCTACAAAATCAGTGAGATAGTCCTTGCTCTTTGTCATGTGTCTAGAGCATCCACTGTCAAAGTACCAAATGTCCTGCAAAACAAATTAAAATGCTTTAGGTACCCAACTCTATTTGGGTCCATAGTGGTCAGTTGTCAGTAAAACTCTGGGCATATTTCCATAAGGTTTTCTTTGGAAATTGTTGCACTTATTTTCATATATATAAGCCACACTTCCATAATATCTTTTCTTGGATTGTGTCTCATTTATATGATTTCTCAGATCTTCTGGTTGAAACTGATTTCAAAAATGTCTTCTATTATTAAAAGCTGAATAATAACCATCATTCCTTTTATACTGAGGTCTAGACTGGCCTTTGTACTGAGACTTTTGCTGAGAACTGGGATAGGTCCTCTGCTGAGTCTTGGAATGAAACTTGTGATAAGTTTTCGGTCTGGAATGATTGTTGTTATCAGTTTTAATAGTAGATCTTAGATTTACTCTGATTTCTTAGATTTACTCTGATTATAATTTCTCTGGTTCTTGACTTGATCAGTTTTTGTAGATCTTGTAGTTGATCTACCATTTCTGTTTCCTTGAGGTACAGCTGATCTACCTTTTGATTTACCTTTGTTGGTCGGTGCAGCTGTCTTTTTAGAAAACTGAGTTGTCTTATGAGAGGCTGGCTTTACTGGTTAGCAATTTTCTCAGTTTGTGGAAGTTGATCAGCCACAAACTTAATACCAGTTTTGATATTAGGTTCAACAGCTTTGCTAGTTCCCTTCTTAGAAGATTGTTGTGTATCAAATTCTAAGCCAATTTTGACTCCATACGTCTTACCTGATTTGAATCCAGTAGCTAAACTTGATTGAGCTAAAGATTCAGTTACTGCTGCTGATGCATTAGGATGATACCGATTCTTCCTTTTATCAGTTCTATTTAGTTTCATCATGTTTAGTTCAGACTTCAATCTTTCAACTTCAAGAATTAGAACTTCTTTCTCAGCTTTAATTGATTCAGAACCAGTTTGGATGTTTACCAGCTGATTCATCAATTCGTCAAGTGTTTCTTCTAATTCTAGATTTTTTGGATTGGAGTCAGCAATCGAAGAAAATGCATTTTGCATGGAAATCTGAGATGAGGAATATTTAGAGTTAGATTCACATACTTCATTTGGATCCTCCATGTGAGCCATTAGAGCTGTGTCATCTGATAATCTTTCAGTGCCAGCTTTATAGTCTGACTCATCTCCAAGTAAAAGTGCTCTTCTGCCAGTTCGTCATTGCTGAGTCTTCTTACCAGTCAGCTCTGGACATCAGCTTTATAGTGTCCAGGATTTTTACAGTTGAAGCAGAGATACTCATCGTCTTTTCTCTTTTCAAGAGTCTTCTTGATTAACTTTTGAGTGACGGGATGTCCACTCTTCATTCTTCAAATTCTATTCATCATTAGGGCCATCTGCTTCCATCTCATCCAATTGCTGAAGATTGTTAGATGAGGTTTCTTTATTTTCATTTGAGGCTGCTGCGAGTGTTGTTGTTTTGCGTTCCTTCAAAGCCTTGATTATGTCAGCAGTGCTTGTGAAATCCTCGCTGAATTCATAAGCCTTCAGGTCTAAGAAGATTTTGAAGGAATCTTCTATATCAAGTCTTCTTGATTCTTCATTTGTTGTGACCTTCATTTTCCAGCACATGGGTAAAGCCTTCAAGATTCTTATGTTGATTTCTTTCTTGGTATACTCGGTCTTGAGTAAAGCTAGTTCATCCATTATGGCGCGGAAACTTGTTTCCATCTGATCAACGTTCTCGCTTGACTTCATCTTGAAATTCTCAAACTTCTGTTTTGCTACTGAGATCTTATTTTCTTTGATGGAGTCAGTTCCTTCACAAACCAATTGAAGTTTCTCCCACATTTCTTTTGCAGTAGTGCAATCCTTGACGTTCAGATACATATTTCTGTCAAGAGTTCTGAGTATGATATCCATGAAAACATTGTTCAAGTTGTTTCTCTTTATGTCATCACTGGTCCAATCGCTTTTAGGCTTTGGAACCCTAACTTGTTCACCATTGACAGTTTTCATGTGAGTGATCTAAATAGGTCCATCTGTTGGTTCCTTAAAAAGGCTTTGGTTAAGTTTAGAGGGGGGTGAATAAACTTAACACTTAAAACTTTTTGGAGTTGACAAACTCGGCAAGGTCAGTGTCTACTGACTATCAGTAGTCTGCTGACCACTCAGTAGTCTGCTGACTATTAATGTTACTAAATTTGTTACAGCGGAATATATTTAAATTAAGCCTTATTACTTGTTGTTAAAAAGATGATACTAAGTATTGGATACTCAGTAGTGTAAGTGTGTGATTCAGTTGCTAGTTTCAGTAGGTTGATGTGATCAGAAAGTAAATGCAAAAAGTAAAGTAGGCAAGATTTATAGTGGTTCACTAGAGATCCTTGATGTTGCAGTTACAAAAATCCCTAAGTTGTTTGTCCTTCACCAATGACTTTGGCTTCACAAACTGAACACTTGAAACATGTAGGATTGCTGCTCCAAAGTATTCCACATGTCCTTGAAGGGTAGGATTACCTCATCACCACCTCCACCACAAACAACATTTCTTGACACCCAAAAGATGCTTCTCTGTCTTCAGCAAACTTCTTGTAAAAGAAGGGTTGAATCAAGTAAGTGGTTCAGCTTTCATTAGCTTGATCAGTATGAAATGATCAGCAGCTTGAGGTCTTCAAGTGTGTATACTTGATGTAACTTGATAGTAGGTCACACTTGAAGAAATTTCTCGATCAGTAAATTTAAGCTATGTATTTGTCAGCAGGGTGATTTTCTTGATTAAGAACTTGATAGCATCGAATAGATTATTTGTTGTTCATCAATTTTCACCATCTGGAATCTGAGTCAGGACTCCTCTATTTATAGGTGTGAATCCTGTGACTTATGTTTGAATTTCAAACTAGCCGTTTCAGACTTGTCTCCATCTTGACTTGCTTTTTGTCTCTGTTCATAGTACTGACACTTTCAGTCAGCTTTTTGTCAGTTTCCAGACTGTCCACCCTTTGACTTATATCCATTGGATAAATCTCTAAATCTTTCCAACGTTCCTTTTATCTTGACCATTGATTTGTTGATAAAATCAAGGCTTGTAATCTAACCTTATCCATTTAATCTTCCAATGTAATTTTTTATTAAATCAAGATTTACATTCAGCAGATATTAAAAGTATATCAGTCTGCTGATGTAGATATCTATCAGCTGGTTTAGGTCTGTTGTGTTTCAACAACACTTCAGCTGACTATTTTACATCTAACTTTTTATTGTGAAGTTAGAGTACACCATTTTGAACATAACTATGTTCCAATCATCATTTAACATATGGAACTTAGACCTTGTACACAAGGTATATGTAATCAGTTTAGGTCATTACAGACTTCCCTAAATTCTGATTCCATATCCTTGACTTTAAATACTAAGTTTGATCCCTAAGCCTTCAATAACTGAGTTTGAACCCTCGGCCTTCAGTCTTCAATAGGTTCCAAGTTAGTCTACTGACCTAGACACTCTACTGACCTAGACAGGTCTGCTGATAAAGTCAGCTGACCTTATTACAGTGCTTGTTGATCAAACCAATACAAAAATCAAACTTTAGTAAACCTATACATTTAATGTAGACATCTTTTTGCCTTTGCTCTATAACAGCTAGTCAGGCACTCATCATTAAAACTTAAAGTATGTCCAACACCATCAGTGAGTACATCTATTATCTTATCATGAGAAGCTGCTAGAAAGGCCGGCAAACGACGTTTGTATTCATCAAATCTGTCCATGTTGCACATTAGCATCTGTCTGGCATACTGATTGGTATCCATTGTGTGAGAATGATAACTGGATTATGCAAAGACTAGAGACTGAAAACTAAGCTTTTTTAGGAGATCAACTAGTGGAGATAATTAGAGCAGGTGAGTTTTCAACAAAAGCTTGTTAAAGAACACTGCTCCGATACCAATTGTTGGTCCATTGGAAAGGCTAACACAAGTTTAGAGGGGGGGTGAATAAACTTGTCACCAAAAACTAGATCAATTAACAATTAAGGTTCAGTTTTAACTTGTGTGGAGTTGAGCTGACAGAGCTGAGTCTAAGTCAAACTGACTTATGCAAAACTAAGTCAACCGGAAGCGGATTTAAGTTTAAGCTTATCTTGATCTTGTTGATACTATAAGAAAAATCTAAGTATGCAAAACTGAATTCTGATGAATGTCAGCTTGTGAACTGTGTATGCTTGTAACAATCAGTTTCAGTATGCTGAATAAACAATTATAAATGCTGTAAAGTAAATAACAGAATGTAAATGCGTAAAGTAAGTAGAGCAAGAATTATAGTGGTTCCAGGTGGTGTAATCCTGTCAGTCCACTCTTCCCCAGTGATGTAGAAGGAAAATTCCACTAGAACTCCTTGAGGTACGCTGTTACAAAAAGTCCTAAACGATAGTCCTTGACTAATCCCTAGTGTCACTATCTAAACAACTAAAGAACAGGTTGAACCACTGGTCCTTAGAGGGATGTATTTCCTCTTCACCAGCTACACCACAAACACAGTCTACCCGACTGCAAACAACTGTCCATAGCAACTCCTTGACCGGATTGCTTCATAGTCTAAACCTTTGATTAAGAATCAAAGTTGGGCTGAGAATCAATAAATTGATTCTTGCTTGTGGTTCTTCAAAGTGTTGAAATATGGATATGATCGATGTAGCTTGAACACTTGAAGAAACCAAGAAATGATCTATTTTAGCACCAATAATGATAGCAATTCGAATGAACTAGACCAGAGAACAATAACGCTTGTAATCTTGTAAATTCCGTGTTTGATACTTGATGTCAAGTCCTCTATTTATAGTGTGACGTACAAAGTTCATCTTGCTTGAATTTGAACTGCTTCAACGTCTATATTTTCAGATGTCAGGTGTCAGTGACTGTTCTGACATGTCAGTTTCTCATCCAATAAGAATCCTTGAATTATAACGTTCAAATGTACTTTCAGTTGCTTGGATGGCTGACTATAAAACTGAATGTCCTGATCAGTTTTATACTGAGTATGTCAGTTTTCAGATTGTTAACTGACTTAGAGCATTAACTGAGTTTTTACTCTTCTTTAAAAATTCAGTACTCTATTTATCTGATTTTATGTGACTGAATCAAATTACACCATTCCTTATAAAGATAATCTAAGATATCATTGTCCTTATGATACTTAGGTCTTCTTCAAGATTCATAAAGTCAATTCAGGCCATCACAGACTTACCTAAATTCTAACTTTATAATCTCGGCTTAAACATCTTCATAACAAAGATTGAACCCTCAGTTCTTCAATCTTCTACAACTGAGTCTGTGTCCCTCAGTTCTTCAAATACTGAGTATGTTCCCTCAGCCTTCAGTTCTAGATAAGTCAACCGAGTTTATGACCCTCAACGAACTTACCTTCTTTAGTTCCAAGTGAGCTCCAGTTCTAGGTGTACATCTTCAGTCTTATGTCATGTTCCAGTTATCTAGATGATTTATAGTTTTCAGTTTTATGACACTTCTATCTATTACAGTGCTTGTCTGATATAACCTATACAATTATCAGACTCTAGTAAAAATTATACATTCAGTTCTAAACATATTTTAGCCTTTCACTATAACAACTAGCTTCAGCACTTCATCAATGGGGTGTAAACAAACATTTTCTTGAATAAGATGAATCATCATCAAAACTAAATTTTATTCCCAACAAGTGTTTTCATCATAAGTATTTTCTTGAATAAGATGAATCATCATCAAGTACTTTTTGATGATAAGGGGACAATGGTGACAGAACCACGTGAACTTTAAGGGGTTGTCTCAAGATACTTTACGGGTATATTCACTTCTTCTCAGCCGCCTATGCAGGACTTTGACGGAATCATATTTTCGTCTTTGGCTGATCAGCAGGTACAATGCTTGAGTGCGCCTTTCGGAGGATAAGGTTATTAGAGAACTCAAGAAACTCCTTGGACGGAGATCACAGGGACCAGATGGAATGCATGTACTTTCTATGTAGATGTTTTAGCATATTATCGGTGCTGATGTGATACGGATTAATCTGGGCATCTTGAATGATGGGGTGGACCCTATCCATCTTAACGCAACGTATATTTCTCTCATTCCAAAGGTGCCCTCACCGCACCAAGTGACTGATCTTCGGTCCATTGCATTGTGTAATTCAGTTTATAAGCTTCTGTCGGGGTTATTGTTGTTAGCAAGCTACTGAGTTTGTCACTTAAACTGTAAAACTGGTGGAACTCATCTGAAATTCTGTTGAGATTGATGGTCAACTGAATAAGTTTGCACAATTCTGTGAAAGTCAGTTTTGTGAAGTGAAACTGAGTTTCTTCTGAAAGTGGGTTTTTTGAGTTTTGGAAAAAAATTCAGTTTTGGCAAAAGTCAGTTTTACTGAAAGTGAGTTTCTAAGTTTACTGAGTTCTACATCTGAGTAGGTTACAAATATGAGAAAGTCAGCTTGAAGCTAGGTTTTGTCTGGTGGAGTCAGCTGGAGCTAGTACCACAAATGGGGCATTTATGACAATCCGACAGAGATCCTATTGCGGCTATGGTTTAGGGATTTATGTGTATAAATACCATCCATTGTAATCAACGCTGCGTGTGTTTTTTCAAGAGCGTGAAAAACTTGTGCATAATAAAATATCTCATTTTCTGCCCGTGGATTAGTCGGCACAACGCCGGATACCACGATAAATTGCCATGTTCTTTTTGTTCCTGTGTTTTATCAATTTCTGCCATATTTACTGTTAGATTGCATCTGTTTTATCTTTCTTCAAGTGCAAGTTTCGCGTCTGTGTTTTAACAAACTGGTATCAGAACGTAAGCTTCAAGATTTAGTGATATTTGCAGGTTGAACGGAGTTTATCTTCACCAGGACCGGTTACCGGTGCTAGGATTTTGTGATCAAATGTTTGTTCTTTAGCAAGAAGGATGTCAACAGTTAACGTAAAGATTGATAAATTTACAAGGATGAACAATTTCAATTTGTGACAAATCAAGATGCGGGCCTTGTTAAAACAACAAGGATTGTGGACTCCTCTATCGGTAAAGGGGATGCCAGTGCAGGAGATTACACTAGTCTGGAGGAGAAAGCATATTCTACCATCATGTTGTGCTTATCTGATGATGTTATCATAGAAGTTGTTGAGGAAGACACCGCTGCTAACTTATGGTCAAAGCTTGAAACTCTATATATGACTAAGTCATTGACCAACAAGTTGATGCTAAAGCAGAGGCTGTTTAGCCTAAGGATGCATGAGAGGACTCTGCGGAGAGATCATCTTGGCCAGTTGAACACAATATTACTTGATCTCAGGAATATTGATATGAAGATTGAGGATGAAGATGCATCTCTGATTTTGTTTGTACCACTACCAGCTTCTTATAAGAACTTTGTGCAGTCCTTCACATTTGGGAATGATACAGTTGTCTTCGAAGATGTGAGGTCTTCTTTACATGCCAGGCAGCTGAGACATAAGGTAGTTGGGACAGATAATCAGGCTGATTGGCTAGTTGTCAGCACCAGTAGTGGTTAAGAATGTGGACTGTCTAGGAAGAAAAAATCCAAGAAGACGGAGTCCAAAGGTCCTAAATCCATAGATGTCTGCATTTACTGTAAGAAGCAGGGACATCGGAAGTCCAACTGTCCAAATAAAAAGAAACAGCAGGAGAACAGATCTAGAACAGATGCTATTGCATCTGAGTTTGATTTAGAGGACGACATGGTTCTAGTAGCAGGAGAGTCAGCACATCATGCTGATGTGTGCATTCTTGACTCTAGGGCATCTTATCATATTTGTCCACACAGAGAGTGGTTCTCAGGTTATCAGTAACTAGATGGTGGTCATATAGTTATGGCAAACAACAAGGCCTGCAAGATAGTTGGGATTGGCTCGGTTAGTTGAGGACAGAGAATGGTAAATTATGTACGTTGAGTGAAGTTAGACATGTTCCACAGATGACCAAGAACTTGGTATATCTCAGTCTTTTAGACAACAATGGATTCAGTTTCTAGAGTGAAAACGGAAAACTGAGCGTCTACAAAAACTCAGTTTCAGTTCTTAAAGGAGTCAAAAGGGGAACCTTGTATATTTTGCAAGGATCTGCTTTGTCTGGATCTGCTAAAGTTCACCAGTCACAGCTTACAAAATTGTGGCATATGAGACTAGTCATATAGGTAAAAAAGGGATGCTGATTCTTTCTCAGAATGATCTTCTTGGGGGATGTAAGGTCAAGAATATGAACTTTGTGAGCATTGTGTGTTTGAGAAGATTCATAGGGTCAGGTTCTCAGAAGGGGTACACAACACAAAGTCATCACTTAACTACATCCATTCTGATTGTTGGGGCCATCAAAGGTGGAGTCATTCAGTGGTCATAGATATTTTGTGTCCTTTATTGATGACTATTCAAGAATGACTGGGGTGATGCATTCAATAAATTCAACCAGTGGAAGGCTCTAGTTGAAAATCAATTGGGGAAGAAGATCAAGAGGCTTCGTACAGATAATGGTCTGGAATTCTGCTGGTCTGATTTTGATGAGTTTTGCAGAAATGAGGGTATTGTCAGGCATCACACAGTCAGGAATAATCCTCAGTAGAATGGGGGTAGCTGAGAGGCTAAATCAAACTCTTTTAGAGAGGGCAAGATGCATGCTCTTTAATGCTTGTTTGTCAAGGAGATTTTAGGCAAAGGCTGTAAGTACAGCTTGCTACTTAATCAACAGGTGTCCTCACACATGGATCAATTTCAAGACACCAGTTAAGATGTGGTCAGGAAAGCCTGCTGATTACTCAGTTCTAAGGGTTTTTGGAAACACAATTTACTATCATGTCAGTGAAGGAAAGTTGGAACCAAGGGCCAAGAAATGAGTGTTTATAGGATATGGTGATGGGGTGAAATGTTATAGAATATGGTCATCAGTAGAGAACGGAGTTATTCTAAGCAGGCATGTTGTTTTCGATGAGAATTCTATGATTAGCTCATCAGTGGGGAGGATAACTGAGACTGAAACCAATGTGGAAACTAAGAAAACTGATAGTAAGATGGAGCTTCAGGTGAAGTCAGGTGAGATGCAACACTCAGCTGAACAAAGTCAGTTTTTATCTGATCTCGTTACTGAACCAGAATTGAATCCAAGCCAGTCAGCTGAACAGGGGTCAGTTGAGCATCAAACTGATATTGGTCAGCAAAGTATAGTTGTCAGTAGAGCTAAAAGATCCAATGTTGGGATACCTCCCAAAAGGTATGGTTTTGATGATTTTGTTGGATATGCACTTCAAGTTGCAGAAGAAGTGGATGGTTTTGAACCTTCTACTTACAGGGAAGCAGTGACATGTTCTGAGTCATCTCAATGGCTTGCTACCATAGGAGATGATATGGAGTCATTACTGAAGAATCAGACTTATGATATAGTTAATCATCCAGCTGATAGGAGAGTTGTTACTTGCAAGTGGATCTTCAACAGAAGGAGTCAAGTATAAGGCACGTTTGGTTGCAAGAGGGTTCAGTCAGAAAGAATGGTGGACTTTAAGTGTTACTAGCAATGGTGGCACGACAAGACCTTGAACTTGAGCAGTTAGATGTGAAGACAGATTTTCTACATGGTGAGGTAGACAAAGATATATACATGACTCAGCTAGAGGGATTTCAAGTTCCTGGTAAAGAAGCACTTGTGTGTAAGCTGAAGAAGTCCTTGTATGGACATAAGCAGGCTCCTAGACAGTGGTAAAAAAAATTTGACAGTTACATGATCCAACTGTGTTATAGCAGAAGTCCTTATAATTGTTGTGTTTACAATAGTCAGCTGAAAGGTGGATCGTACATCTATCTTATTTGTAAGTGAATGATATGCCGATAGCTGCAAGAAAGAAGTCTGATATTCAGAATCTGAAAGGCCTTCTTAGTGGTGAATTTGAAATGAAAGATTTGGGTGCAACCAAGAAAATTTTAGGGATGGAGATCTGGAGAGATAGAAGTCAGAAGAAACTATTTTTATCTCAGCAGGGCTATATACAGAATATTTTGACCAAGTTTGGTATGTCAGCTGCAAAGCCAATAGATACTCTTTCAAAATCAAATGTTCATTTGTCAGTTTATGCTTCATAGTCAGCTGTGGAGGAGGAATATATGTCAAAAGTTCCCTCTGCTAGTGTAGTTGGCAGTCTGATGAATGCCATTGTCACGGATTTATCTAGCACAGCAAACAAGTAATAAATATTTATAAATCCGGTTTCCCTCAAGTATAAGGATCGTAGTAAAGAGGTTGATACCGGGTCGATCTTACGGGGAACTAAACGATTGTGATTCTAGCTTTTGTCTAACCTAAACTATGTCACGAAACTAGTCTAAACAGTGAATAAACATCGAACAAAACAGAAAATAAAACTAGACAGAGGATATAATCCAAAGCTAGGAAGGATACGGGCTGCGAACCAATTCAATACTAAACTAAACTAAGATGCAAATAAAGGTAAACTACCTAAACAAATTCAAGTTTTAAGGATTTAAATCAAGTGTGTAATGAACAAACGAGGATTGATCCACCTATCCAACAAGCATTGATTTCCTATCTCGATTATGTTGTGGTTTTTATCTAGGTTGTGATTCACCTTATCTAAACATGAACCCTAATTCCTTAGAAAGTTCATCTATTAATCTATTATCTTCCAATGCAAGATTAACGTGTTTCCTAACCAAAGGTGCAAACTTTATGCTTGTAATCTAGCAATTAAACCTATTAACTTCCGTTATGATAGATTCGAATTACTACTCTTATTCATGATGATCTAGGGTTTATTAAGATTTCCATCAACAATAAACAATCACACATGCGAGATCTTCCGATATAAAAGCAATTAAACGTAATAAACATGAATAAGAAACAACCTTTAAATAAAAACTCACAAGTATAACCGAAGAAAACGAAATCAACAATCGTTGGATGGCTTCACAATACTCGTTTGATGAAGCTTTTAGCCTCTCGGACATCCTCGCAACTCAAATTTGTATAAACAGTGCATAAAAAGTAACTAGTTCAATCTAGATCTAAAGTGCATAAAAACTGGAATAAAAAGGAGAAAAACGCAGCCTAAAGCCGCCCCTAGGTTTAGGGTTTTGAATATATGATGTATGGTATCTTTTGTGTGGAGAAACAGCCGACTATATATAGATTTTAAAGTCGGTTTCAGCAAGTCGGCTACCGGACGCCCGTCTGGATCCTTGAACGCCCGTCCATTCTTCATATGAACTTCAAATCGGGCCGAGTCATGATCAGACGCTCGTCCAACCAGCGTCCACTCCGCGTCCAAACTTCCCGAATCAACTTTCCATCCCTGGACGCTCGTTCAGTTTCAAGCAAACGCCCGTCCACTGGACGGGACCTGGACGCCAGTCCAATATGACTGAATTTCTATTTCTTGATCTCTATCTCTTTTTCATCTTGTCAATGCCTTCATTATCTCTTTTAATCATCATTTGAGCCTTGAAAAATGTGTCTACATCATATAAAAACACCACAAAATGTAATATCGCTCAAATAATCGTAAAAACATAATTAAAGCACATAAATCAACCTATTTTGCAATTAACTCTTTTGAAATATCATTTACTCAATATATTCATTAAACACATGCTTCCTATGCAATTTAGTACGAATACGGGGAAGAATATCATAGAATATGCTTCCGGTCGCCTCCCGGTCTTAATGTCCATGCCACATCCGGGCAAACTCTCAGTCTCAACTCCTCCAAGGGATCCTGCCCCAAACTCTGCCTATGTAAAATCTCCTCCTTATAATCTCTACCCTCAAAAGCCGCCAACCCATACTTTGCATTGATCACCTCCGGCGTAAACGGAACTTGGACTCCTCGAACCACAACTACCTTCGTTTCCAAGTCGGTTTTTGAACAATTGGCATAAAACTCCCGAACCAAGGAACTATTGACCGGGGTAGTTGGAATCGTCATCAAAGCGTCCCATCTCCGATCCTTAAGCAACTTAATGAAACCCGGATCGACCTTTGCCTCTAAAGTGGCCCTTTCTATCAACATCGTCCTCGAGAAATAGTGATGTTTATACATATCGTGAGCTCTAGGGTTCACGAACCGACGAGGTAAGGGCATAGGAGGTACGGTCTTGGCTCTCTTTCTAGGTGGAGCAGCCCTAGGTTCAACCGGCACATCCTCACGGGTAGCTTCTACGGTGTCCTCAGCCCTAGACGAGGCTCCGCCTTTCTGAGCTCTAGGCATCCGTACTAAAGGAATATCATCGTCCGTCTCAGAGTCGGAGGTTGGTTCATCTCTTAAAGTTGCCCTAGTTTGGGTGGCTCTAGGGGGTTGCTCCCGAATACTCACACCCCGGTTAGGATCAACCAAGGTCGGATCAAACTCTTTTCGCTTTTTCCCCGCCTCCCTAGCCACTTCCTTCCCGTGCCTTTTCATGACTGCTTTCTTATGAACCATTTTCAAGCTTAGACTAACCAAAACAACCCCGATTCACAACAAGATACCCGTTTAACATCCAAAGCGGGATTTCAAATCAACCAAACCACAACCACAACCATAACCATCACCAAACAACCCCAATTCATCACCCATCACAACACCATATCACCAAAACAAAGCAACAAGAACAAAAAAAACAGAAAAAACCGAATTAAGGCAATATTCAAGTGAACGAGCCGACCCGAAGATCGTACTCGCAAAAACGTGAATAAAAACTAGAAATTTTGCTACGAACTTACCAAGTAGGGTGAGTAGATGTTGTGTCAGTTTGAGATTTATTGTGTCAGTTTGAGTGCAATGTGTCTAGCCAAGGATCAGATTCATCATGAGAGAACCAAACATATTGATGTGAGATATCATTTTCTGAGAAATGTGAAGAGGGTTGTAGTGAAAATGATCAGCACCAAGGAAAACCCTGTTGATATGCTTAATAAACCAGTTCAACAAAGAAAGTTTCAGTTGTGTCATGCTTAACATTAAAAGCTTATAATCAGTTTTCTGGAAACTCAGTTGAGGCCAGGTCAGCTGTGTGGATTATGTGGAGAAGTCTAGTACAAGTACATCCTGACATTGACGAATTCATCTGGTACAAGTACATCTGATTATGCAATCTAGTTGATTGTGAATGAGAGTTCAAGTCAAGGTGGAGATTTGTTAGCAAGCTACTGAGTTTGTCACTTAAACTCTAAAACTGGTGGAACTAATCTGAAAGTCAGTTGAGATTGATGGTCAAATGAATAAGTTTACTCAGTTTTGTGAATGTCAATTTCATGAAGTGAAACTAAGTTTCTTCTGAAAGTGAGTTTTCTGAGTTTGGGAAAAAAAGTCAGTTTTACTGAAAGTGAGATTTCTGAGTTACTGAGTTCTATGTCTGAGTTGGTTACAAATCTGAGAAATTCAACTTGAAGCTGAGTTTTGTCTGGTCGAGTCAGTTGGAGCTGGTACCACATCTGGGGCATTTATGACAATCCGACAGAGATCCTATGGTGGCTAGGGTTTAAGGATTTGTGTCTACAAATATCATACGTTGTAATCAACGCTGCGTCTGTTTTTTCAAGAGCGTGAAAAACATTGTAACTTTTGTGCATAATAAAATATCTCCTTTTCTGCATGTGGATTAGTTGGCACAATGCCAGATACCACGTTAAATAACCGTGTTCTCTTTGTTTCTGTGTTTTATCAATTTCCGCCATATTTACTGCTATTGTATATGTTTTATCATTCTTCAAATGAAAGTTTCTCGTCTGTGTTTTAACAATTGTGAACCGGCTGAAAACGGTGATTAATGATGTGATCTCCAAAAATCAAAGTGCATTTATCTCGGGTATGATCATCACGGATAATGAGATCGTTGCGTTCGAGGCCTTTCATTCTATGAAAGCTGGAGAATATGGTTGTCATAATCATGCAACTATTAAGTTGGATCTTGCTAAAGTTTTTGACAGGGTGGAATGGAGCTATCTCTATTGATTTATGCACCAAATGCAGTTTTCAGTTGGTTTTATTGGCCTAGTTCGTCGATGTGTTACCTCAGTTACCTATAATGTTCTTGTCAATGGGAGGCCAGGCCGCACGATCATTCCCTCTCAAGGTATTTGGCAGGGTGACCCATTGTCGCCTTTTCATTTTATTATTTGTGCGGAAGGCCTCACTGCTTTGATGGATCATGCGACGCGGGTGGGATCTCTGTGAGGAATATCCTTTAGAAGATAGACAGAGGTTCAACTTTATCACCTAACTTTTGCAGATGACAGTATGATGTTCTTTGAGTATGCCGAGGGTGTATTGAAGACTCTTCCTGACCTCTTCCACAATATAGCACTTTGTCACGGCAATAAATCAATTATCACAAATCTAGTCTTTATTTTAGCAAGGGCTATAAGGTGCCATTTACCATTATTGCAGAGGTAGAACGATATATCAGATAATTCTTCAAGGGTGACACGAAGATTAAAAAGAAAGTTCATTGGCATAATTGGGTAACTTGTTGTCTACCGAAGAACCTAGGTGGTTTGGGGTTCCGGACTTTGGAGTGGTTTAATTTAGCCTTGCTCGTTAAGAAGGCTTGGTGCTCGTTAGTCACTCCAGTATCGCCACCAAGGCAAGTTCTTCATGCGAAATATTTCTCGGACTCTAGCATTCTTTCGGCACCACTTGTGCATTGACCTTCATTCTTATGACGAAGCATATTGAGGGTAGAGATTTGTTGTTGATGGGGCTGTAGTGGGTCATTGGATATGAGACCTCTATTTTTGTATATCATGATGCGTGGAAGTCTAAGGCCCGTCCTTTCGTATCCCTTTTGCGTCATATGTCTTGCCTATGGGTAGCTAAGTGGTGAATTTGATTCAGAGTGGTAATAAGCAGTGGAATATACCGTTGATTATGTAGTCTTTTCACCCGTGGAAGGCAGATGCTACTTTCCACATATCGATTACGGGAGGGACTCATCTAGATATACGTATTTGGCATTACGATCACATGGGACTTTACTCAGTGAAGTCTATTTTTTGGCCTTACATCTTTATGTGGGAATTCAATTGACTTCCCAGGCTTCTTCTTCTTCGGGGCCAGACAAGATTTGGCGGGATGTTTGAAAAGTAATGGCTCCTCCAAGCATCCATCATTTTCTTTGGCGGTGTTTGCAGGGCTGCCTGCTTGTAGGTGAGAACTTAATCAAGCACTAATTGGGAAATGGAGTTTTCCTAGCTTGTGGAATGGACAGAGAGACCATGTGCCAAGTTTTATTTGAGTGTGAATATGCTAGGGCTATTTGGAGTGCTTCACCATTTCGGGACTGGCTGCCTTGAGTTGTATCGGGATTTTGAGAGTTCTTTGGTGCTATCCTGGATCAGTACCATGAGGATGATATTTTGTTTTTTTGTGTGGCTATTGTGGAATTTATAGAAGGCCAGGTGTGGGGGTGTATGGGAAATCAATTATCACAAATCTAGTTTTTACGGTCTTCGATTATACTTTTGTCTGGATAAAGATCTTCAGCATGTGAGAGAAGCTGCTAATAAATAGTGAGAGAGTCGCCTTCGAATATCATATCAAAAAAACCATGAGATCGTATAGAATATAACATGGTATATTGCGAGGGCTTCCCCTATAATCATGTCATGTGCTTCATCAAGATTTAACGAAAAGCAGTTGGTAATTATTCCTTTAGAATTTCTCAAAATACCATCAATTTTTGTCTCTCTACTTCCAAAGGCTGCATCAACATTGAATTTCACACAACCTTGGTCCGTGGGTGACCAAACGGATGATAGCAGGACATGCTCTTTTGGGGTGTGAAAAATCTCTAAAGCCTCGTGATATTTATCAGCTAACCTCCATGATGGTGGAATTTAAGAGGCGATAGACATCCATGTCTTATTCTTCTCCATATATATAAGAGCATCTTGCTTTCAAGACCTTCCGCATAATGCAATTTATTCGCGAGATTTCAACCTATTTTCTTGTGTAATTCAATTTCCCAAAGACCTCAAAAAACAAGCAGACTTGCACGTTACATAAGAATTTCACCGATTGGTATTCTTTCCATATAGCAGTAGAAATATCACATTCGAAAACACAATGCCAAGTATTTTCATTGCGCCAATAATAGACTTCGCATATTCCATTCCCAACCCCTCTACTGCAAAGGCCACCAGGTGTAGGTAGAGCTTTGTTTAAAATTTTCCAAATAACATGATTGGGTCTTGGCTTGAAGTTTCATTGCCAGATACGGTTCCATATATTGAATCTAGAAGAAGACGATGCATTACCGCTTCCGGCCGAAAATGACTTGAGCTTTTTAGCCAAGTGGTAACCAGTTTTCACAAAATAGATACCATTGCTAGAAAAATGCCACATAAGTTTTTCTGGAGATCTACTATGGGATAAAGGAATGCTTAGAATTTTCTCCGCTTCATAAGGGTTAAAAATTCCCCTTACCAAATCAATCTGCCACTTCCTGGTTACTTGATTTATAAGAGTACAAACTGATTCTTGAGATAATTCCTCGGATAACAAATGAGCACGGAAAGTGAGGAGGCATGACAACCACATATCCTTACCGATTTGAATCGTGTCACCTTTCCAACTCGCCATCGTATACCATGACGAAGAAAGTGTTGCTGATTTAAGTATAATCACAAGCCGTTGAAGTAATCGGGGTTTAGTACAAGGATGGATATACTCGTAACACTTAATAATAAGTTTGGAGGTGCGGAGTGCATGCTTATATAAGTGTATATGAGTATACGGATGGAAAATAAGCAAGTATAGTTCGAGAAAATCACTTAAAGGACCGGAAAACCAGTTAAAGGACCAAAAATCAGCTTTTGGTGAAACAGAGTGACAGGCACCCGCCTGTGGAACTTCAGCATGCCTAAAAGTTGAACAGAAAGTTTTGGGGTTTGCTGATGATCACAGGCTGGCCACAGGCGCCCCCCTGTGACCCGAAAACTGATTTTTAGGCACCTCTTGGTCCTTTTAAGTGGTTATAACCAAGTGATACCTTTTCACTTAGGTTGTAACCTTAAAATACGAACTTGTAACTTATTTTCTCTGCAATCCAAGTACTATAAAAGGTCTTTTTACATTAATAACAAATGTATGCATCCTTGATCAAGTCAAAAACATCTAAACACTTCATAGTAATCTTTTGATCTATATTGTCCTAGACAAAAGGCAAGGCTCTCAGTCTGTATCTCACTTAAATTATTCGTGATACTCCGGACAAGTTAGGGGTCGAATAAATTTAAGAAGGACAGCGATATAAGCATGACTGCGAGGATCCGTTCTTCATAAAATTTACAGGTTTTTCAAAGCATTGGTGATCAATCAAGACCCTCAAAACTACAACAATCTTCTTAAATTTATTGTTTTGATCATAATGGTGAATGCAAAGGACATGATGATGAATTTCGGGAAACTTGACAAGTTCGAAGGAGTTGATTTCTGGAGGTGGCAAAGGAAGATGCATTTCCTTCTCACAACATTGAAAGTGGTGTATGTTCTTAGCACAGAGATACCAGAAGTCGATGATGATGCACCTTTGGAGGAATTACGAAGGAGAAACAAGTGGGAAAATGATGACTACATATGTCGTGGTCATATCTTGAACGGTATGTGTGATTCGTTATTTGATATTTATCAACATCTTGCATCTGCAAAAGAACTTTGGAATGCACTAGAAACCAAGTATTTGAATGAAGATGCATCTGCTAAAAAGTTTCTAGTCAGTAATTTCATGAAGTACATGATGGTAGACACACGGTATGTAATGGAACAATTTAACGAACTTCTACGCATGCTAGGACAATTTGCACAGCATAAGATGGAAATGGATGAGGCCATTTCAGTGTCTAGTATCATTGATAAGTTACCACCATCATGGAAAGATTTTAAGCATTTGTTAAAGCACAAAAAGGAAGAACTCTCCTTGGTTGAACTTGGTAGCCATCTGCGCATTGAAGAATCCCTCAGGGCGCAGGAGGGGGTTAAAACCAAGGGCAAGGAAATTGATGAATCCACTTCCATTCATGTGATGGAGGCTGAGGAGAATTCTAAAACTAACAAAGGGAAATACCATGGCAAGAAAAAGAAAAAGTCAAATGACAAAGAATCCGGAAAAAGGCCAAAAGGGGCCTGTTGGATTTGTGGTAAGACAGGACACTACAAGGCTGATTGCCGAGTTTGAAAGAATGGTAAAGGCAAGGGTCCAGAGCAAGGGTCGAAAGACCAAGGACCACCACATCATCAAGGTCAGAATGTTAATTATGGTGTTAATTCGGTTATGAATTATGTGCCATTTCTTTCTGAAGCTTTTTATATGCAGGATGATGATGTTACGTGGTGGATCGACTCGGGAGCAACAAGACATGTATGCAAAGATCGACGCTGGTTTGAAGACTTTGAACCAGTGAACGATGGATCTATCTTAAAGATGGGAAACGAGTCGAAAGCTGTAATTTGTGGCTTTGGAACAAATACTTTAAATTTTAGTTCTGGGAAATCTGTAAAACTATTTAATGTTTTATTTGTGCCATGCATTCGGAAAAACCTTGTTTCGGGTTCTTTGTTGTGTAAATCGGGCTACAAACAAGTTTATGAGCCCGATAGGTTTATTTTGTCTAAACATGGTATTTTTGTTGGTTTTGGCTATTTGTATAATGACATGTTTATGGTTAATGTTGTTAATAATAAAGTTAATCAAGTTATGCATATTTCTGATGTTAATATTTCAAAGTTATGGCATGCACGATTAGGACATGTACATTACAAACGTATGCATGTTATGTGTAAGAATGCTTTGATTCCCCCTTTTGATATCAATATGGATAAGTGTACTACTTGTATGCTTACTAAGATTGTAAGACAACCTTTTCATGGTGTTGAAAGGTCGTCTACAATTTTGGAACTTATCCATAGTGATTTGTGTGATCTTTATGCCACACCTTCTTTGGGAAATAAAAAATATGTTGTTACTTTTATAGATGATCATACTCGCTTTTGTTATGTATATTTACTTAATACAAAAGACGAAGCACTTGATAAGTTTAAAGTGTATAAAAGTGAAGTTGAATTGCAAGTAAGTTCAAGTATCAAACGTTTTCGTACCGATAGAGGTGGAGAATACTATGATCCAACCTACTTCGGGTTGTGTGGTATTATACACGAGGTTACTGCACCGTATACGCCACAACAAAATGGCTTTGCGGAAAGGAAGAACCGTACTCTAAAAGAGATGGTAAATTCCATGTTATCCTACTCGGGATTGAGCAGTGGATTTTGGGTTGAGGCCATGTTAACGGCCTGTTATCTACTAAACAGAATTCCTAATAAAAGGAATTCTGCTACCCCGTATGAACTTTGGTTCAAAAAGAAACCAAACTTGAGTTACTTAAAAGTTTGGGGCTGCGAGGCGGTTGTTAGACTTCCCGATCCTAAAATTAAAACTTTAGGAGAAAGAGGCATCGATTGCATTTTCATTGGATATGCAAGTCATTCAAAGGCTTATAGGTTTTATGTTATAGAACCTAGTGATTCCGTGGCTGCACATTCGGTTATAGAATCACGAGATGCTATCTTTGATGAGAATAGATTTACATCTATTCCTAGACCAAAGGCCATTGCTCCTACGATAGTTGGAGTAGAGAATGTGGAGAATAATGATTCTCAAGTTGAGTCTCCTGAACTTCGAAGAAGTAAGAGGGCTAGAATAGCAAAAACATTTCCACCAGATTTTGTTACTTACTTGGTGGAAGGTTCGAGAAATGAAGTTGGATATCAATACTCATATTGCTACAATATTGAGGATGATCCAAGAACATTTTCTGAGGCGATGGGATCTCAGGATGTATCATTTTGGAAAGAAGCCATCAATGACGAGATGGATTCTATAATGGGTAATAATACGTGGATTCTTACGGATTTACCACATGGTTGCAAACCATTAGGTTGAAAATGGATTTTCAAAAGGAAAATGAGAGTCGACGGTACTTTTGATCGATATAAAGCCAGGTTAGTTATACAAGGCTTTAGGCAAAATGAAGGTATCGATTACTTTGATACTTATGCTCCCGTTGCTAAAATCTCCTCAATCAGGTTATTGATTGCCTTAGCCGCAATTCATAACTTGGTGATCCATCAAATGGATGTTAAAACAGCGTTTCTAAATGGAGATTTGGATGAGGAAATATACATGAAGCAACCAGAAGGATTTATTATGCCCGGTAACGAGCATAAGGTATGTAAACTTGTAAAATCATTGTATGGACTTAAAAAAGCTCCTAAACAATGGCATCAAAAGTTTGATGAGGTTGTCTTGGCTAGTGGATTTAAACTCAATCAGTCGGACAAGTGTATTTATAGTAGATTTGATGAAACCGGTAACGGTGTGATAATCTGTATATATGTCGATGACATGTTGATTTTTGGTACGAACCAAAATCAGGTTGATAAGTGTAAAGAACTCTTATCTTCTAGATTCTCTATGAAAGACATGGGGGAGGCAGATGTAATTCTTGGTATTAAAATCAAGAGAAATCAGGGAGGATTTTCACTAACACGATCTCATTATATTGAGAAAGTGTTGAAAAAGTTTAATTGAGAAAATTGTACTCCGACAAATTCTCCCATGGAGCCTCATGAGAAGCTTGGACCTAATAAAGGTGAAACAGTGAATCAACTTGAATATTCACGAGTCATTGGTTGTTTGATGTATGCAATGACTAGTACACGACCGGATATTGCATTTGTGGTTGGAAAACTAAGTAGATATACGAGTAACCCAGGTAAATGTCACTGGAGAGCGGTTGTTCGTGTATTGAGATATCTAAAGTCTACCAAAGATTTTGGTTTGACTTATGTTGCATATCCTTCGGTGATTGAAGGATACTCGGATGCTAGTTGGATATCTAATGTAGAAGATCATTCTTCTACAAGTGGATGGGTGTTTGTTTTAGGTGGAGGCGCCATTTCTTGGGCTTCTAAGAAATAGACATGTATATCTAGCTCGACTATGGAGTCGGAGTTTATTGCCTTGGCAGCAGCCGGTAAGGAGGCGGAATGGCTTAGAATTTGATTCATGAAATTCCTTTATGGCCTAAACCAATATCACCAATATCTATCCATTGTGATAGCTCATCTACACCTTTATCTAAAGCATATAGTCATGTGTATAATGGTAAGTCACGACACTTAGGCGTTAGACATAGCGCGGTACGTGAGTTGATCTCTCACGGGGTGATATCGGTTGTGTATGTGAGATCTCAAAGAAATTTGGCCGATCATTTGACGAAAGGATTGGCTAAGGACTTGTTACAAAAGTCGGTAGTCGGGATGGGACTACAACCCGTATAAGTTTCGAATATGGGACGCCCAATTTCCCTTTGGTACAATGCCTTAGGCTTAATTCAATGTGGTAAGCCCTGTTTTTGGAAACTTGAGCACATGTATTAATCCCGAAGGTATGTGCTGTTTACCTGTGAGATTAGGTTGAAGTGTTATCTTCTTAATGAATCTTATAAAAGTGCTAATGCAGGTACACGGTAAACTAAAGATTCACCTATATAAGTATGAAGTATGGCCGCTTCAAGGAAAGTTGGGTTGGCTTTCTAAATGCTCAAGAATGGATATGGACACAAGGCCGGTTTTCAAAGAATGGTGTCAAGTATAATACTATGAAGTAGTTTCAATTCATGTGTATTGTTATGTACATGTATTCAAAATGTGTAAAGGGGTTCAATGCTTAGTCACACCCCAATACTCGAATATTTGCGTGTAATAATACTAGATGGAAATTCAATCTTCGTGACATTTTCATTGAATCATGAGTTGGTTTTTTTTGTGACTGTTTTGTTTTACTAAACCAAGGATTACACTTAAATGGGGGAGGATTGTTGGTGATTTAAGTATAATCACAAGCCGTTGAGGTAATCGAGGTGTAGTACAAGGATGGATATACTCGTAACACTTAATAATAAGTTTGGAGGTGCGGAGTGCACGCTTATATAAGTGTATATGAGTATACGGATGGAAAATGAGCAAGTATAGTTCGAGAAAATCACTTAAAGGACCGGAAAACCAGTTAAAGGACCAAAAATCAGCTTTTGGTGAAACAGAGTGACAGGCGCCCGCCTGTGGAACTTCAGCATGCCTAAAAGTTGAACAGAAAGTTTGGGGGTTTTCGATGATCACAGCGGCCACGGGCGCCACCGTGACCCAGCGATTTTTAGGTACCTCTTGGTCCTTTTAAGTGGTTATAACCAAGTGATACCTTTTCACTTAGGTTGTAACCTTAAAATACGAACTTGTAACTTATTTTCTCTGCAATCCAAGTACTATAAAAGGTCTTTTTACATTAATAACAAATGTATGCATCCTTGATCAAGTCAAAAACATCTAAACACTTCATAGTAATCTTTTGATCTATATTGTCCTAGACAAAAGGCAAGGCTCTCAGTCTGTATCTCACTTAAATTATTCGTGATACTCCGGACAAGTTAGGGGTCGAATAAATTTAAGAAGGACAGCGATATAAGCGTGACTGCGAGGATCCGTTCTTCATAAAATTTGCAGGTTTTTCAAAGCATTGGTGATCAATCAAGACCCTCAAAACTACAACAAAAGTTCTCTACCCATGAGAATACTCATTCATATAGCAGACATATGGTCCGTGATAAAGGTGTCTTTGAACTCCTTGATTTCAAAATATTTTGATTTCAGGATTTGTTCAGAGATGGTATTAGGTTCCTTTCGGATACGCCATGCTTGCTTAGCTAACAAAGTGAGAATAAAGCACTCTGAATCTCATAAACCAAGACAAACCTTAGATTTACGTTTAAAATACACTTCTCAGGACTTCCAACATGTTTTATATTTCTCCTCAGTGGATCCCCGGTTTGATTTTTCAATGTCCATAATGAGAGATTTTGAAACACGATAAATCCTAAAATGGACAAAGATTGAAAACTAAAAATGAGTGCAAATAGATTCAATAACAATAAGGCAAGGCAGTGATTAAAATCACATAAGATATATACCCCAAGATAGTGATTAAACTCAAATATGATACATGCCCAAGTAGTTATATTCACCACAATTTATTCGATTGATCATTAATGTAAAGTCTACTTTTTTTTTTGGTTCTAGTCACTGTTTGATTTGATAATTTGTTTGAGCTATTAGAGTGTTTTGATGATAATCATAAACGATCTTGATCATTTTAGAAGAATTAGTATACTGCTTAATACACCACGTAATGCCTAAATTACAAATGCGAATTTGTTTGTTTGGTAAGTAACATTAGAACACTCGTAATAGAATCCGTACATGGTGCTAAAACTGTATTTTACAGATTTAATTATCTAAATTTAGTTAAAATTACATTGCATTAGAATCTGTAAGGTGAATCTGTAACCTTCAGATTCTCAAAACCAAATTGTACATCTACCGCAAATACTCCAATCTGTCATACGCACATTTGCTTTTCTTCTTTCTTTTTTTTATTGTTATATTTTTTAGACGCAAACTTGCTTTTCTTCCTTCTTTTATTTTTTTATTTTTTTATTTTTTTATTTTTTAGGTGTACACTTGCTTAATTTCCGCTGTGCACTATTACTTTTCTAATTTTACTATGCCTTCTTTGTTTTGTTGGATGTACTTTATCTTTCATTAAGGGTTATTTTATTTTACTTTAGTGAGGGTGGGTTGTTTTTTTAAGGGTTTTAATATTGTTATATATATATATATATATATATATATATATATATATATATATATATATATATGTGTGTGTGTGTGTGTGTGTGTGAAATATATTTTATTATTACTATAAATTATGGTTATTTTAATGTGGTGTTTATTATCATAGAGATCCTGAAGTTAACAATGAGTAGAGATTCTGTACGATAAGTAAAAGAGTTGTTTGAATTGTAAAATAGAGAATCTGTATTAAGACACTGATGCAAATGCTTTTACACATGATCATATAACACTATCTTTATACATGTTTCGATTCATGCTAATTAAGTTCCCTTTAATACATAGCTTGAACTTAAATGAATCTGTGAGACTAAATATATCATCCAAATATGCTTTGTTTGATGGGAATAACTAGGATAACTAGAAAGCCATTTTAATGGGAGAAAGTTTTAAGGAATATTACGAATTGATTAGGGGAATATATTGTCATTATTACTGTAAAAATAAAGATGTATTTTTTTTAAAATTTTTTTTCGAGGGGTGCACCAAGCCTAAGCAATAGTGCAACATAAGGGTAGCTAGATTGGAAACTTTGTATTTGACTAGGACTCCTATATGTGACTATATACATGAAATTACTGATAAATGAAATATATTACATTTACCTGAATTCGACATTCTATCAAGAAGGTTATTGAAAAGAAAAAGAGAGAGAGAAAGAAAACAAAAGGAAAAGCTTTGAATTATCTGCACTCCAATTTCTTTTTTGAGCAATCCAACTTTCTCAAGTCACCTACTTTAATTAGAGAAGAGAGTTAGGCTCTCTTTGGTTTGAAGGAAACAAAATGAAAAGAAAAGAGAAGATTGAGACCGAAAAGAAATGAGGGGTAATGAGTGATTTCAATAACCATGTGTAGTGTTTGGATTGAAGAGAAGAAATGAAAGGAAATATCAAAGTCTTTTAAAAATTTTAATTAATTACATTGCATCATTTCCATTGGTTTTAATCTTTTCCCTTTCTTTTCTTTTCCAAAACGGAATACCAAACACTAGACATAAATCCCTCCATCCCATTTCTTTTCTTTTCTTTTCTTTTAGTTTCCTTCAAACCAAACAGAGCCTTAGAAACGAGACGAAGGAAAAGGACCGAAAGCCAAGTTATTGGAAAAAAAAAAACAAAAAAACAAAAAAGGAAGAGGAAAAGCTTCGAACAGGAGTCATGGAGAGTCATGGAGTCAGCCGGACTAGAGAGTCGGCCGGCAAGGGATGGGGATGTGTTGAGCAAGGGGCACCGGTGCAAGCCAATAAGGCTGGCACCGGGTTCGATTCACAGCAGGACAACGGGTTGGGCTCAGTTCAAAATCACGAACAGGATGGTCTCACCAATATCAGCTGCCCAATGACATGTATTCTCGATTTTCTTAATTTAACAAAACAGAAAGATCGATTATCAAGTGAGGCAATATGGATTATTGATACAGGTGCAGCGCATCATGTGACACGGTGACAGGATGCTTTCACTTGTTAACGGAGGTTTGTGAAATTGAAAAATGCACGGTTGGCCTACCGGCAAGTAGTACTTCGTAGGCATCGCATTCGAGGAATGTGGTGCTGGGAGAGAATTTGAAACTTGGGAACGTGTTATATCTGCCTAATTTTATTTGCAGCTTGCTTTCTGACACGCAATTTTTGGATGAATATAAATGCTATGTTCACTTAACTCCATCATTATGTTTATGTAGGACTGAGTGACGAGGATGGTGATTGGAGTTGGTGAATGAGCGGAGGGACTTTTCTTTTTCCGAGGTGTTCCGGATACTCAGATTCTGGCAATTATTGGTGGAGACTCGATTGAGTGCCACAAACTGTTTGGACATGCTTCGGAAAAGGTTCTTAGACAACTTCCTACTGTAAATGCGTCTAGTAGTTTGAATAAAGAGGCTTGTGATGTGTGCTTTTGTAATATTCCGATTTTCGGGAAAAGGTCAGACAATGACATGTCATTTTTGCGAGAACGAAATATTATATTCATTTATTCGAATCAAAGTAGTAATATATATATATATATATATATATATATATATATATATATATATATATATATATATATATATACAGCAAATATATATATTTATGGGATTTTGGACTCGTTATACTTAATGGGTATTTAAGAAAAAATAAACCTCCATTAATCATATAACCTATTAGTTGACAAAATTGGTTTTTTACGCTCTCTGAAAAACACACTGAGAGCATTAGAGAAGGCAAGAAAAAACTCTCCAATTTCTCATGGAGTTCTTATTGGTTTTTAGAAAATATTGGAGAAACGGAATCAGCGGGAAAAGATGTTCGTTTTGATAGCAAAAGTTTGGATTCTTGCAAAGGTATGAGATTTAGCCCTAACTATGGATCTATCATGGTTTGATCAAGTTTGATGTGATAAAAAAGTTTAAATCATAGTCTCTTTTGGTTTGAAAGCTTGTGATCACCAATTAATCTAATTGTGATTGTGATCAAATAGGTTTTGAGTGAAACCTTAAAAGTGATACGGTTTTTTTGAAGGTTTTGGGTTGGAATTGCTTGCTAATAAGGTAAGAGGCTATTCCTAATGAGTAATTACGGTTTTACAGTGTTTAGGTTGAGGTTAGAGTTGAACTATAGTATGAATTCATGTCTATGTGTTGTTGCTATGTTATGTTATGCTATAGTATGTTTAGGACTTTTCTGCTGTTTTTCTGAGTATTTTTGTGTTGAATAGGTTGGGAACGAGTTAGAAATAGTTTAAGAGCCAAAAAGCATGTGTTAGGGTTGTTTCTGATCAAATGCGTGCGCATTCAAAGGCCAATGCGTGCGCATTGGCTGAGCGGGATCATCCTGAATCTATCAACACACTGAATGCGTGCATATCAAAAGGAAATGCGTGTGCATTTCCCTTGCAGAACCTTCATGTTTGCCCAATGTGTACGCATTTCTCTGAATGTCATGTTTTTGTGAAAAGTTGTGTATAAGTCCCGAATCTAGTTTTAAACGTTATTTCTTGATCTAATAAATGAACATGAACAAAGCCATGATTAAGCTTCTGATGCGTTTAGTTCCGGAATGCTTCCAGAAAAGTTGAAGTTCGGGACCATCGGAAAAGGATGATTGGCTTGTGCTTTGATGAATTAGTATTCATCAATGTCTGTGTATGTGCTAAGCCGTGTCCGTGTCTAGTGGACTAAGTAAAAGAGTAGGAGTTGTGATGGAGCTCACTTGAAAATACTTAGGTGGCTAGCTCATAATTAATAACAAACGTACGTGTGTAGTTAAAAAAAACTAAACATCATGTCATTCTTGGTAAGGCACAAGTCCATACCGTGATGTATGGGTGAACAGAAGGTGAACAACTCCGTAAGTCTACCAGAATAGACTCCCGGTGTGGAGGGACTTCGCCGAACGTCTACACTATCGGAGTCTTCCGGAATAGACAAATTAAGTAGTAAACATGTACAATTTAAAAATAAAAATCGTGTGAGGAGTATCATGTACACGTTAACTAGTATTTACTTGCATCAATAACTACACCTTATTTTAGTGTAAATGTATGTTATCATAAAAGAGATTTTAATCTCATTTCCGTTATGTTACCAAGTATTAAAAGAGATTTTACTCTCATTTCCGTTATTCTTAAACTAACTTCTTCACTCTTCAGTTCATATGACCAGTTCCCTTGCTCTTATATAAGAAAACAATGCTTTACAAAACAAAAGGCACAACCACCTTCAATATGTGTGGTAGAAGTAGCCGTGAAATTTATTTCCCATTCCGGTGAAATTTATCATTCACCTGAAAATTCTTTTCTCAAAAATCGATGCACCTACCTTTCCGTTAAGGTAGTATACTCTATCTTCTTCGATGCCGACAACTCAACTCCACCATTACGAGAATTAATCTATGGCTATCAAATTTTGTGATTGATTCACTACCACGTATATGATAAACTTTCCCTTACCTCATTGCATTCTTGGCCAGAGAACATCAAGGGAGAATATAACTGACACTTCATGTCCAATGATTGTTGGCTACAAACACAGCTCTTTTTGCCGCTTCAATTTTCAGGTTCAAGATGGTGGTTCTGTCACTCTTGAGTTGGGGTACGAATTAGAATTAAAGTGCAGAATGCAGTTCCACGAATTAAGGTGATCTGATGGGAATAGAGTCGAGATCATTGGCTTATGATGCAAATTAAAAGAAATAGGTGCCAATTTGGGAGAACCTAAATAGGAATGCACTGAATACATTTGATGGAAAATGGTTGAAAGATATTCTAATATGTGGAAATGTAACGCCCCCAGACCCCGGGCCTGGTAGCGGTAAATGAGTAATAATTAAATGTCCGGTCAACTGCTTAGACCGCCGTCCTCGCTTGGTCTAAAAGGGCTAATCCGAGTTGACAAGACCTTTATGTCTCACACTTATATGGGGGTGATCATTCTACTATTTTTCCTATGTGGGACATTACAGGAAATGCTTGGAACTTACGGATACATGTGTTTAAGATTAAATGTGGATCGGATGTTTATCTATACCCTAGGAGCTAATCAATCATCCGGATCAATGTGATTTCATTTTATTTTGATACAAAGCCAAAGTAGGCCTTTTTAATTATTTTCAAGTATTTAACTTATATCAAAAAGATGTTTTAAACTTGGAAGTTATTTTTGAATGATTTCTTTAAAATTAACAAATGATTGTTTTGAGCTAGTGCACACTTTTTGTAACAATAAAAACTGAAACCGGGAATTGACGAAAAATACTCGCTCGTTCGCTCGTGCACGAAAGTGTCAAAGCTCTAGTGTCTAGGGGAATTTGAGTTATTACTCTAGGAGAACGGCTAGTCACCGGTCACAGGGCCTCTTGACTCGAAGTCGTTCCGACAGTAGCTAGAGTGCTCGCTCGTAAGAGTGGGGACTGTACCTTTTCCCCGAAGATTCATACTACAGCCGGGAAAGCAAGGGCTAACGGTTGTGTGGGTCCAAGGGCATGGATAAGGTTGGCTAGAACCGTGTAGAAGGTTTTCACGGTGAAGGTTGATTCTTTTCACAAGCGATCGGCCGGAGTCGTCAGGCATATCTAGTTCTCGTGGAGTGCGGTTGAAATCCCAAGGTAAATATGGTGTTTGGGCGTTACTTGACTCATCGGCTCGGTCAAAGCTGGTGCTTGTAAATAAACTTGACATTTTCCTTAATGCCCGTGGACTTCAATATAAAAAAATTGTTATTTTCATTATTAAGACTTCCGCTGTTATTTTTAAATGTTACATCAACATATTGATTTTTAAATATTATATTTATATATAATATATAACACTCTCACACACAGCTCATACCAGCCTTTGCTGACGCCTCGGTTTCTTTGTTTCTTTTATAAATATATGTACATATTTTAGATCGAAGTAAAAGAAGAAAGTGTAGGCGACGATTGTTCAAGATTCGAAGATAAAGGAAATTGATGTTACGGATCGTGGTCTGCATATTGAGTTAGTTATAAGTGTTATAGTTTATTTGTTGTAATACTACATATTTTGAAAACAATTATGGAATAATAGTTGAATCATTTGTGGATTCTCTTGAACAATTTTGTGGATTTATTTTGTTATATTGGAATTTCTAGAATTGTTATTGAAGTCGCGGCGAGAGCTTCACAACCCCTCCTAGAATGACCCCAGTGGACCTAACGGGTCAGGAGTAGGATAATACAAGCGCCATGCGTAGTGCCCTCGAATGCTAATGTAACAAAGATAGGCTAAGTTAGAAACCATTAGTCACAACATGTTGATGATCATGAAGTGAACCCTAGAGTTGAGTCGGTCTCATAGAGATAACCTAATAATAGTAAAAGGAACCTTTTCGTTGTAAAGTTTAATTATTCATTAGCTTCTAACTCTTGATAAGTACCTATGTACTTACCTCCTTTGCATGTTTCTTTTGTATGCATTGTGGGTGAGAAGATGAACAGGTTGTGACGAGGCTATGTGATGAAGATGATGCTTTGATGATGCGTCCAGTTTCCTTTATTTAATATTCCCTTATTTAAGGTAACCTTAGAGATACTCATGTTGGTAAGTTTAGAATTGGAAGTTTTAGGGCTCAACATGAAGCGAGTGGTTTGGTTCAAGACATGGGTCAGACAGTTGTGAGTCAGTTGGAACATGCTAATCAGTTTAGGAATTCGGTACCCCACATCAGTTTTAGTAATAATAGCCTCAAGGATCCCTTGGTTGTAACCACACCTTTTGGATAGAGTAATCAAGGTTGTTAGGATGTCACTACAAGTTTTTGGTTGTGTTAGAATCTACCGTTACAAGAATGAAGTTATAGTTTTGAATTCTACGGATCATAATGTCATTCTTGGTATAGGTCAACTATCCAAGAATTTTGTCTACTTGGATTGTAAACCTCAGAAGGTACCTTGCGGTGAAGGATGCACCGAGTGGAGTTTTGTTAGCATGGGTTCTGTAAGTCCAAGTTGTGGTTGGTCAGTTTGGGTGTTGTGCACAAGGGTTTAAACAGTTCGGGAATCGGTAAAGTTTTGGTACTTTGGCTAGCAAGATCAGAGTGGTGGTTTTGATCCAAGTGTGAATTATTGAAGTTTCGGTTTTGTTTTCATTTTGAGAAGAGTACTAGAGGAAGATCTACGGTTTGAGCAAGTCCAAGTTTCGAGGACAAAACTCCTCTTAAGGGGGGAGGGATGTAATATTCCGATTTTCAGAAAAAGGGCAGACGTGTCATATATATTGCGATAAAGAAATATTATATTCTTTTATTTTGGATCAAAGTAAAATATATATATATATATATATATATATATATATATATATATATATATATATTAATAAATATAACTATATATATGGGATTTTGGACACAATTATACTTAATGGGTTATTAAGGAAAATAATAGGTTATTAATTTTGGAAATGGTTATTTAAGGAAATATAAACCCCCATTAATCATATAACCTATCAGTTTACAAAATTGGTCTTTTCCGCTCTCTGAAGAACACACTGAGAGCATTAGAGAAGGCAAGGGAAAACTCTTCAATTTCTCAGGGAGTTCATATTGGTTTTCAGAAAGGATTGGAGAAACAGAATCAGCGGGAAAATATAATCGTTTTGATAGCAAAAGTTTGGAGTCTTGCAAAGGTATGAGATTTAGCCCTAACTATGGATCTATCTGTTGAAATAGTGTCCTAAACCCAATCGGATTGGACCGGATCCGACTCGGTCGGATCTTTTCTATTATTTCTTTATGTTCATACATATGATAAATGGCTTTCTGTTATTTTATATTTTTTCGTTTAACGAACCAATTATGATATTGTATATATATGATAACGTCCCTAGTATCAAACTGTGAAAAAGAAATCATAATGGTGATTATGGTTGATGAGATCTCGACTCACTTTAAAAGGTTTGACGCTTAAATGTGTATAGTCGTGTGTGCTATTAAATGGGACATTAATAGTACGATTAGACTAGCGCGTATTAGATGTTTTCTATCTTACTAAAGATAAGGATAGATCTCGTCTATCAAAGTGCAGAGACATTTGGACTGTACATGGACCTGTATTAGAGAATGCGTATGTTAGACTAACCCACTTACTTTATTAAGTGTCGCACTATGTGGCGGTTGTGTAATTATCCTGAGACCAGAGTCTTCATTGCATCACTGTGTGGATTGTCATACTTTGACACTATTGAGGTTTCCCCTAGCCATGGGGCGATCATGCGGTAGTTATTGGGTGTGATACTGAAGCATGCGTAGGATTCATGTTGCTCGTCCGGGAATCGCGTATCTTATGAATATGAGTAATATCCGAAAAGGCCTTCTTATAAGGAATGTCTTATTCTCAAAAGCTTTTTCAAAGTGGAAGTAATATGTTACTTCGAGAGAATAGGATATCCAGATTGTAAGATACGATCGTTGATGTTTGACACTCGAGATACGACCGTATGAATATTATTACAGCGCTAGGATTCAATTTACACGGTAGCCGTTTCACATGAAAGGTAGTAGTCATTGCTTTTGACTCTTCCAATGATTGGGGGTTATGGCGTGTTGCCAGACGCTATCCATGATCGTTAGGTATGAAGGGTATTTTAGTAAATGCACTTTATGCCTACGGCCAACATATTCGGAAGCCTATCGGGTCACACACATAAGAACATCTAGCCGGATTAAAATGCGGTTATAGTGATAACCAAATAAGAAAAGTTTATCTCGACTATAAAGTGTTATAGTGATAAATTAATATGGTGGTATTTATTTATTATTAATAAATATAATACAAGATATTAATTGTGTTGATTAATTAAAGAATATTCCGGATGCCAATTATTGGCATATGGGGCGCAGATGTGTGTGTATATGATACACATGGATTTTGCAAATTAATTAATTAATTGTATTATCATATATTAATATTAGATATTAATAGATTATATATAATTAGATTTATAGTAATGTAATAAAAATAGTCAATATTAGATATTGACAATATCTTGGAGATATTTAATATAAGATATTGAATGAGATAGACCAATTAAAGATATTCAATAGTAGACATTGACAATATATATTTTGAAAATATTTAATATAAGATGTTGAATATTAATGAATTAGATATAGAATATCCATTTTCCTTATTTTACTAGTAAAATGTATTCTTTCTCCTTACTCCACGCAAGAAGCTTTTCCCAATGGGATTGGGACAAGGGGTAGCGCCATATACCCTATATAAGCAAGGGGTTGACTAGCTCTTTTGTACGACACAATTCCAAGAGTTCATAATTCTTGTGAAAAATAGAGAGCTTCTTAGAGAGAGTATTTAGAGAGAGAAAATGTCGGTCTAGCAACCGAGTTGTTCTAGTAGCAATCCAATAGTGGGTTCCAGCGGGTTGTTCGTGTGGATCAACGGTAGAGGCCGAACACTTGGGCGGCTTCGTGCAGAAACTACAACCGTAGACAAAGCGACGGTCTATTTTAGATCATCCAAGGTATTTTGTACGTCTACTTCTCTTATGCTTGTTGCTTAAACGAAGTCGATCTTGGTTAAAAATGAAATAAATTTTAAATTCCGTTGTGTTCCTGCATAGATTTCCTAACAGTGGTATCGGAGCGAACTTCGAGCTTTAGCAATAAGAATTAATAAATTTGCGTAGTAATTTATTATAATATATGTATGATTTAAATTCGTGATATATATATATATATATATATATATATATATATATATATATATATATATATATATATATATATATATATATATATAACAGATCGGAAAAGGGGTCTCGGCCGAAGCTGCGGTCCCCGCCATGTCACCGCCGGTGGCGTAGGCACCTCTATGGGTTGCCGGCGTCGGCCGGTTGAATGTGGTGGTTCTCGATTTTTTGTTGTTTTGTGAATTTTTATAGTACATTGATATCTCTTTTTGTTTAGTTAATGTCATGTGACTAACCAAGTGTTCAAATAGTTTGGACCATTGGGATGCCATGTGGCACCACTCAATTTGTTGAGTGGAAGATTTGGTTTATGGTTCTTGACCTATGGTCCACAATTGTGGACCTATGGTTAACCTAAGACATCCCAAATTTGGTTTGAATAGGCCTAATTAAGCCTTTTTCCAAAAATTTGATTTTGAAAATATGGCCTAGAAAGATGTCATTTGATTTTAGAAACCAAAGACATCCCTTTATTAAGAATCAAAAAGAAAGGAAACAAAAGAAACTCATTTTATTTTTGATTTTATTTTAGAATAGTTCTAATTAATAAAATTAAAATAGAAATAGTTTTGAAATTAATCGTTAATTTTATTTTATTAAAATCATTTAATTAATTAAATATTCGTTAGTTAATTGATTAGATAAAATTAATTAATTGATTAAACGTTAATCGATTAATTAAGACGTAAGTTGGTAATTTTAGAATTTGTCTTTTTCAAAAGATTTTATTGTACGGATTAGATATATTAGATTTAATATGATTATATGGATCCCGATTGATCATGGACTCGACCTATAGGATAGATTTGAATGATTTATTTTTCGGTTGGTTCAAAATTTGTAATAGGCCGCTATGAAGAACGTGACCTAGTTTATTTTTTGCATTTATATCATTCTCGTTAGCTCCGCCCGTGTGCGGCGGGTATATTTAGTTTATTAGATAAAATTTTATATAACAAGAATGGAGAGGAAGATGGATGCAAAGAAAGAAGACATTGAGATCCTATTGGCGGTTGCAGCTATCCTTAGATTGTGACTGCGGTTTCGTCAGTTTGTATTCGAAACCGCACTTAGGAAAAATCCATGGTCATACTGGTTACTTTACTCATTTATTTATTTTGTGCATGTATTTATTTTATATGATATGATAGATGCATGACTAGGCACGATCTAGATGAATGTACATGTAGGATGTATGTCTATAGAGATAGATATATTTGATGAGACCGTAATTAAAATTACTTAAGTGAATTAATTTGTAAAATACTCTCTCAACAAAATTAAGTCGTAATTTTGTCTCCCAATATTATAACGACTGTGAAGAGCCCTTGTTCGGATCCAACTGATCAACCACCGCCAGGAGTTGACCTACCTCAGGTATATCATCGTTATTGAGACATGATCGTTTGAGATCTCGCAAATACTGGGTTGCGACTTAACTAAAATTTTGCGGTGATTGGCCACCATCGGACCGTCTAATTTTAGAGACAATGGGTTGACTACCACTGATGACGTAGATCAAGTGATAATAAAATACTTGACCACCATAAACCAATACTAGCAAGAGGACTAGGTCCATCGTAGTATAGCTATAGCGAATCAAGGTCGATCCCACAGGGAACCAATTGTGGATCATTTATATACAAAAAATTAATCATTCATGTCAAGGACACAAAGGCGGTCTACGACCAACAGAAGACAAGAAAGATAAAGGACACGACACAAACAACGTAATTAACCTCCCCAATTATTATGTTATCGTTTGGATCTAGAGATTCTATATAATTAAGCTAGACTCGACAACTATTAATCCGATTCGTATTTTTTTTATATTGGCTACGGGAGTCATCCCCTAAACTAGATCTAGCTCCGGTTAGGCCATCTAGATCACTATGCTACATTACGTGACATCGCTTTTTCGGCCTCCATCTCATATAACTCGCACGCTTACAAAACTAGGGATGCCGATATTAACCGTATTCCTCACCTAGGCAACATTCCTGTGATTAGGCGTACTTTCTAAGCGATCGCATCAGTCTCTATCCCATTAACAATTACCTGCACGGTCTCATGTTAATCTACGATTTACGTATAACTAGGTGAGCTCAATTCCCTAATACAGAATAGATGTAGATCTCGTTGAAAGTCCCGAAAGATCAATTAATGAGCCGACCTAGGAGCCCTATATTGGTATTTCCTAATAATACGCTAATTAAAAATGACGAGCAACATAGCCGTAGCCATACCTACTAAGACAAGAAATTCTAGGTGGAAAATCACACCATAAAGACGTGGCTAGATTGACGCGACGAACAACTAAATCTTAGCGTTTCTACATACGGAACGGATAAAATAGAGATTCATAAAGCAATTATATAGATCTACTAAAAACACGGTTGTCGATCATACCAAAGTCATCTATAGGTCATCGGATAACAGATCTGGGCGTGTGGATCCTTATAGACAAGGATCCCCACTGCCTCATATCGTATCCTTAGATCTACATCGTTCGGTGAAGAACGAACAACCTCAAACGATAAATAATAATTGGGGAATTAATTATAAAGAACGAAGAGAAAATAAATACAAGAACTTACATAACTGCAGAACTTGTAAAAAATTGCTCTAAGAAAAACTGAGAACTTTATTATAATTCAAGAGAAGTGTGTAAGGTGTGTTTTAAATGAAATTCGTACAACTCTACTTATATGGGTTCAAGCTAATTAAAAGATATACTTCAAAATATCAAAACAAATAAGAGATAACTCCCGGTCGATCAAAAAAGAATAACCCCTTCCATGCGCATCCTCCATTGGCGCCACTCTTCGGATTGGTTCGCCGGCTCTTGTCATGCCTTACTCCTCTTTTCGTGCTTATCCGATCTTTATCTTCAATGCATCCGGATTTCCTTGGATTTATCTTGAGATTTAATTCTTCCATTTGTATTTATCCTCCAAAAATTATCTCAATCTATAAAATAGATATTTATCCCAAAATAAATCATATTTAAATAATAAAAACGGATAAATACCAAATTATAATTAAAAACAGATAAATACCAAATTATCTCTTTTAAATAATACAAAATGGATAAATACCAAATTATATATTATAAATCACATATCATTAAATAATCCATATAAACATGTGATTTAATATAAAATATATATTATTAATCTCGATTTAAGGACAACGTTGATGACTTTTACGGGTATAATTTGACCGTCATCAACTACCCCCCACTTAGACTTTAATCGTCCCGAACAAAGCATCAATAAGTCATTCCCCAAGACAACATTTTCCATGGTCAAATCATACTTACACAAGAAACTCGAGTCAACTCACACCATTCATGCTCATAAGATATTCATTATTCACTACTTTCTATGAACCGAAGTGATGTGTGCATGTGCATTTGGTTTTATCTATTCGTGGCAAGATTAAAGTTTATGCTAACTTCGCAATCTCAACCTACCAACATCAGTATTCCCATTTCTTAAGCCTCGCAATGGTTAAAGACATGGGGCAATAAGCAAGAGCGTCATCCATAAGGTTTTTGGACTTGGAGACCGAGAAAAATACTCGAAGCCTCTTAAAAGTTGAATTTTTTTCCATTTTCATATTTTCAAGCATTAACACATCTCAAGAAAGAAACTTACTTTAAAAGTAAAATATGCATTGCAAGAAGTCTTCTCTCACGGATGAGTCAATAGCATGAATATTACGACAAGCGCGAGGCTACTTTGGTAATGTTACTACAAGCCCAGTGTTTAACGCTTTGTTAAAACACAGATTATTCTCAAGCTTATTACTCCTCTTTGATGGCTAGAAGATAAGAATACATCAGTAGATAAATATCGACACTAAGTTCACATAATCAATCATCTATGCAATGTACACATAATTTCTTCAATTATTATAATTTGCGCGGTAAAACTCGATTCAAAGATTGAGTAATCGAATAATAAATAACTACTTGAAACAATCGGCATGAATATCCTTAAATTTACATTCACATAAGTATAAAATGATCACGTACTCATGCAACTTGGTTCCTTTCCTATCAATTCTTAGCTAGGAACTCACAATTCTAAGGGTACGAGATAAATAATATAGCATTTATTCAATTTTTTCAATTTTTCACCGTTTCATTCAATTTTCAATTATAACATATCATAGCTAAGTCTCCTACCCCTCACTTAAACATGGCATTGTCCCCAATGACAAATAAAAATGAGAATTTAAGAAAAAGACTTAGCTCTGGAAACGGCTCTCAAGTAGATGCAGAACATCGGAGCACGTCATGGAGAAGCAAGTGAAAACATGTTTAAGCAAACCAAACAGAAACTCCACGAAACCGTTAATAACATGTCAATGTAAGTTATAAAATAATGTGGCAGTAATTAGATATAAAATATCCAAAAACAAATTAAGCCACTTTATTCCATACAACCAATAACAAGGAAAACCAAAGAGTTAAAACGACTTGTTCAGACACGAATTCTAAAAAATATATATAGACACAAAAAGAAAAATACTAAATAGAAAGAAAAATAAACAAGCAACTAAAGATGGTAGTTTTCATCTATAACCTCCACCGCTTAAATATTCTTAAAAC
This sequence comes from Gentiana straminea, assembly GCA_036785695.1. NCBI lineage: Eukaryota > Viridiplantae > Streptophyta > Magnoliopsida > Gentianales > Gentianaceae > Gentiana > Gentiana straminea. The sequence goes on from JAVUPR010000479.1 coordinate 3,644,980, forward strand.
CGGGTGGAGAAGACAAAAAAGCATTACCCCATGTGGGAAAACACGAGGTTGACTGGATCAACCATGTATTCAATCCAGTGTAAAAGAGAAACTGGTAAGGTATAACAGATTGAATAAGACCTATCGGACAAAGATAAAATCAGATACTGAGCGCAGAAACTTCTCGCTTGGATTGGATATCAACAACTTAGGGAGATGTACCTTCCCTTCGAAATTACTAATAACCCAATGTATTACGTAAAAGTCATCACTGTCATCAACAAGGTCGTACGGTGTGATATTTTAGAACAAAACTCATCATCCATAAACGCCGGGATAGGTGAAAATGTGTGAAATTTAAAACTTCCGGTAGAAAGATAAGTTGTATTTTGATCGAACCAAAAACTTTTAAAATTTAGCTAGGGTCAGAGCTACACGTACCCTAGCTAGGATCATGAAAACCAAAATGATAAAAGATAATCATTAAAACTTAGCAATATTTCTAATTCCGCAACACAAGGGTATTATGTAAACAAAATGGAGGTTAAGAGTATGATGGGTTTAGAAAAATAAAGTGAAGGATGGCAAGAAAAGATAAAGGGTGGGTAAGAAAATGTGTTTTGGGTGGGTTGAAAATTGTTTAAGGGATTGGGATTGGGTGGTAGAGTGAAACAGATGGAAAGAAAGAGAGACGATGAAAGAATGGTTAGAAATGTGAACTGTTGGGGCAGATTGGTGAGAGAATAGAAAAGGTTGAAGGGTTAAAAGGTATAAAGGAAAGGATAAGGGTAGTTGCAGAACAAATTGCACACAACTTTGAATTTTCACTCGGATCGCCATTCTAAAAAGTTTTGGAAGTTGACCAAAATTGTTCTTGTTCGCACCAATCATTCTATATTACATTTTCAGTAATTCTCAAGCTCTCTTAATGCTTCCATCTTAAGGTTGATTGCTAAATTGCCTTTTCTTTAGCAATTTCTCGACTCTCCTAAGAAACTTTATTTCACGTGGCCTATATTGAGTAAAAAAGTTTTGCACATCCTTAGCCTAATGGCCATCGGAACACGGCAAAATAAAAAACCTCAACATATGTCACGTTACTCTTATTTGACTCAAAGAAAACGAAACCTATAAATAAATCCTAAGGGTTTTAAAGAATTAGTTCTGAGTTTAAAGTCCTCAGCTCGACTTTCCAAAAATTATCCTTGTCAGTCATCTTTCATAGCTTGCTAGACTTTGACCCTTTGAGCACTATATGAGGTGGGCTCGTCGCTGTTGCGGATTAATATCCTTCCCTTGGTTGTGAGACCTAGGAAACGACATTCATCCATACCATTTATACAAAGCTCTTACCTCGGCTCACGTTTTAGGAACTAGTGAATTCTAAGAAGATTTAGTCCTAGGGACCCATTTTAATCACATCCTCTATAATGCTACTTCATTATGCTCCCTCAAAACTCAACGTCTTCTTTAGATTGCGAATGCTTAACTACACAAATTGTTGCTCCCGTGGCCACTGAAAGCAATCTCATGCATAGGACAAGGAGATTTTGACAGAACTATGATGAACTCTTTATTCACTGCTTCCTTCAACTACTACATGTTTCCCTACACTCGCTAGATGAGACAGATTTGGGGCAGAACCTTCGGCACTAATAAAATTAATCTTACAAACCAACTCCGGGCTAAGATTCATACTCAGGTTCATGTATAGGCTAACTTATGTTATAAAAAAAACAAAAGATAGTAAAACATAAGCAAAAAAGGTAATACCTTGCCTTCAACATTGTACCACGAATAATTCGAATCTTTTAATATTTATTTTCTCGGAGCCATCTTGGTGCTTTAAAGGTGTTGCTTCCATCACTTTTCCCATCGAAGATTCGTAGCTCCACATGTTGCTAGGTTATTTTCTCAGCGCCCACGAAAAATTACTGACTCAGATTATTTCTTCTCTGGTTTCTGCAAACAGAAGAAAAACAAAACGGACCGTAGACCGATTTTAACATGGTTTCCCATGCTGCTATCAGACCTACGGATTAAACACACGGAGATAAACAGACACGCGAAATTCCATAAAACAGAACCAGGCTCGTTAGCAGCGAGAGGCAGTCTCGCTGGGAGCAAAACCAGCGGTTCCAGATTCTGGAATTTTTTACACAGAGCAGACAACCAGAGGGACTCAAAAACAAAAAAACCAGACTTTAAAACAGAAAACTCGACATGAATAAAAAAATTATTTATATATAAAATTGACCGTTGGTTCCCCGGCAACGTTGCCAAAAACTTGATGACGTAGATCAAGTGATAATAAAATACTTGACCACCATAAGCCAATACTAGCAAGAGGACTAGGTCCACCGTAGTATAGCTATAGCAAATCAAGGTCGATCCCACATGGAACCAATTGTGGATCATTTATATACAAACAATTAATCATTCATGTCAAGGACACAAAGGCAGTCTACGACCAACAGAAGACAAGAAAGATAAAGGACATGACACAAACAACGTAATTAACCTCCCCAATTATTATGTTATCGTTTGGATCTAGAGATTCTATATAATTAAGCTAGACTCGACAACTATTAATACGATTCATATTTCTTTTATATTGGCTACGGGAGTCATCCCCTAAACTAGATCTAGCTCCGGTTAGGCCATCTAGATCACTATGCTACATTACGTGACTTCGCTTTTTCGGCCTCCATCTCATATAACTCGCACGCTTACAAAAATAGGGATGCCGATATTAACCGTATTCCTCACCTAGGCAACATTCCTATGATTAGGCGTACTTTCTAAGCGATCGCATCAGTCTCTGTCCCATTAACAATTACCTGCATGGTCTCATGTTAATCTATGATTTATGTATAACAAGGTGAGCTCAATTCCCTAATACAGAACAGATCTAGATCTCGCTGAAAGTCCCGAAAGATCAATTCATGAGCCAACCTAGGAGCCCTATATTGGTATTTCCTAACAATACGCTGATTAAAACAGACGAGCAACGTAGCCGTAGCCATACCTACTAAGACAAGAAATTCTAGGTGGACAATCACACCATAAAGACGTGGCTAGATTGACGCGACGAACAACTAAATCTTAGCGTTTCTACATACGGAACGGATAAAATAGAGATTCATAAAGCAATTATATATATCTACTAAAAACACGGTTGTCGATCATACCAAAGTCATCTATAGGTCACCGGATAACAGATCTGGGCGTGTGGATCCTTATAGACAAGGAATCCCCACTGCCTCATATCGTATCCTTAGATCTACATCGTTCGGTGAAGAATGAACAAGCTCAAACGATAAATAATAATTGGGGAATTAATTATAAAGAACTAAGAGAAAATAAATACAAGAACTTCCATAACTGCCGAACTTGTAAAAAAGTGCTCTAAGAAAAACTGAGAACTTTATTATAATTCAAGGGAAGTGTGTAAGGTGTGTTTTAAATGAAATTCGTACAGCTCTATTTATAGGGGTTCAAGCTAATTAAAAGATATACTTCAAAATATCAAAATAAATAAGAGATAACTCCCGGCCGATCAAAAAAGAATAATGCGCCCCCCCTTCCATGCGCATCCTCCATTGGCGCCACTCTTCGGATTGGTTCGTTGGCTCTTGTCATGCCTTACTCCTCTTTTCGTGCTTATCCGATCTTTATCTTCAATGCATCCGGATTTCCTTGGATTTATCTTGAGATTTAATTCTTCCATTTGTATTTATCCTCCAAAAATTATCTCAATCTATAAAATAGATATTTATCCCAAAATAAATCATATTTAAATAATAAAAACGGATAAATACCAAATTATAAATAAAAACAGATAAATACCAAATTATCTCTTTTAAATAATACAAAATGGATAAATACCAAATTATAAATTATAAATCACATAACATTAAATAATCCATATAAACATGTGATTTAATATAAAATATATATTATTAAAAATCTCGATTTAAGGACAACGTTGATGACTTTTACGGGTATAATTTAACCGTCATCAACCACATAGTAATGTGTACTTGTTGGTCCCTTGAAAAGGCTTTAGTTAAGTTTAGAGGGGGGGGGTGAATAAACTTAACAATTAAAACTTTGGAGTTAACAAATTTCGCAACTTCGCACTCGCCGATACTTCGATGCAGTCTGCGAGACCTCGCAGCTCCTCGATAAACAAGTAGTCTACATCGGTTCGCTTGCTTTGAATTTGTGCGGCGGAATAATATCAAAATTAAGCCTTGTTACTTGTTGTTAAATATGTTACTAAGTATTAGATACTCGTAGTGTATGTGTGTGATTTCGGTTGCTAGATTCGACAGTTGATATGAATAAAGACTAAGTGCGTAAAGTAAATGCAAGTAAGTAAGTAGAGAGATTTTTATAGTGGTTCCGGGTGATGTAATCCCGTACGTCCACTCTTCTCCCGTGATGTTGGAGGAAATTCACTAGTAATCTTTGAGTTATACGTTACAAAGAATCCTAGGTTGCTTGTCCTTCACCAATAACTATGGCTTCACAACCGAAAACTAAGAACAGTAGGATTGTCGCTCCCGAGTCTTCCACCGGTCCTTGAAGGGTAGAATTGCCTCTTCACCAGCTTCACCACAAACCAACGAGTCTTTCACACCAACGGATGCTTCACTTGTCTTCGAGCGGGTTCTTTATAAAATAAAGAATGAATCAAATAAATGATTCATTGCGGTGCTTGATTAGGATGATATAATCGAGCGAAACTTGCGGTCTTCAAGTGTGTATGCTTGATGCGGCTTGAACACGAATGCACTTGAAGAAAATAACTAGATCAAGCGGCTTTAAGCTCGTAAGTTCGGCAGGGTGTTTTTCGGCTCGTTGTTATCACTTAAAATTTATCCCAAAAATTCATCTCCTTCTTCTTGAGTTGAAAGTCCTCTATTTATAGGTAGGAATGCATGTGACTTGAATTTGAAATTCAAATGTGACCGTTCCTTGTATTTGTCCCATCCGCATTGCATTCTCGTCACTATTCATAGGATCGACACATCGTCAGATTACTTTTTGACGGTGCGTCCGTCCACCCTTTGACTTGTATCCAATGGATAAAAATATGGATCATCCCAACGTCTTTTTAATCTCGGCCTTTGATTTGCTTGATAAGTCGAGGTAGTTGGTCGTTCTTATCCATGTAACTTCCCAATAATCTTGAATTGATCGAGGTATATATCGACGGGTTCATCGATCCGTCGTAAAACCAATCGTCTCCGCCGAACATCATATTTTTGCCTGTAAAATATAATGCAAATTTGAATCTTTTTATCCAACTTTTGTATGTGAAGTTAGATTACATCATTTAAAGTATAACCAAGTTCCAAACATCATCCAACTTGTGGAACTTAGACCTTTCTACACAAGGTATATGTAATCGTTTAGGTCATCACGGACTTGCCTAAATTCGATTCCATATCCTTGACATTAAATACTAAGTTTGATCCCTTAGCCTTCATTCACCGAGTTTGAACCCTCGGCCCTTCGTCTTCGGTCTTCGGCAGGTTCTAGACCGGTCTCGACCTATCTACCCTATCGACCTAGATCGTCCGTCGATAAACAATCGCGGCCATTTACGTGCTTGTTTGATCAAACCTATTTATGAATCAAACTCTAATAAACCTATACATTTTATCTAGACATCTTTTTGCCTTTGCACTATAACGACTAGTATGGCACTCATCATCAAAACTAAGAAATAAGTCCAACAATTTCCCCCTTTTTGGTGATGATGCCACTACCCTCACCTAATCAAGCAAAGCAAAAAGATAAAAACACAAACGAACAAATTCAGTCATTTCTCATTATAAACATTTGTTCACAAGTTATTACAACTAGATACAAGCAAAGATAAACAATGAAAAGTAGCCGATCTATTGTCTCTTTTCTCTTTCTTGTCTAGCCTTCTCGGCTTGCTCTTGATAGGCTCGATCTCTTCTATCATTTCAACCATCCATTCATTCTCAATAAGTGTAAAGTCAATATAAGAATTGACTTGTTTCCACCAATTCCATGCTTCAGCAGACAAGATTGATCTCGATTCACCCCGAAGCCAAACTTCATATACTGACTCCTTAAATTCATTCGGTGAATCTTTTGCTTTTGTAATTGGCGGCACCTTTTCACCTCTCGCTACTCCTTCGTCTCTCGGTAGATGCTCTTAAAGCTCTAATCCTTGCCTCCCAAAACTTCAAACTCAAGAAGGAGTTGAGACCTTCATGAAATCCCATGTCACGATAGGGTCTCCTTCGTTGTAAAACTCTTTCTTGTACCGTGATAGGAGATCATCGTAAGTTGCACTCGCAGTGCAAAGGTTGCCTAAAGGCATTTGTATCATCAGTCCATCTCTTTTGTGCAAAGAGTCTAGCGACCTCCTTTGCTTTGCGCACTGATTGGCCCTCTTCCCCCTTAGTGACATCATCAACAAAACGTGAGATGAGGCCATGAATAGCTTCTGTGATACTATCACTCGTGTAATTGACCTGCCATAGTTCCAGTTCTAGTATCAAGTGAAGTAATCCTTGATTGCGAGTCTCTTCCAGTCTGTTGATCCTTTCAGTAAATTTGGGGTCAGGTACAGCAGGTTGTTGTGCAGAAGCAGGCTCAGCAGCTTCAGCAAGTTTGTCAAGTTTTTGATGAATGGATGTAAATTGATCTTTCAAAAACTTGTCCTTCAGTGTGTTCCCTTGCTTGATATATCTTACATCATATATCATATCATTCAAAGCATTTTGAGTGGAAGCAAAGTTTGAAGCAGCTGTATTAGCAGATTGTCTGTTTTCATTGACCATCTTCATCAGTTCTTCAAATCTCTGTTCTTGCCTGTCCAATTGAGTTCTTAACTGTTGCATGTCATTTCTTACAGTTCTTAACTCATTGACAACTTCAATTGGCACTCCACTGGCCATTCTATCGTCGGTAGATCCATCGCCAGAGCTCCTCAACTCTATATTGTGCTCGTTGTCCGTCGATGACCATGGCCCTACTCAAATCTCTCCCGGCGGGGGAGGTCCTTCCTCAACCATTGCACCAAGAACATCTTCAAGGATAGGATCTTGTGCGGGTTCTTCAACAACTTCTTCCCCGTCCAAAAATTTGAAATTCTTCATCATCGTAATTATAGTCCAGTGAACCGCTCATCCTCATTAATGCTAGTCGTCGACTATCTTTTCCTACAGTGGTATTGGCTCCAGCAGGCTCCACTACAGCAGCCTCATCAATAACAGGGGTTTCCTCCAAACCCAAACCTGGTTCCAACCTTTGTCCAGGTGCTGTTTGAGACTCAGCAGCCTGTACCTCCTGTTCCAACCTTTGTGCAGTCTTGTTTGTATCCCAAAGAACTCGTACCTCCTCTTCAACTTCCCGTGGATTGAATATATTGGTATTATCCACTTGGAAACCTTCAAAGCATGACCAATCTTGGTCGAATCATGGCGATTTTGGTGAGAATTCCTTCAAAGTCAAATCCTCTTTGATATTCAATGGATTCCTCGAACTAGCACTTGGTTCATCGAAGTCGGTGGTCTTTTCCACATCCAAATCGCATTCGTACATCTTCGGGTTGTGCAAGTAGGCTCTACAACATGAAATGTACTTGGTTCATCACCACCTACCGGTACTCAAATTTATTCCTTCATTTATCAAGGCTTCTAGATCATCCATGGTGAGATCTTGTAGATCCTCATCCATTTCTCCGTCCGCCGGCCCACGACGGACTTACCAAGCACTCTCGGATCACAGTTGTGCGGAGTGGATCATTTATCAAAGCAGTCCCACTAGATTCTCCTGGTCCTGAGGGGAAATCTCCCCTTGAGTCAGATGATGAGGAAGAATCATCATCACCATCTCTTGGGTCTCTGAACTTGATACCCTCCTCCTTCTGTTGCTCATCAAACAGATCCATCAGTCTTGATTGCAGCAAGGTTGTATCAATCAGATCCAGCAAGTTTTCCACTCCTAACTTGTCAAAAACCCATTCTTCAAAATCTGTCATTGGTTGAGCAAATTTGGTTTTTGTCTTTTGTAGAACCCAAACTTCCACCGGAAGTAATCGCAATTTTGAAGTTTGGGATCCACAAACTCTTCAGTTTTCTTGCTCTTTTTCACATGCCTCTCAAATGGCATAAAAGATCTTCTGGGAGCAGCTCCAGTAGCTTGTTGACCTCCAAAGGTTCCAACAAGCAGATTCAAGGTATCTTCTACAGATGTTTGAAAGTCAGCAGGTTGCTGTGATGGTGCATTTGTACCTACTACTTCCATCTGTATCACACTTGGTTCCCCCTGACTTACATGCTCATCAGCAGGGTTAGCAGCAGACTGTTCTTCCCCCTGAACTATTGCCACATTTGCAGGGTCTTCAACCAAGTCTCCAATCACCTCTTCAACCACCACAGCAGGTTCAGGTTCAGTGGTTTGCTGTGGTTCTTCAGTGGATGCTACAGCGGGCTCGGGGTCGCAGGACCGCTCGTACATCCTCTCGCATTGCTCAAAAACAACCTGTTCAGCATCAGTGGACTTGATAACTTCTTCATTGGAGGAATCACTGATAACAACTGGTGGAATGATAGTTAGAGGCTCAGCTTCAACAGCCTCTTCTTCCTCCTCTACTGATGCTTCTTCTTGGGCCCTCTCGTGCCTCCAAATCTTTCAATTCTTTCCCTTGCCATATTTCTTCTTTTTGGCAACTTCCTTCATCCTCTTGGATAGGGGTTCATCATCATCATCTTTTCTAGTCAATTTTCTTTTTCTACTTGCTTCCTTCTGTTGTTCTCTAAGAATTTCAACAACAGTTCTTCTTGCAGCCTACAGCAGGGTCAGTAACCTCCACTTGACCCTCAGCAGACTCAGAAGTCTGTGCTGTTTCCTTTCTTGTTCTCTTTGATTTCAAGATTTCGTAATCTTTCTATCATCGCACTCTTCTTCCTCTTCCCGGCCAGTTTTCTTTGGTGCGCAAGTTTGATGGAAATCTTCTTAGTTTGCCGAACCTCGCTCACCACCGCATCACCATCATCTCCATCATCATTATCATCGCCAGCCTTCTTCAAGTAATCTCTTCATCATCATCAAGTCCAGGGATTGCATAATCAATCTCCTTTTTGTATCCGGACCGATTTATGGCAACCGGTTCAAGATCGGAACCTCCGGATGATTCAAACAGGTCCGAATCATCAAACCTAAGGGTAAGGCCTTGGATTTCCTTTTCCCTAGTTTCTCCTCCTTGGCAACTTTCTTCATATAATGAATAAAGTAACCGGCCCGATCAAATCTCATGCTCCCTGCAGATGATGATCATTAACTCTATCTTAGGCCCGGATAAAGTATCCATACTCGCCAACCAATCCAAGTATGTTCTTGGCAATAAGTTTGCTCGGCCAGACTATATTCATTCCCAATGTGTCCGCAATTGATGCCAGAACGATTTGGTGGTTTGATTTGTCTTGATTTGATCTATAAACGCCAACTTGTCCAATCCCATTGCTTCGGGATTCACCGGACCATTTTCCACTTCTTCAAATCCAAACACTTCCCTCACGGATTTGGGGAGATAACAAGCTCCTCGGCATTCACGGTTGTATTGAATGCTTCGGTTCCTTCTTCCACCACCATGTTCTTCCGAAATCAACAACATTGGTGTATGAAATTGTGTCTAATACGATATTGAGCTTGTTCTCCAAGCCCGCAAACCTCCTTATTCTTCGACCTATATTAATGGCCAACTCGTTTGGTTTGCATCAACAACATAGCCTCTTACACTTTGGCTAGATTCGATTTGAACTTCAACTCTTTCCGCCATTGAAATAAGAAAAAGATGAAGAAGAGTTCCTCTCAAATCGTGTTCACACGAAGTAGAATTTGCGAGAGATAAAGCGAGAAGATGCAAGTGGTGAATCTTCTATGTAACGATCGATTATATAGACATAGTGGGTAGTTGAAACTGTCATAGCGCGTACATTGAGGTAACCACGATTAATCCGAATAAATTTTCGTCTTGACACGTGGCCCATTACTCCACCATAACGTTTGTAACCGTTGGATGGTTTAACCGTGGTAATAATGGATAAAATAAATATCCCGCCAATATGCTTTTTGACTTTAATTATTTTGACCGAGTAACGTTCCCTCCAAAGCAAGGTATCCTCGGCAGGTGGGCTCGGCGGTCTGGCGATAATGTGCTTCAGCGTACCTGTCGACAAGGTGACTCGTCGATCCTTGTTTTCTCCTTGTTTTGTTCAATTGATAATACAAGATGAAGTTTAATACCAATGACCGATCCGTCAAGTGAGCTCACCCAACATGACAAAGACCAATCCCCTTGGCAACCTCATTTGCTCAATTGTTCAAACATAAGTACATGGAATTGTTGAAACCAATGACTAATCGCTAAGTGAGCTCACCCAACATAGCAAAGACTAATCCCCTTGGTGAATTCCAAAGACAACCGCCGAATATCAGTCAATCTTTATGATTCCAAGTTCAGTCCTTAATTTGGCAAATCTTTCACTATCAAGTGGCTTAGTGAAAATATCAGCAAGTTGATCTTCAGTAGGGATGTATAGAACCACCACATCTTTCTTTTCAACATGATCTCTTATAAAATGATGTCTCACATCAATGTGCTTGGTTCTTGAATGCAAAACAGGATTTTCTGTGATTGCAATTGCACTTGTGTTGTCACACATGATTGGAATTTCCTTTTCTTCAATTCCATAATCCCTTAATTGTTGTCTTAGCCATAGTACTTGTGCACAGCAACTTCCAGCAGCAATGTATTCAGCTTCAGCAGTGGAAGTTGAAATAGAATTCTGTTTCTTGCTAAACCAGGAGACCAGTCTATTTCCCATTAACTGACAGGTTCCTGAGGTGCTTTTTCTATCAATCTTGCATCCAGCATAATCAGAATCTGAGTAGGATATTACCTTGAAGCTTCCTTCCTTGGAATACCATATCCCTACTCCCAAAGTTTCTTTAAGATACTTGAGAATTCTCTTAACTGCACCTAAATGACTTTCTTTAGGTTTGGATTGAAATCTTGCACAAACACCTACAGCAAAGGATATATCAGTCCGTGGCGATGAGATACAAGCGGACTTCCTATCATCCTTCGTATAAAGTCCGATCAACATCTTTGCCTTCTTTATCTTCATCCAATCGATGTTTGTACTCATAGGAGTTGAGCTCTTAGTCTTGTTTTCCATACCAAATTTCTTCAGCTTCTTTGGTATACTTGGTTTGATGAATGAAGATTCCATCCTTTATTTGTTTGACTTGTAATCCCAAAAAGTAGTTCATTTCTCCCATCATACTCATTTGGAATTTACTTTTCATTAGATTTGCAAACTTTTCACAAAGTAAATCATTTTCGAGCCAAAAATTATGTCATCAACATAAATTTGTACCAAGCAGGTGTTGTCCCCTTCACCGATTTCGAAAAGAGTCTTGTCAATGGTCCCTTTAGTAAAACCATTGTCCACCAAGAATTGAGATAGAGTCTCATACCATGCTCTTGGTGCTGTTTCAATCCATAAAGTGCTTTGTTGAGTCTATACACTTTATCTTCTTGATCTTTAACTTCAAATCCAGGAGGTTGCCGAACATACACTTCCTCCTCTAGGATACCATTCAAAAATGCACTCTTGACATCCATTTGATATACTTTGAAGTTCTTATATGCAAAGCATGTGCCAAGAATAATCGATAGCTTCCAATCTCGCAACAGTGCATAAGTTTCATCAAAATCTATTCCTTCGCTTGAGAATAGCCTTTTGCAACTAGTCCGGCCTTATTTCTTACAATGGTACCGCATTCATCAAGTTTATTTCGTATACCCACTTAGTACCAATGATATTTGCATGAGTGGCCTTTCAACTAGTGTCCAAACTTGATTTCTTTCAAATTCATTTAATTCTTCTGCATAGCAATTATCCAATCTGGATCCGAAATTGCTTCTTCAACAACTTTAGGTTCCATTTGAGATAGAAAACAAGTAAACATAGCTTCCAGTTGTCTTCTAGTCCTCACACCTTGCCGTACATTGCCAATAACTTGTTCAAGCGGGGTGATTCCTTAACCATTGTGGATTTTGGTTATTTTGATTTTCGGGAAGATCATCTTCGGTAGGGTCCGCTTGTAGTTTCTTCTACGGGGGTCGCGAGATCCTTGAATTGCTTCGGTTGTTGCATCGGTAACATTGTCGGCGGGGTGTTCACGAGGGCGTATCGAAACTTTTAGGTCATTGAATCTTTCCAAAACTTCAACACAATCTGGATCGGTGATTTGTTGATTTTCAGCAGGTTCACACTCTTTATCTTCCATACCAGTAAACTTAGGTTCATCAAACACAACATTGATTGTTTCTTCATGTTTCAGTGTTCTTTTGTTCAGTACCCTGAATGCTCTGCTGACTGAGGAATATCCTAAGAAAATTCCTTCATCTGATTTTGGTTGGAAAGTTTTCAAATGAACTTTATGATTTAGAATAAAACATTTGCTTCCAAATGGGTGGAAATAGGATATATTAGGTATCCTTCCATTCCAGATCTCATAAGGTGTCTTCAAGCGGCTTCTTGTTTACCGATGTTCTATTTTGTGTATAGCATGCCGTATTCTCGCTTGCCCAATATCTTTCGGGTAGCAAAGCTTCACGGATCATTGTTCTTCCCGCTTCCTTTAATGTCCCGTTTCTTCTTTCAAGAACCCCATTTTGCCGAGGTGTACCAAAGAAGAAGCAAGTTGATGAAGTACACCATTCCGTTCTCACGTATTCTCTTATAACTTTGTTGAGAAATTCGGTACACGATCCGATCTAATCTTTATGATCGTTAAACTTTTCTCATTTTGTAATCTCTTCAAAAGATTAGGTAAGCTTTGGAGTGTCTCACTTTTCTTGTTCATGAATATCACCCAAGTGTATCTAGAAAAATCATCCACAACCACTAAGGTGTATTTCTTCCCTGTCACACTTGTTGGAGTTATAGGTCCAAAAAGATCCATGTGCATAAGCTCCAACACTCGTTAGTTGATTGTTTAGTCTTTGACTTAAAACTTGACTTTATCTCGTTTACCTTGCCGACATGCATCACAGATAGCATCCTTCTTGAATGTAATCTCAGGTAAACCAACCACTAACTTCTTCTTCACTAACTGATTAATATCATCAAAATTTAGATGATTTAACTTCTTGTGCCATAACCAATTGAGTTCAGATTTGGTATGCACAATCAGGCAGGTTTCTGGAACTGCAGTAGACCAATCCACAACATACATGTTCTGTTGCCTTCTACCAGCAAGTACAACTTGATCACCTCTTTCACTAATGACAATACGAGTTGTTTTTGTCAAAAGTGACCTTGTATCCCATATCACGAATTGTCCGGTGCTCGGCAAGTTGTAATCCGATCCTTCCACATATGCAACATTCTTGATTGTAAGTCCATTTCGATAAGTGTGCCATATCCTCTTGTATAACCAGTGTATTTTTATTGCCAAAATTCACCCTTGGACCATCTTTTGCCACAAAATTTGTAAGACAAGGTGCTTATTCTTTGTCATGTGTCCGGAACATCCACCGTCAAAGTACCGGACACCCTACAAAACAATGTTAATGCATTTTAGGTACCCAAACCTGTTTGGGTCCATAGTGGTCGATGGCAAGCATGACCCTTGGTATGTTTCCATAAGGTCTTCTCCTAAATGTGTCATACTTTGGTTCATACTTTGGTTCATACATGTATTCCACACATCCATAAGTTCTAACGTAGGTTGTGTAGGAACCACATATGTTTTCCGGCCTTTTGGTACATAATGCCGTTTGAAATGATTCTTGTTGTTAGAAACATTTGCATAGCCATAGATGTCTTTGTCTGTTAGGAGCAGCCCTGTAATATGGAGTCTGCTGAGATCTTATGTAAGTCCTCTGCTGATTCCATTGTCTAGGTTTTACCCTAGCAGTATGGTTATGCTGACTGTTTCTAGCATTAGATGCAGGAATATTCCAATCATTATCAGCAGGGAACAGTCTACCTTTCCCCCTGAGATAAGTATCCCTTGAATGATCAACATTTTTGGATTTGGGATTCTTATTCTTGGAATATTTCGTTTCTTTCCTTCGTGGTCCAAATAGACTTGGTAGCAGTGTCCGCTATCGTAGGCTTAGAAGGTACGGCAGCCCTATTTTTGGATTTATTCTTTTTACTAGGAGCCGTTGACTTCGAGACTTCGATTTTGCTTCTTTGAGGCATTCTCATTTGGTTTTTCGCTTCGGCGGCCTTCCGGGAGATGGATCTAGTGCGGGGCACAAACTTAGGACCAATTTCGGTACTAGGTTCGGTAACCTTCGGATCCACTCTTGTTAGATTGCCGAGTTCCAAATCCAAGCCCGTTCGTCTCCATAAGGCTTTCCCGATTTGTATGCATTATTGGAACAAGATGGTTCGACAGATTCGAGGTCGCTTGGATGTGCGAGCAGACTTATGCCGATTCCGTCCAACATCTTTATCCTTACCTTTGAAAACCCTTAATTCAAACTTTCAATCTTCCAACTTCTAACTCAAGAGCCTCTTTTTCGGCCTTCACAATCTCATAACCAGATTGTATTATCCTCGATTGATTAAGGATGGCATCCAAAGTCTCATTGTTGTCGAATTTCTAGGATTTGAACCACGGGTTGATTCACAATCACTTCCGGCGGGAGTGTTTATAGATACGGTGTTGTATACCTCCTCGTTTCATCCATGTTGGCCATCAAAGCATAATCCTCCATATCGGCAACCGTCTTTCGTGTCATCCGACTCATTTCCTTTTCGGATCCCACTTCATATCCCGATTCATCTTCGGCAACCATAGCCTTCTTGCCATGTCTCCTTTGTTGACTTTTGGTCTTCGTAGGTCCGGACAATCGGGTCTAAAATGTCCCGGCTTCTTACGGTTGAAGCAAAGATAATCGTGTTCCTTGCCTTGTTTCAATTCGGGACAATCGTGTCGAAGTGTCCCGGTTTCTTGCAATGAAAGCATAGATAGTCATTATCTTTCTTTGGTTCTTCTTTCCTTCTCTCGTAGGCCTCTTTGTGAAATTTCTTGTAGGGGCCTTTCCGGTCTTCATCATTCGATCTTCTTGCTCGGTAGGGCAACCGCTCTTGCATCTCATCCAAGCATGTCATCCTGTCCTCCCGATGTTTCTTCATGATGTGAAGCGACCAATGCGAGTGGTCTTTGGCTCTTCCTTTTCGAGTTTCGGGCACTAACTTCTTGCTAAATTCATAGGCCTTAAGATCGAGAACAATTTGAAGGTGTCTTCCTCATGCGGCTTTCTCATTTCTTCAATTGCGGTCACCTTCATTTTCCAAACATCTCTTGCGAGGTAAAGCTTCCAAGATTTTGGTGTTTACTTCCTCTTTTGAATAACTTACACTCGGCGAGTAAGCTCATCCAAGATTGCATTGAATGCGGACTCCATTTGCTCAATGGTTTCATTAGGTAGCATTTTGAACTTTTGAAACCTTTTTTCGGCCACACCGATTTTGTTCTTCTTTATTGCATCGGTGCCTTCACGGATTAAGTGAATCTTATCCCAAAGTTCCTTTGCGGTCTTGCAATCTTTGACTTTCATGTACATATTGCTATCCAAGGTTACGTAGATGATATCAATAGCAATGTTGTTGAGGTTTGCTCTTTTCTGTCTTCGCATTCCATTCTCTCTTTGGTTTAGGAATGTACTCGGTTCGTCACCCACCGTTATTCTTGCCTTTGTAATCTCAGAGTGGTCCTTCGGTTAGTACATCCATCATCTCATCATGAGTAGCAGCAAGATATGCCTGCATTCGACGTTTATACTCATCAAATCTATCAAGAGAACACATCAACATGGTTCTAGCATACTGTGTGTTATCCATGATGCAAGTCTTGAAAATCAGTAACTTGAAAGAAAGTTTTAAAGAATTTTCACAAGCACAACAAGTAGGATTCCTTCAGAACAGAAGCACTGCTCCGATACCAATTGTTGGTCCCTTGAAAAGGCTTTAGTTAAGTTTAGAGGGGGGGGGGTGAATAAACTTAACAATTAAAACTTTGGAGTTAACAAATTACGCAACTTCGGCGGCTGCGATACTTCGATAGTCGTCGAGACCTCGTAACTGGCGATAAAACGTAGTCTACCGACGGTTCGGTTCTTGAATTTGTGCGGCGGAATAATATCAAAATTAAGCCTTGTTACTTGTTGTTAAATATGTTACTAAGTATTAGATACTCGGTAGTGTATGTGTGTGATTTCGGTTGCTAGATTCAAGCGGGTTGATATGAATAAAGACTAAGTGCGAAAGTAAATGCGTAAGTAAGTAGAGAGATTTTTATAGTGGTTCCAGGTGATGTAATCCGTACGTCCACTCTTCTCCCGTGATGTTGGAGGAAATTCACTAGTAATCTTTGAGTTATCTACGTTACAAAGAATCCTAGGTTGCTTGTCCTTCACCAATAACTATGGCTTCACAACCGAAAACTAAGAACGAGTAGGATTCTTTGCTCCCGAGTCTTCCACTTGGTCCTTGAAGGGTAGAATTGCCTCTTCACCGGCTTCACCACAAACCAACGAGTCTTTCACACCTAACGGATGCTTCACTGTCTTCGACGGGTTCTTTATAAAATAAAGAATGAATCAAATAAATGATTCGGTTGCGGCGACTTGATTAGGATGATATAATCAAGCGACTTGCGTCTTCAAGTGTGTATGCTTGATGCAGCTTGAACACAGAATGCACTTGAAGAAAATAACTAGATCAGCAGCTTTAAGCTCAGTAAGTTCAGCAGGGTGTTTTTCAGCTCAGTGTTATCACTTAAAATTTATCCCAAAAATTCATCTCCTTCTTCTTGAGTTGAAAGTCCTCTATTTATAGGTAGGAATGCATGTGACTTGAATTTGAAATTCAAATGTGACCGTTCCTTGTATTTGTCCCATCTGCATTGCATTCTGTCACTATTCATAGGACTGACACTGTCAGGATTACTTTTTGACAGTGCAGTCTGTCCACCCCTTTGACTTGTATCCAATGGATAAAAATATGGATCATCCCAACGTCTTTTTAATCTCAGCCTTTGATTTGCTTGATAAGTCAGAGGTAGTTGGCTGTTCTTATCCATGTAACTTCCCAATAATCTTGAATTGATCGAGGTATATATCGAGCGGGTTCATCGATCCGTCGTAAAACCAATCGATCTGCCGAACATCATATTTTTACTGTAAAATATAATGCATTTGAATCTTTTTATCCAACTTTTGTATGTGAAGTTAGATTACATCATTTAAAGTATAACCAAGTTCCAAACATCATCCAACTTGTGGAACTTAGACCTTCTACACAAGGTATATGTAATCAGTTTAGGTCATCACAGACTTGCCTAAATTCGATTCCATATCTTGACATTAAATACTAAGTTTGATCCCTTAGCCTTCATTCACTGAGTTTGAACCCTCAGCCTTCAGTCTTCAGTCTTCAGCAGGTTCTAGACCAGTCTACTGACCTATCTACCCTACTGACCTAGATCAGTCTGCTGATAAACAATCGGCGGCCATTTACGATGCTTGTTTGATCAAACCTATTTATGAATCAAACTCTAATAAACCTATACATTTTATCTAGACATCTTTTTGCCTTTGCACTATAACAGCTAGTATGGCACTCATCATCAAAACTAAGAAATAAGTCCAACAGTACTGTCAAAGAGTTGACTGGTCAACCACTGAGAATCTACATTTCGAAATTATCTTCATTGATCGACCACCACCGGAAATCGAGGTAGCTAGATTGGATCTCAACCACTAAAGAATGTTAAAATTCTTGAAAGTCGATCGGGAGTAGTTAACTAGTGGGAGCAAAATCATAAACCAAAAGACAATTTTTTATTTTGCAGGTATAACAACAACACTCTTTTATCTTTATTTTTATGTTTTAGTTTTTAGCAAACTATTATTTATAATTTTTTATTATCGATAGATAAAACCATTATTAAATGACTGTTACCTTTTGAGAAACACTCTCAAATAAGGTTAAGTAATTTTAGCCCCTTTAAAATAAGCAATGACACTAGCAACTTCGTTACAGTAGTTAGAGACAAAGAGACTACATATTTGATGGAGTGCTCCAAGACTTTAATTATTAATGAAAAACGGAAGCCCATGATACGATTAAATCACTTGAATAAGTTTCAACGAATTAATCACAAATTGGATACGACAATATCCAATGGGTCATTCTGTCATACGATGACAATTAATTCAAACATTAGATGCGCTGATTATGAGTGACCACGACGTATTTTGGAAATGTTGTTTTCAAAATTGTATGATTTAAATATCGACTTAATTCTTTAACTATTGCTTGAAGGTTAATTAAATAGTTCATGTTTTGAATATGATTCAAAATGTTAAATAAACTATCTAACAAACTTTAGATTTTCTTTATGAAAGCGAATTAAAGACATAGCTCTTGTGAATTTTCTTGAGTCTTACACTAAACTAAGAAATATTTACAAGTGCTTAAGGGATTAAAAGGAAAATTAGGGCATGTGCTTGAATAAGAGAACTTATTGAAGTCTCTATTCTAAGCAAGTAAGTTGAGATAAATCTATCTAAGCTCAAGTCAACTCTTAGATAAATGATATCATACGAGTATGATTGAATTAGAAAGATACATAATATTCTAAGTGAAGCAAACGTTGCAGCATTTACAATATAATATTCTGAGTCTAGTAAACTGATAAAGGAACTAAGTAAATGTTATTATGTTCTGGTTCTTATGAAAAACATGAGTTCAGTTATTTGTTAGGATTTAGTAGACAAATTCAATTGTAAGGAATAAATGTTATTCCGATAAAGTTGGATAGTCATCGAATCTAACATACTAGATTACTGTCACAATATAAACGATATAGGTGATGAAACCTCATCCAAATATTTGTATGGCTGTTATCCTTGATATTTTGTGGTTGTTCTAGATGTAGACTCTCTGGAAGAGGAACGTGTAATCAAATGTCCTTCTGATGACGTCTGAACCATATGATTATGAATCATGTGGGTAATAAGTATCTTATCTAAAGATGACTAAAATACCCTTTTATGAAAATGTTATAAATTTTAGAAAATTACCTAAAGCCTAAACATACAGATGTTTATTGGCTTATGACAATTAATGGCACAAATGATATTATTGTTTATTAGTCTCTTTGACTATTTTAGAAACAGTTGAATGTACTTAGTAAAGTACGAATTTCGGAAAGTCTGAAAGGTTCGGACTAGTATAAATATGAGATTGGTAAACAATTTCATGAAGGGTGTTTCAGAAGTTGTCTGAAAAGGAATCAGATTCTCCCTTGAAGGATATTGTTTTTGGGATACGCAATTAGATTGTGTCTCTAAAATGAAAATATCACTTTATACGATAAAGATGCGAAGTAAGACATGCAGAGTATCCCTTAACTGTTTTGGGATAGTGCCCTTATTTAGAACATGTACTTAACCGAGTTCCAAAGAAAAAAGGTTGAATAAATTCCATATCAGGTATGGAAGACGATAACATCAAATCCATTTTAACCGATGATTTAGGGTTGTCGTGCTTCCAGCAAGCAGGCAGTGTCTGAAAGGATTGGAGCCCAGTATGGCATGTGCAACTTTATGGAATATCTTATCAAGTATGCTAGATATTATTTACTTACCCATGGGCCAAAAGTGTTTGACTCCAAACATGCTGTCTTCTAGAGGAAGTGTATCTTCCAAAAGAAATAGTGGGAGTAAATTGTGATCTTAAAAGAGTTTGAGAACTACAAAGAGATATTCAACCATCGGAACATGAGCAGGCGCCACATACTGATGAAGTATATAGCACTGCTCAGTGCACACAAGTATTCTATCAGTCTATAGATAACCACAAGCCTGAAAAGGGGCTACTGGTGTTTTCATTTTGAAGAATGAAGATCTCATGAATTATGCAAGAATGCTTGGAAGGAAAGATTAAGAGATATGGCTTGGAGCCATAGAATTTGAAGAAGATTCCTTGTATGACAACCGGGTTATGAACCTAGTCTGATTTACCTGAAAGGAATGTCTCTGTAATGTATAACAGGTCTTTATGAAAGACTGACATGGAAGTAATATAATTACTAGTTGAGCTGAGTTGATGGTTAAAGGCTATAGGGTGTAAGCCTTGTAATTACCTTTATGCTACCAGCCATGCTTAAATCTATTCAAGTAGTCCATTAGAGAACATTGGGCCAAAGTCTTGATGTTCATAGACAATAACGTGATATGTATGCTTGTGAGATCCATTAATGGACTCAAACAAGTTTCTCTATATGTGTTCTTTACTTTGAGAATCAAAAGAGTTTGATTTGATCAATAAGTGAAGACACGACTAGTGTGCAAGAGGGTTAGTGGGAGCGTTATGATTTTTGAGAAGGTGTTGCATATCCTCTCGAGAGTTGTTGACTCATGTTACAGTTAATTAATGTTTGGTAGTTCAAGGTCTTTACGAAAGCTCTTAGGAGTAGCAGTTCTTATTTTAGACATAAGAGTCTATAGTGATAGATTATGAAGCTACTTAATTATCACAGTTCACCCTTATAGATGAGATGCTAAAACAATTTAGCATAGACCACGTCAAGAGATACTTCTAGCCATTGTTCTTGAGGTCTATCTATGACAGGATGTCAGTCCTAAAGATAAGGTGAAAAATGATACTTATGGAAGGTTCCCTTTGCTACGGCAATAGGATCAATCATAAGTGTTGTGGGTTAAACCAGATGTTCATACTCCATGAAGAGTCATGAGTAAGTATGAAAGTGATTTTGGCAAATGTCGAGAATATACTTAAAGGTGTTAAGGATGGGTTCTTAGTTAATTGAAACATGGAATTGGATAAACATAGGTATACAGATGTATACCCAAAGTCTTATGAAGATAGTGGGAACTACAATATTAGTTGGCAGTCATTTTGGTTAAGTGATACAGTGAGCTGGAAATGTTCTTAGCTAGAGGTCACTGTAGATTTTACAATTGGGCCAAAACACAGTATTGTCATCAGAGGCGCAGCAGGAGCAGTACATGGAACTAAGAGGTTCATTCATGAGCCTTGTATGGTTCTTCCACCTTTTCTATATAGTTGATATAGTAGTGAATTCATTGCTTGAAGCAAGGACCAGGGTCTCATCAGAGATTCATGTGTGTGTTGAGGTGGTTCCTTTTGACTTGATCATTTGGAACATGATATGAAGATAGTCTGAGTCCCCACGGGTGGTGATCCATTCACGCTTAAGGTTGTTTGCGAGTATTGCAAGGGATTCTTTTGTTTCAACTTGGTCTTGTGTGCACGAGTGATCGGTTTTAGGCCAAGTGGGAGATTGTTGAAACAGTGTCTTAAACCCAATCAAGTTGGACCGGATCCGACTGGGTCGGCTCATTTCTACTATTTCTTTATGTTTATAAATATGATAAATGACTTTCTGTTATTATATATTTGTTCGTTTAACGAACCAATTATGATATTGTATATATATGATAATGTTTCTAGTATCAAACTATGAAAGAGAAATCATAATGGTAATTATGGTTAATGAGATCTCGACTCACTTTAAAAGGTTTGACACTTAAATGTCGATAGTCTTATGTGCTATTAAATAGGACATTAATAGTACGATTAGACTAGCACGTATTAGAGGTAGTATATCTTATTGAAGATTGGGATAGATCTCGTCTATCGAAATGTAGAGACACTTGGACTGTAAGTGGACGTCTATTAGAGAATGCGTATGTTAGACCGACCCACTTACTATATATTAAGTGTCGCACTATGTGACGGTTATGTAATTATCCTGAGACCGGAGTCTTCATGGCATCACGGTGTGGATTGTTATACTTTGACATTATTGAGGTTTCCCCTAGACATGGGACGATCGTGCGGTAGTAATTGGGTGTGATATTGAAGAATGCGTAAGATTCATGTTGCTCGTCCGGAAATCGCGTATCCTATGAATAGGAGTAATATCCGAAAGGGCCTTCTTATAAGGAATGTCTTATTCTCGAAAGTCTTTGCAAAGCGGAAGTAATATGTTTCTTCGAAAGTGTAGGATATCCATATTATAAGATACGGTTGTTGATGTTTGACACTTGAGATATGACCGTATGAATATTATTACGGCGATAGGATTCTATTTACATGGTACCCGTTTCACATGAAAGGTAGTAGTCATTGCATTTGACTCTTCCGATGATTGGGGGTCATGGCGTGTTGCCAGACGCTATTCATGATCGTTATGTGTGAAGGGTATTTTAGTAAATGCACTTTGTGCTTACGGCCAACATATTTGGAAGCCTATCGGGTCACACACATAAGAACATCTAGCCGGATAAAATGCGGTTATAATGATAACCATATAAGGAAAGTTTAATCTCGACTATAAAGTGTTATAGTGATAAATTAATATGATGATATTTATTTATTATGAATAAATATAATACACGATATTAATTGTGGTAGTTAATTAAAGAATATTTCGGATGCCAATTATTGGCATATGGGGCGCAGATGTGTGTGTATATGATACGTATGGATTTTGCAAATTATTTAATTAATGGTATTATCATAAATTAATATTAGATATTAATAGATTTATATGTAAAGAGATTTATGGTAATGTAATAAAGATAGTCAATATTAAGTATTGACAATATCTTGGAGTTATTTAATATAAGATATTGAATGTGATAAATCAATTAAAGATATTCAATATTAGTTATTGGCAATATATATTTTGGATATATTTAATATAAGATATTAAATATTAATGAGATAGATCTAGAATATCTATTTTCTTTATTTTACTAGTAAAAAGTTTTCTTTCTCCTTACTTCACGCAAAAAGCTTTTCCCAATGGGATTGGGACAAGGGGTGGCGCCATATACCCTATATAAGCAAGGGGTTGGCTAGATCTTTTGTACGACACAATTCCAAGAGTTCATAGTTCTTGTGAAAATAGAGAGCTTCTTAGAGAGAGTATTTAGAGACAGAAAAGGTCGGTGTAGCAATCAAGTTTTTCTAGTAGCAATCCAATGGTGGATTCCGGCGGGTTGTTCATGTGGATCTAGTTTTAAACGTCATTTCTTGATCTAATAACACTAAATGAACATGAACAAACCATGATTAAGTTTCTAATGCGTTTAGCTCCGGCACCGAATGAATGTTTCCAGAAAAGTTGAAGTTCGGGATCGTTGGAAGAGGATGATTGTCTTGTGCTTTGATGAATTAGCATTCATCAATGTCTGTGTATATGCTAGGCCGTGTCTGTGTAGTGGTCTATGTAAGAGAGTAGGAGTTATGAGGGAGCTTACTTGAAAATACTTAGGTGGCTAGCTAATAATTAATAACAAACGTACGTGTGTAGTTAAAAGACTAAACATCATGTCATTCGTGGTAAGGCACAAGTCCATATCGCGATGTGTGTGGCGTTCTAAAGGTGAACAACTCCGTAAGTCTACCAGAATAGACTCCAGTTGCGGAGGGACTTCGCCGAACGTGTGCACTACCGGAGTCTTCCAGAATAAACTTTTGTGGCTATCGGTGTGATCCATTGATAGGTTGCACCCTTATGTCTCGTGGTGGACAGCGCCATGCATAGTGTCCTCGAATGCTGATGTAACAAAGATAAGACAGGTTAGAAACCATTTGTCACAACATGTTGATGAGCATGAAGTGAACCCTAGAGTTGAGTTGGTCTCATAAAAATAACCTAATAATAATAAAATGAACCTTTTCGTTGTAAAGTTTAATTATTCATTAGTTTCTCACTCTTGATAAGTACCTATGTACTTACCTCTTTTGCATGTTTCTTTTGTATGCATTGTGGGGTGAGAAGATGAACAGGTTGTCCATGAGTTCGTTGATGAGGATATGTGATGAAGATGATGCTTTGATGATGCGTCCAGTTTCCTTTATTTAATGTTGCACTAGACTTTGTTGCTTTTCCTTCTTTAGACAGATGTTGTTCTCTTATTTCTAGAGTTCTGTAAGAAAGTTTGTACTTCTTTTAAGGCAAGTTTATGTTTCTTTGGACATCGTACTTGTAAGACGTTCGTTGTTTGATGACACTTTTCTATCTTTTAGTATGTTGAGTTTCTATTCTTTGTAACATTTATGTTTTATCCGAGTTTTTTGGAATTCCGTTTGCTTTTATTTGATACGACGACGTAGATCCTGCGTATAATATTAGATTTATTTAATGCTATACGCGCCGAACGTTCTCTTCCGGATTAGAACTCGATATCCGGGAGCGGAACGTTACAGCTTTAATGCGAAACAACCCCGTGACAGGTTTCCTAATAGTCCCAATAGGGCCAGCAGGCTGAATTGCACAATCCATACAAATGAAAAAGATACATTTCTACATGGCCCGTAGAATATTTCACGGCCTGGTTTAATCCAGAAAGATATTCTTCTCCCCTGCCCCGATTTGTAAAATGATACTCCCACCGCTTTTTTTTATTTGTCATGCACATTTCATAATTTTCTCTGTTTTTATTTATCTGTCATTATAACTTTCCAATACATCATTTATTATTTTTTCCTCCTTTACCAATAAAGTATTTACATCTCCAATAAAAAAAACAATTACAATACTTAAAAACTTATTTATCAACAAAATATTTATATTTCCAATAAAAAAAATACATTCCTAATATTACATTTTAGACATTAATTATTTTCTTAATCTTTATGATTATTCTCCTCTACGACACATAAAAAAACGGCGGAGTGCATTTTAACTTATGTATAGAAATTTCTACCTGATTAACGTGTACAATTCAAATGCACCCATATATTTTTTTTTGTTACCCCTCTAGAAAATTGGTCAATTTCTACGCCCACACCCCCCCCCCCCCCCCCCCCCCCCTCCTTTTTCTTCTTTGGTTAAGAAATTCTATGAAAAATTAAATAAATAAAAACTTAACCCGTAGAAAATGAGTTCAATTCTACATTTCAACTGCATTGATCAGGGGCGGACCCACCCTTTACTAAAAGGGTCCATGGACCCGGCTGAAAAGAAGAAAAAAAAAAAAAAAAAAAAAAAAAAAAAACCAAAACGACGTCGTTTTGGGTTTTTTAATTTTTTAATTTTTATATATTTAATATATTTTAAAATTTATCAAACCCAAAAATATCCCACCCCACGTCGTTTTGGGTTTTTTAATTTTTATATATTTAATATATTTTAAAATTTATCAAACCCAAAAATATCCCACCCCAATCCCCAAAACCTTTCCAGCCCCTCCTTTCGATGAAATCATTTCATGGAACGAAGATAGATCGGCTTTCGTTGTGAGGAATCCGATTGAGTTTGCTCGAGATTTGCTTCCCAAATATTTCAAGCATAATAATTTTTCCAGCTTTGTTCGCTAACTCAATACATACGTAAGTATAAAATTGCTTTGTTTTCTTAGATTTTATATTTTTTTTCCTTTAGTTGTGGCTTTGTGAATATAGAATTATTTGTTTTCTTTGAATTCTCTGCTTCTTTTTGGCTTAATTTGTGGCTATGTGAGTAAATGAACATGCATCATCGAAATGGTGTGTCCTAATGAAAAATCCCTTCTACGAAATGGTGGGACATTCGCATCAGGTCAAATCCCGTTTTTTTTCGGCAACACATGTCGCATTTAGTGTGTAACAACATATTTAAAACAAAAAAAAATACAGACTTTATGAATAAAATATCTAACATTTTGGACCTCGGTCAAACTGTTTTCTTACTCCGCCACTGGTCTTGATAGTATTTTTATTTCTACGGTTTTTGACGGAAGGAAAAGAAGGGAATCGGGGAGAAGAAAACAGAGGAGAAAAGAGATGTAAGTTTTATTGATCATCAAAAATCTATCTTCTACTATTACATATATATATATATATTGACCTGTATTTATACTTAGGACTAAACCTCCCCCCTCCCCTTTTACATTCGAAACATCCCCTGTTCCTAACACTTTGATCTGAAACTCCTCAGCACTTCAAGGCCAGAGACCAGCATCTTCACAATTCAATTCATTTCTTCACCGATATTAATGGAATATTTAATTTTGAAGGGCCATTTAATAATTTACAGGAAATTATACTTCAGCCAGCAAATATCACTGCCATAATATATTGTTCACATTTTTCTTTATATAATAACAATAAAATTTGGTTAAATAACTTTGAGGTAATATCAATTTGATGAAATACGCTTCTAATTTAACAAAATTGGTCGCATAACTTCAGGATAATATCAATTTTGGTCTCATATGATTTTGTTTTAACAATTTTGGCCGTTCAGGACAAATGACCAAAATTTGAATTGTCACAAAGACAAATTTTTTTAAATTAAATGGCATGAGATCAAAATTGATATATCAATCATGAAGTTATGAGACTAATTTTACAATTTCTCGTAAGGACAATTTTGTTTTCCCTGATTTTGTACCTTATATTTTTGTATAATCATTCTTTAGCATGCTTTGATTGAACAAAAACACATCTAGTCTTCATACTCGTTGATCGAATCAACTTAGACCAAAACCCTTCTTTCTTCTTTGAACCTGCAACAACATTATTTCTCACTCTTTTTCTCTTGACAGAAGCCGTCACCGAACGGCTCTTCCCCATTCGACTTCTTCCTCCTCCGCCTCCTGAAATGACGAAAACGCCCTTCTCCCCGACCGTGACGACGTTCGAGGAAATTCTACGATGTCCCGGATGATGGTTATTATAACTATTTGGAGACAAGCATACAGAAGATGAAGCTGAAGAACAAGATGAATAACGAGTGGGAGACGACAATGAATTAGGTTGATCCATAGTGAATGGAAGACCAGGGAGTTTTTTGAGTTTTTCTCTTAGGCATGAAGAACAAACCCCTGGATGGTTTTTCTCATCTGGATGCATCATACACATTATTTCAGGATGAACCCAACCCATCTTTAATTTGATAATTTCTTCCAATTTTTTGAAGGAAATTTGGTGTAAATCTTCTTTTCTTTGTATTTGATATAGAATGCAAGGAAGAAGGGAATTTGTATTTGTATTTATTGTCAAGCGGTAGGTACGGTGGACCGGTATATATATATATGCATTTTATAATTTTTTTTTTTTTCCTTTCTTTCTGGAGTTCGGTTTGGGTTGTGACTGTAAAATCTGACTTTTACTCAAAGATAAGAATATGGCCGAAATTCCGTTTAAGGTGGCGCGTTAAAAGAGAATCGAGGCAAATTTTTTTGGTGATTCGACCACGAATATGACTTGGTTGTCTAGACCAAATAGATTTAATGATTTTGTGTTGGTCCTACATGTTTAGAAAAAAACCAAATATTATAAAATATGTGATTTGGGAAGAAGCTAGGTAATCAAACATGTAATCCCCTTAAACAATCTCTCAAGTCACTTACATGTATTAGTATTTATTGTCAAACTTTGCTATAAGATAAAGATTGAATAGAAAGTTTTACCTAAGTAGTAAAAATGGATTTTATATTTAACACATGTAATTATTTTGATCCAATCTAAATCATAAAATTGTGATTATTACGTCCCGATTCGAATAAGAGTCAGAAAGTATATTCAATAATTTCTAGCAAAAATTAAGTTATAAAAATTTTCAACATTATTTCTAAAATTCGGTAAATTAAAAAAAAAATTTGATTGCGGAGAATACTCAAATTTAAAGGCATAAGTGAGCAAAAAAAAAAATATTGTGTATAATGATTTTTTATCGTGATTGTATTGCGAATTTTTTGGTCTATAATGTTTAATACTGCATCATTTAATGTTTATTTTTCAACGATATTCTTAGTCAAAAATTTATTTATACACTCATTTCACATCCCAAAATAAACATTAAACATTTATTATTTGTTAGAGGTAAGTATGTCAATGTAATATAAAAACACAACACATTAATTACAATTTTTAATATATGTGAAAACTAAAAAGAGGATACTTAATTTGGAACGGAGCTACTTTGTAACAAAAAAATTTATTTATTTATTTTTTTTTTTTTTTGAGAGAGGAATGTAACAAATATATTATTTATAGTTATCTAATAGTGACGGAAAACAAGTTTTTTTCGTTCTGGTTGAACAAGCTTACAAGTTTCCACGACTTGACTTTTGACCGGAATATGAAATGGAGAAAATCAGAAAAGTATAAGGCCACGTGCGGCAGGCGTACGTGGAGATTTCATAGACAACGTTAGTCTTTGTCCTATTTGGTTTGAGTGGTTTGGAATTCAATTAAATGTAATGGAGCTCTATTACTTTTTGAGCTGTATATAAATGTTTATTTATTCTCTTGAATTAAACGTGTTATTTTCTCTTAGAAGAAAAAACCCATATTATTATGCTTTATCCCGGATTGAAAGACTTTATGGTGCAACGGTTGTAAGAAGGTTGTACGAAGTGGCAAACATTAGAGTCTCTCATTTTTACTCTCTTTCACATAATACACTTTTATCGTGTGTGAGAGGTTAGAAATGAATGGTTGTAATGTATGCCACTTGGTACAACCTTCTACAACGGTTGTATTATAAAATTTGTCTCCCGGATATGCTCAGTGAGAGACCAACTAGGTCACGACTTACTGAAAATTTTATAATAGGGATTCCATTCTAAAGAATCTTGTATATAACAGATAAAAGTCTTAGTGTTTTGAAGCGTTTTTACGTAGGCCAACGAGACCACAATCTAGAGGAAATTCTATCACAGGGACTCTGTTCTGAAAAATCCCGTGTATAACACATAACAATCGTAGGTTTAGATGTGTTTTTATGTGTACACGTAAAAGCTTTGGGGCTTTTGGGTGTTATATAAAGGACTCCTTGGAACGGGGACCCGTCACAAGAATTTTCCACAACCTAGGGAGAGGAGATCCTTAATCTTAAAGAAACTTTGATCGGCCTCACTAGGCTTTCAATCTAATCGGTAGAGTATCGGGTCAATTGTAATCTAGATCGGTGAGCAAGGTCATATCCTTAGAGAGAAATCTAGTCGAGTACCAAAGCGGTCCAAACATTTAGTCTAGGTGTATCCATAACTCGAGAATTGATTTTTAAACAACTACAAAAACAGCTAAGACGTTAAGTGATGAAAACGAACTAAATGTGCAAATAGCTAGAGATGTGATGATTTGAACAAAGTAAAATGATGTAGAACGAGGTGGCTCAGGTGATGTCCAATTGTCCAGACACAAACTCTCGTAACTACTTGAAATCAAGCTTCAACTGTGAGTTCTCAACACATCCAATGTGCAATTCATTCTATTCACGTTAATCGATCTCCCGCATTAACGTACTATAACCAAACACCAAACCTATCGGCTATGACTAGATTAGGAAGAATAGTTATGCATTAGAGGACTATGAACTGGCAAATCTAAGATTAGGTAACACACACTAGAAATCAATTTTATCTCTAGATAATTTTACTATGTGTTCGTGGTGATTAGTTCCATGTCAATTCTTACAATTACGCCTCGAATTAACACTTAGATGATGCAATTAGTCATGAATTAACCGCACCCATGAAGATCAATCACCATAACTTGAACAAATTAAGAACATACAAGACAACCCAACTTGAACCCAAGCAATTACAAGTAATCTAGCCCAATTTCATATCACCCAAGCCTCAAAGGTGTTTAGCTACTCATAATTTCAACAAAAACACAAAGCAAAGATAATATTAAACTAAATAAAGCCATGAAATAGAAAATTAAAGCTAAATTCGGAAGTATACCTCAATAGGTAAGAAAACTTGAAATTAGCTCCAAGCCCATGGAGATTCACCAAAAAGATGATGAATTCACCATTTTAGAGTAAAGTCCACCTAAGATTCTACTTTTTATTTTAATAAAATGAAAAAGTGCAGAGAAAAGTGTTTTCGGATATTCATAATATAATTTTAATCTAGAAAATATGATGTGTCCTATGCCTCCTAGCTGAAAATTGGCTTTTATAGTGATAAATTCCGTGCCGCATGAGTGAGCTTATAGCAAGTAGGCGTGCTTCTGCACTGGATTAGGCATTCTGTCTAATTGTCTGGTGCACCAGGAGTGGGCTTGCACCATGCAGGCGTGGGCTTGCACATCCTGAACTTGACTGGGAGCTCAAAACCATGCCTGCAAGAGGTAGGCATGGTTCTGCCTTGGCTGATCCTTAAAAACTCACTGGAAGTATTTCTGCGTTGGGTAGAGCCACTCCTAAAGTGCCATAATCACCAAAATTGATTCCAACACAACTCTGTATCATTTAACATCTGAAAACACACAACAAGAGATACAAACTTAATTTTCCTAGGGTATAGTGTACCCCGTGTGTGCTACAAAAATATCCACATTTCAACGATAAAAAAATGAAATTTTCGATTAAGTGCAATGTGGAGTAACGAGTGATGAAATAAGCGTGATTATGCATCTAAATGATCAAATTCCATCCCGAAACGATATAAGAACA
Source organism: Gentiana straminea (assembly GCA_036785695.1). Lineage (NCBI taxonomy): Eukaryota > Viridiplantae > Streptophyta > Magnoliopsida > Gentianales > Gentianaceae > Gentiana > Gentiana straminea. The sequence continues at coordinate 3,675,502 of JAVUPR010000479.1, forward strand.
TGGTGAAAAAGGTGTGAAACGCATAGGAGGATTGACACACATCAATCTAATGTGTATAGGGTACCACAACTCCTGCGGTGAAGGGAGGATTTGATCAAAACGGCGTTGTTTGATTCAATGTCTTATAAAATGACATCGTTTTGGTGCATTTAGATTGACATAACATGGGTTACAACATTTAGGTACAACAGAGGATCCGTAGTCCGACCTATAAGGTGTTTTTGAACATGTATGTTATTTTATATTTTAATAAATGCCACATAAATTATCCACATAAGTCGTGTGTTGCTTTCGTGTAGTATATTTCCTCCGATTTTGCAATTCTCATAAAACAATTATACATGTGAACTCCTGGGATTCTTGGAAGCCAATAATACGGACTGCCAAACGCCCATGAAGTGTGTGGAAAAGTACAAGCATATCATTGTTATACACTACTCCCTCCGTACCTATTTAACTATCGCAGTTACCAAAAACAAATATATTAAAAAGAAGATTTAATGCTTTGACTTAACATCAAAACGACAATAACACCACTTGAATATAATTAATGCAATGTTGTTTTCAATCTCATACTGTAATGCCCCGTTCCCGGACACCGAATCTTTATCCGGAAAAAAAACGTTCGGCACGTATAAAATAAAATAAATTCCACTTTATACGTAAACCTCTACTACGTCGTATCGAGTTAAGCAAAAGGTAAGCAAAAAGACTCAGGTAAATTTTTTCCTTTAACCAAGAATAGAAACTCAATAGCTAAAGAGAGAAATGTAACATTTATTACATTGGAAAACCAAACGAACCAAAACGTACGAAACTTCCAAAAAGTAGAAACGGAAATTACAACGTTTCCAAACAATTCTAAAGTATAAATATAAGCAAGAATAAATATGCTCTTCAACTTCGGCGTCCTTAAACGTCGTCGTCAAAGTCTTCCTCGAACTCCGGATTTACCTGTTCGTCTTCTCTCCCCCAAACACATAAATAAACATGCATTTGAGGTAAGTACATTGTACAAAATAAGAAGCAGAAGCTACAAATTAACTAAGGCTCTTTAACAAGTTTTATAATAACAATTATCTTTATGATGCCGACTCCATCTAAGGTTCATTCCATGCTCATCGACACGTCATGACTATACGTTTCTAGCTTAGCTTATCTTGGTTACATCATTACACAAGGGCACTATGCTTGATGCGTATCCATCATGAGATATACTTGCCAACTACGGTGATTAGCACCGATAGTCCCGGGATCTCCCCGGTATGCATATACGTTCGATGAATTTCCTCCACTACCCTTCAGCCTTTTGAGCCAGTAGCGTTGTTCACCTTTTAAGAACGTTTCACATCGCCGATATGAATTAGTGTCTAACCGAGAATAAGTGACGTTTTATCTTTTACTACACTTATGTAGTTATTATTATGTATTAACTAGCTACCTAAGTGTTTTCAAAGTGAACCTCACCTTAACAACTCTACTCTCTCATTTAGACAGCTAGACATCACATCGTATCAAGTACACAGACATTGATGAACTCTAATTCATCAAAGCACAAGCCCTTTCATGCCCTTTCGACGGATCCAAACTTCAATTGCCTTTAAGAGTACATCCGGTGCCGAAACTAAAAGAATCGGAAGCTCAATCGAGGCTTGTTCAGGCTTAATTAATGTTATAAGATTCAAGAACAATGTTTAAAACTCATATCATAGCTATAATCAACTTATTCATAAAAAGGAGGTCCAGTGCGCCTACATTGGGTTCAGTGCGCACGCACTGAGCCTCTGTATGTAAAATTTCGGTTTTTGCTTGTCCAGTGCGCCAGCACTGGGTCTGGTGTGCCCGCCTTCAGTGCGCTTGCACCGGATCTGGTGCGCCCGCACTAACTCTCTGAATGTAAAAATTCACGTTCAGGACCCCCAGTGCGTCCGCACTGGGCTTGGTGCGCCCGCACCAAGCGCGGCAACTCCCAAAAAAACTCAGTTTTTGAACCCTAATCGATCCTTAATCGTCCTCAAACTTGTTCAACATCAATATACTCAGAAAATAGTAGAAAAACTTGACTTTTACAGGACCATAACATCCTATCATTCTTACACAACTCGTTGCATGAATTCTAACATCCAAAACATCAACAAAATCACAACTTAAACCGTATAAGCCGTAATTAACGTGTAGGAAGACCCTCTTACCTTATAAGCAAGCTAATCCAAGCCAAAACTCAGAAAAAATGCAGCACTTGATCCTCTTTTCTGCAGAAACCTAAGTGATCAATCCATAATTAAATTAGATACGATCACACGCTTCTAAAACAACAAACTACGAGTTTAAGAGTTTAGATCCATTAAACTCGCCCAAAACATCAATCAGGTCGAAAATCATACCTCGCGAAAAGCTCCAACTTTCTTGTGTTGAAACGACGCCTTCTTCACGACGATTCCAATGCTCTATTCGAATCTGGAAACGGTTGAGATTCGACTTAGAAAACGGAAGAAATCTCTCAGCCCTTCTTTTCAAACTTCCACACGCAGGAAGGAGGAGATAGGAGGATAAAATCTGATTTTCTAATAGGTATTTCGTATAATGGGAATATTTTTCCTTAAATAAGCTTTTTCCCAAAAATCACATATTCCCTTAATTACCCTGAAAATCAGATTTTCCTTAATATATATAATAAACTCGAAAAAAAAATAGCTATATAGCTATATATATATATATATATATATATATATATATATATATATATATATATATATATATATATATATATATATATATAACTCAAAAACTTAACTCCAATAAAAGATGTCGAATAATAATATTTCGTTTTCGCAAAATGACACGTTTGTCCTTTACCAAAAATCGGAATATTACATCTACCGCTTAATAAATAAAAGTAGAATTAAAAAAAATAATGTTTTGGAAATGTAACTACGACAGATAAACATGAATTTTTACTTTTGACAATTACGACACTTAAATAGGAACGGAGAGAATATAATTTAATGGTTAAGCGCCAAGCCTTCGCCCCGAGAAATTTGGTGCTGAGAAAGAACTCGATAAGAATTAGGAGGCCGGGTCCATACCGAGTAACCGAAGATCGGGACCATGAGTACACAAAGTTGTCACTAGATCTGGAAGGGGTCACTGTAATAAGAGCCTGGAATTTGGTCAACCTTAACCCCTACTTCCACCGATGGATTCGCTCCTCACTCGAAGAAAAATTTTGAAATCCTTTTTACCATTTTTTTTTTCACATGAATCATCTATTCTAATGTTTTCTAGTTCCTGACGTTAATGATATCAACATTTCTCTTTCGTTTTGGCTTATTTAAAAGGAATTAAGCTACAAAATCTCGCCTACCTAGGTGGCATGATGAGACTCAAAGAAGCTAACATGTCACTTTGAATTTGAAAAATCTTACGGGTAATCATCGGAGTGTGGAGTTGTGACGCCTCAGAACTTGGGTCTGGTGACGCTACTTGAATAACAAATTGTGACTCCTCTAGGCCTTGAGTCTGGTAGCGCTAAAAAGTTATAAATGGTCTGGTCAACTACTTAGACCGCCGTACTCGTTTGGTCTAAAAGGGCTAACCCGAATTGAAATGACTTTTATGTCTCATACTTATATGGGGTGAGAATTCTATTACTTTACGGATGTGGGCCTTTACATTCTCCCCCATTATAAGGGACTGGCGTCCAAGACCGTTCCCGGATCGTCTCTACTAGAGGTAACTAGAGGCCATCCTTACACCGTTTTCTTGTACGGTGCAGCGCATAGTTCCGTCTGATAGTCGGCTCTGAATACCATTCTGTAACGCCCCCAGACCCCGGGCCTGGTAGCGCTAGATGAGTCATAAATGGTCCGGTCAATTGCTTAGACCGCCGTCCTCGCTTGGTCTATAAAAGGGCTAACCTGAGTTGACATTACATTTATGTCTCACACTTATATGGGGGTGAACATTCTGAATACCATTCTGTAACGCCCCCAGACCCCGGGCCTGGTAGCGCTAAATGAGTCATAAATGGTCCGGTCAATTGCTTAGACCGCCGTCCTCGTTTGGTCTATGAAGAGAGTTTGAGAATGTGTTAACACAAGAGTAAACTTCAACTTATCTTTTATTCATTGATAATGAAGGAGTATAAATAGATACAATTTGGAGAGAGACTAGCTAGCTAGGGCGGCCACTTGAGTATGTAGCTGTGGGCGGCACAAAAGCAAAAAGTAAAAGTACAATCTATGTCTATGTCTATGACATAAAGTAAACTAGAGTTTGACATATTAATTGTTTATATGTATCACAATTAATATGTCTTTTACAAATAAATAAAGTGTACAAATAAAGTTATGCACAACATAGTCTCGCCGTGATCATGAGGATCGAGCGGTCCCGATCACCTCTTTCGAGCCTCGGCAGACCTATTCGAGTGATATATTTCCAATATTGATAATGAAGGAGTATAAATAGATACAATTTGGAGAGAGACTAGCTAGCTAGGGCGGCCACTTGAGTATGTAGTTGTGGGCGGCACAAAAGCAAAAGTAAAAGTACAATCTATGTCTACATGTCTATGACATAAAGTAAACTAGAGTTTGACATATTAATTGTTTATATGTATCACAATTAATATGTCTTTTACAAATAAATAAAGTGTACAAATAAAGTTATGCACAACATAGTCTGCTTTGTGATCATGAGGATCGAGCGGTCGCCGATCACCTCGTGAGCCTCGGCGAGGCTCGCCGAGTGATATATTTCCAATATTTCCACACCCCCCTCAAACCGGGTTTGTATATATTGATGCGCCAAGTTTGCTACTTAGTCTTTCGAACGTAAGAGGTGGAATAGCCTTGGTAAGGATATCGGCATTTTGATCTTCGAGGGAACATACCGGAGTTGAATAATCTTGGCATCAATCTTCTCCTTCGGAAAGTGTCCGTCAATGTCCACATGTTTTGTTTTGTCATGATGGATGGATCCTCTCGCCATGCATAGTCTTTGAGTTATTATCACAACAGAGTGTGATAGGTTGCCGAATAGGTTGCTGAAGTTCAGTAAGTACTCTTTTGAGCCAAAGAGCTTCACAAATGCCTAAAACAAGTGCCCTGAGTTCAGCTTCAGCACTGCTTCTAGACACAGTAGGTTGTTTCTTGCTCCTCCAAGTAACAAGATTGCCCCATACATAGGAACAATAGCCTGTGGTAGACCTTCTATCTATGTGGCATCCAGCCCAATCAAGCATCAGTATAGACCTTGATGGATCTATCGCCGGACTTGGTGAAGTGTAACCCTTGGCCGGGAGTGGACTTCAAATACCGCAAGTATTCTATTCACCGCATCCCAATGTTGCTCGGTAGGGCAATGCATGAACCGGCTAACGGACCGACACCATATGCAATATCCGGTCTTGTATGGGATAGGTAGATGAGTTTCCTACAAGTCTTTGATATTGTTCCTTTCTTACGGCAATGTCACCATGTAGCAGGTATGACCGGGGTCTACTTTTGGGGATACGACGGGTTTGCACCCTAGCATGCCGGTTTCCTTGAAGCGGGTCCAAGTACATATTTCCTTTGGGAGACCGAGATTCCTTTGATGTTTCTAGCTACTTCCATGCCAAGAAAATACTTAAGTAAACCCAAGTCTTTAACCCGAAATACCTTTGCCAAACAATTCTTTCAAGTGTTGGATCTCGGCGGGGTCATCTCCGGTAAGGATGATATCATCCACATAGACAATAAGAATAGACCTCTTCGGTTGGTTGTCTTGATGAACATAGTGTGATCGAATTGCATTGGTGATATCCAGCTTTGACCACAGTTGTTAATTTTCCAAACCATGCCCTTGGTGATTGCTTCGAGCCATATAGAGATTTCCTCAGTTTGCACACCTTGCCTTGAGTATGAGGATTGATAAAACCAGGAGGTATAGTCATATAAACCTCCTCAGTAAGGTCCCCATTTAGAAAAGCATTTTTGATGTCCAATTGATGAAGAGGCCAGTCAAGTTGGACAGCTAGAGAAATTAGTACCCTGACAGTGTTGAGCTTTGCCACTGGTGCAAAAGTTTCTTTATAGTCAATGCCATAAGTTTGAGTGAATCCCCTGGCTACCAATCTGGCTTTGTACTTGTCAATAGTGCCATCAGCAGTGTACTTGATAGTGAATAACCATTTGCAGCTGACTGTCTTCTTGCCTTTTGGAAGAGTTGTGAGATCCCAAGTATGATTATCCGGGAGGCGATCATCTGTTTTAACAAACGACCTTCCACTTATCATTTTGAAGGGCCTCCTGAATATTTTTAGGAATAGAGTGAGAGTCCAAGTCCTGTGTAAACATGGCAAAGACAGGAGACAACTTATCATAAGATAAATAAGAATGAATAGAGTGATCAGTGCATGATCTCTTTCCCTTCCTAAGAGCAATAGGCCTATCATCAATGTCGGCGGTGCCGCCGAGGATCCGTAGATTGCCGAGTGTCGGTAGGCTCGGGATCGGCGGGCTCGGGTCGGTAGACTCTTGTCCGGGGAGGTTGCCGAGGAGTAGTAGTCGTAGAGAGTCGGTAGGGTGCGAAGTTCGGTCTGCCGAGGATCGTAGGTTTTGGGTCGGCCAGGTTGCGAGAGTCGCAGACTCAATGTCGCGAGCCGCCGAGGGTTAGGACTCGCCGAGGGTAAATGGTTTGCCGAGGGAACGGACTTAGTTCAATCTCAATCGGGTTTCCATCGTTGTTGGATCGATAGGTTTGTTGTAATATGGAGTCCTTTCAAAGAATTTCACATCCATAGAATTGTAAAATTTCTTTTCAGTAGGAGAGTAACACTTGTAACCTTTCCTGTCCTGTGCATATCCAAGGAAAATGCACTTATGAGCTTTAGGATCAAGTTTACTTCTGTGTTGAGCATGGATATACACAAACACAGTACAACCAAAGATCTTTGGAGGCAACTGGGAAACAAGATGATGGCAGGAGTGTGTGGTCAGTAGGGTTTGGAGTGGAGTTTTGAAACCTAACACTCTGATGGGAAGTCTATTGAGTAAATAAGTTGCAGTCAGTATAGCTTCACCCCACATGTATTTAGGAACATGTGTAGTGAACATGATTGATCCGGCCATTTCCGGCAGATGCCCTGTTCTTTCTTTCAAAGAACCCCATTACGTTGAGGTGTTTCCACACAACTACCGATATGAACAATTCCTCTGTTTGTCAAGAAGTTGCGAGGTTAGACTCATAATATTCCAGAGCATTATCAGTCTTTAAGATCTTGATCTTAGTATCAAATTGGGTGGAAACCATATGATAAAAATCTTGGAAGATAGGTCCAACTTCAGATTTGTCTTTCATTAGAAATAACCAAGTGTTTCTGGTATGATCATCAATGAAGGTGACAAACCACCTTTTTCCTGTTATACTTTTCACTCTTGAGGGCCCCCATACATCACTGTGAATTAGGGTGAAAGGTGAGGAGGGTAAGTGAGGTAATTTAGCATACACAGATTTGGTGAGTTTGGCAACCGACATATGTCACATTGAAGATCATTAAGATTGCATCCTTTAAATAATTCGGGAGTTAAAGTCTTTAAATAACCAAAACTAGGATGTCCTAATCTATAATGCCATAACATAATATTGTCCACGGTTTGAGAGCGAGCCGCCGAGGCGGATTCGGTCTTCGGGTTTCGTCTTCGGCGGGGTGAACAATAAACGCCCCGAGCAAGTTTTGGCTCTTTCCATTACTTCTTGTGAATAAGTATCTTGGAAAATACACGATTGTCTTTAAAAGTATTTGTCCAATTAAGGTCCTTAGTGAGTTTACCGACGGATATAAGATTACGATCTAGCTTTGGCACAAACGGGACATCTTTAAGATAAACCTTATCGGTAAGTTGAACAATTCCAAAACCTTGAGCATATGAAATAGACCCATCGGCAGCTTTAATTTTATGAGTCTCGCGACGGGGTTTGAGGTTATATAACGAGGTTTTTATTTCCCGTCATATGAGATGAGGCCCCGAATCAACTATCCAGGTGCTATTCTTGTGTTGGGAATAAGATATACTGTCTTGGTATGAGTGGCAATGCCCGTGAGATAGTTATCGGTCTTCGCCATTTGAGAAACTCTTTGAAGAGAGCCGGCGAGAATCCATAATATCACCAAGTGATTCCGGTCTGTCGAGAGTGTTTGGACTCGGACAAGTCTTCCATCTTGCTTTGTCCCGAGTTATAATTTTTCATAGATCTTGACAACCCAAGATTATTGTTGTAATCAAGTCCGTGATTTGTATATGGAGTGGAGTTAGTAACCTCGGTCCGCCGAGATTTACTTGATGAGTAGGATGCTTCGGATGAAGACATTCTTGAAGAAATTTCGAGTTTTGCGGCGGAATAAAACTCGGTGGCTCGATACCATGAAAGAGTTTGAGAATGTGTTAACACAAGAGTAAACTTCAACTTATCTTTTATTCATTGATAATGAAGGAGTATAAATAGATACAATTTGGAGAGAGACTAGCTAGCTAGGGCGGCCACTTGAGTATGTAGCTGTGGGCGGCACAAAAGCAAAAAGTAAAAGTACAATCTATGTCTATGTCTATGACATAAAGTAAACTAGAGTTTGACATATTAATTGTTTATATGTATCACAATTAATATGTCTTTTACAAATAAATAAAGTGTACAAATAAAGTTATGCACAACATAGTCGTCGTGATCATGAGGATCGCCGGTCGCCGATCACCCCGCTCGAGCCTCACAGAGGCTCGCCGAGTGATATATTTCCAATATTTCCACAGTCTATAAAAGGGCTAACCCGAGTTGACATTACATTTATGTCTCACACTTATATGGGGGTGAACAGTCTATTACTTTACCGATGTGGGACTTTACATTCCCCCCTTATAAGGGACTGAGGTCCTCGCCAAGATGGTCAACACTGTTCCCGGATCGTCCCTACCAGAGGTAATTAGAGGCCATCCTCACACCGTTTTTTTGTACGGTGAAGCGCATAGTTCCGTCTGATAGTCGCCTCTGAATATCATTCTGTAACGCCCCCAGACCCCGGGCCTAATAGCGTTAAATGAGTCATAAATTACCCGGTCAACTGCTTAGATCGCCGTCCTCGCTTAGTCTAAAAGGGCTAACCCGAGTTGATAAGACCTTTATGTTCCACACTTAAATTGAGGTGATCATTCTATTACTTTACTTATGTGGGACTTTATATAAATGATCCGGTCAATTGCTTACACCGTTGTCCGTCTAAAAGGGCTAACACGAGTTGCCAAGACTTTTATTTCTCACACTTATATGAGGGTGGGCATTCTATTACTTTACCGATTTGGGAATTTACATAAATGATCCGGTCAACTACTTAGACCGTTGTCCGTCTAAAAGGGCTAACTCGAGTTGACAAGATTTTTATGTCTCACTTATATAGGGATGAGCATTCTACTACTTTACCGATATATGATTTTACATTCTCTCCTCTTTATAAAGGACTGACGTCCTCGCTAGAACTTGGTCAGGACTTGTCCCAGTCTCGTCCCTACTAGAGGATTCTGGTGGCGGCGCCCACTGTCTCTCACGGTGTGACACTTAGGTCCGTCTGTTAATCGGCCCTGATACCAATTGTGACGCTCAAGAACCTGGGTCTGGCGGCTCTACTTGTGGTTGTGACTGCATAAAGGTTTTTTTTTTAAAATTTTTTATTTTACAAGAAAAATATGGGATGAGATGATGATGATATAAAAATGGTGTAGACTTGAGACAGTAATTTTATTACTCCCCCTCAAAGCTGACGCAAAGTTGTTCCATTTTTTTTCTTCCCTCTCGTGTTTTTAAACACTAATATCTTTTGATATATATATCCAAACGTGATGTTCATTTCACCATTTTTTTTTATTTTTTTCGTGCTTTTCGTTTTGAGACTTGGTTCGACTCATTACATTGTTTTTCGTGACATTCACTATCGAAAGTGAATTCACCAGTGAATCTCGAAAAACAGTGAATTTTGACAGTGATTTCTGAAGAACAGTGAATTTCGACAATGAATTTTCGGAGTGAATGCAGTCTTGAAATAAAAAGCACAAAAAAATAAAAAGTTTGTTGAAAATTTATCAATTTTGGAGTTATAGATTGAGGATATAAATGTTTAAAAATAATGAATAAAAGAAAAGTGTATTGTTTTTTTTTTTTTTTTTTTTTGTAAATGCGACATCGGCCTGTTTGTTTTCCTCTTTTTTTTTTTTTATTAAAAAAGGTTTTCCTTCATACAAAAGTTTTTTTTCCTCATTTTATTGTTTTAATTATTCTCATTTCCTAAAATAACAATGGGTCTGACTATTGATATAAGGAAATATAGTAGCACATTTACTAACCGCATAAGGAAATATAGTAGCATTTTTACTAACACCAATTGGTTTAAGTACATCAATAAGAGCTTGATCCTAAAATTGTATCGAAGCAGGAGATCTCAAGTTCAAGTTCCGCTTCCAGCACTATTAAAAACAAAAACAAAAAATAAAAAAACAAGTCAAGTATTGGGTCTCTCTCCCTTTTTACACTTCCCAAACAAAAAAAAGTCGAGTGTGAGCTTCTCTCCCTTCTTATAGGCCTACACTTGACGGGGCGCGATATAAGAAAATATAGTAGTACATTTATCAACACCAATTGGGCCCCTCTTATAGGCCTACGCCCACATTTGAGGGGGCGTAACACTTTAGGGGCGTGATATAAGGAAATATAGTAGCAAAACAAAAACAAGTCAAGTGTTGAGTTTATCCCTTCTTATCGGCCCACATTTGAGGGAGCGTAATATAAAAAAATATAGTAGCACATTTACTAACACCAATTGACCCCAAACTTAAGGAGGCGTAACACTTGAGGAGCGTGATATAAGGAAATATAGTAATACATTTACTAAAATCAATTGCTTTTGCTTGATCCTGATAGCTATAACTCTTGATCTTGATAGCTATAAACCTTCAAGTTTCAGATGTTTACCCAAATTATAAATGGAAACTTGGAAAAATACTCTTCAAGTCTCAGATGTTTACCTATATTATAAATGGAAACTTGGAAAAATATACTTGAAAAAAATATTATTTGTATAATATGTTATAAAAGCTAAGATTTAAAAATTATGTCTGAAAATTCGTAACGATTAGTAGCTATTTCGCAGCGAATCCACAACAAAATATTTTCCAAGTAAAATTTTTAAATATTATTATTTTGAGATATACTATACAAATAATACTCTTTTCAAGTATATTTTTTCTAAGTTTACAGAGTTCAGAGATGAGACGAATCCGAAACTAGGACTTTTCAAACCAGGTGTTATATTTTCGGCCAATCTGTAATGACCTTTCAATTCAAAAAAACTGCTGTTTTTATTTATTTATTTTGACAATGACATTATAAGAATATAATAATGCACTGAAAGTAAGAATTACACTCTAAAAACATTAGTACTTCCATTGCATTGATTTATCTCAGTAAGAATTAATGCACTGAAAGTAAGAATTACACTCTAAAAACATTTACTTAAATTTACTAACTGGAACAATCAAGCCAATGTTTTAGACACCTTGGCTTTACAAATTAAATATCCTTTTTCATAATTTCCCCTAATATATAAATATAAATAAAAACCTAATGACCTCTTTAAAAAAAAATTTAAAAAATTAAAATGGTTGCGTCACTGTCCAGAATTCCCCCAATATTGACCCTAATATAAAATGGAATGCCGTGTGCTGACTACTCTAGTAATGCCGTGTGCTGACTATCGCATTAAAAGTATTTTAAAAGTTAAAAATTTATTTTTTTGGTATGTAAAACGAGTAAGAACAGCTTGATGGGAAATTTCTCTTATCTCTCCGCACCGTACGAAAGGGGACATACTTGTATGGATAAGGGATTTTAAAGTGAAACGATGATTCATTCTAAATTTCTATCAAATATTTTTTCTATAAATTTATAAAGGACCAGAAATACCTTGTTTACGTATCATTGGAAAGTGAAACGATAGAAAAAATTATCAGGACCATACATTTTAAATACATAATGATCAAGCGTGGAGACGCCACATAATTATTTTCCACACGTAAGTTTATTTAAAACACCTTTTCTTTTTGTGTATAATAAATAAGCAAAATAATTTCAAAACATGAATATTTTTATGTGTATTTAGATATTTTCCTACGAGGTGGAAATACCACAGAAAAATCTTACGCATATATGATGGACCTCAATTTTTGAGAAAAAATTGTAGTAGTCCTTCCATTCCCCGGACGTCGCTCTAGCTCACTTCTTTCAAAATCTCCAACTCTAAATTTTACTAATATTCAAGGGGTTTTTTTTTTTTTTTTTTTTTTTTTTTTTTTTTTCAGGCCCTGACATTTTTTTAGGATGTTGTTTATTGCCATGGTCGATTTTAGGTCTTCATATAATATACATCCGGTGAAAAACATCGGTGCCTCACTGACGTTGGTGTTCAACAAGGAACACCAGTGGAAAGTCATGGACTGACGTTTTCTAAATTATAACACTTTTATAAAGGGAACGTCGTCATGCATGGTTGGTGCTTTGCTTGTTGAACATTAACGCCAAGCGACACTTGGCGTTGGTGTTCAACAAGGAACAAGTGGCACCGACGTTCTATTTATAAAAAATTACCGGGTGGCGAAGTAATTTTTGTGGTGCCGGAAATAATGTGGTGCCAGTATTAAAAGGGGTGTGTCAATAGAATCCATATATATATTAAGATGGATGTCAAAGCATGAATTTTTTTTATTTTTTATTTTTTTTGAGGGGAAAAGCATGAAATATTTATAGTAGATTACATACATGAAATTTCTTGGATATTTATATCATATACATTTTTATAGAAATTTTTGTTAATGTTGATTATATATTGGAATGGATGACAAAGAATGAAAACGATAGATCTGATTATCGTTGTTTTTTTTTTTTTTTTTTTTTTTTTTTTTTTTTTGTTTTGTTGTTTTGTTTTGTTTTTATTTTGGTGTAGATCCCTGATTACCATTTTTTTCGTTTTCTTATGTATGAAAGACTAATATATTAACGTAAGTTCGTTTTGAAATTGTAAGTGTACATATGTATGATAACTGATATAGTCGGATATATCAGGTTTGCGGTAACAATGATATATAGAGGATATATGCTGTTTATAGGTGATTTCTCAAGTGAGAAGTGGTGGACATCAAGAACACTAGTGGTCGGACTGATGCTTATGAGTTGAAACACAAGTGAGTCGACGAATTGACATAGTAGCTCTATGTATATTAGTTTTATGATCTTTTTCCATTACATTGTGATCCCATATATATAGGCAAAGGCTAGGTATGTTTAGCTTCAACTTGACAAGATATTAAAAGCATCTAATAAAGTGTAATTAGGTATAAGTCGAGCGGACAACTGTCAAAGTCAGATGGGGAACAACGGACTCGATAGGAGGACTGAGTCATATCTTCCTTTGTCTTGTAGTCATCAACTCAAAGCTTAGCCAGCCTGATAAAACGGGTGATTCCCACTATGTCCGAGGTGTCGGAGTGGAGATGAGTCCGGCTTATTGACTGCGGACTAGCGGGAAGGATGCCCAAGATCTGTTGTTGGGCTTGGATTCAGGCCCAATCTAGATGCTCAACCAACCCGAACGATTTTATCCCCGATTATCGGTTTTTGTGATTATATGTAGATCCTTGATTATCGTTTTTTTATAAGTAAGGAATATACAAAGAATATAAACTATGTGTTTATCCTTGATTATATGTATATTTTGATTATATGTAGTTTATATTATTGGGGATTGAGGGAAAAAGACAAAAATATATACAAAATAAATAAATAGAACATACTCCTTTTTTATTTGCAAAAAGGACAAAAAAAAAATTCAGACGGACAAAATTGACCCTCCATAGCGCGCGTCCTCAGGCTCAGCTGCTCGGTACATTACATCAGGTTATCCTGCTTGTTTTTTTTTTTGTTTTTTTTTTCAAACACCTGTAACTTTTGATTTATAACTCCGATCATCGAAATTTTTTCACCAAAATTCATTTTTTTTGCTCTTTAATTTGAGCCCAAATACGATACCCTTCTGACGTAAATTTGAAAGCCGAAAAAATATTTACATTAACCGGAGCGTTTTTCTTATAAACGACCGTAACTTTTGATATAGAACACCGATCATCAAAATTGTTTCACCAAAGTTCATTTTTTATCTTCATTTTGAGACCTCATTTGATACCTTTTCGACGTAGCATTTGAAAGCCGAATTTTATCGCATCATTTACACTAACACAGTAACAGTAACACAATAAGGATAGGTATATGCATGTGGAAGACACACTAAGGTATACAAAATCCACCAGAATTGTCTATGCCAATCCCAGGTCACATGAATCCAAATAATGACTTCAAAACGCCACCAACATTGATTATCACAAAACAAATGCCCTAACATCCCGAGGCTAAAAACCCAAAAAACATTCAAAATCAAAAATTTCATTTTACACATCAACATCAGAATTGATAGGAGAAGCATGAATACAAGCAGCAGGCAAGACTAAATCAAAACACACAGCATGAGCAGCCTCAAAACTAGTAGGGACAGCCATCAAACCATCACCAAAATGATTTTGAGATGGAAGCGGTGCAACTGTTGTCTACTACACCGCTTTCCCACGATATACAAAATGATGACTTGACAGAGTGTATGGTAGATTCAATTATGGTCGTCGATTATGTGGAGATCGAGACTAAGGAGATGTTGGGATCGCTCATTCTACCGTCAAGCTCACTTGTGGATTGAGATCAAGTTGATGAGCCACTAAAATTGAAGCCACCGGATGGATTGGTGATTCCTGATACGATGGTCCCGGATTACTTCACTCATCCACCTTGTGATGATGAGTATTATGAGATCAATTTTTCACTCCCTCCGGTGAATGCGGCTCAAAGAAGTGTGAGAAAGAGACCACATTGGGAAGAGGTAGCATCAAGGACCAAAAGAGGTAAGTTTTTAGACAATTCAATTTCCATGGTTCTCGCTTTGTTCACTTTTCTAAAGCTATTGGTCTTCTTGAGTCTAGATTTTGGTTGACGAGTTTTGATGCTTATGTGAAATATTCTGGTTTGAGTTGTTTTGAGTCTTAAGTGATTTGAGTCTGCTTAAGTGCCATATGGCCGAGCCAACGACGTAAAACAAAGGCGCTCGGTGGGAGGCAACCCACTTTTTTCTTAGGTTTTTAGGTTTGCTTTTTTTGGGAAGTGACGAAAATTTGACCACGCATCTCGCATTCCGTGGCATGCTTTGTGATAACCTATATTTTATGTGTTATATACATCTCCATACTTGTGCTTACCTACGCTCGAGGTTTTGGCCTCTCGTCGTTGTGGATTCTTGGTTTCTATGTTATGATTGCACAGGTACCCTGAGAGATACATTGGAGGTTGTCACTTTGCATGGTTGCGCCCTATTTCCAGTTCAACTAAGTCTTTCTTTGTTTACTTTATCACTCACACACCGAGGACGGTGTTCCGTTTTAAGTGGGGGGTGGTAGACTTAGCTTCACTTTGCTACCATGTGCTTTAATTTTATACATCGAATAAGTTACATGCTTGGTGTTTGGTCCATTCGAGTGACAATTGAGCTATTTTTAAAAAAATTCATGACTTTGACGTTGTGAATCCTATGCGAGCCACTATATTCTTTGGTTAATTATTAGTCAAGAGTTGACTGTATGCGAGTCAAACCTTTATCTTGTTGTGTGAAAGGAATTCTTATGCACGTAATAGCTTTGCTTTATGAGTTGTGGTTGATTAGTGAATGCTTATAGATGCCATAGACATTAATCTGTTACCTAGAACTTATACCATTAACTTCGAGACGAAATAGAAAGGTCAATCTTGGTAGATTAAGGGATGACGGTCCTGGAATTTCTTTGACCCGACCAGAGCCAAATAGCCAACCATGTACATAATTTCCACAGAAACCCCTCTAAGCCTTTGTAGGGTGGTTAGACCCCCACCCGAACATAGCCATTCGTTGATTAGCCTATAATTACCGACCCTTAGCCTTTATTTGTGGTCTACATTTCTTTGGCACCTTACGAGTGAGTTTTAATCTTATTTTGGGCACACTTGCTAGTGCAAGTGTGGGGTGGCGAAGATGTGTATCAAATTATGGTGTTGGTGGATCTTTTGTACTACGAATGAGAAGTGGTAGAAAAAATGTTGGTGTTGGCTTATAAAAAAGAAAAAGAAAAAAAAAGAATAAAATTAAGTCAAAGTTTGCCGGAAAAAGTGCTATGTGTTAATTCTTCCAAAGTGGCATTGGTGGACAAGTTCTCATTGAATTATGTTTGGAATTCAGAGTAAAGAAGGAGAAAGCTTGCTCGAATCAAGCTAAAAAGGTGGGTTATGAGGCAAATTCAAGATGTTTTGATTAGACTCACTCGTTTTTCTCTTTTGATATTCCTTCTATCCATTCGTTTAGCCCCGTCCCTAGCCTAACGTTACAACCGTGCAAGTCCTACATGACCTTAGTTATCCTTGATTTGACCTCGATTAGTGTAGATGATTATGAAGTATAAGCCTATGGTGTAACACCATTAGTCATGCACTTATAATCTGAGCCGGTTGACCGTGATTAATGATTGAGAAGCTATGCACACACACACATTCTGTTTCCATGATAAGATAAGTTTTGGCTCGCGTTTATTCTCTTATTGACTAGTTTTTACTCATTAGATATTTTGGTTTCTCATATGATCGCAACGTTGACCTCATGATTTATTTCTAAATCGCTTGATTTTCTCAAAGGCGAGCAAACGCTAAGTGGGGGGTAGTTGATGAGAATCAACTTTGCTATAGTTTCGTGTGCATTTTACCCCTATTTGTAGCCTATTCGATGTAATTTTGGGGAGGTTAAGTAGTTTTTATAGGCGCATTTCACCACGGGTTGAATCACGAGACGATAAGACGTTTACGTCGAAAATCTCGATATTTTTGGGTGATTTGTGTGTCTTTTATTGGTGTTTGTCACGCTTGGGTATGTGGTTTATTTTTATTACAGGTATGGCGTGATAGAGGGCGTGACGAGGATCGCAAGGGTACGAAAATCGTCTAAAACGGAGTTCGTATGAAGAAATTACGCAAGATTCAAATTCGGATGGTCGAGGAAAAATAATAATTGTAATAAAATACCGTACGAAAAACAGCAAGTATCACACCCTGGATATGATACAAACTGTTTTTGTTCCACTCTTTTATTAAAAAGGTCGAAGGCTGGTTTTTTTTTGGCAATATTTGATAATATTATCAATACAAAAGAAAAGAAAAGAAAAAAAGCAAAGACAAGGCAACTATTAGTCAAAGGGGGCCCACGCCCATCCAATGAGAGAAGGGAGCTGTCAAATGCAGAAAAGGGGACGGAAATTTACGGAAATTTTGTTCGGCTATTGATTTAGGATATGAAAAGCCACTTAGGTCAAATTTCAACACATAATTTTTACACCAGAAGTTTTTATTTTTTTTTATTTTTCTTCCCTGCCGCCATTCTTCCCTATTGATTAGAACACCATTATTTTATTTCTTTTGCTGAAAATTTCCTAAGAACAACGGCATCAACTTATTTATTTTATTTGGCAATTGGTACACAAAGAAGTGACGATTCGAGTGGTGGATTGCTACGATTTCTTTTGGTAAATTTTATTCAATCTCTTTATCATATTTATTATTAATTTCTTCATAAATTTCTGCACTTTTATTATTACCATGAGTAGCTAATCCGTTGTGTAGTCGAATTATGTGAAAGAGGGTGAAACGCCCTAAGGGGGATTAGACGGGAGTAGTGTAGCGCTTAATTAAACGTTTGTACGATTAATCCATGTTCTAAATTAAACTTGTTCTTATAAAGATTATAGCTTTGAATTAGATTGACAACCTAGTTCACTGCCACACACACATCGAACTTATAGATGTATTTTGAGGTGAGATGTGTGATAAGGGGTTTTAGGATCATTGCGTAGACACAGCCTAGTTGCTAGATTGACAACCTAGCTAGTTGTTAGGAGTGTGCCCTATGTGAGGTTTTCATCGGTTTTCTGAGCGGCTCTAGATTTTTGTAAACCATGTTAGGTTAGTTGGCTTTCTAAAAGGAGGGTTAATTAGCCTGGCATAGGGTGTTAAGCGAGAGTTGTTCAGACCTTAACACCAGAATTAGGAGTTGGCACCCGTGGATGTCATATAAACTGAATTGGATAGGTAGGTTGGTTAAGACACGCTCCTTGTCAAGTCTTTCCTGTGGGGTAAAAGTAACCCGCTGGATCGTAGTTCGGCTATGCTTTTTAATCATATAAGTAAAACCATTAGTTTAATCTTTACTTTTGCATAAGTATAATACCTTCCCACTATTACTTTGACCTAAACTAAGTTCAACGTTAGCTTTGGTACTTAGATATTACTCCCTGTGGATTTGACCTTGTAACCACTATACTACCGTTGACCCGATACTCTGTCGGTCAAAGTTAGCGGTTAGTTATTTTGCTATCACCGACAACGCCAAGCACATCCCTATGGAAGAGATCAGTGCATCTTCAAGTTCCATGGAGAGAAATAGACGTGAAATTCAACAGAAGCATCAAAGGATCGATGAGGATAGCGTTAGGCTGGAACTGGACGTCATTCTGGGCAAAAATCAAGTCTCATTATGGATAGAATCGCCCTTCACGAAAGAAATCGAGGATTTTCCCAAACCCAAAGGGTTTAAGATACCGAAGATAGAACATTATGATGGCACCACTGATCCAGAGGACCATCTACACAGGTACCTATCTCAGATGAGGTTGGATGGTGCACCTACCGCAATGCGATGTCGGGCTTTCGAGACATTGCTCATTGGTCGAGCTAGAGAATGGTTCACCAAGCTCCGACCCGGGTCAATCTCTAGCTTTGCTATGCTAGCCCGCAAATTTCGAGATGCGTTCATCGTAAACAAAAAGTTCCATTTAAGTGCTACGCACCTCATGAATATGAAGCAACAAAGATGAAACAGTGATAAATTATCTGAAGAGATTTAATCTCGAGGCCATGCAAGTCGAGAATGCCGATGATCGACTTTTGATCACATCATTCGTGGGAGGGCTACGGAATACATAGTTATATATGAAGTTGAGCAGAGATGTCCCTCGTACCATGGATGAGTGTGTTAATGTGGTGCATAAATTCTGTCAAGGGGAGGAGGCAGTACGTAGGCACACCCAATCCGACTGGATGGATTCAAAGAAGGACACTCGAGGTCCGAATAAGAATCAATCCAAAGGACAGAATACCGAGAGCAAGCCGACAGTCTGGGACCGTATCACAGCACCCGTCTCAGACTGTCTGGGAAAGAAAGGTGTTCCGCACGATAAAGATCTTATCCCCCTCAATCGGTCTCGAGGGGAAGTGTTATCCATCATGATCTCGAAGGGCATAGCAAAGAAACCGAGGCCACTAAAAAAGCCTCGAGAAAAGAGAAACCCCAGAAAGTATTGTGAGTTTCATGAAGATATAGGTCATACAAAGGAGGATTGCGACGACCTAAAAAGAGACATCGATACTTGTATTCAAGAAGGCAAGCTTGATGAGGTGGTTGATTGGTCTCATGGCAGCGAGTCCAAAGGGCACAGAGAGTTTAAAAGGAAGAATTCTGATCAAGATCGAGATCGTGGTCATGACGCTCATAGGCGTAGAGATCGATCACCACGTCGGGGCCGATCCACAGATCGAGAGAGAAACAATAGAGGCGACCCCGATCGAGATAGGTATGACGATAATCGACCCAATAATTACGTCAATACGATCTTTGGGCCAGCTGAGAATGATAAAGACCGAGCCAGTCGAAAGCCAACTGATAGCTCAAGAGAAAGCAAGAGACTAAGATATATGACGAAAGTCGGGTATGGACCCAAAGATGATATTCCTAAGTCTCGGAGTCACAGTGAGGGGTTGGTAATTGAAGCGTTAATTAGTCGAACTCGGGTATCGAGAGTCTGCGTCGATAATGGTAGCGCGGTAAACATCTTGTATTACTCGGTGTTTGAGGCGATGAAAGTGAAAGAGAAGGACATAGCTCATCTAGCGTCTCCTTTGTTTGGGTTCACAGGACAAGCGGTCCATCCTATAGGATCGATACGGGTGCTAACGACGGTTGGGGATGGCGAGAAAGGAAAGACCCTTGAATTAAACTACGTGGTAGTTAAGGCTCCTTCGGCATACAATGTCATCTTGGGACGACCTGCTCTCTTCGACCTAGGCGCCATCGTCTCCACTTTCCACAACATTATGAAGTTTCCTACCCGGAACGGCTTCCATGAAGTAAGAGGAGACATTGATGCTGCGCGAAGCTGTAACTCCATTGTCATGGACGGGAAAATGGCAGTACAACAAACCCTGGTCGAGGAACTGATTCCGGAGGAAGAGGAGGAGAAGAGTTGGATCTTAGTTGATCGGGTCGAAAATGTTCGTCTATGGGAAGGTGAAGACGATCAGTGTGTACAAGTCGGGGTTTGGATCCCGGGCAAAGAAAAAAGATCACTGGTCGAGCTGCTAATTGAGTTCAGAGACGTTTTTGCTTGGCGGGCTGATGACATGCCGGGACTGTCCACAGATATCGCGGTCCATAAACTCGAAATAGATCAAGCCAAGAAGCCAATTAGATAGAAAAAGAGGAGCTTTGCGCATGATCGAGCCGAAGCCATAGAAAAAGAAGTCGGGAAGTTATTAACCGCCAGGATAGTAAGAGAAGTGTTTTATCCCGAATGGCTAGCCAACCCTGTGTTAGTCAAGAAGCCAGACGGCAGCTGGCGTATGTGCGTGGACTTCACCGACCTTAATAAAGCATGTCCAAAGGACTCGTATCCATTGCCAAAAATCGACAGGTTAGTAGACTCTACTATCGACTTCGAAGTGTTTGGTTTTATAGATGCATACAAGGGATATCATCAGATACTAATGGATCCTCGAGATGCTGAGAAGATGGATTTCATTATAGAATTTGGCACTTTCTGCTATGTGACCATGCCGTTCGGTTTGAAAAACGCCGGGGCTACATACCAGAGAGCAGTCAACAAATCTTTGAACAGATCGGCAGATGTATGGAAGTGTATGTGGACGACTTGCTCATCAAGATTCGATCCATGAACCAGTATTTGGTAGATGCTCGGGAATTATTTGAGGTGTTGAGGGACACGAAGATGAAGTTAAATCCGAAGAAGTGCACCTTTGGGGTCAGGTCGGGGAAATTTTTAGGATACATGATCTCGAAGGACGGGATTCGAGCGAACCCGGACAAAATCAACATGTTGAAAAACATGCCTGCACCTCAAAATATAAAGGAAGTACAGAGACTTACCGGTTGAATGGCCGCCCTCAACAGGTTTCTATCGAGATCCGCGCAGCGTGCACTACCATTTTTTAAGATTCTCCGTAAGGCCAGTCCTTTTGATTGGGATGAAGAATGTCAGACAGCCTTCGAGGATTTGAAAGCCTACTTATCTAAACTACCCACTCTCACTTCACCTCGAGAAGGAGAGAAATTGTTGGTCTACTTAGCAGTATGTGAAGAAGCAGTGAGTGCGGTTCTAATTCGGGAAGGGGTCCATGATGGGAGTCAACTTTACATGATTCCGGTGCATCTTTTACCCCCGTTTATCCCACTTTTAGCACGTTTCTTGGTGATTTAGACCGTTTTAGGGGCAATATCGTGAATTATTAGCACGGGGAGTAAATCCGTCACTTTGATAGTTTACTACCTCTTTTTAGTGACATTGACCCTATTCCGAGCACTTTTACCCTCCGGAATGTTTTGGTTGTTTTTGGTTGTTGTGATGATGTAGGGTATTGGTGTCTCGAGAACCCGGAAGGCGAAGATTTATGATGATAGGTGTGATCAAGGTGCAAGAATGAGCCAAGAAAGAAGAAAGAATAGGAAAAGGACGAGAAAGAGTTGGTGCCCGAGTGACTGTTCTGATTCAGAAGCATTTTGACCCATGATGGAGGCATTTTCTGGTCATGACTTCTTCATGAAAGTTGTAGAGAATTGAAAGAGCTTTCCAACGCATCTTGAATCACCCCAATCGGAGCTCGGATGAAGAAGTTATGAAGGTTTTACTACAGCAGAAAAACTGCATCATGCGAAACGCACGTTTGGAGCGTTCAAACGCTGGTTCCATGTCTCAAACCAGCGTTCCCAGCTCCCAAACCAGCGTTCCCAGCTCCCAAACCAGCGTTCCCAGCTCGCCAAACCAGCGTTTGAACCCCTTTACTCCCGGTATTCATCTCCTCAACTCCAAACGCGGTTCCATGTCTCAAACCGGCGTTTGGACCAATTTTCTCTGAGATTTTCCCCTTTGCACTATAAATACCCCCTCATTCCATTTCTTGAAGGGACTTCGACTTTTTCCCTTCCCTTAGCTAGGTTTTGCTCGATTTTTGTAAATAGTTTGTTGCACTTTCCTTTTATGTAGATCAAAGACTTCTTAACTCACTCTTTTCATTTCTTAGATTAGATTTTCATTACAAACAACAAGTCTCTATCTTTTTGGTGATTCTCTCTTTTGTACCTTTCTTCTCCAAACTTCGATTCTCTGCAATTTATGGTAATTTTCTTCCCTCTTATGCTTGTTTTGCTTCTCTTTTATTGTTTTCTTTATGTTTTAACTAGTATAATGTGTAGCTAATTCCTCCCCATAGCCGGGTCATGTGATATGTGATGAAATCACCCTTTGGGTGATGAAATTGGGAGTGGGTAGTGTGTTTTATTGTTGTTTCTAGCATGTTTCACGTCTTAGAACTTGTTATAACGGATTTGAGCTAGATTAGCTACCTAGGTCAAATATCACACACATCACTCTTGAGAGTTGTTCAGAGAGAGGGGTGTGGGAAAAGGGTTCTAGGATCGCAATGTAGTCTCGGTTTAGTTGTTAAACCGAGCTCATCGTGAGGTTACTCGTTTATACGTTTAAGCGGCTCGAGTGCAAAACATGACTTGTTAGGAGAGAGTTGTTCGGACCTTAACATGGCATAAGGTGTTAGAAGAGAGTTGTTCAGACGCTAGCACCGGGTTTAGGAGTTCGCACCCGTGAAATTGAATGCAAGAGCTCGTTTGTTATATTGCACACTCCCGGTTTTGTCTATCCTCGGGGTTGAAATTAGTCATTTTGATCATGGTTCGGCTATGTCCCTTTCTCCCTCGTTGAATCTAGTAGTTTAATCTTCTCTCTCTCTTTTATGTTTTAGCATAGTGTAATAACAACCAACCAACCGCTTGTTTGCCTAGACTAAGTTAGAAGTTCACTTTGGTACTCACAAACACACCTTTCTCTGGTGGGATCGACCTCGGACTCCTGTAGCTATACTAGCAATCGACCCGGTACACTGCCGGTTAGAGAGCTTGTTTAGTCACCGTTGTCTTGAGAATATTATAAATTTGTTCGGTGAGAAAAAACGCTCATCAAAATGGCGCCGTTGCCGGGGAACGGTGTGTGTTATTTGTGATATCTTGTAAGTGAACCAAAGGCTTGGGCCTAGGTTTTGTTTTATTGTTTTCTTGTTGTTTTCGAGATTTTGCGGTTGAGCTTAAATGGAAGGATTTTTCAATCAATGGCACTCACACGAACAACAATACCCTTACCAACCTCGGGCACACGAGCGATATTATCAACAACAGTTCATGCCTCATCCTCAATATCGCCAGCACGAGTAACCAAAGTTCATGGGCTTATCGGTGCCCTAGTGCATACCAAAGTCAAAATTATGGTTATTCGAGCTATGAGCCACAACATTATGAGGATTTTCGGTATAATCGGTCCCCTCCATGCCACAAGAAGAATTCACCGACAATCAAATGGAGCGGTTGTCGAATCAATTGCAAGAGTTCGAGAAAGAGTTCAAGAAGGATATGCAAGAGGTCGACAAAAGATTTGACTCCGACATAAGCAATCTTGGAGACCGGATGGGGAAATTGCTTGAACCGATGAGGCACAAGAAAGAGGAAGAGACTTGTGCAATAGAGGTGGTTAAGGAGGATGAGGTGCTCATTGAAGAAGTTCGGGTTGAGAGTGAGATTGATGATTCGGTTCACTATGACGAGGTTTCGAGCCGGACATTGATTTGGGGTCATTCATCACACCATCACATTCTATTGAAATATCTAATGATACCTTGGAAGAGTGTGTGGTGAAGCCAACCATTGTTATGACCGAGCAAGAATTCTTTGGTGATGAAACCCCTGCGGGATCAAGAAGAGCGCAAGATTTTGAGATGGAAGCGGCGCAATTGTTGTCTACTACACCACCTTCCCATGATGTGCAAAATGATGAATTGACGAGAGAGTGTGGTGGATTCGATTGCGGTTGTTGATTTTGTGGAGATAGAGCCGAAAGAGAAGACGGGATCGCCCATTTCACCATCACTCCCGATTGAAGTGCATGATGATGCAATTTTGGAGTGTGTGATGAAATCTAATGAGCTTGGTATGACATCCGTGGTAGAGCTACCGGAAGAGTTGGAGATTATTAGCATGCCGGTCCCAGACTATTATACTCTTCCACCTTGTGGTGATGAGTATTATGGGATCGATTTTGTGCACTCACCGGTAGATGGAGCTTATAGAATTTTTAAAAGTGGACAACTACCATGGGATGGCAATTTCAAGAAGAAGATGATGAGAGATTTTTACAAAAGAGGATTCCCGAGTTGGCAAGAGGTAACCTCGAGAGCCATGAGAGGTAAGTTTCTAGTGAACTCGGTTTCTGTGATGTTTGCCATTTTTATTCTTCTTGAGTTGCTAATCTTTTTGAGTTCGGATTTTGGTTGATGGTTTTGGTGATACTTGTTTGAAATAAAATATTTGAATTGTTGTTTTGAGTCCTTTATGGTTTGAGTCCGTTTTGGTGCCACTTGGTCGAGCCAACGACGTAAAACAAAGGCGCTTTGTGGGAGGCAACCCACCTTTTTGGTAATAATTATGTTTTTGAAGTGGTTTTTGGTTGCAAGAGGGGAGAGTTTTGTCTCACAAGAGAGTTTGGGGTGAGATTTTCTTTTTGATTCTTGCTCCTGTACGTAGACGGGGATGTTTTTATGTGAGCCTCTGTGGCCTTATTTTATGCGTGGATGCTCTGTGTTTCTTTTGATTATCTTTACATCCAGTGCACTTCCCGTCTAGTATGGTTGATATGCTTTGATACCTTGATTGTGGCATGGCTTCTATTTTTATATATCTCGTATCTATCACCATCTTTTGGCACGTGGATTTTTTTTCCCGTGCATGTGTTTGCCTTGTTTTCTGTCTACATGGTGTTCAGGTACTCGAGATGGAGCTTACTAGAAGATGTCACGTGAGCTAAAGTGCGCCTTTTCGCCGGGTTTTGGTCAAACGGCTAAGTCTTTTTACTCTTTTTATCTCTCACACACCGAGGACAATGTTTCGTTTAAGTGTGGGGTGGGAGACTTAGCTGTTTTCTTGTTTTCGTTGTTAAATGTGCTATAAATGTGGTATACTTGGCCTATGATCGGGCTCGAGTCGATTTTTGGGTAATTTTTTAAAATTTTTCAAGGGTCTTAACACCGTGTTGTATGTGTTATTTTCACATTTGAGGGGTGATCACCTTAGTCGGGACCCCGAACATGTGCATTGCGGTTTGATATTATCTTGAGAATGAAGTTTATTACTTTCACGAAAGCTACACTTTGTGCACAATTTGATTGCTACCACCTTTCATATCACTAGCCTTGAGACGAAATGTCATAGGTTTACCTAAGTAGGACATGGGATGACGGTTTTGGCGTTCTTTTGACCCTACCATAGCCAAATAAGCCTTAACCGGAACATTTACCCTTCGTAGCCCCTCTTAGCCTTGATAGAATGGTCTGACCACCATTCGCTTGATAGCCGTTTTGTTACATAGTCAGAAACCTACCCTTGAGCCTTATTTATGGTCACATTTCCTTCATTTTTACCCTACGAGTGGACTTAATCCTTTGTTAGACCACACTTGCTAAGGCAAGTGTGGGGTGGGGGAGATGATGTTTTTGATTGGGTTGTTGTTTCTCGTTTTGAGCTATAAAGTGTTGAGGAGCTCGTTTGGGCTTGGTGTTCGGCTCTTGGGCCAAAATAAAAGAAAATCTCTTCTTCTATCTCTTCCTTAAAAAAAAAAAAAAAAAAAAAAAAAAAAAAAGAAAAGAAAAAAAAAAGAAAAAAAAAAAGAGAGGATGTACATAGAAATAAAGGCGTGGAGTCAAAGTAATGAGCTCAAAAGTTTTACTTATGATGTTGGAGTTGGGATAGTGAGATAGGTGCTAATGTATTCGATCTCACCTCATAACACTTGAAATATAGTCGAGTTTGGCAATGAGTTCGGGTGCGTTAGTATCCTATGGTTCCCAAGGTGTCAAAGTTGATCAAAAAGGAGTTTTGGGGTGGTTTGTATGATAAAGTTGAGATGGTACTTGGTTGATTAGGTTCACTCGTACTTCTTTTCTCCAGTTCCCAAAATACCCCTTTCGATTAACCGAAATTTCCCTAGCCTAACGTTATAACCCTTCAAGTCCTGCTCGATCGTGTCCAAACTTAGTGACCTTGATTAGTGGAGAGGCTAGTGATTATGAGACGGTTGGTAGGCGTTTGGTTGGGATTCAAGCCCCGACAATCATTTTGAGCACTTGGTTTTAGCTTGGCACCACACACACTCCATTTTCTTGATAATGTTGCACCAATGTGTATATGTTCGTGTTTCTTACTTTGTGGTTACATTGAGAGTGTGAGTAGTAGCACCTACATCATAAAGTTGAATCCCTTGGTTTGTTTTAAAACGCCTATTTTACTCGAGGACGAGCAAAGGCTAAGTGTGGGGTGGTTGATGGGAGTCAACTTTACATGATTCCGGTGCATCTTTTACCCCCGTTTATCCCACTTTTAGCACGTTTCTTGGTGATTTAGACCGTTTTAGGGGCAATATCGTGAATTATTAGCACGGGGAGTAAATCCGTCACTTTGATAGTTTACTACCTCTTTTTAGTGACATTGACCCTATTCCGAGCACTTTTACCCTCCGGAATGTTTTGGTTGTTTTTGGTTGTTGTGATGATGTAGGGTATTGGTGTCTCGAGAACCCGGAAGGCGAAGATTTATGATGATAGGTGTGATCAAGGTGCAAGAATGAGCCAAGAAAGAAGAAAGAATAGGAAAAGGACGAGAAAGAGTTGGTGCCCGAGTGACTGTTCTGATTCAGAAGCATTTTGACCCATGATGGAGGCATTTTCTGGTCATGACTTCTTCATGAAAGTTGTAGAGAATTGAAAGAGCTTTCCAACGCATCTTGAATCACCCCAATCGGAGCTCGGATGAAGAAGTTATGAAGGTTTTACTACAGCAGAAAAACTGCATCATGCGAAACGCACGTTTGGAGCGTTCAAACGCTGGTTCCATGTCTCAAACCAGCGTTCCCAGCTCCCAAACCAGCGTTCCCAGCTCCCAAACCAGCGTTCCCAGCTCTGCCAAACCAGCGTTTGAACCCCTTTACTCCCAGTATTCATCTCCTCAACTCCAAACGCTGGTTCCATGTCTCAAACCAGCGTTTGGACCAATTTTCTGCAGATTTTCCCCTTTGCACTATAAATACCCCCTCATTCCATTTCTTGAAGGGACTTCGACTTTTTCCCTTCCCTTAGCTAGGTTTTGCTCGATTTTTGTAAATAGTTTGTTGCACTTTCCTTTTATGTAGATCAAAGACTTCTTAACTCACTCTTTTCATTTCTTAGATTAGATTTTCATTACAAACAACAAGTCTCTATCTTTTTGGTGATTCTCTCTTTTGTACCTTTCTTCTCCAAACTTCGATTCTCTCGCAATTTATGGTAATTTTCTTCCCTCTTATGCTTGTTTTGCTTCTCTTTTATTGTTTTCTTTATGTTTTAACTAGTATAATGTGTAGCTAATTCCTCCCCATAGCCGGGTCATGTGATATGTGATGAAATCACCCTTTGGGTGATGAAATTGGGAGTGGGTAGTGTGTTTTATTGTTGTTTCTAGCATGTTTCACGTCTTAGAACTTGTTATAACGGATTTGAGCTAGATTAGCTACCTAGGTCAAATATCACACACATCACTCTTGAGAGTTGTTCGAGAGAGAGGGTGTGGGAAAAGGGTTCTAGGATCGCAATGTAGTCTCGGTTTAGTTGTTAAACCGAGCTCATCGTGAGGTTACTCGTTTATACGTTTAAGCGGCTCGAGTGCAAAACATGACTTGTTAGGAGAGAGTTGTTCGACCTTAACATGGCATAAGGTGTTAGAAGAGAGTTGTTCGACGCTAGCACCGGGTTTAGGAGTTCGCACCCGTGAAATTGAATGCAAGAGCTCGTTTGTTATATTGCACACTCCCGGTTTTGTCTATCCTCGGGGTTGAAATTAGTCATTTTGATCATGGTTCGGCTATGTCCCTTTCTCCCTCGTTGAATCTAGTAGTTTAATCTTCTCTCTCTCTTTTATGTTTTAGCATAGTGTAATAACAACCAACCAACCGCTTGTTTGCCTAGACTAAGTTAGAAGTTCACTTTGGTACTCACAAACACACCTTTCTCTGTGGGATCGACCTCGGACTCCTGTAGCTATACTAGCAATCGACCCGGTACACTGCCGGTTAGAGAGCTTGTTTAGTCACCGTTGTCTTGAGAATATTATAAATTTGTTCGGTGAGAAAAAACGCTCATCAGTCCACGGCCAGGTGCCAATTTATTTCGTTAGTAAAGCATTGGATGGACCGGAGATCCGATACTCACAAATTGAGAAGTTGGCATTATGTCTGGTGCATGCCTCGAGAAGACTGAGGTCTTATTTCCAAGCCCATCCCATCACGGTGGTTACTGACCAACCACTGAAGCAGATCTTAGCAAAGCCCGATACTTCGGGTCGATTAGCAAAATGGGTAGTGGAAATGGATCAATATGACATCGAGTTCGTGCCTCGAACTGCATTTAAGGTCCAGGCCCTGGCAGATTTTCTAGCCGAAGGAATTTCCATCCAACTCGAGCAAGAAAAGCAAAGTACAGAAGAACACTGGACTCTCCAAGTCGATGGGGCGTCAAGCAAAGAGGGGGCAGGAGCCAGACTCCTGTTAATCTGCCCGAAAGGTGAAGAATTCCCATACGCCCTTCGGTTCGACTTCAAAGCAACGAACAATGAGGCTGAATATGAAGCTATGATCATAGGTCTGAAACTTTCTTTGAAATTGGGAGTCGATAATCTATTGGTGTATAGCGACTCGCAGTTGGTGGTGAATCATATCAGGGGGGAGTATGAAGCCAAGGAAGAAACGATGAAGGACTACCTAACAGTGGTGCAAGGCCTCATACCTAAGTTCAAATCAGTTCAGATCGAGCAGGTCCCCCGAAGTCAAAACAAGAGAGCCGATGCGTTATCTAAGCTAGCTTCGAACTTCGTTTCGAGCAAGAAAGTCTTAGTCGAGTTGTTCACAGATAGAAGCTACATGGAATTAGAAGTGCAGCCGATCACTCAACAGGCGACTTGGATGGATCCAATAGCCCTTTACCTTAAGGGCGGAATTCTACCGTCTGACAAGGTACAAGCACGAAAAATCCGACTTCGGTCAGCACGGTATGCTTTCTTCGACTCCATCCTTTATCGAAAATCTTTAGTAGTGCCCTGGCTAAGATGTGCATCAGATGAAGAAGATGAATATCTTCGCGAAGAAAATCACAGAGGGGCTTGTGGAAATCATTGCGGGGCTAGGATGCATGCCCGAAAATGCAAGCTAGCGGGGTACTTTTGGCCGTCGATGCAATGAGACGCGAATCGCCTGGTTCAGAGGTGTAGGACTTGTCAAATCCATGATAATATCACCCATCAACAGGCCCAATAAATGAACATCATCTCGTCAGCCTGGCCCTTCGATCAATAGGGTGTCGACATATAGTTGACCTTTACCCCGAGCTCCGGGTAACAACAGATACGTGGTCGTCGCAGTGGACTACTTCCCGAAATAGGTCGAGGCCAAGGCTTTGACCGACATCAGAGCAGCAACCATCAAAAAATTCTTGTGGATCGATATTTTATGCAGGTATGGAATTCCCAGGGCTCTGATCTCAGACAATGGCACTCAGTTTGAAGATTGAAGAGTTAGAGAATGGTGTGATGAATATCATATTAGCCAGCACATCACCTCGGTAGTGCACCCACAAGAAAATGGTCAGGTCGAGCGGACAAATCGACCGATGAAGATTTGGTTGAAAAAGAGACTAGAAGCCGAAGGCCGAGATTGGGCGGCACAACATCCGAGCATCCTATGGTCATATAGGACAGCTCCAAATTCCTCGACAGGAGAAACGCCCTTCTCTCTGGTCTACGGATGTGAGGCAGTAATTCCCGCCGAGATAGGTCTTCCCTCTCCTCGGGTGCTAGCCTACAATGTCAAAACCAACGCTCCCGACCTCCGACACAAGAAAGACAACATTGACGAGCGAAGAGAAATAGCTTCAGCTTGAATGGCAAGATACAAGCAGAAGATCTCACAGTACTACAACTCAAGGGTTAAGTACAAATACTTAAAAGTTGGAGATTTGGTCCTTAGGAAGAATGAAGCAAGCCGACAAGAAGCGACTGGTAAGTTAGACCCGAATTGGGAAGGTCCGTACCAGATCTTGAAGGTTCACCCCAAAGGATCCTACCAACTCGGACGAGAAGATGGAACCATGGTTCCTCGACAATGGCACGCCAATAATATGAGGAAGTTTTACGTTTAATTAGTTTTTATGTCGATTCGTTCTCGTCTTCACATTTTGTAATAAGTCTTTTTGACAATTTCGTGAATGTCTAATAAACATGTCTTTTTTTGAGATGCTTTTATGTTTGTTAGGATCTACAGCCTTAACATTACAAGTCTAATACGATACAAAATGTCAAAGGCAATGCAGTCGACTATGAGAAATGAACATCCGCAACTCGGATCCCTCAATATAGCCAAAAGCAAAACGAGCCTAATAGGCAAAAAATGCTAAGGCAAAGGGAGAGTTCGCAAAGTTGGACCGAACGCCCAAAAAATCGACCAGCCGAAACGCAAAACGAGCCTAATGGGCAAAAAAATGCTAAGGCAGAGGGACGGTTCGCAAAGTCGGACCAAACGCCCAGAAAATCAATACATTTATGGCAAAACTAGTCCATGAGACAAAAAATGCTAAGGTGGTCAAGTCGATCTCAACTAAAATAGACACACAAGTGCAATAAGAACCAAAGGTTCATAATACACTTGGGGGGCAACACGACATCGATAAAGCAAACGGCAAACAGAGCCAAAGGCTCGACAAGCGAAGAGCTAAAAGACATCGAAACGTGAAAGATAGACGACAAAAAGAAAAGAAAACAAAATTGCAAAAATCGAAGCAAAATCAAAGTATGATTAAGCAAGTTATACAGAATAATTTAAATCATACAAATTCCAAGTTCAACAAAAACAAAATCCAAAAGAATTGCAATTAAGAAGCAGCATCGAAGGTCGGCTCGGTGGTCGAAAGTGTCGGCTCGGTTTCGGCAGCATCGGCGGCTGGCGCAGAAGTCGAGGGACCATATTTTCGAGTCAGAGATTCCCCTCGTTGGAAATCCTCGTTATACTGGTCGTATAACTTCTCCGCCTCGGGCTCATAGAATTGTGGCGTAGCAAGTTTACCTACATCAAACCCCGGATAGACATCTGAAGCATGATTCACCGCCAGAGTGTAGCCACCCATCATCGCCATACGCATCATCACAGTCAGATCATCATCGCGCTCAGTCGACTTGCGGAAGCCGAGGATCGCATCGTTTCTGGCCGCCTCGACCTGTGAGGGAACTCGATCAAGCTCGACCTTCAGAGCATCTCTCTCTTCTCGAGCCTGCTTCACCTCGGCCAAAGATGCATATTGTGCTTTCTGCATCTTTTCATTGTCCACCGACAGTTCAGTCAGCTGCTTCTCTAGGACTTGCCTGTCGCCTCAAGTTTTGTTCAAATCGCTAACAGAGGTAGACGGCTCACCCTTCAAAAATGTGATCTCGGCCTTCAGCTTCTCTATTTCGGAGTCTGCTGCTTTCGCATGATTCTCCAGTTGGGTCTCCAGACCGGCTGCAGCGGCACCCTTCCTGGCACTCTCGTCCATCAACTTCCGGATTGTCCTCTTTAAATTTTCCTCCGACTCGGCCGGCGTGCTCAACCTCTTGGCAGCTTCCTTGCTAAGGTGCTGTGTCTGTCGAGAAAAAAGAGATACATCATCCAACAAAGATAAAAGATGGGCCACGTCAAAGGGGGATTTGAAATGAAGGACAGAATAGGGCAATATGTTAATAAGGGTGACAGAGTGTTTAAAGGCATCCCACCATAATCTTAGGGGCGTGGAGGCTTGAGCTAGAAGAGTGAGGCCAAGTTCTACAATATGCCTATGTTTTCTTTCACTCCTACTATTCTGCTCATGAAGATGAGGACATGGGTGCCTAAAAATGATTCCAGATTCTTTCAATATAGGAACTAGGCTTCTGTATTCCTCTCCCAGTCTGTTTGCAGGCATTTAATTTTAGTGTTAAATTGGTTTTCAACCATTAGTTTGAATTCTGTAAAGACAGATAAGGCATCAGATTTCTGTTTAAGGGGATAGAGCCATGTAAACCTGGAATGGTCATCAATGAAGTGAATGTAGTATGAGTATCCATTTGTGGATTTTAATGGTCCAGGACCCCAAATATCAGAGTGTATGAGATCAAGGACAGAAACAGCATGAGAAATAGAAACATTATAAGGTAAAGCATGGCCTTTGCCAAATTGGCAGGCTTCACAGAACTTCAATTCATTAAAAAACAGAAACATTACAACTGGATAGGACACATTGGCATCAACTCTTACACTACTGGTACTAATTAAGGAAGACATAGTACTGGATGGAGGAGGTGGTGTGGATTTGGAGTGAATGGAGCTTCTTCCAAAGCATCAGCAGGCAGCTTATATAGACCTTCATCAAGTGCCCCTACTAGAAGAATCTTCCATGTAGTCAGATCCTTAACAAAACAGTGAGATGAGTCAAATTCAATGCATACAGGATTATCATTAGCAAGTTTGGAGATGCTAAGTAAGTTTTTAGTGATGTGAGGAACATGTAGAACATCATTTAATGTGAGGCTAGTGTGTGGTGTGTGTAAAATACTACTACCAATGTGAGCCATTCTCAGTTTCTCACCACTACCAACAGTTAATGTGTCATTACCAGCATAACTTGAACTCAGATGCAGATTGTTCAGGTCATTGGTGACATGGTTAGAAGCACCACTATCCATGTACCAGGACTGATCTCCTACTGATTAAGGTGTGGCAAGATAGGCTGAGACTTGTCTAGGGGATTGATGTTGATTTTGACTTCCTTGTGTGCTTGCTGCAGTAGTGTTGAAATCCTCTTCCTACCTATGCCAGCAAATGTTGGCTGTGTGTCCAACCTTGCCACAGACTTGGCAAGTTATGCATCTACCAGTGCCATTTCCATTTCCAGATGGTGTTGCACTTGATCCTCTACCACCTCCACCTCTTGACCTACCTCCTCTGGACTGTCCTCTGCCCCTAGAGGACTGATGCTGACTGGAAGACCTGTTGTCAGATCTGGGAGTGCCTCTTGTAGCTAGGTGAGCAGTAGGATGACTAGTATCCAAAGTTTGAGTAGGATTGAACTGAGCAATCAACCTTTCGTGAGTGATAAGTTGGGATTGAACTTCCTGCCATTTAAGAGAGCCAACCCTAGCTATGATGTTAACAATGACAGCTTCATACTCATTGTCCAGACCTCCTAAGGTAGCTATAATAAGTTTAGATTTGGACACCGGATACCCAACAGTAGCAAGATTGTCAACATAGGATTTCATGAGAGCCAGATAGTCGGCCATACTCTTTGTTCCTTTAGTGGTTTTAGTCAAGGCATCCTTGAATTCGAGCATGCGAGCTTCAGATCGGTTATTATAGAGATCTTTAAAAGTTTTCCATACTTGAGCTGGAGTGTCACAGCCCTGAACCTCAAGAAGAGCTTGTTCTGTCATGGATCCAAGCAACCATCCCATAAGAAGTTGGTCAATCTGATTCCATTCTGCAAATGCCGGATTCGGAATGTTACTGGTGAGAATCGTGTTAGGTGTAGTGCCCGAAAGATAATTTGTGTAATTGTTTTTAATAATGGATGAAAGAATTTATCTCACCTTAGTTACTTGCTTTGTGCTTGTAAAGTAATACACTGCTGCAAACCCTAAGTCGATCGGGATTCATCTCGATTCCCGATCGGCCTCGGGAAGTCTTTGAGGCGCTGCTGTAAAAGTCAGATCCAGCAGCAAGTTGGGCGGCTCGCTGGAGAAAATTGACAAGTCAAATCTCTGATCCAACCGTCCATATTGAAGCCCGATGAATGAATAACAGATCTGGAAAGTTTCGTCACGATCCGAGTTTGTTTGGTTTGCCGATCGTCGAAGATTTTGAACAGCTGTAGATTATGTTAGAAAGAAGTAAACCCTAGTTAGGGTTTTGTGGAAATATTACGTTACATTAGTGTAACATATTATTGTGAGACATATTAATTGTAAGACATATTAATTGTATTGAATAAACAATTAATATGTCATAAAGTCATAAAGTAACTCTTTTTGTCTTATTAGGTAATAGACAACTCTAGCAATTAATACTAGCCGACTCTAGTAATTAATTGCTCTCTCTAGCTTATACTCTACTAGGACCTTTCTCACTTACTTGTACCTATTTATACTCACTCTGTTATGATGAATAAACCAAGTTGAAGTTTACTCAAGTATTATTTACTTTCTCAAACTCTCTTCATGGTATCAGAGATTTAATCTCCTGAATCCGCTGCAAACTCTCAGTACCCTGCTGAATCAAGAATGTCTTCATTATCTGAAGCTTCCTCACCCTCGGTTGAGTCCCACCGCCTCGAGACCGGGATCACCGACTCTTCATCTTACACTAATCATAGACTTGATGGCAACAACTACTTGCCGTGGTCAAGGTCTATGAAAATGTACATCTCTGGACAAGGTAAGATGGGATACCTGTCCGGCTCTAAACCTGCCCCTGCTGAAGATGACCCAGGATTTGAAGCATGGGATACTACTAATAATCAAGTCATGACCATTCTCACAAGATCAATGACAAAAGAGATTAGTGAGAACTTTATGATATATGATACTGCAAAGGAGATATGGGATAATGCCAGTGATCTTTACTCCAAGAAAGACAATACATCAGAGGTCTATGAGCTTGAAGCTCAAATTCAAAACTGCAGACAAGGAGATATGTTTGTGACTCAATATTTCAACCAACTATCTAAGGCATGGCAACACCTAGATATGTTGGAAACTCACTCCTGGAATGATGTCAAGGATGCTGCTCTGTATAAAGACATCATAGAAAAGAAGAGAGTATTCAAGTTCCTCACTGGACTGAATCCTACTCTTGATGATGTTAGAGGTAGAATTCTGGCTACTAAACCTCTCCCAAATCTCAAATCCATGTTTGCTGAGGTCAAACATGAGGAAAGCAGGAGGAAAGTGATGCTACTGAACTCCCCTGCTGACAAACCTACTGAGAGTGCCACCCTGCTGACTGTCAGGAACCCTGCTGAGGTTACTGAGGCTTACAGGAAGCCCGCCGATAAAGCGGGAAGGCGTTTCGTGACCACTGCAAACGCACAAATCACACCAAGGACACTTGCTGGAAACTACATGGCAAGCCTAACTCCTCCAAAACCTCAAGACCTGCCAAGGAAAGTCAGGGCAGACACATAAGTGAGGAAGAAGATGACAACAGGTTGAATGCACAACTTGCTGCATTCAAAGCCTTCCTAACTCAACAAAAGGGAGGTAGTCACTCTACCGACATAGCCTCTCATGCCGGTACGGGTAAATTCTACTCATTTATTAGTAATGAAACCTGGATTGTTGATTCGGGGCCTCATCCCATATGATTTGGTAATAAAAATCTCATTACTCAACTTAAGCCATGTTCCCAAATTCACAATGTTAAGCTGGCCGATGGATCTATCTCTAGTGCAAAAGGTTTTGGTAAGGTGCAACTTACTAATAAGATATGCCTACAGGATGTCCTATTTGTTCCAAAATTAGATTGCAATCTCATATACGTCAAGTAAACTTACTAAAGATTTGAACGGATCGTTGTTTTTAATGAGAATCGATTGCACTTTCCAGATCATTCCTCAAAGGCGTGATTGGGACTGCTAAACCGTGCTCAGGACTGTATGTGGTCGACCCTGCTGAAGACAGAAGACTGAAGACTGAATCTGCCTCAGCAGTCTGCACTCAAAACCTTGACAATATCATGTTATAGCATTATAGACTAGGACATCCCAGTTTTAGTTATTTAAAGTCTATAGATCCTGAATTGTTTAAAGGTTGTAATTTGAATGATCTTCAATGTGATATTTGTCAATTTTCCAAACTCACCAAATCTGTGTATGCAAAATTACCTCACTTACCATCCACACCATTCACCTTAATTCACAGTGATGTATGGGGACCCTCAAGAGTAAAAAGCATAACGGGGAAGAGGTGGTTTGTTACCTTCATAGATGACCACACCGAACCACTTGGTTATTTTTAATGAAGGATAAATCGAAGTTGGATCCATCTTTCAAGAGTTTTACAACATGGTCTCCACTCGGTTTGACACTAAGATCAAAATTTTGAAGACCGACAATGCTCTTGAATATTATGAGTCTAATCTCGGTAATTTCTTGATGAATAAGGGAATTGTCCATATCGTAGTTGTGTTGAGACTCCTCAAAGCAAAATGGGTTTGCTTGAGAAAGAAGAGCATCCGCTAGAAATGGCTAGGTCTATCATGTTTACCACAAATGTCCCAAAATATATGTGGGGTGAAGCTATATTGACTTCCACATACTTAATCAACAGACTTCCCTGCAGGGTGTTAGGCTTCAAAACTCCTATCAAAACCCTATCGGCCACACACTCCCCGCCCCCATCTTATTTCCCAGTTACCTCCAAAAATCTTTGGTTGTACTTGTGTTTGTCTATATCCATGCCCAACACGAAGCAAACTTGATCCCAAAGCTCACAAGTGCATTTTCCTAGGATATGCAAAGGACGGGGAAAGGCTACAAGTGTTACTCTCCTTCGAAAAGAGATTTTACAATTCTATGGATGTCAATTTTTTTGAAAGGACTCCCTACTACTGACAAGTCCACCGAGGCGATCAACGATGGAAAACCGATTGAAATTGACCTAAACCCTTTCCCAAAGCAAACTCTTAACCCTCGGCAACCTACTCGACTCTCGGCAGACCGAACCTCGGCACCCTACCGACTCTCGGCGCCCTACCGAACCCGAGACTACCGACCCGAGCCCGCCGACCCGAGCCTACCGACACTCGGCAATCTACGGCCTCTCGGCCAGCCCGCCGACATTGATGATAGGCCTATTGCTCTCGGGAAGAAGGAAAGAGATCTTGCACCGATCACTCTATTCATACTTATTTATCTTATGATCGGTTGTCTCCCGTCTTTGCCATGTTTACACGGGACTTGGATTCTCACTCTATTCCTAAAAATATTCGGGAGGCTCTTCAAAATGATAAGTGGAAGGTCGTCGTTAAAACAGAGATGATCGCCCTCCCGGATAATCATACTTGGGATCTCACAACTCTCCCAAAAGGCAAGAAGACGATCGGTTTGCAGATGGTTATTCACTATCAAATACAATGCTGATGGTACAATTGACAAGTACAAAGCCAGGTTGGTTGCAAGGGGTTTCACTCAAACTTATGGCATTGACTATAAAGAAACGTTTGCACCAGTGGCAAAACTAAACACTGTCAGGGTGCTGATTTCTCTAGCTGTCCAACTTGATTGGCCTCTACACCAATTGGATATCAAAAATGCTTTTCTCAATGGTGACCTCACTGAGGAAGTCTACATGAATGTACCTCCTGGTTTTGTCAATCCTCACACTAAGGGCAAGGTATGCAAACTCAGGAAATCTCTATATGGCCTGAAGCAATCCCCAAGAGCCTGGTTTGGAAAACTCACTACTGTGGTCAAAGCTGCTGGATATCATCAATGCAACTCAGATCACACTATGTTTATCAAGACAACCAACCAGAGAAGGTCCATTCTTATTGTATATGTGGATGATATCATCCTTACTGGTGATGACTCTACTGAGATCCAAAATTTGAAGACCCTACTGGCTAAGGTGTTTCAAGTCAAGGATTTGGGCTATCTTAAATACTTCTTTGGTATGGAAATTGCAAGAAACAACCAGGGTATCTCTATCTCTCAAAGGAAATATGTCCTGGACCTGCTGAAGGAAACTGGTATGCTGGGCTGCAAACCTGTTGTATCCCGAGTAGACCCCGCAATACCCTCGTCGCATGGTGACATTGTCGTCAGAAGGATCAATATCGGTGACTTGTAGGGAAACTCATTTATCTATCCCATACAAGACCCTCGATATTGCATATGGAGTCGGCCCGGTAAGCCGTTTATGCATTGCCCTACTGAGCACCATTGGGATGCTGTGAACAGGATACTGAGGTACTTGAAATCCACTCCTGGCCAAGGCCTGCATTTCACCAAGTCTGCTGAAAGATCTATCAAGGTTTACACTGATGCTGATTGGGCTGGCCGCCACATAGACGAAGGTCCACTACAAAGCTCTTGTTCTTATGTATGGGGAAATCTTGTCACCTGGAGGAGCAAGAAACAACCTATCGTCTCTGCCAGAAGCGATCGAAGCCGAACTCGGGGCATTAGTTTTGGGTATTTGTGAAGCTCGATGGATAAAAAGAGTCCTTACTAAACTTCAGCAGCCTATTCAGCAACCTATCACACTTTGCTGTGACAATAATTCAGCCTTATGCATGGCAGAGGATCCAGTCCATCATGATAAAACCAAACATGTGGACATTGACAGACACTTCCTGAAGGAGAAGATTGATGCCAAGATTATTCAACTCCAGTATGTTTCCTCAGCAGATCAGAATGCTGATATTCTCACCAAGGCCATTCCGCCACTTACGTTCAGCAGACTGAGTAGCAAACTGGGCTGTATAAACATATACAACCCAGTTTGAGGGGGGGTGTGGAAATATTACGTTACATTAGTGTAACATATTATTGTGAGACATATTAATTGTATTGAATAAACAATTAATATGTCATAAAGTCATAAAGTAACTCTTTTTGTCTTATTAGGTAATAGACAACTCTAGCAATTAATACTAGCCGACTCTAGTAATTAATTGCTCTCTCCTAGCTAATACTCTACTAGGACCTTTCTCACTTACTTGTACCTATTTATACTCACTCTGTTATGATGAATAAACCAAGTTGAAGTTTACTCAAGTATTATTTACTTTCTCAAACTCTCTTCAGGTTTGGTTATTTATTTTCTAATAGGTTAGATACGGGGGTGCCAACGGTCCATCTCGGTGTTTATTTTCCGCACTAGTATACATGTTTAGATTGTATGAGTAGAACCGGAAAATTGCCATGACATGCATCATATCATGAATTCCACTCCATATGCATACATGTAGAAATTAATTCGAGGAATTAGTTAGGCATGCATACAACACGCAATTAGTTTTAATTAATTGTTTGATATTAATTAGAAACTAATTAGGGTAAAAACCGAGGATCAATGGTTTTGTCAATCGTCGAGGTTGAGTGATGGATTCTCGGTGAATCCCACTCTGTGAAAGCATAGGGAGTAAAATCCCGAAACCTCGTGGTTAAGGTGTTGGATTCTCTGTGAATTCCACCTTACTTAGCCGAGATTACGCTTTTTGTTCCGTAGTGTCTACGTGAAAGTTTGATGTTTAAGGATTGGATAATCACGGGCAAACATGGTTCGAAAGTGGTATAACCACGGTTGGGTGGTCAACAGTAGCTACGGCTCGATTTAGTTCACCCTCCACGTGTGGCGTTTGCACGGGGGTCCGGCAAGGCTGAGCCATCCGACGAGCCACTACGGCTCAACGGAGCTCCCCTTGTCATGACCCGTCCGACGGCCACATATGTTCCAACGAATAGGTCGGGTGGGCTACCCCACATAACCGACAACATTCGGGCCTATGATTTATTGTTCCTTAATGTAACATCAAGTCCAAAAAAATGTGATCAGTAAACCCACCACTTTTTCAAAATATTGAGTGGGAGCGGGAGAGGCGACAGCCGACCCCACGGCCTCTACTGTTGACACAAGCAACGTGAGAGAATGGTGACGCCTCATGCCGGCCTGGGACCGGCCTCCTTAAGGAAGGCCTTCACCGCTATCAAAATTCAAGGCTTGGTCTCCGAAAGGATAGGATTTTGGGTACTCGTCGGGTCACTGACCGACCCTAAGGCGGCACACTCGGGGTCTACCTAAAAATCTGAGACAGTATGTCACACTCATAAAGGGTATTTTTGGTAGTACCTTGGCTGAAAAAGGAAAGGTGATTGACTATCACAAATGAGATGTTTGATTCTCAATTTGATCTTCAATATTAATCGAAACCTCTTTGACCTACCCTAAGGCGGCACTGAGGCATTAGATTAAATCCTTGGAACGGTAGGATAGACTATAAGTACTTAGTTTATAGTTCTTAAAAATTAGTATTGTATGATTTGGATTTATTTTCTGTCAATTTTATTTACAACTATTTATATATCTCTCTAGGGTGCTAGACTGCTAGTGTAAAATTGACTAGTAATGACTTCGTTGAAAAGTGGTAAGTAACTAGAACATTGTACTTATTGATCTTACATGCGATTAATTTTTCGGAAGAGATATTTCTCTTGAGCCTTCAAGACTTAAGTGACGTAAATAAGTATGTCACTACTGTCACTCGTGTTGAACGAGAGACAACCATAGTTAGTTTGAAAGATGATTGAGACGATAAAATTCTTCTAGTGAATTTTAATTGTGTAGTGTCTACACGAGAAATTTTCTAATAGAAAAATTGGAGAATCATCAATTAAAGTATCGCTAGTTAGACGGTATTTGGAACCGATAAACTAGTGGGAGCTTTATCTTATGTTTTTCTAATTTATTAGAAAATTAGTCCCACTGGGTAACGCTTTCATTAGACATCCCACAGTTCACGAGTAGTGTCTACTCAAACGAACTGCTAGTTCAAGACTATTTCCTTTTAAGGAAAGTTAAGAATGGGAAAGAATGTCTATAAATGTTAATCATCTTAACTAAAGTTTTGAGGCTAAAGCGAAACATTAAGTAAAGAAAGTATAGGATAAGGAAAGTGATTTCGGATCACTAACCAATGAATCCTTAGCAACTTTCTTAACTGAGTAACTCGACTCGTGAGCTAAGTTCTTTGGAAGAACAAGAGAGCTTTGCATTAATGATTAATAGAGTAACAATGGGCAGTAATTTCAGCTAGAATAGTGGAAGTGATATAAGGAAATGAATTTCGGATTCTATCCTTGAATATCACAGAAAAATTTATTTTTCTGTTTACAGATTCGTTGAAACAAATGGATTCACTTTCAACTCGATATATTGTTGCCTCATAGAAAGTGAAAATGACATTTGTAGTACGAATCCGAGACTCGGACTTTTGTTTGATAAAGTCAGAACCACTAAGAAATTCTGAAAAGGTATATGTAACATGTCTTAAACTATTATAGGCGAATGGTTTCCGTATTAAGATAAACGATTCTTCAAAATCTATTAATTAGTGCATATATCCTAGAGATAAGACCTAATGACTGGCTAAGGGTGAATCCTATCTCCCAGTCTCGGAACACTGTCTTAAAGGAACAATGACTAAGCTTCCTTTCAATTGGGAAAGGGTAATAGATTTGAAGGGGTAACATAGCTTGTTCATAATGACCTTTGGGGTCTAGTGAAAGAAACAAGCGAGTGGGAGTTTTTGAGTGGTGACATTTTGTCAGATAACTGCTCAAAACACGATTTAGTTTATCAAGAGAATACGAGGAGGAGTCTCTGATTTTAGCAGAGAATAGAGTATTCCATACTCAGAAATAGGCTATCGCATAGTCTTGGGACTGATGCTCGGCCTGCCTCCTAATGGAATGGTTCTCATTGAGGAAGAAACCATAAACTTGCCCTAAATAGTTATTGATATGCTACAATACACTGCTAAACTCGATTAAGATAATTCGTTGCAAAATAACGGTTAACATTATTATGTAAAGCGAGAAGTCTACCTAGAGGATGCTCGTGAATTTATGGATAAGGAGTGAATTCGGTTCACACCACTTCCGTAAATGTAGGCATTTAGCACTTAGTGCTTGAAGGTAGGACTGGAGATTTTGCACACACGCACAGAATATAACTATTCGTGAAATATCTTAATGTGACGAGTGAAGGTTGGTTATGAGATTCTTGAGATCAGAAAGTGACGGTTGGACTGTCACACCCTTTCTGAAAGATTACATAGATAACAACTTTAGAACTTGGAGTACGGTTACTCTAAGAAGTTACTATCTGATTTAATCAGACCACGTCCAACATCGGTTGTTGGTGACTACACTGATAAATACTACTAGATCATAATGTCAATCCACCCAAAACGCAGTGGGAGTATGGTCTAACCGTTGACCCATTGTGGTTTTGTGGACTTTATAGTCTGTTGGGGTGATTAATAACCTATGGCTCTTGGTGGCCTGTATAGGATTCTGATCATAGAGGTTGGTTTGAAAGCCTTAACCCTGTGAATGTAGTTTTTGGTACTCCAGTTCTATTCAGCCTCTTGTAGAACCACCTGAGTGTCTCAGGCCCAATGGAAGCAATTGGATCTACATGGAAAAGAGTCGAATGAATTGGAAAGTTTAAACTTTCAGCGCAAAGCTGAGTGGTCTAGGGGTGATTCCCTGACAAGTAGAGAGTTAACCAGACCTTGAACTCTCTCACTGTTAAGGGTGAATTTACGTGTTTTATAACGCTATATTTTATAATGTTTTCCACCACATTCGTATGAATTGCATGGAAATCACGTGTTTAAATGGAATTATTGAGCAAATAATATTTTTAATGAGTTAATCGCAAAGTTGGTGAATTTATATGTTTTAATTATGATTTTATGTTTATTGGAATTATGTTACGCTTTGCGGTGTTTTTGATGTCATGTAGGTACAATTATGTGGCTCAATTGATGATCAAATGTTGATGAATTTCGAGCTATTTCAAGTTAAAAGAGATAATGGTGAATTGGATAGAGAAGAAAAGAAGATGAAGATGGAATTATCAAGTCTTGATCGAATTTGGACTAGCGTTCATCCGAGTGGACGAGCGTCCAAGGCGAACGGGCGTTTGATAAGTGGGACGAGCGTCCGTAATCATATTTTACATTCGAGAGAGTTCGGACGCGTTCGAACGAGCGTTCACCTCCGTCCGAAGGCCGCCGGACGAGCGTCCAAGATAGTGGACGGGCGTCCTAGCACCGCCTTAGCCTAAACCGACCTAAAAATCTATAAATAGGCGCGATTTCTCAAACCCTAGACACACAATTCGAACCCTAAAAACCTAGGGGCAGCTTGGCTGCGTTTTTCTACGATTTTTATCTACTTTTATGCAATTTAATTCCTAGATTAGATTAGATAGATTCATGTCTTTTATTTCATCAATTCGAGTTGCAACAAGGATGTTAAGAGGCTAAACCCTCTTGAACAAGCGTTGTGAAGCCGTCCATCAACAATTCGAGTTTGATTCGTGATTGATTTGTGAGTTTCTATCTCGGGTTTGTTTCTTTTATCATGCTTTACATTGTTTTATTGCAAGTCGTATCGAAAGATGTTTGCTTTATGATTGTTTTATTGATGAAAATCATATAAACATTAGATCACCATGCTAAAAGAATAGATCTTCGATCTAACTAAAACGAGAGTTATTAGATTGATTTTCTAGATTAGAAATTGAAAGATTTCACGCCTAGGTTAGAAAGACGTAATCTTTAACATCGAAAGATAAAAGATTAGGAAACGAACTTGTCCACGAGAGTAGGAGTTTATGCCTTCGATTAGGTGAATCACGACTTGAGTAGAGATCACGAATTAATCCGAATCAGAATTGAATGTTGATAGGATAGGTGGATCAATTGCTTGTTCGTTCGTTATAATTTGATTTTAATCCTTGAACTTGAATTGTTAGATTAGTCTACTTTTTTCGCACTTAAGTTTAGTTTAGTTTATCGCTTTCAATCTTTCCTAGCTTTGGATTTCGTCCCTCTGTCTAGTTTATTTTCAGTATGTTTGTCCAGTTTTAGTTCCCTGTTTAGGTTAGTTTTCGTGA
Source organism: Gentiana straminea (assembly GCA_036785695.1). Lineage (NCBI taxonomy): Eukaryota > Viridiplantae > Streptophyta > Magnoliopsida > Gentianales > Gentianaceae > Gentiana > Gentiana straminea. The sequence goes on from JAVUPR010000479.1 coordinate 3,719,867, forward strand.
CAATAGTTAGTTAAAAACAAAAGCTAGGATTCACATTCGTCTAGTTCCCCGTAAGATCGACCCGGCATAGCCTCTACACTACGATCCTTGCACTTGAGGTTAACCGGTTTATTACTTGTTGTTTTGTATTGATAAAATCCGGGACACTCACCACTCACTCTTGCTAGATTTCGTTAGAAAGCAGAAAATAGGGGTGATTCCCTGATACTTTCTTGCCGACAAATGGAGTCTGGATTCATTCGGAACAGAAGGGTCTTGGTTAGAACAAATGGCAGGACGACTGCCGGGGCTTATATCCTTTATGGATTTAAGAGAACCTCTCGGTCATTGAAAGTCACATGTTTTAAAATATGTGGACTTGACCAGAATATTGATAAGTCTTTCGTTAGACTGGGTATCAGTATTGGTAAAATAGTAGTATTAGTGGTCGCGAAAGGTAACACTGAAACAGTTGGAAACAGCATGAGTGTGTTATCTCAAGTCAGAAACTGACACGCCAAGATTATCTAGATGAGAGAATGGACTATATTCTAAGAATCTGATTTGGTCAAATTCACAAGAATGAGTCATTGGCTATCCCATCCGTCTTATTAGTTAAGATGATATGATCTTGCATATACGGATGCAACATTCAACGAGAGTAGTCCTACCCTACCTCTCAGGAATGATTCTCTAAATATTCATATAAAGAGAAAATGGGATAGAGTCTCTCTTGGATAATGGCAAGTCAAGTTATCGCAAGTCAATAGTAGTCGAATCTCGGATTCGAGCATTGAATAACGGTTTTAGTACGTCCTCAAGAATCTTTGAAGAACGAGGAATAATGTGCTTGTATATTTGGGTGCAAACTTGAATATGGTTGACTACACTGATTCTGACTTATAGTCAGATTAAGGATGATCGTTGGGATGATCTCGGGCTCAGTGTATACTCATTGTGATAGAGCTATAGTCTGGAGAAATCCAGCACCGCCAATTCGACTTTAATTAATCGGATACGTAGCAGCTTTCGGGGCAGCTGAAGTGGCGATATAGCTTAGGAATTTCCTTCATGATCTGAGAGTAATTCCAGGTCTAGTGAGCCGATTCACTTCATTGTGAAAACATTGAAGAGATAACTTAGAAGGATTTTCTCAGTCACTAGAGGTCAAAAGCATATTGAGAGAGAGTACCGCCTGATTAGATGGACGGGCGACGTTTCGATCCTAAAGATCGTCTCGAGCCGACAACCTAACTGATCAGTGTACCAAATCGAGTGCTTGGAGGGTACGGCATTGAGGGATATATCTCATATGCTTTTAGAGCAAGTGGGAGAGTGTTATGAATAAGATGAGAAAGGGTGTGCTCTAAAAACAATCGTTGCTTGTCATTTCGTGCAAGTGGGAGATTGTTAGGTGTAGTGCCGATGGAGGTCAAATTAAATTATTAACTCGAGACCTACTAACCTACTAGCAAGAGAACTAGGTTCAATTGTAGTATAGCTAGATAGAGTCGAGGTCGATCCCACGAGAGACTCGGCACAAACAAAACACAACTTACTTTATCGAACTAAATTGAAAGGGCGGTCTACGACCAACTAAATGCAGTAAATAAAATAGTGACAACCACAAGACACAAAATATCACAAAGACAAATTAAAGACTACTAAAACACGGATAATACGGTTGATGTTATCTAGACAAATAGTATTGATTACGCTAGTAGATCATAACTCCCCCATGTAAATTAGGTTGATAACGAGACAAAACAAACGTTAAAGATTAATTATTATGACTACGGGAGTCATCCCCTAAGGTAGATTTAGCTCCGGTTAGGCCATCTAAATCATCGTGCCTCCATTACGTGACTTCGCTTTTTAATGCCTCCATCTCATATAACTTCTGACACAATTATTTCACTAGGGACGCCGGTATAAACCGTAACCTCATCTAAGCAACATTCCTATGGTGAGGCGTACTTCTTAGATGCCGATTCAATCTATATCCTAAGTAACAATCACTTTTTGAGTTTCATGTTAAATTATGATGACAAATAATTAAGTTGATCGAGTTTAATTACTCGTTTTAATTCCAAATCGAGAATCGACGTAGTCGAAGCCGATCATAATATTGCCCTACACCTTACCACACTCGGTCGACCGAATGACGGCACTCGGGCGACCGAGTGACATGTCTAGGTCGGCCGAACACGTTCCGTGCCGGAACAAATCATGATTACTTCTTAACGTTTCTAACCTAAGCACATGGGTTCGTAAATAAATCTACATCACGCAATCAATACAAATAAAACTACTCCATAATAAAATATATCAGATCTACAAATAAAGATTGCATAATTGAATAGTCATACCCTCGAAGACGAGAGTGACTCCCACTCTTTAATGCGCTCCCTAATCGGAGAATCCGATGAATCCACAATGAACGAACATAAAGAAAATAAAACGAAATCTCAAAATCTAAAATTGTATGAATTGTTTTGTGTTGTAGTGGTGTGTGTTCTCAACATCGTGGCGCTTTGTTTATATAGGAGTTGTAGCCGACATAGGGAGAATCCGGAAGATTGACGTGCATTTATCAAATTAGGCTCGGGTGACCGAACCTACACGCTCGGTCGACCGAATGGCATGGCTCGGTCGACCGAGCCTCCTTCCTCACGCGTTTTCACTTTGGTTCGTCCGACTTGTTTCCCACTTCACGCTTTTGAATTGATCTGATTGATCCTTTCTTCAATGCTCTGATTTTCTTCTCTTTTATCTTGAAATCTCCCTGATTGCATGATAATTATCTTCCCGATTTATCTTGATCTGCAAAATCAGGATTTATCACACAATTTAATTGCTCTTTTATAATAAGAATAGCTAAATACCAATTATCATATTAATAATCACTTATTATTAAATAATAAATATAAACACGTGATTTAAACATGAAATATATAAGTAACTCCGATTTAAGGTTAGAATTGATGACATAAATAGGTATATTTTAACTGTCATCAAAATGCCCCCCACTTAAACTTTGCTTCGTCCCGAACAAAGCATTAACAAGTTATTCCCCAAGACAACATTTTCCGTGGTCATCTCATACTTACACAAGAAACCCGAGTCAACTCATACCGGTCATGCTCATAAGATAAGCATTATTCACTACTTGCTATGAATCGAAGTGATTGTGTGCATGTGCGTTGGTTTTATATAAATGTAGCCGATTTAGAGTTTATGCGAGACTTCATATCTAAATCCACCAACATCGCATTCATACCTCTTATGCCTCGCAATGGTTAAAGCACTAGAACAATAAGCAAGAGCGTACCTATAGGGTTTTTGGACTTGGAGACTGAGTACTACTCGAAGCCTCTGAAAATTCGAAAAGTTCGTTTCAAATTTTTGCATATTTTTCGAATGCTACTAACCTCAAGGAAGAAAACTTTATAAGAGCATCCCCCTATCTTAGATTAAGCATAGCATCGAATATTACCACAAGCGCGGGGCTACTTTGGTAATGTTACTACAAGCCCAGTGTTTTAATACATTCAAAACACAGGCACGTCCCAAGCTTATTACTCCGCTTTTGTTGGCTAGAAGATCAGAATACATCAGTCGACAAATGTCGACACTGGGTCCTCAAAATCAATTATCTAAGCAATATACACATACTTCTTTCAATTATTATAACTCATGCTGTACTAAGCGATTCATATGTTGAGTAATTGAACAATACCTAACTACTTGCAATTGTTGGCATGAATATCCTTAAGTCTACTAACAATTTATCGCAAAAGTATAACATGACCACGTACTCACGCGACCTTGGTTCATTTCCCATTAATTCTAAGTATAAGAACTTCACAAGTTTAAGGGTACGAGTTAAACAACTTGGCATTTATCCATAAAAATTTTAAATTTAGCTCAAAATTGTCTCGGTATTCCGTTTTCCTTGACTTCAACATATAGCACAATATATATAGCTAAGTCCCATGCCCCCCACTTAAACATGGCATTGTCCTCAATGACAAAAATAAATGAGAGGTCAGGAAGAAAGACTTAGCTCTGGAAACGGCTTCCAAGTAAAGGAACAATATCGGAGTAATCATCGGCACATCGTGGAGAGACAGACACATCCTGTATAAACAAACAAGCTCCACGAAATCGTCAAACACCATGTCCATGGAAGTTATAAAATAATTTGGCAGTAATTAGATATAAATATCTAAAAACAATTTAAGCCACTATACTTTATACTGCCATGGACAAGACCAAAAGGGATCTAAACCTAAAAACTCACCTGACGGCTATCAAGGAAAAAACCTCGTTTATTCCGAACTTAGACTCGGAACATGGCGAGATGAAAAAAACCGTGATAGGCGCATGCTACTTTATTAAAACGAGAAACGAAAAAGATAGTGATAAGTAGTAGTTCTAAGTTTATAGTCGCTAGCTCGACTCAGCTCAAGATGGTTTAGTCGTAGACAGGGTCATCGAGGTACAAAACCTCCTCCTCAGCAGCAGGCGGAAGCCCGTGATAATGCTTTATACGATGTCCATTGACCACAAATCTGGACTCGTCTTTGAAATTGAATAGCTCCACTGCTCCAGAAGGAAAGACTCGTTGTACTTGAAATGGGCCGCACCATCTTGATTTCAACTTACCCGGGAAGAGTCTTAAGCGCGAATTGTATAAGAGAACCAGATCACCCTCTTGAAAGGTCCTATCCAGAATCTTTTTGTCATGGAACTTCTTCGTGCGCTCCTTGAAAATCTTGGCATTCTCGTATGCCTCTAAACGAAACTCTTCCAGACGAGTTAATTCTAACATCCTCTTTTCACCGGCCAACGTCTCATCAAAATTTAGCATCCTTGTTGCCCACATGGCCCGGTGTTCCGGTCCACCTTGGTAGATGACATGCCTTTCCAAAAACAATCCTATATGGTGACATTCCAATCGAAGTTTTATATGCGATCCTATATGCCCATAAAGCGTCGTCTAAACGTAACGACCAATCCTTCCTAGTTGTATTGACGAGTTTTCTCCAGGATACGCTTTATCTCTCGATTGGTGACTTCTACCGTCCGCTAGTACGGGGGTGATACGCGGTTGCTAGCTTATGTCGAACCCCATACTTAATCATCGGCCTTTCAAACGGTTTATTACAAAAATGACTACCATTGTCGCTTATAATTGCCCTCGGCGTCCCAAACCGTGTAAAAATGTTCTTCTTCAAGAATCTAACCACAACCCTAGCATCGTTAGTAGGTGAAGCAATGGCCTCAACCCATTTGGATACGTAATCAACAGCAACTAAGATGTATCGGTTAGATAATGATGAAGTGAAGGGTCCAACGAAATCTATTCCCCAAACGTCAAAAAGTTCCACTTCTAAGATGATCTTGAGTGGCATCTCATTTCTCCTTGAAATATTACTGTCATTTGACGGGCATGACATGCCTTTGCATATTGGTGTGCATCCTTAAACAATGTCGGCCAATAAAAACCGCATTGGAGGACTTTGGCCGCAGTTTTGTCTCCCCCGTAGTGTCCTCCAACTTCATAAGAATGACAATGCTTTAGGATATCATTATACTCTTCCCGGCACACATCTTCGAAAAACATTATCGGATCCTAGCTTAAACAAATAAGGCTCATCCCAATAATAGTGTCTAATATCTTTGAAGAATTTCTTCCTCTCTTGGACGGTGAGATTTGGTGGTAGATACTTCGCGGATAGATAATTAACAAATAAACTAAACCATGGTTGTTTCTTTTCCTTCACAACCTCTATTCGCGAAGAACCGCAAAGACAATCACCTTGTCCCCCGATGGTGGTGATGGAGAAAAGTTGTTCATCGGGAAAATATTCTCCTATCTCGGGTAATTCCTCACCATCCTCTAATTGTAAACGCGATAGATGATCGGCCACCACGTTCTCACTTCCTTTCTTATCTCGGATTTCTACGTCAAATTCTTGCAACGGTAGAATCCATCTCAACGATCTCGGCTTTGAATCTTGCTTTGCTAGGAGATACTTAAGAGCTGCGTGGTCGGTCCCACGGTGACTTTAGATCCCACTAAGTAAGATCTAAACTTGTCAAAAGCAAAGATAACGGCCAAAAGCTCCTTCTCCGTTGTTGCATAGTTTCTTTGGGCAAAGCATTCAAAGTCCGGCTCGCATAATAGATAGGTCGAAGATCTTATCTTTTCTTTGACCCAAAGCGGCGCCAACAGCAGCATCACTTGCATCACACATCAGTTCGAATGGCAGGTCCCAATCCGGTGCGACCAGAACGGGTGCAGTAATCAGTCTACTTTTTATTTCGTTGAAAGCTTTTATGCACTCATTAGAAAACACGAATGGTACGTCCTTGGCCAATAATTCGGTAAGAGGTCTAGAGATGAAGGAAAAGTCCTTGATAAACCTACGATAAAATCCGGCGTGGCCTAAAAAACCTCGCAAAGTTTTAAGATTAGTAGGTGGAGGTAGTTTCTCGATCACCTCGACTTTAGCTCTATCCACCTCTATACCGTTCTTGGATATGCGGTGACCTAGTACTATACCTTCCGTAACCATCAAATGACACTTCTCCCGAGTTAAGCACAAGATTAGTCTCTTCACATCTCTTCAACACTCGTGCTAGATGTGTGAGACATGAATCGAAATCGTCTCCAAATACGGAGAAATCATCCATAAAGATTTCCAAGAAATCTTCCACCATGTCCGCAAACAGTGACATCATACACCGTTGAAATGTCGCGGGGGCGTTGCACAATCCAAATGGCATTCGATTATAAGCAAATGTCCCATATGGGCATGTAAATGTCGTTTTCTCACGATCCTCGGGTGAGATGTGGATTTGATAGTATCCCGAATACCCGTCAAGAAAACAATAGAAAGCATGCCCGCTCGTCTCTCGAGCATTTGATCGATGAAGGGAAGAGGAAAGTGGTCCTTACGAGTTGCGTCATTTAGTTTCCTAAAGTCTATGCACACTCGATGACCGGTGATTAGCCTCACAGGAATTAACTCATTCAACTCATTGGCTTGCACCGTCAATCCTCCCTTCTTGGGAACTACGTGGATCGGGCTTACCCATTCGCTATCAGCAATTGGAAATATAATTCCCATTTCTAGCATTTTTATAACCTCATCCCTAACCACTTCCTTTAATTGTGGGGTTAAACGCCTCTGAGGTTGTGCAACCGCTTTCTTTTCAGGATCCACGGAGATCTTGTGCATACATACGCTAGGACTAATGCCCTTAACGTCAGCTATGGTCCATCCAAATGCTCCGCGGTACTCTCTCAGAACTCTCATTAGTTTCTCCTCTTGTAAGTCCGTCAAGGAAGAAGATATGATTAGCGGCAAAGTCTCATCTTGAAGAAATACATACTTCAAATTCGCGGGGAAGAGGTTTTAAAGTCAAATTTGTGGGAGGTTCTTCCAAAGAGGTTTTCAACTTTTGACCGGTGAGTTTAAGTTCGAAGTACTTATGCCACGTTGGTCTATGATAGAATCTTTCAATCTGCAAAGACTTACTTCCTCTACCGGTCTTGGGGTCCCTCTACTACATCCGGGCCATATCATCTTTTCCTCCTCACTACTCACGTACTTGACTTCATCTTCTTCTTCTAAGACAAAGATCTAGAAAATCCTTGATACTTTCATGTTGTTGAAATTCTTGAACGATCCCTGTCAATGGAATCTAACATGAAACATGCATCCTCTCCATCATCGGGTTGCTTCATCGTGTCAAAGACATTGAATGCAACTCTTTCTTCGTTCACTCTCAACACCAACTCGCCTTTGTAAACATCAATTAGTGTTCTACCGGTAGCCATGAAAGGTCTCCCTAATATCAATGGTACCTCGTAGTTAGCTTCCATATCTAATACTACAAAGTCGACGGGGAATACAAACTTTTCAACTCTTACTAGCACATCCTCAACCACTCCACACGGTTCCTTAACGAACGGTCGGCTAATTGCAATGTGATTGAGGTCTTCTTAAGATCTTTCATGCCTAGTTCCCGAAAAATAGATAGTGGCATCGGGTTCACACTTGCTCCTAGATCACACAAAGCTTTGTTCGGACATACGTTACCTATGGTGCGGGGAATGAGAAAACTTCCCGGATCTTTGCATTTTGGGGGTAACTTATGTTGAAGAATGGCCGAGCACTCCTCATTAAGGCATATGGTCTCTAAATCTAGAAGTTTCCTTTTAGTTGAGACGGCGTCTTTTAAAAATTTGGTATACTCAGGCATTTCAGCTAGTGCTTCAACTAGGGGTATATTGATTTGTAACTTACTAAACATATCCACGAACTTCTTATACCTCTTATTATCAAACTTTGGCTTCGGCTTTGGTGGAGGATAAGGTAGAGTTGAAGGGTCGACATTAGTGAAAATTGGATACTTGTTATCGTAAAGTTCAACTCTAGGGCCGGCGGGTTCTTTATACGTTCTTTGCTCGAGGCAAAGTCTCGAAGTCTCATTGCTTGGCTCACTATCCTTACTCTTTGTGACTTTTTCTTTCTCTTGCAAGGACGGTGGAGTTACCTCCTTTCCACTTCTTGTCATGATCGCATTCAAATCCTTAGGGTTCTTCTCGGTGTTGCTTGGCAACCCTCGGGAGGTCTTGTTGAGACTTGCTCGGCTAGTTGTCCTACCCGGTGCGTGAGATTTTGGACTAGAGCTTCCGATTGGTTACCTTGGCATCGGTCTTCGACAATATTGGCTAAAGTTAGTGGCTAACTCGGCCATAGATTTTGAAAGTTGTCCCATATTGTCGGTGACGACATTACTCGCTTTTTCTATCGCGCCTTCCCAACCAAAAGTTTTAGTCCGTGTGGTACATAAGGGGTAGGCGGTTTAGGCCTTTCTCTGCGTTAATGTCACTATATCGGAATCCGGGATGGTTATGATTAGGTCTATACCCTCCCCCGACATAATTGGCTTCTTCGGTACCAAAGCATTCTCACCTTGAGGTGCTACCTCGATTCCACCCCTTTTTCTACTCTTGTCATCCTCTCTTGCATCCCATCTACCTTATTATTGATAACGAAAGTTGTTCTAAGATTTTGGTGGATGCACTATCGTCAAATATATCGGCGGCCATCTTCACAAGTAGCTATGTCATTGCCTCCCCATTGGCTATTCATTGCTATTTGTTCCATCTTCCCTTGTGCCTCCTCGGGAGATAAAAGAACAAACGCTCCATTCTTTGGAAGCGTCTACTCTAATTTTCTCGTCTCTCTCAACCCATGGTAAAAAGTTTGCATTAAAAGCCAAAGAGAGATGTCATGATGAGGACACTTCCTCATAGCTTCCTTGAAACGCTCCCAAGCTTGATCAAAACTCTCCCCAGGTTGTTGCTTAAATCCTAGGATATCTTGGCGTAACTTAAAAGTTTTTCCTAAGGGAAAATACTTATTCATGAATTTTTGCAACAAGCTTGTTCCCAAGTTGTGATTGATCCGGCCTCTAAAGAGAGAAGCCCTTTCGCTTAGCTTTATCTTTCAAAGTGAAAGGGAAAAGCTTAAGACGAATGTTACCCTCCGGGATTAATTCGGTTTTACGGTACTAACGATTTCCAAGAAATTCGTCACGTGAACACCGGGATCCTCGTTTTGGACTCCATGAAAAGTAGAATAATTGGTCACCATTTGAATTACATTAGGCCTAGGGTGATAGACTTCCGCAAAGCATCTTGCGGTGCTACTTATAAGCGGGAATGAATTGTTCAATAGTGGGCGTTGCATAACTTTGCAAAGTGCGCCTCGCTCCTTGGACTAGGGCTTGGTTCTCATTATTAACATTTGCATTTACATTATTGGCATTATTGATAAGCTGGATTAATAACAAAGATTAGGTACCTGGTTTGGATTGACCGGATTTCCTTCCATTTCGTTTCGGATTCGGAATGCTCGAATGATCGGTTGTATGTCCTCCTTCCACCCCTTGCTCGCTTTCCTCAAGATTTGGATCCTCTTCTCCTTGTTTAGCCGGTCCCTAGCTAATTTCCGATTTCTTCTCGCAAATTTTTCTATCTCGGGATTATAAGGTTCAAGCGGTTCCTTCGATTTCCGAGTAGCGTACTATAAAATAGTAAACAACAGTAAAACAATTAATCACTAGTAAAGGCTAGGCCTTTAACTCACTAAGTAAAACTAAAACAGACTCGAAATAAGTTTGAGAAAAGAAAACGTAAATAAAACAGAAGCAGAATGTTTTAAAACTAAGACAGAATCAGAAACGTAAAAGAAAATAAATTCTCGGTCGACCGAGAGCTGTGGTTCGGTCGACCGAACGTTTTTTTTTTTTTTTTTTTTTTTTTTTTACGACACTGTTTTAATATACAGACTCTTATTCACAGAATATTCACGGATCCGAGTTCCAACAAAATAAGCTATATCTCAATTTAATGACTCGAGTCCCCGGCAACGGCGCCAAAAACTTGATGGAGGTCAAATTAAATTATTAACTCGAGACCTACTAACCTACTAGCAAGAGAACTAGGTTCAATTGTAGTATAGCTAGATAGAGTCGAGGTCGATCCCACGAGAGACTCGGCACAAACAAAACACAACTTACTTTATCGAACTAAATTGAAAGGGCGGTCTACGACCAACTAAATGCAGTAAATAAAATAGTGACAACCACAAGACACAAAATATCACAAAGACAAATTAAAGACTACTAAAACACGGATAATACGGTTGATGTTATCTAGACAAATAGTATTGATTACGCTAGTAGATCATAACTCCCCCATGTAAATTAGGTTGATAACGAGACAAAACAAACGTTAAAGATTAATTATTATGACTACGGGAGTCATCCCCTAAGGTAGATTTAGCTCCGGTTAGGCCATCTAAATCATCGTGCCTCCATTACGTGACTTCGCTTTTTAATGCCTCCATCTCATATAACTTCTGACACAATTATTTCACTAGGGACGCCGGTATAAACCGTAACCTCATCTAAGCAACATTCCTATGGTGAGGCGTACTTCTTAGATGCCGATTCAATCTATATCCTAAGTAACAATCACTTTTTGAGTTTCATGTTAAATTATGATGACAAATAATTAAGTTGATCGGGTTTAATTACTCGTTTTAATTCCAAATCGAGAGAATCTGACGTAGTCGAAGCCGATCATAATATTGCCCTACACCTTACCACACTCGGTCGACCGAATGACAGCACTCGGGCGACCGAGTGACATGTCTAGGTCGGCCGAACACAGTTCTGTGCCGGAACAAATCATGATTACTTCTTAACGTTTCTAACCTAAGCACATGGGTTCGTAAATAAATCTACATCACGCAATCAATACAAATAAAACTACTCCATAATAAAATATATCAGATCTACAAATAAAGATTGCATAATTGAATAGTCATACCCTCGAAGACGAGAGTGACTCCCACTCTTTAATGCGCTCCCTAATCGGAGAATCCGATGAATCCACAATGAACGAACATAAAGAAAATAAAACGAAATCTCAAAATCTAAAATAGTATGAATTGTTTTGTGTTGTAGTGGTGTGTGTTCTCAGCTGTCCCGAAAGACAATTTGTGTCCGACTTGTTTTTAATAATGGATGACGAATTTATCTCACCTTATGATAATTACTTGCTTTGTGCTTGTAAAGTAATCACACAATTTAATTGCTCTTTTATAATAAGAATAGCTAAATACCAAATCCACTTATTATTAAATAATAAAGTAAACACGTATTTAAACATGTATGTAACCACTTAAGGTTAGAATTGATGTATGGATTACACGTGAGGATTGAGTCACCTTAAGTGGAGATATGCGCAAACCCTAAGTGTAATGTAACCACTTAACTCGTGTAGTCCGTGGTGAACTTAATCGAGTTTAGGGTCTCTTGATTAAAACACCAATAATGCGCCCGAACACCTTAGGGTGTGATAGTCTTATCCGGACTATCGGTAGAGGGTACCTACGTGGGGCATTTATATATGATGGCATTCATATATGAATTTGGACCGATTTAATACGTATTTCTCGGTATAATTCCGTAATCGAGGAATCTTATTAAATCATTAGATGATCATATATGGATCAACCTTAATCCCGAGGTGATCACGGGGTCGCTTGTCCCGGGGTAGTGTTTGATGTGTTAGTTACGGTTCACTTAGATATGTGTTCCAAGCCACTTCTCATTGGCACTATCTCCACGATGAGTGAGTAGTTCTGATTTTCACAGACATGGAATCCATTCCTTCCTGCGGGAAGTAGAGAGACAGTCCCCTTATTTGTTAGCCCTAAGAAAATGTGATCGATCCCGGGAGTGGTCGGCCGGAAACTAGAAGTAAAGAAATATGTACGTTGTGTTAAAGTAAAGGAGATTGGCTCAGCTCGAGTTGTTGTTGTTACAAGAGTGTTTCCAGGTGTATTAGCTTGAGTTACAGCCAGAGTATTTGCTCGAGTTGCAGCCGGTGGAGGACACATTGGAAGATCAAGGCTTCTCATCCTAAGAACAAAGCTTCTCTTCCTACTATTGGTATGATTTTCTTAACCCCCTTGTAGTAGTTTAAGTCCTTTAATTATGTATTATGATGTATAAGTCGTGATACATCCGCTGCGCGTAGACCTAACTCGTTTAGATCTAAGTTCCTACATCCTTTATGTGGTAGCAGAGCAAGGTTCCACGGTTTATACAGTCATAATCATAATTAAACGATTTAAAGGAGTGGAATTGCATGTAGGTAAATTTTATTTATTGTTTTATGCTTTGATAATGATTAATTGCTATGGTTGAAGAGATGGATTGGGGGTTGGCACTGTTTACCCATTAGATCTATTGTAAACTCATATGAACGATGAAAATTCGTTCATACGATTATAGGAAATTATGTAATTTATTTTTATTGCAATTTTAATTTCCAGAAAATAGATCTGTTTAGTAGCTGTTTAGTTATTTCGTTTTTTCCGTTGATCGAGCCGTTGAAACGACGATCCCTCCGGTCAGAATCAAGATTAGAAGATGATGAACAAGTCCAAAAATTTTGGGGTCGATCGGAGTCCGACTTCATATCCATCCGTGGCTGCGAAGAGGCTGCTGTAACAGAAAAACACAGGATTCACAGAAACCCTACCTGTGACTTCCTCGAATTTCTGGGAGAGTTTGGACCGTTAAAACAAAACTCCAACCGGTCAGATCTATAAATATGAAGTTTTTGAAGTGGCATAAAAATTTTAGGTCGATCGGGATTCATCTCAATTCCCGATCGGCCTCGGGAAGTCTTTGAGGCGCTGCTGTAAAAGTCAGATCCAGCAGCAAGTTGGGCGGCTCGCTGGAGAAAATTGACAAGTCAAATCTCCGATCCAACCGTCCATATTGAAGCCCGATGAATGAATAACAGATCTGGAAAGTTTCGTCACGATCCGAGTTCGTTTGGTTAGCCGATCGTCGAAGATTTTGAACAGCTGCAGATTATGTTAGAAAGAAGTAAACCCTAGTTAGGGTTTGGTTATTTATTTTCTAATAGGTTAGATACGGGGGTGCCAACGGTCCATCTCGGTGTTTATTTTCCGCACTAGTATACATGTTTAGATTGTATGAGTAGAACCGGAAAATTTCCATGACATGCATCATATCATGAATTCCACTCCATATGCATACATGTAGAAATTAATTCGAGGAATTAGTTAGGCATGTATACAACACGCAATTAGTTTTAATTAATTGTTTGATATTAATTAGAAACTAATTAGGGTAAAAACCGAGGATCAATGGTTTTGTCAATCGTCGAGGTTGAGTGATGGATTCTAGGTGAATCCCACTCTGCGAAAGCATAGGGAGTAAAATCCCGAAACCTCGTGGTTAAGGTGTTGGATTCTCTGTGAATTCCACCTTACTTAGACGAGATTACGCTTTTTGTTCCGTAGTGTCTACGTGAAAGTTTGATGTTTAAGGATTGGATAATCACGGGCAATCATGGTTCGAAAGTGGTATAACCACGGTTGGGTGGTCAACACTAGCTACGGCTCGATCGAGTTCACCCTCCACGTGTGGCGTTTGCACGGGGGTCCGGCAAGGCTGAGCCATCCGACGAGCCACTACGGCTCAACGGAGCTCCCCTTGTCATGACCCGTCCGACGGCCACATATGTTCCAACGAATAGGTCGGGTGGGCTACCCCACATAACCGACAACATTCGGGCCTATGATTTATTGTTCCTTAATGTAACATCAAGTCCAAAAAAATGTGATCAGTAAACCCACCACTTTTTCAAAATATTGAGTGGGAGCGGGAGAGGCGACAGCCGACCCCACGGCCTCTACTGTTGACACAAGAAACGTGAGAGAATGGTGACGCCTCGTGCCGGCCTGGGACCGGCCTCCCTAAGAAAGGCCTTCACCGCTATCAAAATTCAAGGCTTGGTCTCCGAAAGGATAGGATTTTGGGTACTCGTCGGGTCACTGACCGACCCTAAGGCGGCACACTCGGGGTCTACCTAAAAATCTGAGACAGTATGTCACACTCATAAAGGGTATTTTTGGTAGTACCTTGGCTGAAAAAGGAAAGGTGATTGACCATCACAAATTAGATGTTTGATTCTCAATTTGATCTTCAATATTAATCGAAACCTCTTTGACCTACCCTAAGGCGGCACTGAGGCATTAGATTAAATCCTTGGAACGGTAGGATAGACTATAAGTACTTAGTTTATAGTTCCTAAAAATTAGTACTGTATGATTTGGATTTATTTTCTGTCAATTTTATTTACAACTATTTATATATCTCTCTAGGGTGCTAGACTGCTAGTGTAAAATTGACTAGTAATGACTTCGTTGAAAAGTGGTAAGTAACTAGAACATTGTACTTATTGATCTTACATGCGATTAATTTTTCGGAAGAGATATTTCTCTTGAGCCTTCAAGACTTAAGTGACGTAAATAAGTATGTCACTACTGTCACTCATGTTGAACGAGAGACAACCATAGTTAGTTTGAAAGATGATTGAGACGATAAAATTCTTCTAGTGAATTTTAATTGTGTAGTGTCTACACGAGAAATTTTCTAATAGAAAAATTGGAGAATCATCAATTAAAGTATCGCTAGTTAGACGGTATTTGGAACCGATAAACTAGTGGGAGCTTTTATCTTATGTTTGTCTAATTTATTAGAAAATTAGTCCCACTGGGTAACGCTTTCATTAGACATCCCACAGTTCACGAGTAGTGTCTACTCAAACGAACTGCTAGTTCAAGACTATTTGCTTTTAAGGAAAGTTAAGAATGGGAAAGAATGTCTATAAGTGTTAATCATCTTAACTAAAGTTTTGAGGCTAAACCGAAACATTAAGTAAAGAAAGTATAGGATAAGGAAAGTGATTTCGGATCACTAACCAATGAATCCTTAACAACTTTCTTAACTGAGTAACTCGACTCGTGAGCTAAGTTCTTTGGAAGAACAAGAGATCTTTGCATTAATGATTAATAGAGTAACAATGGGCAGTAATTTCAGCTAGAATAGTGGAAGTGATATAAGGAAATGAATTTCGGATTCTATCCTTGAATATCACAGAAAAATTTATTTTTTCGTTTTGATTCGTTGAAACAAATGGATTCACTTTCAACTCGATATATTGTTGCCTCATAGAAAGTGAAAATGACATTTGTAGTACGAATCCGAGACTCGGACTTTTGTTTGATAAAGTCAGAACCACTAAGAAATTCTGAAAAGGTATATGTAACATGTCTTAAACTATTATAGGCGAATGGTTTCCGTATTAAGATAAACGATTCTTCAAAATCTATTAATTAGTGCATATATCCTAGAGATAAGACCTAATGACTGGCTAAGGGTGATTCCTATCTCCCAGTCTCGGAACACTGTCTTAAAGGAACAATGACTAAGCTTCCTTTCAATTGGGAAAGGGTAATAGATTTGAAGGGGTAACATAGCTTGTTCATAATGACCTTTGGGGTCTAGTGAAAGAAACAAGCGAGTGGTAGTTTTTGAGTGGTGACATTTTGTCTGATAACAGCTCAAAACACGATTTAGTTTATCAAGAGAATACGAGGAGGAGTCTCTGATTTTAGCAGAGAATAGAGTATTCCATACTCAGAAATAGGCTATCGCATAGTCTTGGGACTGATGCTCGGCCTACCTCCTAATGGAATGTTTCTCATTGAGGAAGAAACCATAAACTTGCCCTATATAGTTATTGATATGCTACAATACACTGCTAAACTCGATTAAGATAATTCGTTGCAAAATAACGGTTAACATATTATGTAAAGCGAGAAGTCTACCTAGAAGATGCTCGTGAATTTATGGATAAGGAGTGAATTCGGTTCACACCACTTCCGTAAATGTAGGCATTTAGCACTTAGTGCTTGAAGGTAGGACTGGAGATTTTGCACACACGCACAGAATATAACTATTCGTGAAATATCTTAATGTGACGAGTGAAGGTTGGTTATGAGATTCTTGAGATCAGAAAGTGACGGTTGGACTGTCACACCCTTTCTGAAAGAATACATAGATAACAAACTTAGACCTTGGAGTACGGTTACTCTAAGAAGTTACTATCTGATTTAATCAGACCACGTCCAACATCGGTTGTTGGTGACTACACTGATAAATACTACTGGATCATAATGTCAATCCACCCAAAACGCGGTGGGAGTATGGTCTAACCGTTGACCCATTGTGGTTTTGTGGACTTTATAGTCTATTTGGGGTGATTAATAACCTATGGCTCTTGGTGGGGGCCGTATAGGATTCGATCATAGAGGTTGGTTTGAAAGCCTTAACCCCGTGAATGGAGTTTTTGGTACTCAGGTTCGTTTCACCTCTTGTAGAACCACCCGAGTGTCTCGGAGCCCGGTGGAAGCAATTGGATCTACACGGAAAAGAGTCGAATGAATAGGAAAGTTTAAACTTTCGGCGCAAAGCTGAGTGGTCTAGGGGTGATTCCCTGACAAGTAGAGAGTTAACCAGACCTTGAACTCTCTCACCACTCACTCTTGCTAGATTTCGTTAGAAAGCAGAAAATAGGGGTGATTCCCTGATACTTTCTTGCCGACAAACGGAGTCTGGATTCATTCGGAACAGAAGGGTCTTGGTTAGAACAAATGGCAGGACGACTGCCGGGGCTTATATCCTTTATGGATTTAAGAGAACCTCTCGGTCATTGAAAGTCACATGTTTTAAAATATGTGGACTTGACCAGAATATTGATAAGTCTTTCGTTAGACTGGGTGTCAGTATTGGTAAAATAGTAGTATTAGTGGTCGCGAAAGGTAACACTGAAACAGTTGGAAACATCATAAGTGTGTTATCTCAAGTCAGAAACTGACACGCCAAGATTCTCTAGATGAGAGAATGGACTATATTCTAAGAATCTGATTTGGTCAAATTCACAAGAATGAGTCATTGGCTATCCCATCCGTCTTATTAGTTAAGATGATATGATCTTGCATATACGGATGCAACATTCAACGAGATAATGGCAAGTCAAGTTATCGCAAGTCAATAGTAGTCGAATCTCGGATTCAAGCATTGAATAGCGGTTTTAGTACGTCCTCAAGAATCTTTGAAGAACGAGGAATAATGTGCTTGTATATTTGGGTGCAAACTTGAATATGGTTGACTACACTGATTCTGACTTATAGTCAGATTAAGGATGATCGTTGGGATGATCTCGGGCTCAGTGTATACTCATTGTGATAGAGCTATAGTCTGGAGAAATCCAGCACCGCCAATTCGACTTTAATTAATCGGATACGTAGCAGCTTTCGGGGCATCTGAAGTGGCGATATAGCTTAGGAATTTCCTTCATGATCTGAGAGTAATTCCAGGTCTAGTGAGCCGATATCACTTCATTGTGAAAACATTGAAGAGATAGCTTAGAAGGATTTTCTCAGTCACTAGAGGTCAAAAGCATATTGAGAGAGAGTACCGCCTGATTAGATGGACCGGCGACGTTTCGATCCTGAAGATCGTCTCGAGCCGACAACCTAACTGATCAGTGTACCAAATCGAGTGCTTGGAGGGTACGGCATTGAGGGATATATCTCATATGCTTTTAGAGCAAGTGGGAGAGTGTTGTGAATAAGATGAGAAAGGGTGTGCTCTAAAAACAATCGTTGCTTGTCATTTCGTGGAAGTGGGAGATTGTTAGGTGTAGTGCCCGAAAGACAATTTGTGTAATTGTTTTTAATAATGGATGACAGAATTTATCTCACCTTAGTTACTTGCTTTGTGCTTGTAAAGTAATACACTGCGCAAACCCTAAGTATATACGTATGTAACCACTTAACTCGGTGTATGGATTACACGTGAGGATTGAGTTAGTGGAGATATGCTTAAACTATTAGTCCGTGGTGAACTTAATCAGAGTTTAGGGTCTCTTGATTAAAACACCAATAATGCGCCCAGAACACCTTAGGGTGAGATAGTCTTATCCGGACTATCGGTAGAGGTACTACGTGGGGCATTTATATATGATGGCATTCATATATGACTGGACCGATTTAATCTGTATTTCTCAGTATAATTCCGTAATCGAGGAATCTTATTAAATCATTAGATGATCATACATGGATCAACCTTAATCCTGAGGTGATCACATGGTGCTGCTTGTCCCGGGGTAGTGTTTGATGTGTTAGCTACGGTTCACTTAGATATGTGTTCCAAGCCACTTCTCATTGGCACTATCTCCTGATGAGTGAGTAGTTCTGATTTTCACAGACATGGAATCCATTCCTTCCTGCGGGAAGTAGAGAGACGATCCCTTATTTGTTAGCCCTAAGAAAATGTGATCGATCCCGGGAGTTTCGCATTTGACTAATTAGCTACTAGTCAGATATGCATACTAATTGATCATCAGGGGGTTAATGGTAAATAAGGATAAGATATTCTGAGTCGGGTTCACGGAGACTTCCCACTCAGAATGGACAGTCTATGGAGGATTAATCCGTATGTAGTGATTATATCAATGGACACTTATCTACTCTATGGGTTGAGTGTAAGTATATATCTATAATTGGTAAAGTTCAGTTTCGGGTTTATGTGGCGTAATCCCGGAATTAATAATTTAATATATATATTCTGTTCGATGAATAATATATTTAATTATTGGAGCTACTGGTTATAGGTCCATGGTCCCCAATGTGGCTTCTATAATTCGGGCTAATATTCTTGTTTATTTGGGCCTCAGAAATAATTAATTGGTTGGGTCAATTAATTGATATGCATGAATATTATTTAGTTGGGCTAAATAATATAATACGTAGAAAAGACATTTTTACGTGGGCCAGTGGGCTTAGTGTGGCGCCAATATGTCTTGGATTTTCCAAGAATTTAGTTTTCTTGGATATCGACATATTGTGTAATTAGTTATTTATTTGTTAAATAATTAATTGGATAAATAAAAGAAAATAATTTATTTATTATTTATCTCTTAACTATAAGGATAATTATATTTTCTTATTATAAGATTGTAATTATCTCTTATTTTTATTGGATAATAATAATTAGAATTATCTCTTTTATTTTGTTAAACCGATTGGGTATAGGTTTTTCTCTCTTGGATTTTGCCTATATAAAAGAGAGTTCTCCCCGAGCCCTAGGTGATGTGAGAGCCACGAAATTCCTAGAGAAAAAAGGCTAAGGAGTTCGATCCTTAGCTCCCCCCGGTTGGAGAAAAACTTGGAGTTTTTTTGGAAGCATATCAAGGAGGTTCTCATATCAAGAAGGGTGTCCACCAACCACCGTTTGGAGAACACATTGGAAGATCAAGGCTTCTCATCCTAAGATCAAAGCTTCTCTTCCTACTATTGGTATGATTTTCTTAACCCCCTTGTAGTAGTTTAAGTCCTTTAATTATGTATTATGATGTATAAGTCGTGATACATCCGCTGCGCGTAGATCTAACTCGTTTAGATCTAAGTTCCTACATCCTTTAAATCGCACCACCGGGCCCAGGATAATTGAGAAATTCCGGCGGTTTAGCTAGGTGATTAAACAGATGATTCTCCAGTTAATGGCCATGAATGACAGGTAATATGGTGTAACGCCAGAGGAGATCATTGTTGCGGTCCAATTTGACAGTCGTTGGTTGATTTAGATGACCGGAAAAAGGGGTCTGAGAGGAAAGACCATGAAGTTTCGGTGGAGATGGTGGCGGCGTGCTGGTGGAGCCAATGGAGAAAGAAGGTAGATATGGAAGAGTGGTCGGCCGGAAACTAGAAGTAAAGAAATATGTTCGTTGTGTTAAAGTAAAGGAGATTGGCTCAGCTCGAGTTGTTGTTGTTACAAGAGTGTTTCCAGGTGTATTAGCTTGAGTTACAGCCAGAGTATTTGCTCGAGTTGCAGCCGGTGGAGGATCTGTCACCAGCGGTGGTGATAGTGGAGCAGTGGTCTGCTCCATGCTAGCTTTGATACCAAGATAAAAAAAAATAGAAGAAGATAAATCTTGGATTTACTGAATATTCATTTCATGTATGTCAGCTAATACACCATTACATTATATAAGCCCTTTCCTTTAACAAACATAACAAACCAATATTCTATCTAATCCATTAACACACATGTTCTAATCACAGACTGACACTTGGCACTACACAAGTGTCCTAGTCACCATTTCTCTTAACAGTCCCGATCCAAATTCGGAAGAGAAAGCTTCCTAACCGAATCGAGTTCCCTACGAAGATCGTTTATTTGGTTCTTAAGGTGCCCATGTTTATTCCTCGACCAAGCTCGCATATCGTCTCTCGTTCTCGAAATGGCTGAGTTCAGTTCCACGGAGGTGGTTAGATTTGGAAAATTAGCCCAACACTGTTGAAGCATGCCTTCGCAATCTTCATCTAAAATCCAAAAGGGATCGAACCGGGGTATAGTTCTGCCACGTTTATGATGTAGCACATCAAAATATTTAATAGTCTTTTATTATGTTTTAAATTAATAGATAGTATGTGGGCTTATTTGAGTTTAGGTTTTAGCATAATGGGTTTTTATGCCTATAAATAGTCTAAACTATCCTAATTGAGAGGCGGGTTGTAATCTTGAATATTATTCTCTCTGAGAATGAATTGTCTTTTGAGCTTGGATTATCTCGTTTTATCCGTTTATTGTATATTTTCTACATCACATTTATTGCCAAAAGAAGACGGAGAGGCCTCAATGCGGATATGTATGGTAAGTGTTGAAATAATGTCCTAAACCCAATCGGGTTGGACCGGATCCGACCGGGTCGGTTTATTTCTACTATTTCTTTATGTTTATACATATACTAAATGAATTTTCTATTATTATATGTTTGTTCGTTTAACGAACCAATTATGATATTGTATATATGATAATGTCCCTAGTGTCAAATTGTGAAAGAGAAATCATAATAGTGATTATAGTTGATGAGATCTCGACTCACTTTAAGAGGTTTGATGTTTAAATGTCTCTAGTCGTATATACTATTAAATTAGACATTAATAGTACAATTAGACTAGCACGTATTAGATGTCTTCTATCTTGTGAAGATAGGGATAGATTTCGTCTATCAAAGTGTATAGACACTTGGACTGTACGTGGACGTGTATTAGAGAATGCGTACGTTAGACTGGCCCACTTACTTTACTAAGTGTCGCACTCTATGGCGGTTGTGTAATTATCCTAAGGCCGGAGTCTTCATGGCATCACGGTGTGGATTGTCATGCTTTGACACTATTGAGGTTTCCCCTAGCCATGGGCGATCTTGCGGTAGTGATTGGGTGTGATACTGAAGCATGCGTAGGGTTCGTCTGGACATCGTGTATCCTATGAATAGGAG
This sequence comes from Gentiana straminea, assembly GCA_036785695.1. Classification (NCBI taxonomy): domain Eukaryota; kingdom Viridiplantae; phylum Streptophyta; class Magnoliopsida; order Gentianales; family Gentianaceae; genus Gentiana; species Gentiana straminea. Next base: position 3,741,672 of record JAVUPR010000479.1, read on the forward strand.
TAAATATCCGAAAATGCCTTCTTATAAGGAATGTCTAGCTCTCGTGAATCTTTACAAAGTGAGAGTAAATGAGTTACTTCGAGAGAGCATGATATCCAATTTATAAGATACGGTTGTTAATGTAATGACACTCGAGATACGGCTGTACGGATATTATTACAACGATATGATTGTATTTACACGGTAACCGTTTCATATGAAAGGTTGTAGTCATAGCACTTGACTCTTCCGATGATTGAGGGTCATGGCGTGTTGCTAGACGCTATCTATGATCGTTAGGTATGAAGGGTATTTTAGTATATGCACTTTATACCTACGGCCAACATATTCGGAAGTCTATCGGGTCACACACATAAAAACATCTGGCCGGATTAAAATGTGGTTATAGTGATAACCAAATAAGGAAAGTTTTATCTCGACTATAAAGTGTTATAGTGATAAATTAATATAGTAGTATTTATTTATTATGAATAAATATAATATAAAATATTAATTATGTTGATTAATTAAGAATATTCCGGATGCCAATATTATGGCACATGTATGATACACATTGATTTTGCAAATTAATTGATCGTAGTATTATATTATGTATTGATATTGGATATATGTGTAGTATATATGTGATATATACACAAGTATAATTGATATATATATATATATATATATATATATATATATATATATATATATATATATATATATATATATATATATATATATATATATATATATATATATATATAAGAAAGATATATTCAATATTAGATATTGACAATATATATAATGAGAATTAGGGATAATGACAATTTTTGAAATATTTTTGAGTTTTAGGACAGCCCAATATTTTTTATAGGGAGAAGGACAAACCCCATAATATTTATAGCCCGAAGGACAAAACCCAAATATATATATATAATCCCACGCGCTGCTTACGGCTTACCTGCTCCTTTTTTTTTTTTCTCTTTCCTCCATTATTTTCAAACACTCGTATCTTTTGATTTAAATCTCCAAGCGTGATGAAAATTTCACTAACATTTTATATTTTGATGCTCTTCGTTTTGAGACTTGGTTCAATATAATTATATAGTTTTTCGTGAGATTCACTGTCGAAATTCACTCAATGAATCTCCCCAGTGAATCCCAAAAATCAGTGAATTTCGACAATGAATTTCGACAACGGATTTTCTGAAATCACGTCAGAATATGTTGAATGTGGTCTCAAAATTTTATTTTTTTGGAAAAATGTGGTCTCAAAATTGAGAGCATGAAAAATGAAAATTTTGGTGAAAGAATTTTCAAATTTGGAGTTCTAGATTGAGAGATATGAGTGTTTAAAAAAGATGGATGAGAGAGAAAGTGTGTTGGGTTTTTTTGGGGGGAAAAAACGACGCCTAAATATTAAAAATAATAATTTTGTTCTTTATGCAAAAGTTTCAAAAAGTTGTCCGTCTCCTTAATTGATGAAATGTTTGTGTAATTCCCCCGCATTTCCCGGTATATATATATATATATATATATTGGAAATATTTAATATAAGATATTGAATATTTGTCATATATGAGATTAAGGAAAATACTTAATGAGATAAATCAATCAAATATATTTTCCTTACTTTTCTAATAAAAATGTTTTTTTTTCTCCACACTCCACGCAGGAAGCTTCTCCCAATCAGATTGGGCATTAAGGGCGCGCAGGTTACACTATAAATATAGTGGGTGTCTAGCTAATTTGTATTATCACAATTCCAAGAGTCTAATAATTCTTGTGAAAAATAAGAGAATTTCTTAGACAGAATTTTGAGAGAGAGAAAAAAGTCGGTCTAGCAACCGAGTTTTTCTAGTAGCAATCCAATTGAGGATTCCGGCGGGTTGTTCGTGTGGACTAGCGGTAGAGACCGAACGCTTGAGCTGCTCCAAGCACCGCTACTCCTTCATAGACGATAAAGCTTCGATCTTTCTGTTCAGTGAAGGTAACTTTCTCGTTTACTACTTCTATGTTTGTTGTTTAAACGAAGTCAATCTTGGAAAAGGAAAATTAAATTTTAAATTCCGCTGCGTTTCCGCGTAGATTTCTTAACAGGAAGATGGTCAGATTTCTCAGAGGACAGGTGATGGACTTTGGCTTGCGGAAAAAGAAGTCTCCAGTTTTGAGTAGCACACCCTCTATCGAGCCTTTCACGAACCAGTCCTTGACCCCTGCCGTTGTTCCAAGTAAAGATTGGACCCTCATATCCAAGGTCCGAGAGAGAACAGTCCGAGAGTGCATCTCAAAACGCTGCCATTTGCCTTTGGTGTCTGACTGCCATACCAAGCTTTTCGGAGTCGTAAAGAATTTCTTTAAAGTCTCCTGCTACCAACCAAGGCAGGTGCGAGACACCAGCAAGTCTTTCTAACAAGAGCCACGATTGATCGCGATAAAGAGCATCGGGATGGCCATAGAAGCCAGGAAACCTGTACAACTCACCCGAGGATAAACAAATAGATACATCAATATGACCCAAGGACGAAGACAAAAAAAGTATATAACATCATTTTTTGAGTTCCAAAGAAAAGCAAGACCACCACTTTTTCCTCGACAACTTTCATAGACACCACAATCGAAACCAAGCTGAAATCTAATACTGTTCATTTTAAAGGAATTAACCTTAGTTTCAGATTTATAAAAAAAAAAACAAAGGAAGGATGCAAACTATTTACAAGGTCTCTTAGAGCATTGACTGTAGAGGCCCGGCCAAGTCCCCTATAGTTCCAACATAAGTGATTCATGATTGGCGGTGGGCCTGGTCAAATTGAGAGAGTTTTTTGGTTTCTTGAGAGCAGGTACTTCAATCTCTGCCCCGACTCGTAATCTTCCCTAAGCTGGACTGATTCGAATAACCGATTGTGCTCCTCCCAGTCGATTTGCCAGGGGACCAAAACCAAGAGGTGGCCGTCAAAACTCCACAGTCCCTGTTCAATGAACTTTCTGGGGTTTTCCTCCTCTGTGAATACCAACTGATAAACATTTTTGGCTAGGTTAATCACCGTGAATGGCGTTTTCCATGATTTGTCAATGGGTGTCTTGAGGCCTTCGAGCGGAACCTCTTTGAATTTCCCAATTAAACTCCGATTGCATTCATCCAGTCCCTCAGATACTTCTTCATGGGGTACTTCCAACGATGCTGATTATGTGGGGGTGAGTGAAAGCGAATTGAGGACGGATTTCATTCGAAAAGCCATTATTAGATCAATATTCTAGTAGTTTATTTACCTTATGCAATTTTACATAACCAGTGTTGATGAATTCGCTAGCAATTCTAGTAGCAATTGTATTTAATTTGTCATATTATTAGCAAAAAATGTGAGAAATGTCCTGATGAAAAATAGGTTTTCATCCTTTCCTTCTGACAATATATATATATATATATATATATATAGAGAGAGAGAGGGATCTGCCCTACAAGGTGCATTCATGGAGCCGTCAACTTGAATCTGAACCACACAGTTTCAACTTGAATATAAATTGTGTGATTCAGATTCATTCACACAGTACAACCCTCAAATAGAGTAAACATGCAAAAATCACCCGTCATTTTGGACAATGAGTCCAATATTAACCAAAACTGGGAGTCTATGTATTATAATACCGTTTATACAAATTGATGCAGCTTTTATCAGTATATTCCTATATATATATTCCCAAAAAACACATCTTCCCTTTCCTTAAACGACACCGCCTCTGTTAAATACACAGAGCAAAAGAATGATAAAGGAACCTGGTCAAGAGGTTGCAGCCTGTACATATTCTTGGCTTTGATCCTTCCTGATTTTCTTTTTTACACCATTGTCCACATGTATAGTCTATAATCTTGAAACTTATGTTATAGCTACTACTTCATCTGGCCGCCTATTTCAACTTCATCGACGTCGTCGGCGTCGTCATCATCGTCATTATGAGTTCCTCGTCCACCCGAAGGTCGTTTCAACCTTTGGAATATCAAGTCAAGAGATTCTGAAGACGACTCGGGAGATAACTGAACGGTATCTTGGGTTTGACGCAAAGGGATGAACTTCTTTGCTTCTATATTTGCTTTGAAGTTTTGAAACCCTGATTTCATGGATGCCCATTTGGTGGCTAAACCAGATTGAAGTACGGTTGATGAAACGGATGGCTCGGTTCCTGAATCGAGCAGAGAGACCTTAGCAGAAGAAGTGATATCCTCGTTTGGTGCTTGTTTACCTAATTCCCTCTTGGCAGCGTATTTGCTGCTTATCGCTTCTTTACTCCCACTGTATCTACGAGTCTCTTCTTTTGGATGTCTCGACGAACTTCCTTGCAAATCATCTTTGTTCAAATCCAGTTTTCCATTCATTTCAACAGCATTTCTGTTCTGCATGCTTAGCTACGTATTAGATTACCATTTAAATAGACTGAAAGGTGAAAACTGTAAAGAGTTGAACAAGAGAATGCATTAACCAGGCTTAAAAAAGGGTGTCAAAACAATCATGGATTCAATTTCAATACCAGCAAAATGAATTACCCAGAGCTTTAGGGAGAATTCTACTGCAGGGAGTCTTTATCGCACTGTCAGCGTTAGATGTGTGACAATGAAGACTCCTTGCAATAGAATTTTCCAAGATTTAGTATCATATGATTTGGGGGGTATCCCCCCACCCCAACCCACCAACCCAAAAAACGAACAGGCAGAAAAGAGGCTAACTACATGTGTGCAAGAGAGAAGGCTTACTGTGGCACCGATTGCAGATTCCAGGTCTACATCCACACCATTGAAGTTCCTGGCCAATGGGATTACATGTTCACCTACTTTACGACCTTGTTCAAGCCAAGTTCTTTCTGCAAAGAGAGGGATGACATTTGAAATAGTACATGATAACGGAAGGAAAATCCTTTCTACAACAACCAACACCCCCCCACCCCCACCCCCCCAACCCAAAAAAGAAAACAGAAAACTACAATACTAAAAAAACCATAATTATGGAAGTAACTTTTTTGGATTCAATGGATCAAATGAGATGACAGCTTTTCAAACTTTTATATACCACACAGTAATCGAAAATATACTGCATCTATAGACATGCACTGCTAACCTTTCTGCAGTATTAGCAATCCTGACGGATCAAAACCATCCATATCATCTGCCTCAGTTTGCAATCTAAATATCTTCCAATTCCCAAAAAAGTCAATGACACGATTAAAGAAGTTGCTGGCAACCAACAGAGTGTAGACAACCATTATAAGTGGGTATATTTTGTTGAAACCTTTCCCGAAGAAAGCCACTGCATCATCAATGTTTCCCATCCTCTGCAAAGAGACAAGTCAAAATACCTAAATTATAAGACCATATAAAAGCACCCTGCAATAGATGCTATAATGAAATTTCTACTTTTAAAGCTACTAGAATAGAAGAGAAAATTGCACCAATTGAGCTCTCCAAGACCTGGTGAGTTAAGTAATTATAAATTAAGACAAACAGAAAAGATAGTTTGACCTCTGGCATGATTATTGGGGCAAGAACTGAATGAAACTTTAGATTAGCCTTCCGGGATTTATACCTTACAGACAATTTGATTCATCAGACAGATAAGGCGCTGCATGTTTCTATTGTTCAAGCAAAATTAGTCTGATTAGCCCATTTTCCAACAAGGTTAAATATGTACTTATAAAGCTTTCTTATTTTCTATTGATTCATGTTGCGTGTCTTTCGATGAAGCAGGGTCCCACCTCCTTAAGAGTTTTCTTCATGCTTTACTTATCCTAAATTTGCTCCTTGCCTCTCTAATTGTGCTATGAGAGGTATTTGTCACTCGAAAGCAAAAACGTGAACCTCGCCAAGGGGCATCTAATCAAACCAGAACCAAGAAAAAATCCTTTTCAAATCAGAATTTAGCATCTGTTGCTTCTCCCAGTAAATACTCAAGGAAGAAAATGTATTCGGAAGGTGGAAAATATTCCCAAGCATGGAACTGAATATGGCCTATAGTAAGCCATTGTTCTACAAGGCAATGACCAAGGTTGGAGTCCCCATCTATACCCCTTTCCCAACAACAACAACCACCACCACCACCCCCAAACAAATAAAAAACCCAACTTTTTTTCTCCTTATTGAAAATCATATGCAGCAAGAAACCCTCAAATCCAGTATTTCCTGCTAGCAGTCAATCCATCGCAGAAAACTTCTCATAACTTGTTGCGTATAATCATCAAATCAGTAAGTCTAGAACGTATGAGCACTAAGGTAAGAAATAAATAAAAAATACGAGATGCAAGGAAGCTAACCTGCTCAAATATCGTCTTTTTATTCTCGCCGAGATTAATCAGATTAAGGAAATTGTAGGAAATCGGAGGTGCATAACGTGCCACCATCCTGTGAAACATTTTCATGTAAATTATGAGCTTCAATTTGAATAAACCGTGTTTATGCAGATTAAGCAATAAACAGAAATACTCACGAGCATATCATTAGCAGACTGACTGGGCTTGTTTGTCTTGGCGTCAATGAATAGAACATTAGCATGCCAACTTTAAATAGTGAGTAATATGTGCACACACACATATACATGAGAGGAACAAAAGCAAAGACCTATGCACTCAAACAAAAGGAATTGATTAGATCAAATTTGTCATGAAAGAATTCATGCAAATGCAGCTGAGTAAGCAGTGAAGGTATGGCTACTCAGGCAATTTATATCAATCTAGCTAAAACCGTGTTCAGAAAGACGTCCCTTACTCGAGAAACATGCAATGAAGGCACCGACACGAAACTTAAAGGCAAGTCACAATCTTGAAGGCACTTTATAAAAAAAATACATAATTTTTATAGGCAAATTAATTTCTCTTGGAAATGTAACATAAGAGATGCTACCAGCTTACACTACAAATATTGACAGATAGTACTTTAACAAAGTATAGCTGAAATGTCTTAAGAACCGATTTAAATGACACTGAAGAATATACCTGTGTAAAAACCTCTTGATTCCCTGCAGATTTGATGAGAATAGAGAAAAGAGATAAATCAACTCCGCTTGGCAGCATGGTAGCCTCTGCTAAAAGAATAGCCGCAGACATGCAGCCAAGAACTATAGCAAAGGCTTTTTCAAGTTGCTTCTGCATGACACATCGCCATACTAACTCTGCAAGAATCAATACCAAAACATTTGATCTGTGGACTACTTCACTCTTTAAAATCAAAAACATTTTCAATGTCCCAAGACTGGAGTTATGAAGTCAAAATTTCATAAACCAAACTATTTATGGAGTCAAAATTTCACAAACCAAACTGAGAAATGCACGCTATGCAAACTTCAACTCAAGCAAGGAGTTATGAAACATCAATTGTAGATCGGATGCTTTCTCAAGAAAATAATGAGAAGGGTCAATGTCCTGCAGCTGGAAGCTGCTCACAAGACAAGGCCAGCATAGACAGTGTTCTGTTTAATAGAGACCGTTCTCCAAACTAATAAGAAAGTTTATGCACAATAATGTCCGATTTTGGCAAAAAAAATCTTATACAACAAGTTTGAGTGAAATCCACTATGTAATGGTCAGTAGACGAAATTGCATTTTTAAAACACAAGTAAACAATTGTAGGAATTGTATTGGCTTAAAACAAGTGACAGGTAAAATGAAAATAAAACATCATGTGTACAAACAGTTTTCTTTATACAAAATAAAAGGAAGATAAAATTAAGAACTAAGAAAAACAAAAGGTAAAAAAAAGATAGTATGAATAGTGCAGAGTGAATTGGTTGTAATAAGTAGGCAATGGCCCATTTACACACTTCTTTCCTCCACCAGCTTCCAACAATGAAACAACACACCTCTAAAAGTAAAATCACAAAGAAGTGGTAATTAACTACAGGTTTCAAGTTACTTAGCTGTAAAATAAACGCCTGTCTAATTACAAAAAGTAAAGGCCTGACTAATTACAAAAAAATTAATCGTAGTAGTAATAATAACACCAACAACAACAATAACGGCATGCTTCTCCCGGTCCTTACTACAGAAGATGAGGCCAGCATTCTAATACTTGTCTAAACTGAAGTTACAGAGTCAGTTTTGTGTTTGAGTGTGTGCTTGCCAGTCGGATACATGCGTCTATAAGTCTCGGAGAACAGAAGAGTGTTTAATAGTGTTTGAGGAAGCTATACAGTTGGTAGCTCAAACTAGTTATAGCCTTCGCAAAGGATCCCAGCTGTTCCCGTCATGTTTACTTGGTTTTCACTTAACCTAGGAGTCTGCGTTTTCCCTTCTATTTCTTTCATCGCTTATTCTACACCAGTATTTTCAGACAAAGGTCAATGCCAACGTTTATATGACCCAAACAGTATCCATGTAACTTGGTCCGAGCACATTTGATGCATGAGAATGCATTGCTTAGCAACAAAACGATAGCAAATATAATGGCACATACATTTTCAACTTAAGTAATAACATTCTCCTACTAAATAATTTATCTAGGAAACGAAAAAGGTAAGATAAATCAATGTCACAGATAGCAGATGAGTTAAAATATATGTTACCAATTGTATCCATAAAGGATCCAAGTGCCCCGGTCCGCTCAGATCTCAAAGTAGAGATGTATTTCCTGCACAAGAGTCATTGCTTAGGCAGACTTTCCATTCAAAGTCACAAAAAAACAGTTCTTTTTTAAGGAAAAAGCAAACACATTGAGGACTACCAAATTGAAAAGGAAGAGCAGCATTATAACCCAAAAAAAACTGGAAAACATATCCAAAAAAAAAAAAAAAAAAACAAAAAAACAAACAAAGGAAGCAAATCCCCAGGGAGACTAAAACTGACAGACTCAATCCCCATGACATGGATGAGTGAAACCTAAGTACGTACCATCTGTGCTCCTAACAAAAGCTTAACACTTGTAAAGAACATGGGTATTAAGCAAGACACAAAATAAAGAAGAAGAGAGACTCAAGATGACACAAGTGAAACGTCCAGAACCATGTACTTATCTTTGTTGTTTTTTAAACCGTCATTAACGGCAATCAATATAGCCATACACATCTAGAATCTCATGATATAAGCATAAGAACCAAGACATGGTCAGGGGCGGATCTACGTTATAGTAAAGGGGGTCCACGGACCCCGTTAAAAATAGAAATACTCTACATTTTGCCTACAGAAAAATATTTCGGACCCTGTGAAAAAAATTATTTACTGTGTTAAATATTTACGGACCCCGCTGAAAAAAGTTTCTGGGTCACTGGACATGGTTAAAGGGATAAAACTGAAGGGTTTCTGACTCATAGTGAGCACCAAATATTAAAATCCATGTCCTGGTTTATAAGAAGTTTGTTAAGCCTAATTCAACTCCAAAATTATGTATATGAATTTCGTAATGGGTGACTACATAACTGTAAGTATATTGATATTTATATGTCGAAAAATTGTTCTCAAGTGTGTAAGGCCATTTCCCTTCTTTCAAAAAATATTACAGGTCTGGATTAGGAAAAAGGGGGATGGAATTTGGGTGGCTTATTTCCTGTTTTATCATTGTATTCATCTTTATTTTCAGCGGCTGGGGGGGGGGGGGGGGGGGGGGGGAGAGAGAGAGAGAGAGTCAGTAGAATAAACTAATGTAAAATAAGGCCAACCATCCAGTAGCATGGCGTCTCTCATAATTCTTCATTGTATCCTCCAATTCAAGAGCCTCCAATATAAACTTCATGTACTCACTGAAAACAATATAAAAAAAACAGTTTTATATGTAGAAGTTATACCTCATTACAAGATGAGATGCTGAATCATGAAAGAGATGCACCCAGCGTGCTGACATTTAAAATTAATGACCAAAATAAATTACTTAATTAAATTGAATATAATGAAAGGGGGTTTGGCTGACTAAAAGTTTTAGTGAGTTAAGTGCTTCAAAAATTCTTATTCAAGAAGTAACTGGAAAAATCAAAGATTGCAAGGGAAAGTAAAATGCTTTAAGACTCGTCTCAAGCCTATAAGCTGCTACAAATACTTCCCAAACTATAGAAGCTCGCGCTATGAGACACATGGGAACTAAAGGAATAGAAAGAACCTAACTTAAAACAAGAGGAAGTACCAGGAATGCACAATACCATAAAAGATCATCAGAGAATGTAGTAAGAATTCAGAATTTCATCTTGACGAAATTACTCCGTTGTGAACAGTGTTATTGAGTCAAAATAATAGAAAGAGACAGAAAGGTCAGATATCGTGCTAACTGTGAAAATTGCATAGGACACTTGAAACCCCAAGCATAAGTATTTTTTTTTATTTTTTATTTTTTTGAGGTTGAAGTTGTTATTCTCTTGTCTGGAAAAATGCCAGATGTTAGCACATAAGATGAAGATACTGGAAAACAAATACAGCTCGCCATCCAACAAATTTTCTGACACCAAATATTTGTTTTAGTTCTGATCACCTACAGTTAATTACCCAACAAACAATTTAATGTTCATAAGGGAACCGTGCATAAAAGCATGCTTAGTATAGGGGTCGAGGGAACCATCAGGTCATTTTGGCCAACTAAATGTAGCCTTGTCTTATTCTAAATGAGGCTATTTCAGCGGTTTACAACTCATGAACTCAGGTAACACACAGTAGCTTCTAAATTTAGAAGTCAATGTCACACACGCACACACACACATATATCTGTGTGTGTTATACACGCACACACACACACATATCTGTGTGTGTGTTATACACGCGCACACACACACACACACACACAGATATGTGAGGAATTGAATATGACAGTGTTGCACTAGATATTTCTGGCTATTCATGGAATGCACAGAAAAGTCAAACCTGTAAAATAAAACCAGGCATAACCCTTTTGAGGAAAAAGAGAAAAATCATGCAAAATTTGCCAATTGAATATGCTAAAAGACATTTACCTTTTGCACCGGTAATACTCCTCCCGAGCACCACGTAGATGACGCCTAAGTGTTGCCATTGATTTTTGATCTGTATCATAATCCATGTCATTTTCTCCTAGCCGACCACCTTGTGGTTTAAATGATGGATCTTCCTTGAGCTAGAACGGGAACAAGTTTTATTGAGTGATAAGACTTGAAACCTTCAATAACTTAGTAAGTATAAAGCAGAAGAAATACCATCTGGACTAACATATTATCAATAACATTCATGTAAGGTCTCAGTGGATCACGCTTGGACATCTGTTTTGATGTAGCCTGAGCAACCTGGTGAATAAGAAGACAAGGACTGCATCATTGGCCTGAAAGGGACTTCTTTTAATCAAAGTATTCAGTCTACTACCAAGAAATGACTTCAAAAGTGGTACTAATCCACATAATATTACCAGGAGCTGAAACATAAATAGCACAAGAGCACTTACAACTATCACATTGGATAACTCTTGATGAGCATCATCAAGTTTCACAGCCATTTTGGCAATTTTATGTGAAAGAACCTTCTGACGAGTAACCCAATCAGCATTTCTCCAATAGCTTTTCGGAATTTCACTTAAACCAAAACCGAGAAGAAATGTCCCAGTCACAAGTCCAAAAGTATTTGATGATGCCATGGCATAGCCTAACACTCCACCATCCCTGTTAGAGACGTCCAATAAAAAATAGGATGTTAAGGACAGATGTGACTTCAGACTACGTAACACGGGAAACTAAACCATGTAACTCACTAACTGGCGAATGCTAGAAAATTCTAGAGAGACACTAGAACAGCTCATGGAACCATTCTTATCAAACCATAAGAATTAAGTGAGAATGGTTTCAGGTGATATGACAAGATGACTCTGCGAATCATGTATACAACAGGTTTAATTCTAGACACAAGGTTTTAAAATACATCATAGACAGTTATTCCTAAAATAGATGCATACATAACAGGAGCGTTTGTATACAAAAAAAAAGATGTAAAGAGAGTATGGGTCGTTGTCAAACAAGGGGGTAGAGGGTAGGAAACAAACCAGCTTTTGTGCATAATAATGAGGAGAACAAGTCCAATAAGGCCAATGGACCCGACGATTAAGTAGAAGACTAAGTTTACATGTACGCTAGTCTTCAACCTTTCCATAACCGTAAAGTCTCCAGCATCCTCAAAACCCTGAATAAGAGGAACTACAATCCTGCTCACAAAAAGTAAGACCAACATAAGAATAGACATGAAGCTTCTCAAAATAAAAAACAACATTTGCAACGAATGAGATAAGTAAAATGAAAGTCAGCCAATTGAATGGAAAATGTCTGGTACACCCAAGATGAACTAACGACACACGTTTTGTTGGATTCCTAGGTTATTACATGAATACAGTTCCTTATCTGGATGGCAATATCAGTGAGTTGTAAATACACAATCAGTCATGGTACAAGAAGTTTCTGCTCCAGTGGAGAAAATTTTCCCTTATCGGTAGAATGTTTGGCAAGTGCAATGAATAATCACAGACCCAACCAAAAATCCATATCAGCTGTCAATATTTCAAACAACGTAACGTATTCATAAGTGTACACGCAGAACTACTGAAAAAATGGGTGAATTATGAGCTGAGTAGCTTATGTGGATGCCAGAAGTCCACCATGAGGCAGAACATTCTATCAGTTTTTTCTTGAAAAGTTACACAAAAATGCACTATAAATCACTTCAATTCCAACATAATAACAACCATAGATTGGTACCACAATGCTGATAAGCAATATATTAAACCATACCACGTCAGTAAGAACGTACTCCAGTACGACCAACTCCAAAAGAAAGAAATTCCTCCATTATCTTGGCCGATAATTGTCTGCTCAACATTAGGGGTGAAACCAAAATCAGATCAAGCATTCAGCACCAAAATAAGTTAAATAACTACACAAATTAATGTCTCTTCAAGCAACACAATATTAGCCTTCTATTCTGGATTCCTGGACTGAAAACCCTAAAGATAAAACCACATGTCTACATTGATACTTTAATGGAAAAAATGTATCCTGTCAAAACGGTATTTGCCATTTGGAACTGTATCTCTAAAATCGTGTGGCTTTTGGGATTTTGATGCAACTTAGTACTGACATTGAAGTGAAAGAAAGCTTTTCTCCCATCTTGAAATTAAAATCACAATGCACATTAATGCCATTTACAGTGTAAAAGAGAGAATGGAGAAAAGAAGAGTCCAAAACAAGAATCAATATCAGATTTAAAATTATAAGGCAAATGTGATCATCGGGTTACATCAACAACTGAAAGCAAAATAACATTAGATTGTGGAAATTTAGGAGTGAAAATAAGAAAGGGGAAATGATTACCGTCCAAATATCGGCAGGGACTAGGAAGATGATCGAAATTGAGCAGAACCACGTGTAACCGACAGTAAAGAAAACGTAACGCGGCACATCGGGACCGGCGAAGTACTTCAATGTCAGAATCACCATGCCCAAGGATAACGGCAACGAGATCAAATAAAATACCCACATCCTTCTCAAACTCGTCACCGGCTTTCTCTAAAGGCGGAGGAAGGAGGGCGATCAATTGGAATGAAAAAAAACCTTTTTTCAAGATAAAGATCGAATTCTTTTCTTCCAGGTAAAATATGCCGGTGATCGGCGCTATTGGTGGTCGTTGCCAGACAATTAAGCAGTCACCGCCGCCACGTCCGGCGTTTCAGCCGTGTTTGTTCTGTGTTGGGGAAGCTTTTCAAGGAAGCAATGGAGTGAATAGCTTTCCGGAATGGTGTTCGATTAGCTTAGAACGAAAAAGATTAAAACTGGAGCTTAACTAATGAACAAAAATACACACCGAATTATATTGCGCACAGTTCCACTTGCAAATGAGATGAGAAGAAAACAAGTCAAATTAATCGAAAATTGAACCGATCCATTTTGAAAGAAACAATCAAACCAAAAGAAAATCAAAAGCTTTGGTTCGGTTTTGAATCAAACTAAAATTGATTGGTTTGGATTTGTTTTATTATTTTTTTTAATCGAACCAATCAGAACCTACTTATATCAAAATATTTTCTTATAAACATACAAGTTAAGTAAAATATTTATGCTGCCCAGTCGGTTCAACGAGCGAAGAATTTGAGGTTAACTTGGCATGATATAGTATAGCTTATGAACGCATTTATGTTTTATATTTCACGATTGAGCACAAAGATTATGTAATTTTTTGCCTGCTCGATGGCTTTGTGATTGAATAAAATTATCAATTACCCAAAAATAAAGCTAAATATTTATGTTCATTAAAACCAAAAACATTTGTGTATCTATTTTCGCATTTATATGTGTATACAAACAGGAGGCGGCTGAAGAAATTCTATGACATGGGTTAAGGATAAAACGGTATATCATATTAAAGTTTATAAGCATTCATTTTAAAAATTCGAATATGATTATGGGTGAGTTATTAGCATTCAAAAACATTAGAGGTCGATTAATACATATTAATATTTAAAATAATGTAAAAGATACACAGCTTTTGTCGAGGGGTTATTTGACCCAAATTCTTATAAGTGGCGGAGGCACACACATATTTACACGCAAACATACACACATACATATATACACAAACATATATGTATGTGTGCATGTATGTGTTTTATATTTAAATACGGATATATATGTATGGATACATATGTGTATATATATTGCTAGCAAACCCGAACCAATTCGAAATCAAATTAATCCAAACCATTGGGTTTTGTAGTGTTATAGTTTGGATTGGAATACTATTCATTTCAAACCAAATTGATTTATACTAGGTGAAAAATCGAACAAAACTAACCCAAGCTTACCCTTAGATGACGAAATTATTTTTGAAAAAAAAAGGATAACTTAGATTATTAGATGTACTTGTACCTTTTTACTTATAATTATTAAATGAATGAATGTGTTCACAGGACATGGCCTAATGGTAAAAGGCTTAGGTGCCGTAATGCAGTTGGAGTGTGGATGTTCGAATCCCGTAAAGAGACGACTTCTTTCAGTATCTTGGTATAAAGGCAGCCCATGACTCTGAGCCATTAGGTTACCTGATTAAATTCTCCAATCATTTCGTGGGACAAGGGAGCGGGCCCTTTCGGTTAGGGTTTAACCGCATTTTTATTAATTAAATGAATGTATACAAACTAAGCAGAATTATACTACTTTTTCCATTCATATTTAAGTGATGTGTGTAGAAAATCTAGCTCAAACCCATATGAGAGGAGAAGTCTCATCCCCAAAACCTATGTTGTGAGATGAGAGAAGTTCATCTCTTAATATGATGGGTGATACAATAGCAAGTGCCTAATGTAGGACTACTTTAACACGCCCCCTCAAGTGTGGGCCGGGCACACAAGGGCAACTAGAGACCCTACACTTGAACAATAAATGGGTGACTCTGATACCATGTAGAAAATCTAGCTCAAGCCCATATAAGAGGAGGGGCCTCATCACCAAAATCTAGGTTGTGATGTGACGGAAATTCATCTCTTAATATGGTAGGTGATACAATAGCAAGTGTCCAATATAGGATAACTTTAACAATGTGGTTATCAAAATCACACGGGTGGATTAATACTTTGGCTTTAACAATAAAATAACTAAAATATCATTGGATATAATTAAAGTAATGATCTTTTTTATCTTACTGATTTAAAAAATCAGTTACCAAGAAAAAAAAAAGTATAACGAACTTTGTTTATATCTAAGAGCAATTGTAATAGCCAAATAGATTACCGGAGTCTATTTAATAATGTGAGTCACCAAATAGATGGAGTTAAGAAATAAAATCAAGTCATAAGAAATAAAATCAAGTCCCTGCATGTAAGGACCTTTATCTAAATAAAATGGGAAAAATATATGTATCAAAATGAATTATCCCATTTCAACAACTTCAAATTTAAAAAAAAAAAAAAAAATATTCTTCTCCCGGAAAAACGAAAGATTTATTAAAAGCCGAAAAATCTGGACTAACGCGCGCCGGAAAGTACAGACAAACGCTAAAGCATCGCCCGGAATACATAGTAAAACAAACTACTAAAACAAGTGTGCAACCTAAACTAGCATAAGTTGTCAAAGCATAGGATCCTAGGAGTAACTTTGACAGGAAAGCAAGCCCCATGAAGGCCAAACACAGAAACCCGGACTAAGCTACAACACTACAACAAACAAGCAGTGAAAATAAAAGGACAAACAACAAAGCAAGAGTCTAGCCCAACGGACTGCGACCGAGAGGAACCAAAGCAAACGGGAAACACCACCGGGAGCACCACCACTGACCGTTGCATCCATATGAAACAAGGAGTTTGAAAGTGTGACATCCACATTCCAAAAGAAGCAGCACCCAAGCAGCCAACTAAGAGCCCGAAGCCTTAGCGGGACCAGGTAGCCAACGCCGATGACCCACCAAAAGCACCGCCCATGATCGAAACCATAGATCCTCCACCACCATAGCACCGCCGCTAAGATTTGGCTCCAGAATACACAAACCGACCAATATGACTCAAAAGCATCGGATCTGTCAGACACAACCGTAGATCGAGAAAGTCGGAACGGAAAGGGATCGAATTTGAGCCACAAAGACTGATTAAAGCAACAGAGGAGAGAAAGATATTACATAAACAAACATAAGGGGAGAAAAGCTAAAAGAGTGGACGCCGGCAGTGAAACGCCGCCAGTCCCGGAAGCAGGAAGGAGCAAATGAGCGGACAAGCTTTTTTCTTTTTTGGGGAGAGAACGAGAGAAGAGAGTAACTCAAATTTGAAAATATTATACGCGTGATGACAAAAAAAAATTCAATAGTGTAAGCCAAAATAAAATTACCAATACAAGAATTACTTTTGGAGAGAGAAAAGTGATATAGTTGAATAAATGGAGTCTAAATGCCTATCTATTTTTGGATGCCAATCTAAATGACAATGATTTTTTCAAATCTATTTTAGATCCATTACAACACTATAAAGATTTCAACCCCTTTTAAAATCATTGACTTTAAGGATTTTAATCCCATTGGAGGAAATTTTAGTTCAACTAAGATTGTGATGGGTTAAGGTGCAACAAACGGCTGGAACAAGGGGGAACCTAAGGCCGGAAACCAGTTGCTTAGTATATACAACACAATATCCAACGAGAGTCTGATCAACTCTCTAATTTTAGGAAGGAAGAGTAGGCTTAAAACACTTGTATCAATCTTTTATCTCTCACACATCTCCTTCTTCTCGTTCGAAGACAAAATAGTGGGTATATCACCCATTAAGACAATCCACAACGAGTCTAAAAGGCACCACTCCATCTGGAAAGTCGGGGTTTGACGTCTTGGCACCCTCAGATATTTCCCTACAAATGGCTTCATCAGACGAGTTATCGACAAATGTGTTGCTGAAAAACTCCATGTTTGAATGACAAAAACTCAAAAAAAAAAAAAAAAAAAAACAAAAGGCAAGAAGGCTTACTTGTCATAGACTTAAGCGGATCTTTATATCAAAGTAGATGGAGCATAGATTTCTCTCGCAAAAGCAGCTATGAAAAGCATGAAGTCATAAAGAACTTCAATCAAGCAGGAGGTCTTCTTTTATAGCACAAGGGAAGAGAAAAGCCCAATAATCACTTCAGCTTACAAACCTTTTGAAAGGATGCAATCATCCAAGAGAAGATATCTCGATAACTCAACCGAAAATTAAAATTTCAAAATATAGGTTGAAATGAGCTCACCAAGCATCATTTATGTCAGAAACGGTTCAGGTTCAGTCTCTTGACTTATGCCATGTCCCTAATAAGCAGACTTAACCTACGTCCTAGCTCAGGTCTAAAGGGCATTTGACATAGGTGAGATCGATCACCAAACACGTAGCACTCATCAAAAAGAATTATGAGCATAAATCCACCTCATCATATAGGCCGAGTTGGTCCACTTTTATCATTAGACTCTATTATTTTGCTAAGTATCCGAAGATCGCCATTTAGAATTTGGGCCGATTTCGCCCCTACTCATTACTTTGGCAGGGAACACACTCTCGCTAGGGGATTATTTTCATCAACAGCGCGGGTCGCTCCCACACAATGAATGGCCAATGTGGTGCATGACACTATCGGTCTAATACAATCGACATGATGCAAGTCGTCCACTTTCACATGCAACATTTGCATTACAGTCATTAGACCTTTGTCCACTACTTCACCCTGGATAACTTCCTTACTCATGACATCATCAATAATTGGACCACAATATCCACTCTTGTGAGAAATATTAAGGGATCAACTCCATCTTTTGCATGGTATGCTTTTACATGTGATCATTAATGTACGCAAATTATCTTATACTCCACCTTATTGTCAAATTATTGATTTGAGCGTTTGAGTGTTTTCCCGTAGAAATAACTCGGGGACCCTTAACGTCTTGTTCGGTTTACAAGTGCATGAATGTTGTTGATCATCTTGCAAAAGCTATTCAGTAGCTTGAACAGCCAAATTATATTCCGACGATATCCATGCATTGTCAGCGTACGGTCGAAAAAAATAAAACAAAGGGGTTTTGGGCAACACCCAAGAACTTAGGTCTAGCAGTGCTACTTGAGTGATAATGGATTCAATGACTACTTCGACCCATAGTCCTTATATGGCCTCAAATGGTTTACCCAAGTTACCAGTCCAGTATGTCTCAATATTACACTATAGTAATATTTCTTTTACTATTCCAATATGAAATACTTAGAATAATTTATAAGAGAACATTCATTAATTCTTCATACATTTTCCAACATTATCCATCTGCTATATCACTAGATTGATATAGAATCTAGGCAACATTCCCTAGTACAGCCAGCAAAGCAACGGCTAACAGATTAGCCACTAGAAGACAAAACAAATAGGGAAAAGACCTTTCTACCCTTAGAACATATTACCCTTACAACATATTATTATTATTCTCTAACATCCCCCCCTCAAACTAAATGTGGTAGGAAGCACATTATGTTTGCTACGAAACTGCATAAACTGAGTCACAGACAGGGCTTTAGTAAACATATCAACAATTTGAGCATCGGAAGGAATGTAGCTAATTCTGATATACTTTTGAAGGACTTTGTCTCTAATAAAATGAAGATCAACTTCAATGTGTTTAGACAAACATGATTTTGTGCCAAAGAAGATGATCCAAGACTGTCACACCAAAGTATGGGTGTGGAAGTGAGGTTGATTTTTAACTCTGTAAACAACTGTGTTAGCCATGTGATTTCAACAGCCAGATTTATAGGAGATCTGTATTCAGAGTCTGTGCTAGATCTTGCAACAACATGTTGTTTTTTTAAGAACCAAGAAACCAAGGATGAGCCAACATACACACAATTACCAGTTACAGACTTTCTGTTAGTATGGAAGCAGGCCCAATCAGCATCTGAAAACCCTTGTATGTTGAGATTTCCACCAGCATGGATTAAAAGGCCAGAGTGTAGGGTCCCTTTTACATATCTGAGGAGTTTCTTTAAGGCCTGCCAGTGTTCAATCATAGGACATTGAATGAACTGACTTAAATAGTTGACTGCATAAGTAAGATCAGACCTGGTGGATGTCAGGAACTGTAGGCCACCTATAGCACTCCTGTAAAGGGTAGGATTAGACATGGGGGTGCCTGTGTAGGATTCAGATGCTGACCAACAGTTATAGGTATCTGGCTAGGCCCGAGGTTCTCTAAATGGAACCTTTGTAGGAGTTGAGAAGCATAATGTTGATGTGACAAGAACAGACCTGTGGAATCTCTTTTTGCTTGCATCCCCAGGAAGTGTGCAACATGTCACAAGTCTTTTAGGGCAAATTTAGCATCCAACGTATCAACAAACTTCTGAATAAGATTTGGAGAACTACCCATGACAAGTATGTCATCCACATATATTTACACACAGACCAGGTCATTGTCAGTTTGAATCACAAACAATGAGTTATCAGCCTTAGACTGTTGAAAACCCCACATTAACATCGCTGAAAACCAAGCTCTTGGAGCTTGTTTGAGACCATAGAGGGCTTTGTTGAGTTTGCAGATATAGTGAGGTCTTTGTGAGTCTTCAAAACCCTCAAGTTGGGGCATATAAATGGACACACTGATAGGTCTATTTAAGAAGGCATTATTGATATCAACTTGCCTAATGACCCAGTTTTGAGCAACAGTCAACACAACTCTTATTGTAGAGGCCTTTGCCACAAGACTGAAGGTGTCAGTAAAGTCCACCCCATAGGTCTGGTGGAACCCCTTAGCCACCAGCCTAGCCTTATATTTTAGGACAGTTCCATCAGGCTTTAAATTTAATTTGAAGATCCACTTGTTCCCCACCAATTTGTGTTGAGTGGATGGATGAATTAGATCCCAAGTTTGGTTTCTCTGTAGAGCCTTGAACTCTTCAACCATAGCAACTTTCCACTCAGGTATACACAATGCATCTGACACTCTAACTGGTTCAGAAAGGTGAGCAGGGAGATTGGAGGCTGTGATGGAAGAGTTGTAGACTTTAGGTTTGAAAATGCCACTTTTAGATCTTGTTTGCATATGGTGCCCTATGGATTGTTATGGTAAATGTGAAGGTGATGGATCAGGTGAAGGAGAGGATGGTGCATTGTTTAAAGGAGTAGGTGTCCCTGCAGACTTATTTTGATCAGGTTCAGGCTCATAATTAGAATGTACATCAAGATTAGGGTCAGTGTCAGGATAACCTTGTCCAGGACAAGAATGTCCAGAGGGAGTTTTATTAGGAGAAGTAGGAGAATCACAACCTGGGGCACTAGTTGATGTGCTAGTGTGAGGCAACCTAAATTCTGTCACATGACTCTGTAAGAGACTCAGATCAAGGGAATCATGGACAATTTGAACAGACCTGTGTGTTCCAAGCTGAAACCCTTATTTGAAAGGGAATTCTTGTTCATTGAACACTACATCTCTACTGATGTAGATTCTTCCAGAGGGATCAAGGCATCTATAACCCTTATGTTGAGGACTGTGCCCTAGATTAACATATTTAATAGAATGATAACTAAACTTGTGATTAGAGTAAGGTCTGAGATTAGGAAAACACATGCAACCAAAGACTTTATGTCTAGACATGCCTGGTTTGGTTTTGAGCAATACCTGGGAAGGATCAAGGTTGTTAAGAACAGGTGTTGGAAGGTCATTGATAATCTGAACAGACTGTTGGAAACTATCCCACCAGAATTTCAGAGGCATGTAAGCTTGAGCACGGATGGTAAGGCCTATTTCTGTGATATGTCTATGCTTCCTCTCAGCTCTACCATGTTGTCCATGAGCATGAGGACAAGAATGCCTAAACCTGATCCCATTTCCTCTTAGGTAGGTCTCAAAATTCCTATACTCACCACCCCAGGCAGACTGCACACATTTGACTGTGGTATGGAATTGTGTTTCAATCAGTTTTTGAAAGTTTACAAAGGTAGGCAGTGCCTCAGATTTAGTTTTCAAAGAGTAAATCCAGGTAAACCTGGAATGGTCATCAAGAAAGTGAATGTAATACAGGAAGCCAGAATCAGTTTTAACAGGAGCATGTCCCCAAACATCAGTATACACAACTTCAAA
This sequence comes from Gentiana straminea, assembly GCA_036785695.1. Lineage (NCBI taxonomy): Eukaryota > Viridiplantae > Streptophyta > Magnoliopsida > Gentianales > Gentianaceae > Gentiana > Gentiana straminea. The sequence goes on from JAVUPR010000479.1 coordinate 3,763,176, forward strand.
CATATTATTAGCATGAAAATCAGATTTAGGATAGGGCAAGGCATGCATTTGACCATACTGACATGCTTCACAGAAAGACAAATCACTGTTAACAGAAAATCCAAGATTATTAAAAACAAAATGCAAGACTTGTCGGAAGGATGGCCTAGCCTCCTATGCCAGATATTCAGGTTTTTGTCAAGATTCAAAGAGACAACAAGGGCATTACAATTATTAGAATTGGAATTAAAAACAGAAGGAAATTTGGAATGAAGGGAACTCATATGTGTAGCTGGTCTAGGATGCCCTCCAGAGTTGTCCTCGTCATTGACAAGAATTTGATACAAGCCTTGTTTAAGGATTCCTATTTGCAGCAATCTCCTTGTTGCCTTGTCCTTAACATAACAATACTTATTGTCAAATTCAACTACAACAGGATAATTATGAGTTAACTGTGAGACACTAACAAGGTTTTTTGTCATGAAAGGAACAAGCAGAGAGTTTTTTAAGTGAAGGGGTGTGTCTGTGTGTGTTTTGAGGGTGCAAGAACCAGTGTGAGTGATTGGTAAAAGCTTACCATTCCCAACTGCAAGAGTGTCAGATCCTGTGAAGTCTGAGGTCAAGTGCATGTTGTTGATGTCAGATGTGATGTGGTTTGTAGCACCACTATCAATATGCCAGGCAGAATCCATGGTGGTTTGTGGAGAGGCAACAAGAGCTAAATTCTATCTAGGCCTTGGAGTACTTGGTACAAAGTCTTCTTCAAACCTATGCCAACAATCAATGACCGTGTTGAGGCATTGGTACACACAGGTTTGTTTGAGGCATTGGAGGATCTTCTACCAACCCTGCCTCCTCTACCTCTATTTGCAGGAGTTTGAGAGTTGTTCTTAGGCCTTGGACCCTGTCCTTGACCTCTAGGTCTGTAATTTCTGTTGGCAAATTGAGCACTGGGATTTGCAGGATTCAGATTCCAGCAAGGTTGCCACTGTAATTGAACCTAGCCAATAGTTTTTCATGAATCATCAGCTGAGACTGAACCTCTTGCCAAAACAAAGTCCCCACTCTAACTGTTAGATTGACTATCACTGCTTCATACATTCTATCCAGTCCTCCTAAGGTGGCTAATATCAGCTCTGACTTAGACATAGGGTATCCTGCAGCTGCAAGATTTTCTCCATAAGATTTCATTTGTGACAAATAGTCAGCCATGGATTTGCTTCCTTTGGTGGCTCTGGTCAGTGCTGATTTATACTCCAACATCCTAGCTTCTGACTGGCTATTGAACAGGGTATCTAAGGTAGTCTATATCTCCCCAGCAGTGGTGCATCCTACTATTTCTTGAAGGGCTTGTTCAGACATTGATCCCATGAGCCAACCTATCAATAACTGATCTGAGAGATTCCATTCTTCCACTGTTTGAGATCGTTGAAATGGTGAACCAGAAGTTCCTAGAGGTGATAACTTGACCGAAGGGTACCTTCATCTCCTAAAACATGGCTTTCCAGTCTATGACCTCTTATAATGGGGAGAACCATAGATTTCCACAGAAGGTAATTGTTCCTGTCCAATTTGACAGAACATACCTGATTCAAAGTGTTGTTGAATGGAAGAATGGGAACACTGGAGTTTCCAAAAGCACTCATTGAAGGAATCTGCGGCAGAGAAGAATATATCAGATTAGATCCGGCAGTGAAAAACTCAGGACGACCAGCTCATATTCCTGTAGAGAAAGGCATTCCAAGACTGGGTATGAATCCACTATACATGAACCCAGATGTAAGACTCCCTGCTCCCACCGGAATACCTCCAGAAATCAGTGGTGCTCCACCAGTGCTTTGGCCAACAGCTCCATTTGTGTTTGAAGCACTGGTTTGTCCGGAGGACGGGATGCCGCTTCCAGCTCCGACTGCTCCGGTGTCAATTCCTGTGGTGTTCATCTTGTAATGATGATGAATCTACCACCAGGTCCACCACCCTGCTCTGATACCAACTTATAATAATTTAGAAGAGAACATTCATTAATTCTTCATATATTCTTAATACATTTTCCAACATTATCCATCTGCTATATCTCTAGATTGATATATAATCTAGGCAACATTGCCTAGTACAGCCAGCAAGGCAACGACTAACAGATTAGCCATTAGAAGACAAAACAAATAGGGAAAAGACCTTTCTACCCTTACAACATATTACCCTTACAACATATTATTATTATTATTCTCTAACAGAAATATTACATTATCTCAATTATTTAGGAATTGATTTCCTCAGCATGACCCTATCAAAAGATTCAAGAGGTGTCCCTCACCGTCTATCACAATATGACACTTAGTTTCATCTGCTAGCCGGCTCTATTACTAGATGTAACATCCCGAAACTCACCCAACGGTGCTATTTAAAACTTAATTGATCTGGTAGTTACTTAGTTCAACCGTCCTCACATGACATGAGTTATTAAATTCAATATGTCTCAACCGTCTATCGTGATAACGTATATTCTAATTATCTATTATGGAATAGGGGAATGATAGGTATACAGAATTTTCACCGAATGGATGATTTGGAAGCCACATCATCATGTAGGTCCCACCTCTTCATTTAACCATTGTTTCTTTAAAAAAAAATTTATATTAAAAGTGTAGATCGGGTATAATAAAGAATGAAAATTTTTCCCGGCCGCCATTGTTCTCCCCTTCCCACCAAAACCCTCTTCTCCGACCGAGCCACTCCCACCCCCTCCTCTCAGCTAAATTAGCATCCGTCGACGCCCTAATCAACCGGCCACTTTAATCGACGGTTCCCGCCTGCAAAGAAGACCAGTGAAGACGAAGACCATATTTTCACCTCGAACGCGGCCACCGATCACCAAGCCGGCGATTCAATTGGTATGTTGGGCATTTCTATTTTCCGTTATTTCTTAGTCATGTTCAATTTCTTGGCATATTTTGTGAGAGTGTAAATACAAAATGGAAGAGGAAGGTTCCTGATAAAATCTATATATGCTTTTCACTTTTACGGCTTTATTCTGTATCTGCTTTTCTTTTGAATGGCTTTAACGTGGTCCTCCAAGAATTGGATAAATGTTACTTTTCAATTTGTCCTAAGTTTCTGTTTTGCTTCTTACACGTATATGTGATCTTTTTTATTTTTATTTTCTTGGCTTTGTTTTGGAATGAGATTGTAGCATGGAAGGTAAATATTCATCAAACGAATCCGATGAATGTCAAGGATTTATGTGTCAAGATTCTGTAAGTGATGTTGAAATTGATACACCAAAAGTTGCTAGTGATGTTGTAATTGATACACCAAAGGTAGGGATGGAGTTTGATAATTATGATGCAATTGTTGATTATTATGCGAGATGTGCTAAACAAGAGGGATTTGCAGTGTACAAAAGAAGTTCAAAAAAGAGGAAAGATGGAAAGTTAAGATATGTTATCATTGAATGCCACCGAGCTGGAAAGCCTAGTAATAAAGGGTCAACCCTTCTAGAAGTGTTCTATTGATATCCTAATACATTGACACCATCTTCTTTTTTTTTAGAAGTGTTCTATTGATATCCTTCTTGATGATTGTGTTAGGAAGAATTGTGCAGAAGTTTTATCAGGAACCTTCCTCAAAATAATCACATGCTCTATTGGTCTGCAAATGCAAATAAAAAATTTTCTTCTTTCTTGCAGGCTTTAGATACATTCAACACACCAGTGGTATAACCAATATACCAATATTATGTAATGTTCACATCATTAACTATTTTAACAAGTGTTATCATGTTCAAGGTAGTTCTTGTTAACTCAAAAGTATTGTGTCCTCATTTCATACATATTTGCATCAAGTTCACATCTCTTAAACAAGGTTAATCTGTCCTACAACAGGTTCCAAATAGTAGCTGAAAGTTTTTGAGAATCGGTTAAAAGGACTCTCTACTAGTGCTCTTATTTCATTTTTAAACAAAAATGTTTGCTTAGTCTAACCATCTTGATATGCTGGAATTTGCCGATGATACCTTATGAAACAGGACTGGGATGGGCAAGATACAACATAAGCTGTGTGGATTTGTGACCATTTTATCAGGAACCTTCCTCTTCCATTTTGTATTTACACTCTCAGAAAATATGCCAAGAAATTGAACATGACTAAGAAATAACGGAAAATAGAAATGTGAGTGGCCGCGTTCGAGGTGAAAATATGGTCTTCGTCTTCACTGGTCTTCTTTGCAGTGGCCTGTCGATTAGGGCGTCGACGGATGCTAATTTAGCTAAGAGGAGGGGATGGGAGTGGCTCGGTCGGAGAAGAGGGTTTTGGTGGGAAGGGAAGAACAGTGGCGGCCGGGAAACAATTTCATTTTTTATTATACCCGATCTGCACTTTTAATATAAATTTCTTTTTTTAAGAAACAATAGTTAAATGAAGAGATGGGACCTACATGATGATGTGGCTTCCACATCATCCATTCGGTAAACATAATTCTGTATACCATTCCCCGATGGGGGCAATATTACATTTTGATTGACAAGATTCGAGAGTACTACTAAGAGGACATACAATAACTTGAAAAAAGACAATGTGGATCACAGCTTTTTTATAAATGACAACGTGATTTTTTTTCTCCATTTACAATAGCTTTAAAAGAGCTCAGAAAATTTGCTAGCAAGTGGGTGTGAACGTGGGTCTGTCCACGCACTTTTCCCGTCAGATTTAATAAAATAATCAAAAAATAACATTATCTAGCCTCTTCTTTTTCCCAAATTCCCTCGCTTTACCACTATTCTTTCCCCCCAAAATTTTCATTGGTCGGATAATCTTATTTTAATAATATAAGTGGATGTGTTTTTTTTATTATTGTAGGTGACAAGATGGTAGAGAGAGACTTTGCATTGCCATGTAGATAAAATTTGAGCCTTTTGAGACAAAAAGACAATGGGAATGGTTTTATTATTGTATGTCCTCTAAGTTTTGTCAAAAAAGAAATTACTACAAAGTTATAACGCGGTTTCACTTGCTGGGTGGGTAGAGCATTTAATTTGGTTCTTTTCAACTTTGTAGAAAGCCATTGAATATACCATTAAAATAATTAGTTTTTTAATACACCTTACTTTTTCAAACTATAATTTATATACACACTCCAAAGTAGCATGATACTGTCATATTTTATCTGAACCGTGTTATTTTTAAGCTCCAACTGTGCTATTGTTAATGGAATACCGGTATATTTAACACGATATCATGTTATTTTTAACGTGATACCATGCTATTTTGTCTTTTATAAAAAAATCAGACTATCTTACAAAAATAAAATAAAAAAGGAGGATTGACAAAAGGACATAAATAATGACAAAATAAATAAATAGAACACATTTTTTTTTAGTTGCAAAAATGACAAAAAATTTCAGACGGACAAAATTACTCATTTTATTAAAGGGACGCGCGCATATTCATCTTCCGCTGTTTCAGGTTTGATTTTCTTGTTTTTTTTTTTTTTTTCTAAAACACCCGTAACTTTTGATTTATAACTCCGATCATCGAAATTTTTTCACCAAAATTCATTTTTTTTTGCTCTTTAATTTGAGCCCAAATACGATACCCTTCCGACGTAAATTTTGAAAGCCGAAAAAATATTTGCATTAACCGGAGTGTTTTTCTTATAAATGACCGTAACTTTTGATTTAGAACACCGATCATCAAAATTGTTTCACCAAAGTTCATTTTTTTTAAATCTTCATTTTGAGACCTCATTTGATACCTTTTCGACGTAGTATTTGAAAGCCAAATCTAATTTCAGCATTTACACTAACACAGTATCAGTAAACAGTATCAGTATCACTATCAGTAAACAGTAACATGCTCATTTAAGGCTTAATTCAAATGACTACTTCAAGGTATACATATCTGGCTCGTATAAGGCTCATTTAAGGCTTAATTCAAGGGACACAATATCATATCTGGCTCATATAAGGCTCATATAAGGCACACAATATCACTAACAGTATCATATAAGGCACACAATATCAGTAACAGTATGAGTATCAGTAAACAGTATCGGTATCAGTAAACAATATCAGGCTCATTTAAGGCTTAATTCAAGTGACTACTTCAAGGCACACATATATGGCTCATACAAGGCTCATTTAAGGCTTAATTCAAGGGACACGATATCATATCTGGCTCATATAAGGCTCATATAAGGCACACAATATGAGTAACAGTATCATATAAGGCACACAGTATCAGTAACACAGAATAGGTCAACAACAGTGTGCATCCCGGTCATCATCAATCTTTCTTCTTTCTCTCCAAAGGTAACATTGCTCTGCCAAAGCCGAAACCAAAAACCTTCATTACATATCCATACCAAAACCAAACCAAAGTGTTTGGTAACTAATCAATGTTTCATAGTCGAACATCATTAGACTAAATATAGAACTTTTAGCTGGCTACTCAAGCTTTATACTTGATTGGTGTGACAAAAAGAAGCTGTGCTTGGTGAAATCCCAAAATCCTCCATTTGCTCCACAAGGTCTAAAAGCTTTTCTGCTGGAGATCCATTCATGAAATTAGCTCTCAAATAGTGATTATACAAGTCCACATCAGGCTATTTAGGCAATCAGGATTTTAACTTCTGCGATAATGTTATTTTTTGGCTTGTAAATCTTTTACAAACTAAAATTTTTCCTTCACAAATTTTGATAGCATGATGAGGGAGGGATATTCTCCTTGTTGGAAATTTGGAATGCCTGAACATAGGAAAAAGATGAAGAATATTACCATTGATATGATCAACTTTGAGGGGGACCAGATCACTTATTCCAACTTTTTTCAAACAAAGTTACTATAACTAAATTACTGCAAATCAAGTCCAAAAGCACCAATACATTCAAAATGTTAAGCACACTAAACTTATGAAAGAAAACAGTAAATGCCGTCCAATAAATCATGTTGAAAAGAATCAATTACGGATTCAGGAAGCCTGTTAATGTTACAAAACCAAATACAACAAATACTACAGATTTAGCCGATTACACTTTACCAAAATTATACAACACATTAGGTTCAAAAAGAAGTGCGTTTACAGGAGAAAGTAAGAAAAAGAAAACGAACCAAGATTCTCCAATGGCATGACCCTAAAGAATAGTAGGAGCAAGATTGATACCACTTTCATTAGCAGTAGAGTATCTGCTCAAAGAATTCAACCCATAAGTTCTTGAATTATCAAATTCAACAAAGCTGCAATCAAGAATTGCTTGGATAGCTAAAATCTACAACATCCGGTCAAGAAGCTGGGGTGTTTCTTCTGTTTGTTTAGGGAATTTCGAGGCAATTTCAGTAACAGAGAGTTTAGCATTATGGCCTGATTGAGCAATTATATCAAACACCTTAAGTTCAATTGCTGTTGCAAATACTCCATGAACAACTGGTGCATAGCCCAGCTCGAATGCTTTTGCGAAATCGTTGCCGTTTGATTGCAAATTATCTGATGAACCCATTCTCCGCCGCCGGAAACGACTCGCAAGAAAAAAAAGCTCCACTGATTTCAGCTCCATGAATATCAAATAATAATTGTTTTTGGTTCTTTTTTGGAAAGCAGGAGTCGTGAGTGAATAGGGTATATTCGTCCGGTGGAATTTATTTGTCCTTAATGCAACTAAAAAATTGATGCTGGATTAACACTTAATTAAGGGAGAAAAAGTGGACTATAAACTAATTTTTCCAATAAAAAATAGGATAGGACCAAAATCACCATCACTTTCTTCTCCACCCACCATCGACTTTCTTCTCCGGCGGCACCACTTCTCAGCCTCCTCCTCTCCAAAAATCAGCCTTTTCCTTTTCAGAAATCATCATTTCTTCTTCACAATTTCGGGGATGAATTGTTAGGCAATCTCCTTCAACATTTTCGGGTAGATGTCGGGCAATCAACATTTCGGGTAGATAAGTTGGGAATTTCTGGCAAGAATAATAACTCAAAAATCAACTCTTGGATTTGTTAACCGCCGTTTGTTGTTGCATGATTTGTGTACCTGTAAAATATGAAGAAGAATAAGAAAATGCTTGTTTTTGGAGGAGGAAGGGTGGTGCCGGGGAAGAAAGGAGTGGTGCTGGAGAAAGGGGTGATGGAGAAAAGCGGGAGGAGAGGTTTTGAGAACAGCGGAGAAGGATGGAACAATGATTTCGCAGATGAAGATAATCTTATTTGATTTTTTTAGAATAGCACGGTACCGTGTTAAAAACAACACGGTACCTTGTTAAATAGAACGGTATTTCATAATAAAATAGCACGGTTGGAACTTAAAAATAGCACGGTTTCAGAAAAAATAGGAAGGTATCATGTTATTATGGGCGGTGTATGTAAATTATGGATTGAAAAAGTAAGGTGTATGAAAAAAACTGTTTTTTTTTAAATTGTATTTTGAACGAGTTTCCCCTTCAACTTTTGGCTTTAAGCTTTCATTTCATTGGAACACTGATATTTGTAATTTTATTTATTTTTTGGAAAGCGAAATTTCTATTAGCTTTCGTAAGGTATTTTTAGACAATTGTCTGAAATTAATTTTTCGAGTACTGTTGGACATAAAAGCTGGAGACCTCTCCCAACAAGGTTTGTTGTATCCAAAAGGGCACAAACCCGAGACCTCCAACTTAAGCGAAGAGACCAGAGTCTCTTCCACTCCGACCAACCTTTGTTGGTAGAGATATTTCTATTTACTTATGTACTATTTTATAATAATAATAATAATAATAATAATAATGATATTATCCTTGTGAAAGTTATGAAAACGACGGGTATTATTTCCTTGCCCACATGAGACTTTTTCCTCAAAAACAAAGAAAAATAAAAAGGGGAAAACATGAAACTCGTTTTCTCCAATTTGTGGTTGATCGAGCATTTACTCATAGTACATTCACAAGGAGGCCTATAAAAAGTACACTACTACTATTACCACAAACAAACAGTAATTAATCCTCATTGGAAATTCTCTTGCTTTAAGCTCATGTGGTAGATATTGCTGGCTCGATCAGCCTTGTGAAGGATATATATACATACAGGTTTGATTACATTTTCTCTTTATATATATATATATATATATATATTTATCATGCTACTTATTTTAAGGCAATATATCTTTTTGGATTTCTGTTTTTTCTTGAGAACAGATATGGCTGTGAGTAGGAGATTTAATGTTGAAGGTATGAAGAATGTAATTGTATGGGAGAAGTTATATGAAGTGCCATGGAAGCTGTGTAAAAGTTATTTTAGAAGAATCCAGAAATTGGTATTGATATATGAACTGGAAGGCATCAACAGGGAGTATGTTATTCCAGATTCGGTGTTCCAAAAGCTTTATTCATGAAGTTTGCAAATCGGATCTAAGTTTCTTCCAACAATTTAGCGCTTGGTGACACCATATTCGATCTATTTTTGAGACATTACACTAATTGAAGATAATATTGTTGCTATAGATTTGAGTTTTATTTGAATAAAATTTTAGTAGTTTGTTTTAGATTTATCTTAAAATTAGATAATATTTTTATCTTTTTTAGTTTAGTTTAAATAATTTATGTCTAACTTCTCTTCTATATAAAGAAAAGCATTTTATGCATTTTTAATAAAACGACTGTCTTTCGTCTTGCGTATTCTGATTTTTTTCATAGTAGCATAGCAAGGGACAGAGGTTCGTGTCTCTTAACATTGATAAGTCCTCGCTCGATCCTCTTCCGCTTTTAAACCAAAACATTAAATTTTCTTATCCTACACCTTCTGTGTTAAATTTTCATATCCAGCACCTTCTGTGCCTTGCATTTTTATTCAAGTAGATGGAGTCGTTGCATTTTCTATTTGCATTATACAAGAAGTCATAGCATCATTATCATTCATCTAGCCGCTGTTAATCATTATCATATTTTTTTTTCATCATCAAGTCTATCACGTGTCTTGGCAACGATTTCGAAAAAAAACAAAAAATTTAGCACTTCAATAATTAGTTTTTTTCCATAGTACGTCCAGTTAGACGTGGCCGGTTCCATGCCGGTTTCGGGTCTCTAGCACGACCCTCCGGTTCTGGGTCTAAAATAAAACTAGAACCGTCGGTTTCCAATTTCTATCCGGTTTCGTCGGGTCTCGGGAACCGGCGGGTTTGGCGGTTCCCCGGGCCGGTTCCGGGTCTCGGCGGTTCCCGTGTCCTGGCGGTTCCCGGGTCCAGACGGTTCCGATCACGGTTCAGATCACGGTTTCAAAAAAATCAATATTATTTTTAGAAAATTTATATAACTTACGTTAAAATTAATAATAAATTCTAATTGATTATTAAACTATATATAATATTTAATTTCACAACTATATTTTAAAAAAAACATACGGCTTGTATAATATTTAATTTCATAACTTATATTCTAAATTGTTAGATATTTTTTCATAAATTAAATATTTTATAATCGTTTGCATTCGAGTTGCCGTATGAATTAATGTTATCGCAACGAAACGAGGTACATTCATGAAGGGTTTTATACATTTTCAGCTTGGATTCATGTATTTTCAGATTCATGCATCATTTCAGAACTAATGCACCCTTACATGAGTGCATGCATCCGGTGAACAGTGACAATTTTTTACAACATAAATAAATATATAGTAAGTAATTAAAGAATAATGCGTAGTTTTCTAATTGTTTATTTTTTATGATTAATTTGTAAGTAAATTATTATAATAATATTATGATAGATAATATGAGAGTTATAATAGAATTGTGGGTAAAAAGTGATGAAATGAATATGTATTTATAGTGTGATAGTGTGTAATATTTTAAAATAAAAAAAAAATTATTCAAAAAATTTGAAAAAATATACGTTGGACTTAGAGACTTGGAGGGAAAAAAATAAAAATGAAAAATAAAAAGAATAGAAAACCGCCGGTTCGGGTCCTCCGGGCCGGTTCTGGCCGGTTTGACCGCCGGTTTTTCGTCCAGTTCCTTGAACCGCCAGTTCCGGGCGAGTCCGGGTCCGGTGAAACCTAGAACCGGGTTGAACCCGTCGAACCGCCGGTTCCGTGACCTGTGGACCCGTCTGACCCGTGTACCCGTCGGTTTGAAACCAGGAACCACCGAGTCCGACCCGGAAAAATACCCGAAACCAGCCAAGTCTACGTCCAGTACTCAGTCCCAAAAAAAAAGTGTCTTCAAAAAAAAAAAAAACCTCCATGTATTACCCAAAGTCTTTTCTGATTCTCAAGAAAAAAACAAAAAAAAACAAAACCCCAAAGCATTAAGAGTTGTGTGACTTGTGTCAATCTTTTTGTCTAATCAAAAAAACAAAAAATTCTTATATGGCATCATTTCTTCTCTTTTTACATCCTTCGGTTAAGAATAATATAGTTTGAGTAGTTATTTGAGTATTCATATTTACTTTAAATATTGTTATTATGGTATTTATCTTGTAGTGACTTATTGACTAAATCCCCGAACATTATATATTTGTACTATCGGTAACAATATTCAATCAATGAAATACAATACACTTTCAATCATGTTATGGTATCAGAGCCAATCGATTTTCTCTCTCGTTATGTCAATTCCTCCCTAAACCCTAACCCATTTTTTACAAAATAAAAAATAAAAAAATCAATACAGCGTTCTTCTTCTCCGGCAATGGCACGCTCCACCATCTTCTCCGTTGCCGTCCATCCCGTCCAAACCGCCATGGTCCACACCTCCTGCTGCCCATCGCCACACCCTGCAAATTCCGCACCCCACACAACCCGGTCGGCCCTTCCTTGGATAAACCATGGCCACCGTCCGAAGCTCCCTTCTTCTCCGGCCATGGCCGCTCTCACCACCAACTCCGAAGCCTCGGAAGTCAACCGCGAATCCGGATCCTCTGCTTTTGTGTTCCCAGCTTTTCCCAGCTTTTGCATACGTGTCCTCAGCTGATTGGCTGAAAACTGAGAAGCGAGCTGAGTCTCAGTTTTTAGCGGGCCGAACTCAATTTTTTTTATCCAATCAGCTTCCTCCACATCATCAAAGTTGTGAAAAGCTGGGGTTCCGAAAGCAGAGGATCCGGATTGGTCAACCGCACCTCGACTGCTCTTCTCCACACCCCAGCAACCTTCAATCCCATAAACCGACTCCCATCCCGTCGACCTTCCCATCTCCGACTTCGATCCCGTCGCCAATCACAACCTCCGCTTCCAACAACAGCCGGGAATTCCATGCTTCTCGTCAGTAATCACAACCTCTGCTCCCAACAACAGCACACTCGTAGGCCCATGCTTCCTCAAGTCATGGCTGCGGCGCCTCTCGTTCTCGACTTTTCCGGCGAGTGGTATGCTCAAAAGCCATTGGTTTGCCAAATTTGTGGTCACACAGGCCATACGGCCACGGCCTGTTATTTTCGGTATAATTACTCTTATCCACCGTTCTCACGGTTACCACCATCTCGGACTCCTCAGGCATACGCGGCTTCTCCGTCCACCCATCCCGGTTTTGATTGGATTGCGGATATGGGGGCTACTCAGCATATCACTCATGACCCTCGACATCTCAATTTATCATATGCGCCTTATGTTGAGAATGACAAAGTGCACGTTGGTGACGGTACATGTTTATCTATTACTCATTCCGGCTCTTCTTCTATAAATTCTCCTTCCTAGTTTTATTTATCAAATATTCTTGTTACTCCATCTATCACTAGAAACCTCTTATCTGTCCATAAATTTGCCTATGATAATAATGTGTATTTCGAATTTCATAGGTCATACTTTCTCGTAAAGGATTATTCGGGCCACGTCCATCTCAGGGGATTTGTTAAAGATGGACTATATCACTTCCACCACAACATGGCATCAACGTCTCGGTCATTGCTCTTACTCCGTGCTCCATCAAGCCTTAAAGAGTCTACCCACTTTTACTCCTACTAAAGCCACCCTTGTTGTGTGTGCCCCATGTCAGTTAGCTAAGAGTCACCGCTTCCCGTTATACACCTTTGATTTTACCTCTACTGCTCCTTTAAACCTGATTTACTCTGATGTCTGAGGCCCCTGTTATGAACCCTCCGTTTATAATTCACGTTACTATGTTAGTTTTCTGGATGACTTTACCAAATATTTATGGCTTTATCCCTTAAAAAAATCTGATGTCGAAACAGTCTTTCCTAACTTCTTGCTATGATTTAACGTCAGTTTAACACCAAACTCAAATCTATCCAAACCGACTGGGGTGGTGAAATCGCCGTGTTTCCACTCTACTTGCTTCTCTTGGAATCCGACATCGCCTTTCCTGTCCCCACACCCACGAACAAGTTGGTGCCATTGAGCGCCGCCACCGCAAATCGTTGAAGTCGGCATTTCTCTTCTTGCCCAATCCAACCTTCCACTTCCCTATTGGGAGGATGCCTTTATTACTGCCACCCATATCATCAACCGTCTTCCTACCAAAGTCCTACACGATAAGTCTCCCTTTGAAATGGTCCACCATCGGCCTCCTGACTATACATTTCTTCGGGTCTTTGGGTGTGTGTGTTGGCACTATCTCCGTCCCTACCATGACCATAAGACTGATTTTCGTGCCAAAACATGTATCTTTCTCGGATATAGCCCTTCCCACCACGGTTATAAATGCCTAGATCCTCTGGCCGTATCTACATTGCCCGTCACGTGGTTTTTGACGAATCTGTTTTCCATATACACCCTCCCCTTCAAAACCATCCCTCAATACGCTCACTTACCGCTCCATATCTCTCTGCCGACACCCACATCACCTCCTCCTTCTATATCGGCTCCCTCCAATCCGGCCGTACCCTCTCTGGCCCCTACTCCCGAGCCTTCTCCACCCACCTCTCTTGCATCCACTTCGGCCTCGACCTCTCCGGCCTCGTCTCCTGACCCACCTGTTCCTACCCACACCATGGTCACCCGCACCAAAACCAACTCCCTTAAGCCTATCTCTCAGCCTGACTTTATCTGCTACCCTCTTCCTAAAGTCCTTGTCGCTTCTACCGACTCCATGGACCCCACTTCCTATACTGAAGCTTCTAAACACCTGAATTGGCGTAATACTATGAGAGAGGAAATTGATGCGTTGTTGCGCAATCACACTTGGGACCTTGTTCCTCCGCCTTCTTCTATGCATATTGTTGGAAATAAATGGGTTTACAGGACTAAGCATGATGCAGATGGGCGTTTAAAGCGTCACGAGACTCGCCTTGTGGCCAAGGGTTTTCATCAGGCTGAGGGCATTGATTTTACTGACACTTTTAGTCCGGTTGTCAAGCCGGTCACGATTCGTGTGCTTCTCTCTCTTGCAGTTTCTCAGGCGCCAAGTGGATATTTAGAATGCCTTTCTTCATGGGAATTTATCTGAGCCCGTTTATATGTAGCAGCCACAGGGGTTTATTCACCCTGATTATCCTGATTATGTCTACCGCCTTCGCCGCAGTCTCTACGGCCTTCGTCGGGCCCCTCGTGTATGGTTTTCTCGATTTACAAGTGCTTTCTCGGTTTGTCTTTGTCGGCTCTAAAGCTAAAACCTCATTATACATCTACTCTCGTGATGGTGCTCGTGTCTTTATTCTTACTTATGTGGATGACATTATTATTACTGGCTCTTCGTCTTCTCTTGTTGAGCATGTTATCTCGTATCTTGGTCAGCATTTTCCGGTTAAGGACCTTGGTTCACTATCCTATTTTCTTGGTATTGAGGTGCTTCTCACCTCCGATGGTTTATGTCTCACTCAACACAAGTATATTTTTCAGCTTCTGCAGCGTGCCTCTTTGGATAAGGCTAAGCTTTGTCAGACACCTATGTCAACCTCCACCCAGGTCACGCTTGATGATGGACCTCCTTGCTCTGACCCTTCTCTTTACCGCACCATCGTAAACGATTACTCAAGCTCTCGGGCGGCGAGTGCTAGCAATCCCCAAATATAAACCTACCTAGATAACGCCGAACGTCCGAAGATCAATTCATAAGCCTACCTAAGAGTTTTATATTGGTATTTCCTTTTTACACATTTTAATTAAACTAAGCGAGTAACGTAGCCATAGCCATACCTACTGAGATAATAAATTCTATATTAAGTTAACCTAACCATAAAGACGTGGCTATTTAACGGATGAAAAATGGGCTCGGTCGACCGAGTGAATAGGCTCGGTCGACCGAATGAACTTATTCGGTCACCCGAATCGATTTCGTCCCCATTACATCTCTCGAACATATCTCTCACCGTTTCATCATACGGAACAAATTCTTCATATAAACTAACACAGATACGCTTCACGCGGTAAGATTGAAGAAAGAATGAATGATTCCGACATAGTCTTTGCGGTTCATAAGGTTAGTAAATACATGCATTCTCCTACTGAAGCCTATTGTGTCACTGTTAAACGCATTCTTTGGTATCTCAAGCACACTATCTCGGATGGCCTCTTCTTCACTCGTCGTTCCTCTCTCACTCTTCGGGTTTATTCTGATTCTGAATGGGCCGCTGATCGTGATGATCGTTGCTCTGTTGGGGCGTATTGTGTTTTTCTCGGGGATAATCTTGTTAGTTGGTGCTTTAAGCAGCACTTAACCGTCTCCAAAAGTAGCACTGAAGCTGAATACAAGACACTTTCTAACACTGCGGATGAATTACAGTAGCTCTGCAGCCTTCTTCGTAATATGCAGGTTCCTTTCTCCTCTTCTTATACTCTTTGGTGTGATAATATTGGTGCCACCTACCTTGCTCATAATCCGGTTTTCCATGCTCGCATGAAGCACATAGAGATCGATTTCCATCACGTTCATGAGCTGGTTGCCGCCCGTAAGCTCGCTATCTCCTTCATTACTTCAAAGGATCAATTAGCCGATCTCCTTACCAAGCCGTTGGCTCAGCCTCGTTTTACCAGTTTGAAGGCCAATCTTCGTGTGCAGCCACTTCCCACGGGATTGAGGGGGCGTATCGAGGATAATAGTTTGAGTAGTTACTTGGGTATTCGTATTTACTTTAAGTATTGTTATTGGGGTATTTATCTTGTAGTGACTTATTGACTATGTCACCGAACATTATATATTTGTACTATCGGTAACAATATTCAATCAATGAAATACAATACACTTTTAATCATGTTACCTTCCTATCTCTATGTTTTTTATGGAGATCTACCACAACCATCAAAATTGGAGGTCGATATCATAGTTAATCTTTAACAACAAACAACCAATCACAACTAATAGACACCGGAAGAATAGCCGGAGTGGAGATGCCCTCCAATACATCACAACTAAGGACTCCGGAAAAATCGCCGGAGTGGAGATGCCCTTCGAAATATCACGACTATGGACTTCGGAAGAGCCGAAAGAGCCACCGGAGTGGAGATGCCCTCCACAATCTCACAGTTATAGACTTCGGAAGAGCCGAAAGAGCCGCCGGAGTGGAGTGCCCTCCACAATATCACAAAATATTTTCGCCAAACAAACCCGGCCTCCAAACCCAACCTCGTTTGAGGGAGGGTAATAAAAGATAATGCCAAGAGAAGATAATGTCAAGAAGAAAAGATATGATTGCTATAGATTTGAGTTTCATTTGAATAAAAATATTAGTAGTTTGTTTTAGATTTATCTTAAAATTAGATAATAATTTTATCTTCTTTTATTTTGTTTAAATAATTTATGTCTAACTTCTCTTCTATATAAAGAGAAGCATTGTATGCATTTTTTAATCACACATCAATAAAACGACTGTCTTTCCTTGCGTATTCTGATTTTCTTAATGCACCATAGTGAAATTTGATATCTACAGAGTCGAATTTATGAACAAAACTCGACCTCTACAAAGTTAACAAAATTTCGAGAAGGGATGCCCAGATAAATCGAATATAGTGTTATTAATAGTGTCGTCGTTTAGCTTCGTAGTACAATGTAGAAATTTATAAAATGGTGTAGTCAAGTAGTATGTGTTGTATGATGACACGTGAATAAAATGAATTGGTTTTTTTTTTTTTTTTTATCTTTCTTTTATTCCCTTTTTTTTGGAAAATCTATAAAGCATTTGGGTTAAACATTGTTTTTTTAGTGTTAGAGATTACATTACATCTATTTGTGCTTTGTTGATCTGTTCCCTTCATGCATGCGATTATGTGTATGGTAAGATGAGTGTCCACATGGTATTATTGTTTAAGGTGTGTACTTGTTTGTTATGCTACGTAGACTGATATATATCTTTACATTCTCTTCTAGATAACGTTGTGAGCTGAAATGTATTCGTTGAGATTCAATTGATCAAGAGTCAGTTTTTCCTTTATTCTTATCATGAAATGTGAAAATATTACATTGGAAATATTACATTGCTTGTAACACGTTACTTATTTGTAACATGACATATTAATTGTAGTATATAAACAATTAATATGTCATAAAATAACTCTATTTTGTCTTATTATGCTCTAGCCGACTCTAGCACTTAATACTAGCCGACTCTAGCATTTAATAGCATTCATTACTCTACTCATGCTTGTATATATTTATACTCATACTTTTATCATTAATAAACAAGTTGAGTTTACTCTAGTATTATTGCTTTCTCAAACTCTCTTCATGGTATCAGAGCCATAATCTGTCTAATCCGCTGCAAAATCTCCCTCTTTTTTCTCAAGAATGTCTTCATTATCCGACGCCTCTTCATCCTCGGTAGAGTCCCAGCAGCCTCAGCAGGCTGGGGTCACTGAAAACTATTCTTTTACAAATCACAGACTTGATGGCAACAACTACCTGCTGTGGTCAAGATCTATGAAAATGTATATCTCAGGCCAGAGCAAGATGGGATACTTGTCCGGCTCCAAACCTACCCCCCTCGAAACCGACCCCAAGTTTGAAGCATGGGATACGAAAAATAACCAAGTCATGACCATCCTCACGAGGTCAATGACAAAAGAGATCAGTGAGAACTTCATGATGTATGACACTGCTAAGGATATCTGGGATAATGCAGAGACCTTTACTCAAAAAAGGACAATACATCTGAGGTCTATGAACTTGAAGCCCAAATCCAAAATTGCAGACAAGGAGACCTGTCTGTAACTCAGTATTACAACCAACTATCTAAGGCATGGCAACACCTAGATATGTTGGAAACTCACCCATGGAAGGATGTAGAGGATGCTACCTTATACAAGGATATCATTGAAAAGAAGAGGGTATTCAAGTTCCTTACAGGACTGAACTCATCTCTTGATGATGTTAGAGGAAGAGTCCTTGCTACTAAACCACTCCCCAATCTCAAGTCTGTGTTTGCTGAAGTCAAACATGAGGAAAGCAGGAGAAAAGTGATGCTGCAAAGCAACCCTGCTGATCACCCTGCGAGAGCTCGACCGATGGTTGTCAGGAAGTCTACTGAGGTTACTGAGGCCTACAGAAGGCCTACTGAGAAGACATGAAAGTTGTTCTGTGACCACTGCAAACGCACAAATCACACAAATGACAATTGCTGGAAACTACATGGTAAGCCTAACTCTTCAAAATCCTCCAAACCAACCAGGGAAATCCATGGCAGACATGTCAGTGAAGAAGAGAACAAGGACACTACTTTGAATGCTCAGTTTGCTGCCTTCAAAGCCTTCCTTGCTCAGCAAAAGGAAGGTAGTTCCATCACTGACACAGCTACTCATGCTAAAACAGGTACTTTCCACTCACCTCTCAGTAGTGATACTTGGATTGTTGATTCTGGGGCATCCTCACAAATGACTTGTAACAAAAGGCTTATTTCTCACCTTAAACCCTGTCATCAGATACAAAATATTAAGATTGCTGATGGATCTATTTCCTGTGCACAAGGTTTTGGAAATGTTAAACTTACTGATAAGATCTGCTTACATGATGTCCTGTTTGTTCCAAAATTAGACTGTAACCTTATATCTGTCAGTAGACTTACTAAGGACCTAAATTGGACAGTCTTGTTTAATGACAATCAATGTATATTCCAGGATCTTTCTTCACAGGAAGTGATTGGGAGAGCTAAAGCCTGCTCAGGATTGTTTGTGGTCAACCCTGCTGAAGACAGAAGACCAAAGACTGAAACAACCTCAGCAGCCTGGAACCAAACCTTAGACAATATCATGCTCTGGCATTATAGACTAGGTCATCCAAGTTTTGGTTATTTAAAGTCTGTAATTCCTAAATTGTTTAAAGGATGTAACCTCAGTGATCTTCAATGTGATATCTGTCAGTTTGCCAAACTTACTAAATCTGTGTTTACTAAAATACCTTATTTACCTTCCACACCTTTCACTTTGATTCATAGTGATGTATGGGCCCTCAAGAGTTAAAAGTATAACAGGGTAGAGGTGGTTTGTCACCTTTATAGATGACCACACCAGAATCACATGGCTGTTTTTGATGAAAGATAAATCCGAAGTTGGAACCATCTTCCAAGAATTCTATAACATGGTATCCACTCAATTTGACACTAAGATTAAAATCTTAAAAACGAGATAATGCCCCGGAATACTATGAGTCCAACCTCAAGCACCTTTCCCGAATGATAATGGAATTGTTCACATCAGTAGCTGTGTAGAGACACCTCAGCAGAATGGGGTTGCTGAGAGGAACAATCGGCACTTACTGGAGATGGCTAGATCAATCATGTTCACCACACATGTGCCAAAATACATGTGGGGTGAAGCTATATTAACAGCCACATATCTAATCAACAGGTTACCCAGTAGAGTGTTAGGTTTCAAGACTCCCATCCAAACCTTGCTGACAACTCATTCCTGTCCTCATCTCATTGCTGACTTGCCTCCAAAGATCTTTGGATGTACTGTGTTTGTCTATATTCATGCCCAACACAGAAGCAAACTTGATCCCAAAGCTCATAAGTACATCTTCCTAGGCTATGCCAAAGACAGAAAGGGTTACAAGTGTTATTCTCCCACTGACAAAAGATTTTACAATTCTATGGATGTAAAATTCTTTGAAAAAACCCCATACTACAGCAAACCTACTGAGACAGTCACAGATGGCAACCTTATTGAAATTGAGCTCACTCCAATCCCTCAACCAACTCCTCAGCATATTCCTGAACCTCAGCAGCCTACTGAGCCTACTGAACCTCAGCAGCCTACTGAACCCACTGAACCTCAGCAGCCTCCTGAGCCTACTGACCCTGCTCATTCCACTGATATTGATGACAGACCCATTGCTGTCCGAAAGGGAAAGAGATCATGCACTAATCACTCTATTCATACTTATGTGTCGTATGATCACTTGTCACCTTCTTTTGCTATGTTTACACAGGACTTGGATTCTCACTCCATTCCTAAGAATATAAGCTCTTCAACATGATAAGTGGAAGGCAGCTGTCAAAACTGAAATGACTGCTCTTCTTGACAACCATACTTGGGACCTCACCACTCTCCCACATGGAAAGAAGACAGTCAGCTGTAAATGGCTGTTCACTATGATGACGGTCAAATTATACCCGTAAAAGTCATCAACGTTGACCTTAAATCGAGATTAATAATATGTATTTTATATTAAATCACATGTTTATATGGATTATTTAATGTTTTGTGATTTATAAAATATAATTTGGTATTTATCCATTTATAAGATATAATTTGGTGTTTATCTGTTTTTATTATATAAATCGGTATTTATCCGTTTTTATTATATTTATCCGTTTTATTTAAATATGATTTATGTTGGGATAAATATCTATTTTGCGATTTGGATAATTATGGAGGATAAATACAAATGGAAGAATTAAATCTCAAGATAAATCAAAGGAAATTCAAGATAAATATCGGATTAGCACGAAAAGATCGGATAAGCATGGCAAACCAACCAAGATTGGCGCCAACATGAAGGACACGCAATTTAGGGGCGCATCTTATTTTTATGAGATCGGCCGAGAGTTATCTCTTATTTGTTTTGACATTTTGATGTATATCTCTTAATTAGCTTGAACCCCTATAAATAAAGGCATGTATTACACGCCATAAACACACTTCTTTACACAATACATTTTTTACACTTCTCGTTTATAATAAAATCTTCGTTTTGCTTAGAGCGAGTTTTTATGCAAGATCCGCAATAATGTAAGTTCTTGTATTTATTTGTTCTTAGTTCTTTGTAATTAAGCCCCAATTATTGTTTATTGTTTGAGGTTGTTCGTTCTTCACCGAACGATGTAGATCTAAGGATACGATATGAGGCGGTGGGGATTCCTTGTCTATAAGGATCCACACGCCCGATCCGTGATCCGGTGACCTATAGATGACTTTGGTATGATCAACAACCGTGTTTTTAGTAGATCTATATAATTACTATATGAGTCTCTATTTTATCCGTTACGTATGTAGAAACGCTAAGATTCGGGTTTTCGTCGCGTCAATCTAGCCACGTCTTTATGGTGTGATTGTCCACCTAGAATTTCTTATCTTAGTAGGTATGGCTACGGCTACGTTGCTCGTACGTTTTAATTAGCGTATTATTAGGAAATACCAGTATAGGACTCCTAGGTCGGCTCATGAATTGATCTTCCGGGACTTTCAGCGAGATCTAGATCTGTTCTGTATTTGGGAATTGTCGACACCTAGTTATACGTAAATCGTAGATTAACATGATACCTAAAAGTTAGTGTTAATGGGACGGAGACTGATGCGATCGTCTAGGAAGTACGCCTGAAAAAAGGAATGTTGCCTAGGTGAGGAATACGGTTAATATCGGCATCCCTAGTTTTGTAAGCGTGCGAGTCATATGAGATGGAGGCCGAAAAAGCGAAGTCACGTGATGTAGCATAGTGATCTAGATGGCCTAACCGGAGCTAGATCTAGTTTAGGGGATGACTCCCGTAGCCAATATAAAGAAATACGAATCGGATTAATAGTTGTCGAGTCTAGCTTAATTATATAGAATCTCTAGATCCAAACGATAACATGATAATTGGGGAGGTTAATTACGTGTCTTTATTTGTGTTGTGTCGAGTCGTGTCATTTACCTTTCTTGTCTTTTGTTGGTCAAAGACCGCTTTGTGTCCTTGACATGAATGATTAATTGTTTGTATATAAATGACCCACAATTGGTTCCCCGTGGGATCGACCTTGATTCGCTATAGCTATACTACGATGGACCTAGTCCTCTTGCTAGTATTGGTTTATGGTGGTCAAGTATTTTAATTACTACTTGATCTACGTGCATCACACTATCAAGTACAATGCTGATGGTACTATTGACAAATACAAAGATAGACTGGTTGCAAGGGGATTCACTGAAACATATGGACTTGACTACAAAGAGACCTTTGCACCTGTGGCAAAGCTAAACAATGTCAGGGTGCTGATCTCACTTGCTGTCCAACTTGATTGGCCTCTCCACCAATTGGATATCAAGAATGCTTTCCTAAATGGTGACCTTACTGAGGAAGTCTATATGAATGTACCTCCTGGTTTTGCCAACACTCACACTCAAGGGAAAGTTTGCAAACAGAGGAAATCTCTATATGGACTGAAGCAGTCCCCTCGAGCTTGGTTTGGCAAACTTACTACTGTGGTTAAAGCTGCTGGATATCATCAATGCAGCTCATATCACACCATGTTTATCAAAACAACCAACCAGAAAAGATCCATTCTGATTGTCTATGTGGATGATATCATCCTTACTGGTGATGACCCTGCTGAGATCCAACACTTGAAGACCCTACTGGCAAAGGTATTTTAAGTTAAAGATTTGGGCTACCTCAAGTACTTCCTTGGCATGGAAATAGCAAGAAACAGCCAGGGTATCTCAGTCTCACAGAGGAAGTAATTGTGCTAGACTGCTGAAGGAAACTGGCATGCTAGGGAGCAAACCAGCTATCTCTCCAGTAGACCCCAGTAATCCACTAGTGCATGGTAGTATTGTTGTAAGAAAGGAACAATATCAGAGACTTGTAGGGAAACTCATTTATCTCTCTCATACAAGACCTGATATTGCATATGGAGTTAGTCTTGTCAGTCAGTTCATGCATTGCCCTACTGAGCACCATTGGGATGTTGTCTACAGAATACTAAGATACTTGAAGTCCACTCCTGGCCAAGGCTTACACTTTACTAAGTCTACTGAAAGATCAGTGAAGGTCTATACTGATGCTGACTGGGCTGGTTGCCACATAGACAGAAGATCTACCACAGGCTATTGCTCATATGTGTGGGGTAACCTTGTCACTTGGAGAAGCAAGAAACAACCTACTGTCTCTAGAAGCAGTGCTGAAGCTGAACTCAGGGCACTTGTTTTGGGCATTTGTGAAGCACTGTGGCTGAAAAGAGTCCTTACTGACCTTCAGCAGACCCTTCAGCAACCTATCATACTCTACTGTGACAATAATTCAGCATTATGCATGGCAGAGGATCCAGTTCATCATGATAAGACAAAACATGTGGACATTGACAGACATTTCCTTAAAGAGAAGATTGATGCCAAGATCATTCAACTTCAATATGTTCCCTCAGCATACCAGAATGGTGATATTCTCACCAAGGCCATTCCACCGCTTATGTTCAACAAACTGAGTAGCAAACTTGGCTGTATTGACATATACAACCCAGTTTGAGGGGGGTGGAAATATTACATTGGAAATATTACATTGATTGTAACACGTTACTTATTTGTAACATGACATATTCATTGTAGTGTATAAACAATTAATATGTCATAAAGTAACTCTATTTTGTCTTATTATGCTCTAGCCGACTCTAGCACTTAATACTAGCCGACTCTAGCATTTAATAGCATTCATTACTCTACTCATGCTTGTATCTATTTATACTTATACTTTTATCATTAATAAACAAGTTGAGTTTACTCTAGTATTATTGCTTTCTCAAACTCTCTTCATGAAACTATCTTGGGCATAGAGCTAGGAAATCTCAGCTCCATTGCATCGGCACCACTGCCGGAATTTGCCATTGGTGGCAGTCAAGGAAGCTCAGCACAAAGCACAGCTCTTACGACCACCATCGGTGCATCTTCAAATCTGGGAGCTGTGGTTGTTACTATGGAGATATTGTTACAATATATAGTATGCATAAAGGAGTAATGGATGCAATAGGATGTGCACTCACTCATAATACAAAATATTTAGTTGAGAAGATTCAGATGAGATGAAAAGGCAAGATGTGATCGGATCAATAAACTTGAAGAATTCAGTTGAGAACCTTACAGCTGATTCAAGAAACCGTTTTATTCTGTTGTAACTCATTTTGAATTATGTTATTACAAAATATGGCTATTGTAATGAAGTATAACTTATAAATACTTCATTATTAATAGCATTGTAACTTAACTTGATCATTATATTGATTAATGAGAATTCTGCATTTTATTTTGTCTTGAGTTTTCATATTCATCAATTTCAACATATATACTATTATCCTTGTTGTTGAAGGCCACAACTAGATGTTATCTTCTTGGCACTAAGCCCATGCCATCAGAGACACCGGATGACTTTTCAACCATGTTTTTGAGGAATGAGAGTCCATAAATATGCTTTTAATGGGATAGTTGCTCAACTCCATGACTGAGCAAGATCTAGTTGAGGTAATTGGTTGTTCAACTTCTAAAAAACAACATGGTACACCTTGGAGATGCTTTTTAATAGTCAATCCAAAAACTCGCATGCTTGAATTTAGAAATGCCTTTAACCAAAACTGAAAAAAGGAACATATTATGGTTGATTATCTTGCTTTAATGAAGTCTTTTAGTGATAACTTTTCTACTGCTACAACAAAGGCACAGGTGACCCAAAAAGGGAGAATCAGCATCAAACGTGTGACAGATTCTATGGCAGTATTCTGTGCCACTTGATTGATGTTGATTTTCAGAATGGTGATCCGTCTTCAAATGTCACACCCAAGTAGATTTTTCCATTGTTGCCTCTCCAAGTTCAGTCATTGATCATTCTTGGTACTTGGATAGTGGACCGACTAATCACGTGACATCTAATTTGGGGAATCTCAATCAGAGTTCAAATAAGAATTGTAATGATATACTTGTGGTGGGTAATGGCGACATGTTAGGTATTCATCATATTGGCAATCTTTCTATTCAATCATCTACGTAACACAATGCTTCATGTACCACAAATCACTAAAAATCTTATTAGCATATCTAAACTTTTGTCTAAAAATCCCATTATAGTTGAGTTCAATGCTGGCTGTTGTTTAGTCAATGACAAGGTTACGAGGACATTTATTCTCAATTGGGAGCTTTAGGAGGCTTTTATCAGATAACATCTCTCGATGTTAAGACAAATCAAACCTCCATTCACTCCAATCCTACCAGTTTGTTGAGTCGTTGTCGGTATACTATCCGTTAAATTGTCATGAATGTTGTCTGTAAAAGTGGATTTAGATCCTAATATTTGTCATAGAAGGCCATGTCAACCTTTTTGTAGGGTTTTGCGGCAAGTTCTGAATTCTTGTAATGTTGAAATCAATGGAATCTTAATTTTTGTGAAGCTAGCCAGTTTAGTAAATTGCATGCTTTGTCCCATTCATTGTCTAGTTCACGTGCTAAATCTGTTCTTGAACTTATTCAAAATGATCTTTGGGGTCTTGTCCTGTCAAATCCATTTAAGGTTACACTTATTATATACATTTCCTTGATGATTATTCCAAGTTTACTTGGACTTCTCCCTTTAAACCAAATCTGAAGGCCAAACAGTTTTTACCAAAATTAATTGTGTTCACTCAGATTGAGGAGGAGAATATAGGTCTTTTGAATCCGTCTTGACCACTCAATGTGTTTTGTTTAGGCATTATTGTCCTTGTGATCATGCCCAAAATGGCAATGCAGAATGAAAACATCGACATATAGTAGAACTAGGTCTTACTCTGTTAGCCCAATCATCCTTGTCATTTTGTTTCTGGTGGCTATGGTTTTCAAAACAATGTCTCTCTTATCAATTCTCTTCATACTCTTGTTCTTCAATCCAAATTTTTATATGAATGTCTTAAACATCACAAACTTGTTTATACTCAGTTTAAAGTGTTTGGATGTACTGTGTACCCTTACTTAAGACCTTCTCAAACCACAATGTTTCACTTTCTACCAAAAGATATGTCAATTTAGGAATTAGTACTTGTCTTAAGGGCTACAAGTGTCTAGATGATACTGGAGAATATATATCTCCAACAATGTTGTATTTAATGAACTCCGGTCAAGGACCTCTGGAAAATTTGTGTTTAATACTAGTCCATCCCATTTTCCTTTTAGTCTGTCTCAACCCGAGGGGCAATCTGTTACTTCTCTACCAGCATTGAGCTGTCATCCTAGAAGCACTTCAAGTAACTCTAGTTCTGAACATGCCATACACATATTCTTTCATACTTACCTATCTCATACACATCTTATACATCTACTACTCCCCCCCTCACCACCAAATCCCGTCTCTACACCCTCAAATCTTGTCATGATTTTCTCACCTATTTCTATCCTCCACACCAATTCATCTTTGTATTGTTCTGAGAAATCCCCTTCTCCTATCTCTATACCTCCTATTCCTAAACCATCACCTCCTCCTCACCCAATGCAGAGTAGACCCAAGAATGAGATCTCCCAAACCAAAAGCTACTCTGCTTCTATAACTAATGGTCATTCATTCCCTGCTGAGCCAACAAGGGTATTAGAGGCATTGTCCCAACCGGATTAGAAAATGGCAATGTGGGAAGAAAACAAAGCCCTCATTCACAACATGACATGGGAATTGGTGCAACCTAAACATGGTCAGAACTTGGTGAGAAGCATGGATTTTTAAGTTGAAGTTAAAGCTGGATGGGATTATCCTCAAACACAATGCATGAGTGGTGGCTAATGGATACAATCAAAACTATGGAATTGACTTTACAAAGACCTTTATTCTTGTAGCTAAGTCTTTTACTATTAGGATTATTCTAGCTATAGATGTGCGCATGAACTGGAAGATAAACCAAATAGACAATCACAATGGATTTTTAAATGGACCTCTTCAAGAACCAATCTATATGGCTCGACCAGAAGGGTTTGAGGATCCAACAAAACCAGAGTATCTGTGCAAGATGAACAAAGCTTTGTATGGTCTAAAGTAGGCACTAAGATCTTGGTTTGATGTTCTTAGAATTCAATTGCCTGGATGGGGATTTTCTAAAATATGTCAGATAATTCCTTGTTCATATTTTAGCTAGGTTAACATGTTCTTTTTGCCCTTATATATGTTGATGGCATCCCCATTACATGAATTTCTCCATCTCTAATTCAAAAGTTCATTAACCAACTGAATTTCAATTTCACTTTAAGATATTTGGGACATGTATCTTATTTTTTAAGTATGTAGGTGGTCAGAGACAACACATGTCTATATCTCAACCAAGCCCACTATGCTTCTCAACTTTTAAATAAGCTCAACATGGATCATTTGAAACATTGTACAAAACCAATGGTCATTGGGAAGCAACTGGTGCCTAAGAAATGAGAACCTCTTTAAAATCACACCATCTATATGAGTGCTATTTGTGGACTGCAGTACTACCTCACTCTTACAGGACATGATGTTGCCTTTGTTGTGAATACCCTTAGTAAGTTCATGCATGAACCTTACACTGAGCACTGACGAGCTCTGAATAGACGCCTCATATATGTCTAAGGGACCTTTCATATGGGTCTACACTTTTAAACTCAATCTCATCAAGTCTACGATGCTAACTGGGTTGTTAGTACCATTGATAGGAATTCAACTGGTGGTTACTGCGTTTATTTGGGAAATTGCTAGGTGTCATAGACTCAAAGAAGCAAGATGTTGTCTCTAGATGCAGTGGTGAATCTGAAAACACGTCTCTTGCCAATGTAGATACTAAGGTCAAGTGGATCAAAGAGTTTCTTGATGAGATGAAGTATGATCTTAATAGTCTGCCAATTCCATGGTGTGATAACACATGTGCTATTTCCCTAGCATAGAATCTCAGTCTATCATGCTAGAACCAAGTACATAGAAGTGGAAGTCCATTTAATCAAAAATCAGGTGCTTAACAAGAAGTTGAGAGTGTGATATATCCCTTCAAGCGAACAATTGGAAACAAAGGCTCTTCCTATCACAGTCTTCACCATTTTAGAGACAAATTCAATGTGACTTATTCACATATGTGTTTGAGATGGGCTGAAAAATGGGCTGTGTTGATCTAGTCTTTTCATGTATTAGATTACGTGTATGGGGAGATGAATCAATCTGATATCATTGTTAGAGGTGTATCATTTTGTTATGCCACATAAGATGATATTTATCCTCAGTCTCTCTTTTAGATAATGTTGTTCTCAATATAAACTGAGCTGAAATGTATTTCTTGAGATTCAGCTAATCAAGAATCCGTTAGCACATCTCTCCACCAATTCCACCAATATAACTACCTCCAAATTGTTATTACTACTTTTACCGAGTGTTTGAATTTGGGTGGTGCAATTAACAACTCCATTCCATTATATGCATGCCATCAATGGTTTCTTGTCACATGAAATTACCCATAGCATATTTGGCTAACCTGTCTATTGTTAGCATGTGGTGGGTGGACCAGCTGGTCCAAAGTTGTTCGAAAAAGAAAAGTACATCATATACGTGGGAGAATCAAAGCTTCAAATTAGGTGGTGTAGGTGTCATTTACGATTGAGCCAGTTATTCCATACAAGTAAAAGGACAAACAAATTAAGGTACCAATGATATCAAAAGTAGGTAAAAAAATCTCGAAGGTACCAATGATATTAAAAGTAGGTAAAAAAAGTCTCTCGAAATTCACACTATAACTTGACATCACAAAGTTGTTACAGAATTAGTTAACGTGGTGATAGCAATAGTTACTAGCTTTAGTGACGGTTATTTCTGTCACTGTATCTATAGAAGTAACTTTTCCATCTTCATCCAATTCCTAGTTCTTCTCATGTTC
The DNA here is from genome assembly GCA_036785695.1 of Gentiana straminea. NCBI lineage: Eukaryota > Viridiplantae > Streptophyta > Magnoliopsida > Gentianales > Gentianaceae > Gentiana > Gentiana straminea. The sequence goes on from JAVUPR010000479.1 coordinate 3,792,070, forward strand.
AGTAGTATTCTTGATCACCTCTTTGTCTATCATAATTTCCTATCTTATTCATAGTTTTTTTCTTGGTTTGTTCTTGAGTTTTATTTTATATATAATCTCTGTTTGAATCAAGACTGAAACTGTTTTACTGATTGATTAATTGATACTGTACTATCTTTTTATATATGAGAGAAATCCTAATACACATAAAAGTACTATTATTTATTAGCAATATTCACACGTTAATTGTAGATATTACGTATTAATTACAGAATAATTATATATATTCTATAATTAATGTATGTATATTGCAATTTTTTTTGAGGGGTGAAAATATTATTTATTTGAATAAATTATGATAAACACTATATTTTAAATTTACTCAAATTTATCTTCATATAACAACTTTATCTCTTCTTTTGACTCCAAATATTTATCTCTTGTGGATTTATTTTTAATACCCTTCCTCAAACGATGTTGTGGATTTATTTTCTAATACCCTTCCTCATAATTGACGATGTCGGTTTGAGTGACATATAATGGAGTTGTGTCTTGGCGATAATTTTTGGCATCTCTCAATTCGTCGGTCTTTTCCGGAGTCCATAGTATTGATGTTTTGGAGGGATCTCCACTCGTCATTCTTCTCACTATAAAAATTGATTTCTCCGAGTCCTAATAGTTGTGATATTTTTCTTGACTTCCTCGGTACACGTATTTCCGCCTCTTTCGGGGGTCAATTTTTTTTTATGAAGTCTGCCTCCAATTGTAATTCTGCATTGTACCTGTGACATATAATGGATGCCAAAAGAATAAATAATAGATGCTATACGTAAGATTATTTATGTATAAGTAACCTAAAAAATAAATTATATATATATATATATAAAATTTTTTTTTAGGTTACTTATACATAAATAATCTTACGGGGGTCTATTATATTATTTTTATATATATATATATATATATATATATATATATATATATATATATATAAAAATCTGGACAAGAAAGGCACAATTTTGACTTGGGTGTTTTTTTTTTCTTTTCCACGATGACTCAAACACAGAATGAAAGAGACATATATATTTATTGGACACTATAGCATGTGTTTAATGGAATAGACATGGATTTGCATTTGCATGTGTGAATTGGGTTTCAGTAGGGATTTTTTTTTTCAAAGAAGCTGCAGTGATATTGGGGTGTGATATATGGATGGTATTGATTTGGCTGGGAAGAAATGAATTGGATTGAATGACAACGGAACTTCTTTAATAGCAGAAGAGATCGGGCGAGGGTTCACCAATGTTAAGGCATTGGAACCCCGTCCTCGAATTTGATACCATCAAGAAAATCAAAACTTTTTGAAAAATAATACAAGACTGAAACTGTTTTTCGATTGATTAATTGATACAATACTACTCCTTTATATAGGAGAGAAATCTTAATACACATAAAAGTACTATTATTTATTAGCAATATTCACATTAATTGTTGATATTACGTATTAATTATAGAATAATTATATATTCTGTAATTATTTCGTATTAATTACATAATAATTATATATTCTATAATTAATGTGTGCTATATTGCTAATATTATTTATTTGAATAAATTGTGATAAACACTATATTTTAAATTTAATCAAATCATGAGCTTCATGTAACAACTTTATATCTTCTTTTGACTTAATCTGTTTATCTCTTGTGGCTTTATCTTCTAATAGACAACATGCTTCAATTGATCCCGAGCTCATACGTTAGATCCGTCATTGTTATCAGCAAAACCATACTCTTCTTTGTCTCAATCACATTCTCGGGGTGAGACTAGTAATAAGGGGTAAGTACTATTGTACTCAGTAAGGAGTATAAAAATTGGATACAACAACATATATATATATATATATATATATATATATATATATATATATATATATATATATATATATATATATATATATGTAACATTAATCATTTCTACAATCACTACCACGTAGGTTGAAATAAGGGAGCTCACTCACCCTCTACTAGCTCAGTTAGTATAACCTTGCCCAAGTAAGTTTTTTTACACCATATATAATCAAAGGACACTACATATGGTGTACACTGCTTCACAACACATTCAACACCTCTTATGGCACGGACTTGTCCGTGAGGATGATTACACGAGTCTGTTTGGCATCAAACCAAGTGGAGGTGTAATAGTTCCATGCTGCGAAAAGAAAACATGCCTTACCAATGATCATAGTGTTTTAGCTTTTAGAGACATATCATATGTTTATTATGAAGTTAATCGAACAACCTGGTTCATTCACATAAAATCCTTCCTAAGGACATCTATCAAATTAAATTATCTAGCATGTTGTAAAAGGACCATGGACTACTAAGCCAATATCCAACAAGGCCTAAGCAGTTGCCTTCCGGTGCTCCCACATTCTCCCCGCATAGGGTCTCAATTGTGGTGCTGAGCCGAGGCTACCAGAAGTCGATGTTAGACATCGCCAATTACCATTTATTATTCCTAAACAAACCACATAGTAATCCAAAGCAACACTAAAAAACACAAAATGCCAAACATAGGGGTTTGGAGCACGCCTATAAGGGCCGGGCGCACGCCTCCCTTTTATGTCCTTATTTTGCTTGCGTTAAAAGTGCCCCGGCGCACGCCTAGGCATAGGGGTGCATGCTTGGGGCTTCTTCCCAGCTTTGATCCACCAAAAACGTGTGACCGGGTGCATGCCGGCATCACCCAGGCGCACACCCAGGTCGATTCCTAGGCCTGATCCTGGCCTTTTCTGTACATGTTCGCGATTTCTTCAATTCCCAATACATATTGGTACATTCATGGTACCAAATTACATCAAAAATCCACAGTTCTTCAACAGTAAAATACCAAACATTAATTACCAACAAACGTAATTACACCGATTAAGAATACTCCTTTACCTTTAATTTGCTAGAAAAACTTGATTCAAAAGCAACCAATTCACAAAAAAATTCCAAAAGTCCGCGATTTCTTCGATTGCACTACGAATTCTTATCAACAACACTACGATTACTAAAACGTTCTAAAAAAATCTAAACCTCGTAATAACAAGAACGATTAAGATTCCAAAAGCTCCAAAAGATGAAAACTTACAGATTGTGGAGAAAATAGGATCAAAAGCTTCCTTGCGTCGTGGTGATCAACTTTGCCTACTCCGGTCTGCGCAAAGGTTGATAGATTAGCCGGTAGTGTGAAGATTGTTCTTCCTCACTTTTCTTATCCCATGACTTCTCTAGAGCGTTTCAACTTCCTAGTTTTTCTGATAACATGTGTGTGTGTGTGTGTGTAATTGAGGTGGTGGGGGTTACCTTTTATGGAAAATAATTAATTCCTTAATAATTAATCCCCGTTAATTCCTCTTTAATCTGTTTTAGGATAAATATAAACAGGAAATAAATAATTTAAAACCCATTTAACATTTTAACCTTCTTGAAACCTGGGGTGTTATAATATCCCTTCCCCCTTAGGATAAATTTCATCCTCGAAACTGAACATAACTAGGAGGTGCTTGAATTCTGGGAACTCACAAACTATGTCATCTCCCAACTCCCATGTCGCCTCTGTCGGTGTGTGATTTCTCCACTGAACCAAGACTAACGGAACCTCTTCATTCTTGACCTTCTTAACTTTCCGCTCTAAGACACAAGCTGGATCTTCCATGTAGGTCAAGTTATCTTGAACATTTTAAGGTCAATGCTTGCTTCCACATTAGTGTCGGTTAAGCACTTCTTTCACATTGACACATGAAAGACGTTATGTACCCAAGACAAGGATTACGACAACTCTAAAAGATAAGCTAAAGGTCCTACTTTAGCTAAGATCATAAAAAGACCTACCTATCTTGGACTTAACTTCCATTTCTGTCCAAACCATCTCACTCCTCTCATTGGAGATGCCTTAAGGTACACTTTATCTTCAACCTCGAACTCCAAAGGTCTTCTTCTTACATTTGACCAATTTTTTTGTCTGTCTTGAGCCATCTTGAGGTTACGGAGAACCACTTCAATCTTCTCATTGGCTTGTTGTATCAACTCCGGCCCCGTAATCTGTCTTTGTCCCACTTCATCCTAATAAACTGGGGTTCTGCACTTTCTCACATACAAAGCTTCAAAAGGAGGCATCTTGATACTTGTGTGATAGTTGTTATTGTATACCAACTCTGCCACTCAGAGGCATTCATCCCATGAACCTCATACTTCCAAGGCATATGCTTTCAACATGTCCTCAAGTGTTTGGATGGTTCTTTCTGATTGTCCATCGGTCTGGGGATGAAACGTTGTGCTCAAGTCCAACTTGGTGCAAAAAAATTTCAAAAGACTCATCCAAAACCTACTAACAAACCGACTATCCCTGTTTGACACGATTGAAATTAGAACCCTGTGAAGCTTCACTTTGTTATTGATGTAAAGATTAGCTAACTTCTTCAATGCCATGTTCTTCTTAACTGGCAAGAAGTGTGCTGACTTAGTTAACTGATCAACTATTACCCAAATCGTATCATATCCTGTCTTAGTCTTCGGTAAACCACTGATAAAATCAATGGCAATCTTCTCCCATTTCCATTCCGGAATCTCCAAAGGCTTATGCAACCCTGTCGATCTCTTATGCTCAGCCTTCACTCTCTGACAAGTGTCACACTTCGACACAAACTATGCAATCTCCACTTTCATATAGGGTCACCAATAGTATTTTTTTCAACCCTTTATACATCATGGTCGCTCCGGAAACTACAAACGCTATCTTGTGGGCTTCATCCATCTCTGTCTTCTTCAAATCACCCACATTCGGAACATATAGCCTATTAGACTATTATGATACCAAAGGTTGCCGTCTTCATCTAGCTCATAACCACTGGATGGTTTAGTTTTGGCCATTTGCTTGTAATCAACCATAACTGGATCATCATCTTGTTTCTTCATGATCTCATCCACTATCTCGGACTGAGCAATCAACGGTGCAACATATTTTACTTGTTCTTGTTGGCCCACCTGAATACTTAACTTTTCCAACTGATCAACAACTTCTGGCACACTACGAAGTGCACTGACCGGCCTTCTACTCAAGGCATCTGCTACTACATTTGCATTTCCGGGGTGGTAATGTATGTCCAAGTCATAGTCCTTTACATATTCCAACCATCGCCTTTGTCTCATATTTAACTCATGTTGTTTGAAGATATACTTAAGGCTATGGTGGTCAGTGAAAGTCCGTGCTTTAACTCCATACATGTAGTGTCTCCTAATCTTCAGGGTGAAACCACTGCTGTTAACTCAAGATCATGTGTAGGGTAATTCTTCTCGTGTGGTCTTAACTGTCTAGACGTATAGGCAATAACTTTCTCATTTCGAGTTAACATACAACCAAGACCTTGACCGGAAGCATCCGTTTTTAAGTCATACTTATCATATACTTCAGGTAGGGTTAACAATGGGGCTGTGGGCAACCTCTTCTTAAGAGTCTAAAAGGCCTCATCACATTCTTTACTCCACTCATACCTTACACTTTTTCTAAGTGAGTCATGTGAGAGGTGATGTAATTTTTGAGAATTCTTTGACAAACCGTCTGTAGTAGCGTGCTAAACCAAAGAAACTTCTGATCGATATCTGACACTGTAGTTGGACTAGGCCACTTAGTCATTGCATCTATCTTCGATGGATCCACTTTAATTCCTTCTCCTGAGATGGCATGACCTGAAAAGTTCAGTTGGTCCAACCAAAACTCACACTTGTTGAACTTCCCATACAACATGTTCTCCCTAAGAGTCTGCAACACTATTCTTAGATGTTCCTCGTGTTCCTTCTCATCCTTTGAGTAGATCAAGATGTCATCAATGAAAACTATCACAACTTATCAATGTATGGCATAAAAAGTCTTTGCATAAGGTCCATAAATGCTGATGGTGCATTCGTAAGACAAATGGCATGACTATAAACTCATAACGCCCATACCTAGTGTGGAAAGTTGTCTTTGGGATATCCGTCTCATTAACCTTCAACTTATGGTATTATGACCTTAATTCGATCTTAGAAAACACTATTTTCCATTGAAGCTGGTTAAACATGTCATATATCCTCGGAAGTGGATACCTATTCTTAATGGTCAACTTATTCAACTCACTGTAGTCTATGCACATCCTCATACTCCCATCTTTCTTCTTAACAAACAGAACAAGAGCTCCCTACGGTGAGATACTTGGTCTGAGCGCAAGATGCTTTTTCAACTTAACCAACTCTACTGGGGCCATCCTATAAGGTGCTGTAAGAACACAGATGAGAAACTTGCAGTTTAAGAAAGATTAAAACACAAGCAATGCAAATGTAAAGAATGGTAGAAATTGATAAAACACAGAAACAAAGAGAGCACAGTGATTTAACGTGGTTTCCGGAGTTGTGCTAACTACTCCACGGACAAAAAAGGAGATATTTTACTATGCACAAAGTTACAAGGATTTTCACACACTTGTGAAAGACACACATTGCATTGATTACAACATTGGTATTTATAGGCACAAATCCCTAACCCTAACCGCCAAAGATCTTTGTCAGAATTGTCATAACTACCTCAGATGTGGACCTCAGTTCCAGCTATTATCCACCAGAGGAAACTCAGCTTCAAACTGATTTTCCAGACTTGTAATCAACTGCTCAGATGTAGAACTCAGTTATACTCAACAAAAACTCAGCAGACCAAATTGACTGCTCACTTTAGATAAATTCAATTTGCATTTCACTAAAACCGACTTTCACAGAACTAAATATACTTACTGAACTGACCATCATTCTCAATCTCAGTTTCTCAGATTAGTTCCACCAGTTTATTATCAGTTTAGAGATCAAGTCACCAAAACTGACAAATCTCCACCCGGACTTGAACTCTCATTCACAGTCAATCAGATTGCATAATCAGACGTACTTGCACCAGATGCATTCGTCAATGCCAGGATGTACAGTATCGGACTTCTCCTTAGAATCCACTCAAGCTGATCTGTCCTCAAATGAGAATCCGGATTTCAGTTTATAAGATTTGAATATTCAGCAAGTCCAGACACAACTGAAACTTACTCTGCTGATCTGGTTTAGTGAACATATCAGCAGGATTATCCTTGGTACTGATATTTTTTACTACAACCCTCTTCTCATTTCTCAGAAAATGATACCTCACATCAATATGCTTGGTTCTCTCATGATGAACCTGATCCCTATCTAGACAAATTGCACTCAAACTGTTACAATAAATCTTAGCTTGATCTTGATGTAGCCCCAAATCACTGACTAGTCCCTTCAACCAGATACCCTCCTTACCGCTTCAGTATAAGCCATATACTCACCTTTAGTAGTTGATAAACCCACTTTTGCCTGAAGAGTTCCTTTCCAGTTGACAACTGAATTCCTTAATGTGAAAACATAACCAGTCAATGATTTTCTACTGTCCACATCTCCTGCATAATCAGCATCACAGTACCCTGTGATCAGTTCTTGAGTATCACCTCCATAAAAATGAGACCAACATCAGCTGTACCCCTAAGGTACTTGAACATTCTTTTCACAGCTTTCCAGTGTTCCTTTCCAGGTTGAGCCATATGTTAGGAAATCACTAGTTTAACGCAGCGGAATTTAAAATTTGATTTCATTTTTCTAGATCGTCTTCGTTTAATGCAATAAACACGTTAGTAGTTTGACGGAATATACCTTGGATGATCTATAAGATCGTCTCTTTGACCGTCAACTGAGAGTAGTCCTGTGCGTAAGCCGTCCACGTGTCCGGCCTCTATCGTTGATCCACACGAACTCCTAGTCGGAATCCTCCATGGATTGCTATCAGAAAAATCTGGCTGCTAGACCGGCCTTTTTCTCTCTCTAACTCTCTGTAGGAAGCTCACTATTTTACACAAGAACTATTAGCTCTTGGAATTGTGATGTACAAAAGAGCTAGCCAACCCCTTTCTTATATAGGGTGATAGGAACCCCTAGTCTCCCTAATCTGATTAGGAGAAGCTTCCTAGAAGATAGATGAAAGAGAAAAACATTTTCCTAATAAAATACGGAAAATCACTTAGATTGATTTATCTTTTTTATTATAATATATTATATTAAATAAAATCTAAATATTGACAGTATATTTTATTGAATATATTGATCTTATTACCATAAATCTATTTTTCCAAATTCAATTAATAACCAATATTAATATTATGGTAATCTTATTAATTAAAGTGCACAATCAAAGTGTATCTCATACACACAAAAGTGGCCCCCCAAATGTCAATTAATTGGCATCCGGAATATTCTTTAATTAATATAATTTATGTATAATTAATATCTTATTTTTTATTTATTCATAATAAATAAATACCACCATATTACTTTACCACTATAACCTTTATAGTCTAGAGATAAACTTTCCTTATTTAGTCATCAACTATAACCACATTTAAATCCGACTCGATGTTCATATGTGTGTGACCCGATAGGTGATGAGAGTCAAATTTGGTATAATTTACTATGTAATTATACCCCGTTTATACCTCGTTTTATATGTTTCTGAGACATTTAGTTGTATTTTGATGTATTTACACCTTGGTTATCATTTCGGGACTTAGGACGTAAAGTCCGGGATCCTCGGTCTTTTTCGGTGTAATTTACTATACTCTCGGTCACCCTAGTGTCCTGTAGGGATTATGTGTGGTATTTGTTGTGATTTTGTACAGGACTTAGGTGTTTGAGATGTCCGGAAGGCGAGATACGAGGATTGGAACATGTGCCCGAAGCTTAAACGTTCAAACGGATCAAAACGTGTTGGTACTACAACCATAACTTCCATTGATCTGCATTTTGATCCACCTTGGAGGAATTTTCTGAGCTGGACATCTTCATGAAAGTTGTAGACAATTTCATTATCTTTCCAACGCATTTTGAATCACTCGATTTGGAGGTCTACACACAAAGTTATGGCCTATTTACTGCGGGTGTGTCAGCCAGGCGCGCGCCTAAGAAGGCCAAATGTTTCAGTACGTGATTTCAGTGAGCTAGGCGTGATCTAGATCGGTTCTCTCCTCTTTTAGACTGATTTTTTCAGCATTTTCAGCGTTTTTCTTCATCTTTTCTTAGCTTAAATTAGTTAGAGGTATATTAGCTTAAATTAGTTGTAGATTGTTGTAATCCGGAGGATCTCGAAGATAGCTTGACGCGTTATTGACGGGATTTCGTTCGGTGGATCGATTTTCTATGGCATAATATATTCGGTATTTCTTTTTTCCTTTCTTGCTCTTGTTTTCAATCTTGCTTTTGTTTAGCTTTGTTGTTGATTTCTTGTTGTTTTTGTTGTTAGAATGAGTAGCTAATAGCCCGATAGTTGAGTTATGTGATAGTCTATAAAATCGAACCTTAGCATGTTCATGTGGTGTTCTTGATGTTTGATTGTTGATTCTCGATGTTACCATAGTTCTAGAACTTATTCTTATCACGTTTGTTGAATTAGCTACTTAATAAACGTATCACACGTATCGTCTTTACATATGTATTTTGCGAGAGGATACGGGAGCCGGGGCTCTAGGATCACTGTGTAAAACCGACCGAGTTGTTCGACTCGGTTTCGTTGTGAGGTTTTGTATCGACTTGTCGAGCGTTTCATGAATCGTAGACCGTGTGAGGTCAGTTAAATCCGGTCAGCGGACTGTTGAACCTGACATAGGAGGGTAGATTATTGAAATAATGTCTATTCTCAGAGCCAGGAAACGACACCCTTTGTGACATCGAGAACGTTTAGGTGAATCAAGAATACCACGAGACTTAGCTAGGGTCTGTGAGTAGTAGATTGGATCATAGCTCGGCTATCTCTTTTTTATAGTTTTAAATCTCTTTTATTTTGTGTATATTTAGTGTTAGAACCGGTGATCTGACAAATCACCGTCTCCAGTAGTTGTGTTGGCTCGAACTAGAACGAGACCGACTTTGGTACTCGACCGAGATTCCCCGTGGGATACGACCTTGACTCACCAATTCTAGGCTACGTTGACCCGGTACATCGCCGGTGAGATTGGACACTTAGAAAAGGCCGATCAAGTTTTCTGGCGCCGTTGCCGGGGAATCGGGTTGATATCTTGTAAGTTAGTTAAGTTCTTAGGATTAGGTCGTTTTTCTTATTTTGTTATTATTTATGTATAGTTTGTTTTATTTTGTTGTTGTTGAAGTGTCACACCATTTACTTCGGTAGTGGTAGTGACAAGTTACCGTGATTGTGTTTGTGTTGTTTCCCTGTTTGCAGATAATGAATCCATACTACAATTACGGCTCCTATCCTTACCCATTCGGATATTACAATTACGGTACTATGGGTTACCAAACACAACCATTTTATCAGTTCAACCCATATGCCGCATCTTATGGAAATGAGTGGGATAATGCCCCGAGTTACTTTGATCAACAACTCGATACTTCTCCACCTCCGGAATCAGAGACCTCAACGGAGCAACGGATGGCACTTGAGCAAACTGTTGAAGAGTTGAGTAAAGTGGTCCAAGAGCACTATAATGAGCTTCGAGATGGCCAGACTGCAATGCAAACAGCCATACGAAACTTGGAGCTTAAAGTGCAACTACTGTTTGAGGAGTTTGAGAGGAGAGAACAAAAAGGTATGATTGAAATCACCCCGGAGGAACACTACGAGGATGGTATGACTCTTGTATCTATTGAGTCACCTGTTCCGTCTTCATTTAGCCCTATTGTTATATCTTCGGGGGTGCACCCTACTGAGTTTGTTGTTGATGTTGAGCCTATTTGTTATTACTTGGAGCTAGAGTCGTTGTTGGTTGGTATATGTTTTAGTTCGGGGAAAGTGAGTTCTTTGTTCTGTGCAATGGGCTCATCGAACAAATCGTGGTGGTGGGGATTGAGCCCCATATTTCTTTTGTTTCATTTTCAAGGGATGCTCAATTCCTACGATTTTGCTAGGGAGAAGCAACGGTTTGCTCTCCTTTGGTATAGCTATCCTTGACATAGTTCGGGGTAGAAAGTCGAGCTGAGGACTAAAAACTCAGAATGTGCTTTTAATGCTTTTCTTTCCCCTCGTGTTTCACTGTGTTTCTTTAGTTTCTATTTTGATACTTCGGGTAAGTTTTGTTGTAATATAACCCGAGGAAGTGTGTTTTGGGGGGTAGGTGTGGTGCTTTTGGTTTTGATGAGTTGTGGTAATCCGGGTAGTTTCATTGTGTTATACTCCATACTTGTACACCTTTGGTGTTGGTTGTGTATATTTTATAAGTACGGGTACCCGGGAGTTCGGTTTACGGATGCCACATAATCGTACTCGCGCCTTTTTCCGGTTGTAAGCTAACTTTTCTACCCTTATCCTTCGTGTTTCGTTTTAAAGTAGGGGTAGTCGGTTTAGCTTCGATGTTTTGTTTTCATGTGGAACGAGTTATACTTAGTGATTGTTATTCCTTCGTGTAAAATGAGTCGTTTTTAGAAATTTTGATGCCTTTGACATTGGTTTTGATACATTGAGCCTTTTGATATTGTTTTGATTGAACATATAGTGATTATACGAATGCATTTCATTTGAGTTGGGATCTTGTATTGAGAATGGAATAGTCCTATCACGTTAGCTTCGACTTCATGAATCACCTTGACTAGTGAACGATTATGGTAGTTATTAATGACCCGGTTACCTAGAACTTATATTAGTAACTTCGAGGCGAAATAGGAAGGTCGTCGTGGTTAGGTACGGGATGACGGTTTTGGCATTTATTTTGACCCGATCAGAGCCAAAGGCCAACCTAAACGATTAATCCATTGTTACCCCTCTAAGCCTTTTGTAGGGTGGTTAGACTGCCACCCGAACTAGCCTTTCGTGTTACTAGCCCGTGAAAATCGATGTCCCTAACTTTATTTCAGTCTACGTATCCTTGACTACCTTGCAATTGAGCTTGTTCGTTCCGCACATTTTTACGATGTTGCGAGGTATTGTTGAGACGTAAGTAATGGTATGAAGTCGTAATTTACGAGTTATTTCGGAACGAGGAGTGTAACAATGTGTGGGTTTCGGTTTTGTTCGGAATTTTGATGTATATAAGAAGAAGAAAAAAAGAAAAAGAGAAAAAAAGAAAAGAAAAGAAACAGAAGTGGTAAATGTACATATTTATAGTTTGTTATAAGTCCAAAAAGTGGACTAAAGTGTTGTGTAGTATTGTATATTATGAAGTTGAGGTTAGGGTTTGGACTCCGGAGATGTAAATATTTGGAAAGATTGAAGGCTAAGTGATAACCGAGTTTTGTGTTTATATCTCGGTTAAAGCTCTTTTGCACCCTCTCTTTTCTATTTTTTCGTAAATATCCTTTCGTTAACCCCGACCCTAGCCTAACGATATAACCCTTCAAGTCCCGCTCGACCGTACTAGACTTTGATTGACCTCGATTAGTGGAGATGTTTACGACGTATAAGCCTATTGTGTAGCCTCGGTACATTATACGTCTATAATCTAAACCGGTCGTAAGTGATGAATGTCAAAGAAGCTATTCACACACACACACACACACACATTCTTTTCTCAATGCAAGGTAGAACTTAAATCATATGCATTTGTGTCAATTACTTGTGTTTAACCATTTCAATTCTTTTAGACTAAATGTATGATAGCAATGTTGACTCCATCTTTATTTTTGAATCGCTCATTTTTGCTCGAGGGCGAGCAAACGCTAAGTAGGGGGTAGTTGATGAGAGTCAAATTTGGTATCATTTACTATGTAATTATACCCCGTTTATACCTCGTTTTATATGTTTTTGAGACATTTAGTTGTATTTTAATGTATTTACACCTTGGTTATCATTTCGGGACTTAGGACGTAAAGTCCGGGATCCTCGGTCTTTTTCGGTGTAATTTACTATACTCTCGGTCACCCTAGTGTCCTGTAGGGATTATGTGTGGTATTTGTTGTGATTTTGTACAGGACTTAGGTGTTTGAGATGTCCGGAAGGTGAGATACGAGGATTGGAACATGTGCCCGAAGTTTAAACGTTCAAACGGATCAAAACGTGTTGGTACTACAACCATAACTTCCATTGATATGCATTTTGATCCACCTTGGAGGAATTTTATGGGCTGGACATCTTCAGGAAAGTTGTAGACAATTTCATTATCTTTCCAACGCATTTTGAATCACTCGATTTGGAGGTCTACACACAAAGTTATGGCCTATTTACCGAGGGTGTGTCGGCCTGGGCGCGCGCCTAAGAAGGCCAAATGTTTCAAGTACGTGATTTCGGTGAGCTAGGCGTGCGCCTAAGGTTTGCTAGGCGCACGCCTAAGGTTTGCTAGGCGCACGCCTAACAGTCAGATCTGCAAAAACACTATAAATACCCTGACAACGCCTAACCTATCCCTGAGAATGGTGCCAGAAATCTGACAGACAATTCCCGGGTTAAACGATTCTAACCGGCGTGTACCGGGTCAAATTGTGGTGCTAGTATGGTGAGTCGAGTGTCGAATCCTCGTGGAACTTGGTAATTTCTTTTACGTGTGGTTAAACACCAAAGAGCTGTTATTAACTCGATCTAAACCGCAATTTTATAACACAGATCACTACTATTCTAGTCAACATAAAATAAATACGTAATTTAATTGTTATTCTAATATAATATATATAGATATATAAATATATATAGATGTACATAAATTGCAAAGTATATATATATATAAATATATAGGTACCAATATATTAAACAGATAATTTTAGAGAACTGGCCAAAACTTATATAATTGGTTTATACGATCTTTTCGATTAAATGAAATGTGTTCGATCTCTCCTTTTATTTTAGGTCCAATTGAGTAAATGAAATGGTGCACACTCGAGGTAAACAATTCCTCCTCACATGAGCGTATGAAATTGTCATATGTCCATTGCATCAGTCCAAGGTCCACAACTGTTACGGTTTTTCTGAACAGGTCCCGAGTACAAATCTACCCTTAGATAAAAAGGAGTCATTCCGTTCGTCAAACGGTCAATTTTATTTTAAAGGCTCCGGTTGTCAAGGCCGGACGATTCAACTTTCCGGTTTAAGTTTCAATTAAACTGATGATTTAACATTATTACGATCTCGAGTACAAATTATAATAAAATTCATTTCTCCCAAAACAAATCTACCCCCGGGTAGGAAATCGGATTCCGTTATCACGTTATTCACACGACCAATTTTACCCTCCGGTTTTTCTATCTTTTATCTCGAATCCTGACTACGAGGCGTCAATTCATAATTAGATTATGAATTCCTCAGATCGATTAAATATGTCAATACGAATACGATTAAAATAGAAAAAGATTCAATTAACTCAATTTTAATAATTTTAACTTAACAACATTTCTTTAACGAAAAGATCGAAATAAAACCGATTACATAGTTTTGGCCAGTATTATATTTAGCCTAAAAACATTATAACAACGAAAAATATAAAAACAAACATAAATACTTAAGAAAAGTTACCCGAATACGGCAGTTGATTCAGAATTGTATTCTTCCGGACATTACAACGACTTCTACAACACCGAACTTCCGAGACTTTCCCGAGCATTATAACGATACTTAAAACTACATTATTACGGCGTAAGGCCTTTTTTACAACTACTACTAAAAATAAAAAAAGAAAAGAAAAGAAAAGAAAAGAGAGAGGAGATATATATATATATATATATATATGAGATTATATATATTTTTTGGTACTCCCCGATCGGTTCTCTGATGCATTCCTTATATAGGCAAAGGTGAAGGGGCCGGACCGGTCCGAGATTAAGCCGGATCGGTCCGGTATAATGATTACCCCCACTAACTTGATCACTCCAAAGCATGTGCGGTGGATATATTATTTTTTATATATAATTATTAAACTTCTAAAATTCATATCTCGAGTTCTGGCCCTCCAAAAATTGCAAACGAAATGCCAAAATTAAGATCTCGAGAAACTCTACAACTTTCATGAAGGACTTGTTCCCAGATAACGCCTTCTTGATAACCTCGTGTTCCTCCGAAGCTTTTTCGGGATTTTTCTTAACCCAAATCGATTAGCCACTTGATCACTGTTTAAGTTGTAGACCTCCAATCTTCATAATTTAAATTGCATTGGAAAGCTTTCGGTAAAATCTACAACTTTCGTGAAGAACACTTTTTCAGATAATGTCATTTTGATGAGCCATTCGTTTGTCGGAGACATTTCTCGATTATTATTCAACCAAATTGGTTGGCCACTTGACCACTTAAGCTATTCCATTGATCATTTAAGCTCGTGGCACTCTCTAAATCATTCCAGAGATATGATTATACTTCAATATGTCGATTCTCGGGGTCTCGGGTTATAAATCTGCAATAAAACATCACAAATACCCACGTAAATCTGACACGACACTCCGATTTACTAAAATCGGTACAAAATTACAACTTTTTATTAATTTTACTACTAACTACCATTTCATACTATTTATACCATAATTTCATATATTTTACATAGAATTCGTTGATAATATAACATATTTTTAATCATATAAAAATAATACATCAAATTACTCCCCACTTACTTTTGATCGTCCTCGAGCAAAAATAAGCGGTAATAAAAGATAATATTATAATTTCTAATGTAATTTATATTGTCAAATATATTAATTATGCTAATTTAAAGTTATAAGAAGACAGAAAGAGTATATAACTTAAGCATTAAATATTATTTAGATGAAATTGTACATGTAACACTTAATAAGTATAAATAAAATATCAGAATTATTTTTAATCGCAACTATTATGAAATTTTGGAATCGGAAACTTCGGTCAGGTAGCCGACAAAAATGGCTTATAGAGTTTAAGTTCAAGATGTTGGTTTAATCGGAAAAAAAGGAAATCAAAAAGAGAAAGAGGCAAGTCGTACGTACCTACATCTTCATATTCTTGATCAAAAATAATCATCGATTACTAACATCTCTTTTTTTTTTTTTTTTTTTTTTTTTTTAAGACTAAGAACTAAAAGCGTGAGTGTGTGTAGAAAATCAAACTTACAGGCATTGCTTCATCAAGATTGATCGGAGTACTACTCTTTCGATCGAAAATTACAAGTCCGGTTTCCTTAAACTTGTAATAATTCCTGAGATCTTATGATTCAACTTTTTCTTTTTCATTTTTATCTTGTGCCTTCATTCCCAGCAATAGGACATTTCGAGATAATACCCTAGCTGGACTACTATCATCGTGCAATCAGGAGCTTAATTACCTCATAGTGATATAGGACATTTCGTGATAATACCCTACTCACTCCAATCATTGGTAGCTACAACCGATTATTTCTTTTTATTTTTAAGTTGTTAATCACGAGATAAGGAAGATACCGATATTTGATTAATTCGTGTAAGTATGGTGCTTCGTTCTTAATTCTTTTATAGAATATTAATATATCCGAGCTTATTACCAAAATCGACTATCTTGCAAGTGTCATGAGGTAAGATCGAATATACTACTACTTATCTAATCTTTCCAATCTCAAAGATATACCAAAACTTAGCTTTTATGTCTCCATCTCTTTTCATAAGTACGTACAAAACTTGCGGAATTTTAAGGAAATGTAGACCAAAATAAGCTATAGCTTGGTTATTTAATCACAATTGACAATTTCGAGTGAGGTCTTGATCACTCTAATCAAGGCTGAGGTAGGTTATTTGGCTATAGTTATATTTTTGTGGTGCCAAAAATCAACAAACTTAGTCCAATTCCAAACTCATAATTCATATTGAAAAGAAAATGATTCTAAAAATTTTACTTATAAATATCAACATACTTATATAATTTCATGAAAACAATATCTAATATTAATCAATTATATAAACTTAAAATCTTATTAAAATCTAAATTAGACATATAATATAAATTTTTTTTTTTTTTTTTTTTTTGGTGACTATTTTTCGAAAATTTTAATGAATTTTCTAACCTAACTCTACTCCCCACTTACGAAGTGGCATCGTCCCGATGTTCAATGAGTAGTAAAGAAGTAAGTTCGAAAATAAAATTAAAATTATAGAAAATTAGGGATAAGGACACAATCTGAAATATTTTTAAGTAACAGGACAGCTACATATTTTTTATAGGGAGAAGGACAACTGCATAATTTTTATAGCGAGAAGGACAAACAAGTGAATCCCGAAAATCGGTGAATCTCTCCGGTGAATCCCGAAATCGGTGAATTTCGACAAAGTGAATTTCGACAAAGTGAATCCCGAAAATTAGTGAATTTCGACGATGAATTTTGAAAATTAGTGAATTTCGACGGTGAATTTCGTCGGTGAATTTAAACAAGTGAATTTCGAACACAAGTGAATTTCGACAGTGAATAAATAGTTTTGTCCTTTATGCAAAAGTTTCAAAAAACTGTCCTTCTACTCAATTGATGAAATATTTCTGTCCTTCTCCCTCATTCCCCCTTAAAATTATCTATTAACGTTATTTTTCTGATTTTATTTTAGCGTATACTAATTATATCATAAAAATAAACAACTTAAAAAAAACTAAGACATATATATTAAACAAGATAGATTAATATAAACTTAACTAAAGAACTTCAAACTTAACTTAATTTGACTTATTAAAACTTAAATATTACTAACAAACCACTAACAATTCTCTAGATGGTAGACGAACATCCCGGTGTATCAACCGGTAGTAATCCAAACCGACTATCTCTAGACGGAAAAATTTCATCCGTCTCCAGCTCTTCTACTCCATTCGAAGAATACACAAACGTGATATCATCCATGAATTAGGCATAGGTTTCCCCCTACTACCTCTCGTGATCGCAAACTCCAATACTGTCCTTTGAATCAATATACCCCAATCGACAAATACACCGAATGTCAAAGCATAAAGTAGAAGCATTTCATTCTCACCAAACTTCCAAAATCCCGGGTGGGATAAACTCGAGAATTTATAAAATGCTTCCACGCCTTTAGGTGTGGAAGTAGAGCTCGTGTTGACATGTCGTGATTTGTATCAAAAAGCGGGAACGAGACATTGGAACGACTCGTGTACTTTATTCAAATGATTAGAGGGATTTTGGAGTCCCCATTGCATTTCAAAATGTGGCATCGTAATCGGTGGAATTTCAAAGATTTGGTTGATAACGAGATGAAGAGAAGGGAACGACCACTCATCTTACTAGAACAATCTGAGTGATATCGATAATAGATGTCGTCATAAGTGCAGAATAAAATTCTCGCACTATTGAGACATTTATCCTACCTCTCGGTGTACTGACAAATTTTTTCCAACCAAAACTTCGAATGATAGTTTTTCCCCATTGATCAATCTTATCTAAATTTAAACCTTTCTCCAATAGAATTGGAGAATTCGCAAATCGATTGTGTAAAATGATACTCTCATTGGAAGCTTGAAATTCCGGATGATCCGGTGTATTAGGCTCGTAAGAATTAACCGACGGTGAGGAGTGGTTCGACATTTTTTAAAACTTGATAAAAAGTAAAAGAAATACATTTTAAGATAGACAGTGAAAGAATGAGCATTGGTTGCTCCTGCCTTTACTTCTATAAATAGATGGTAAAATTATACGTACGTGGCTGCATTAGACAGACTTCAAAATGACTCAGCATTCTGTTCCTCACGGCCCGGTCCGGAAATATGCCGGATCGGTCCGGCCTCATCTTACTTTTACTGAGGGACAGAGGTGAAAGACAACTTGTGTTTTGGTTTTTTACTTCACGTGCTGAACAATACAAACCTTGTCCTTGAAAATACTTTATAATGCTTGATATAAACGGATAAAACGACACATTATATTTTTGTAAAACGACGTAGTAATTCTACAAAAATTATTTTTGTGATAATTTATAGTTTTTATAAAAACTAAACCGAAAAATGCAAACCAAATTTTGATAAAAACGATTGTAAAATCAAACTAAACGAAAAACGAAAACAAACCAATATCTAAATGACAAATGTCGAATAAAAAGTGCAATAAAAATGTTTAATCAAAATTATTAAATTCATTCTTCATCATAGTCTTCCTCAGGATCAACTTGAAAACTCGAACTCGGAAACGACTGAGAAGCTGGCGGCTGAACTGTAGTCGTGGTCCTGACTGAACTATCAAGACCCATCGAACTCATGCCAGTCGTGACATGTGCAAACTCAGTGAATCCTCCCCAACTCGACATTGCTTTGGTCTCTCGAACACCCGTCGAAAATACACCCGTCCCACTAGATTGGCTTCCAAAAGGATATGACGATGGATGAAAGCTCGAAGGTGGTGGAATAGGTGTTACCCACTCGGTAAGGTATAAGGATCGACCGACAAGGTGGATAGGCGGGATCATTAAAAGTAGGATTACGAAGCAAGCGCTCGTTCCTTCTTAAACCTCTACGAAGATCATCACACCACCGCCTAGTACTCTCGGCATAATAAGCCACATTGGCTTGACCACGTGCAACAACATCCGTCACTAAAGATTGAAACATGTCATATGTGATAGTGTTGGAGAAAGGAGTTTGTTGAGGCCGACTAGAAAAAGATGGAAAAGGAAGATGATGTAAAAACGGTGGAGCCGGGTGAGTTTGACGTCTTCTAATCAAAGATCTAATACTACCATCCGGAAGACTAGTCAAACTAGGTCCAATCGATTTCCATCGCCCGAGAGATAACTTGTCATTAGGCGGGAATGGTACTCCCAACCTACGACATAAATCGAGAGATAAAACAAGGGAAGTATAGATGACTTCTGGTCCGGCGATGACAATACTCTCAAAAATTCTTTTAAACATGACCTTTCCAACATCCACTCTAACATCGTTCACCATCGCCCAAGCGATACAAACATCTTCCTTTCCAAAAGCGGTGTGTTTACGAGAAGGATAGAGATTATGGCTAATGAATCTTTTAATTGCCCTTAAACCTCTCAAACAGTTCCCGTAATTAAACCGATTTTCAACCCACACAGCGGTCGGGTCAAAAATAGTCTGGGCTCTCAGGGCAGTCTGCTCAAAGCTAGCAGGATCATCTAAATTATAAACTACCCTGTAATCCTCCTCATCAGGAAAAACCTCAACTCCTAGAATTGCATTTATGACGGCAGGGTTAAAAGGAATATTTCTGGTTCGTAAGGGTACGGTTTCCGACTGAGTAAGCTGTTCTTCTGACAAAGTAGATAAAACCGAATAAAACTCAGCTACTATAGTCGTGTTAATCTCCCCTTCCCTTCTAGCTGCTAAATCTAACCACTGACGTCTTCGAAAGATATCCTTAACTTCATCACCTAAGTCATCCAAGTCTAATCCTTTTTCAACTAGAACATCACATTTACTATAAGTCTTCTCATACGCTTTCTTAGCCTCAGGTGATGCGGTTTTTTCAAAGCTTACGGCTTCTTCCTCAGATGATAAAATTACTGTGCCTACAACATGAGTTGATATAGGAATGTGTGATTTTCTCTTTTTAGAGCCTCTCCTACTGGACTCAGCCATTCTACGATATTGGTAATGACAATCAACAACAACAAAAACAACAAAAAATAAAAATGTCACAACACACTCAAAAATCAAAACAGTTGAAATTACTCTAAAAAATTATGAAAAATACGAAATTGATAACTAAATAAACTAAATTATACCTTAATGTGTAGAAAACGTTGAAAAGTAGGCCGGAAAAGTTCAAAATTCTCCGGAATTAAATGGAGCTTGTTTTTGACCCTTTTTGAATTTTCCAATTTGTGTTGAAGAGAGGAGATGATAATGAGAAGAAATTAAGTAATGGTGTAGTGTGAGATGAATTTTTGTGGAAGAAAAGTAAAAAAATTCGTAAGGTGGGGTTTGGGTGTGGGGTGCGGCTGTAAAAAAATTAGGGAAGAAGAAGAAGAAAAGAAGGGTCCCCGTCTTTTTATGATTTTAGACCCCGGACCGGTCCGGATTAAGGCCGGATCGGTCCGTGCCCAAATTTTTCCACTTTTTCGATTTTTTTTGACTTTTTATGATTCTTGATGAAAACTTATAAAAATTCTAATAAAACTTAATTAAAATCTTAAAAACAAGTTTTAAAACTTACTAAAAATAAAATTTGAAGGAAATTTTATAATTTTATAAGAATTTCTAAAAATTTAATAAAATCTTTATAACACTTTACTAAAAAGCTTATAAAAATTTAATAAATTTATATCAATTCTTACAAAACATCTAAATTAAAACTAAAAAAAACTTTTATAAAACTTTTATAAAACTCCTCAAATTTCATAAAGATCCAATTTTATAAAATTTTCAGAAGTTATGTGAAAATTTTATAAAATACACATATATGAAAAGACTCGAAACTTAAGGGGTTCCTGATTCTTCGATTTCTAAATCTTCCAAAGTTCTGATATAACGCTCGATCAACCTAACTCCTAAAAACGAGGCATTCGAATTATCTCTCGGAATTCCATCGGGATTTTCGGATAACCACCTAATCGTTCCCTTCCTAACAATATTCAAACATTCATCCTGGGATTTGGTTGTGTTTTTCCCACAGCGTCCAACATGTTCACTTTTTCCACAGATTCTGCATCTCATTAGAAACTTTGCCCTTCTTTTTATCGCACTTCTTGATGTTCCATTACATACTTCTCTCAATCTGATCTCTCTTAACAATTTCTTGTTTTGTTCAAAAACTAAAGCTTCTATAGAAAACGCGACATCTCTATCAAGGCCTAATTTCAATAATAAAATAAAGACTCCTATTCTATCTAAAAAAGACATCCAGTTCTTTTACGTCTATCCGGTAAAAGACGAAAAGAGTTTAAACATAAAAAAATACAGAAAAGTAAAGATAGATAGAACCTGGTATTCGGCTGATTCCAGTTTCTCTGCTTTTCAGTTTTTCATTTTTCCTCTGCTTTTTCAATTTGTCGGGGGATCAATCAGTAGCATTATTTCTTCTTTCAGTGTGATTCCTTCTCCCTCCACAAATAACTTTACTCTGTGGCCATTGGCTATAAAAGTTGTATTTCCATCGTTAGTTCAACGGCTCAGTTTTGTAAACCCTTGTTACTTTAAATGGACTCTGTCCATCTTGATTTAAGCTTACCGGAAACAACTTTAAACGTGAATTGTACAAAAGCACTCGATCACCTACATGGAACTCACGCTTAAAGATTCTCTTATCATGGAAAGATTTCGTGCGTTCCTTGTAGATTCGAGCGTTTTCATAAGAATCGAGACGAAATTCTTCTAGTTCTGTCAATTGGAGCAATCTATGATCACCGACAGCCTTAGGATCGAAATTCAAAAATCTTATAGCCCAGAAGGCTCGGTGTTCTAACTCAACTGGGAGATGACAAGACTTACCAAAGACTAGCTTATAGGGAGAACAACCAATTGGTGTTTTAAAAGCTGTTCTGTACGCCCATAATGCATCATCTAATTTAACTGCCCAGTTTTTACGATTTGAATCAACTGTTTTTTCCACGATTCTTTTAATCTCTCTATTTGATACCTCTACCTGACCACTAGTTTGCGGATGATAGGGCGTTCCTAACTTATGCGTTACACCATATTTTTCAACTATTTTAGTAAATGGTCTATTACAAAAATGTGAACCTCTATCACTAATGATCGCCCTCGGAATGCCATATCTAGTGAATATGTTCTTTTTAAGGAATCGTATGACAACCTTGGTATCATTAGTGGGAAGAGCTTCAGCTTCTACCCATTTTGAAACATAATCTACCATTACAAGAATAAATCTTTTTCCAAAAGATATAGGGAAAGGTCCCATGAAATCTATGCCCCAAACATCAAATAACTCACATTCTAAAATAGGTTGCATAGGCATTTCATGTTTTTTCGATACATTTCCCCATTTCGACAAGATTCACAAGATTTAACATACTTATAAGCATCTCTATATAGTGTAGGCCAATAAAAACCACATTGTAAAACTTTAAAAGCGAGTTTTCCAACCTCCATGATGACCTCCTGCCTCACGATCATGACAAAATGATAAAATACTTAAAATTTCATTATTAGGCGCACATTTTCTGATTATCCCATCCGAACATTTACGGAAAAGGTCTGGTTCCTCCCGTAATAAAATTTTAAGTCGTAAAAGAATTTCTTTTTCGCACGCCAAGTCCAATGAGACGGAATATAATCACAAAGTTAAGTAATTAATGATATCTCCAAACCAAGGTGACATTTCCTTAGAAGGAATTCTATTTTTTAATAACCGCATGGTTGAAGGAGTATCTATTCTAAATAATTGTTCATCGGGAAATGAATCTTTAATTTCATTCCCTATCTCTTCCTCGATCTCCATTCTACTTAGATGATCTCGCTACTACATTCTCACTTCCTTTTTAATCTTTAATTTCAATATCAAATTCTTGAAGTAGGAGAATCCATCTAAGAAGACGAGGTTTCGCATCCTTCTTACTCGGTAAATACTTCGTAGTGAATGGTCCGTGTAGATTATTACCTTAGAACCAACAATATATGATCTAAACTTATCTAAGGCAAAAATTACAGCCAACAGTTCTTTTTCTGTAGTTGCATAATTAAGTTGAGCTGCGTTTAATGTGTGAGAAGCATAGTAAATAGCCTTGAGAATTTTGTTATACCTTTGACCTAAAACAGCTCCTACAGCTAAATCGCTAGCATCATACATAATCTCAAACGGCAAACTCCAGTCTGGTGCTACCAAAACTGGCGCAGTAATCAACTTCGCTTTCAGGGTCTTAAATGATTCCATACATTGACTATCAAAGTTAAAAGGTACTTCTTTTTCAAGCAAATGACTTAGAGGTTTTGCTATCTTCGAAAAATACGCAATAAATCTCCTATAAAATCCTGCATGTCCAAGAAATCCTCTTAGAGTCCTTAGATTCACTTGGTGGTGGTAATTTTTTAATCACCTCGACTTTAGCTTTATCAACTTCAATTCCTATTTCGAGAGATTCTATGACCTAGAACAATTCCTTCGATACCATTAAGTGACATTTTTCCCGAGTTTAGTACTAGATTGGTATCCTCACAGCGTTGTAACACCCTTTCTAAGTGTGACAAACATTTACCAAAAGAATCTCCGTAAACACTAAAGTCGTCCATAAAAATTTCTAAGAATTTCTCAACCATATCAGAAAATATAGACATCATACATCTTTGAAACGTAGCAGGAGCATTACATAAACCAAACGGCATTCTTTTATAAGCAAAAGTTCCATAAGGACAAGTGAAAGTAGTCTTTTCCCTATCTCCTGCTGCAATGAATATCTGTAAATAACCTGAATAACCATCTAAGAAACAGTAATATTTATGACCACTTAAACGTTCCAACATCTGAACTATGAATGGAAGCGGGTGATGATCTTTCTTAGTATGATCATTTAGCTTTCTAAAATCAATGCACATTCGATAACCTGTAATTTCCCTTGTTGGAATCCATTCATTCTTATCATTCTCTTTCACTGTGAAACCTCCTTTCTTTGGTACAACTTGAGTTGGACTTACCCATTCACTATCTGATATAAGAAAGATTATTCCCATTTCTAATAGCTTAATCACCTCTTTCTTAACTATTAACTGTAAATTCGGGTTGAGGCGGCGTTGCGGTTGAATACAAGGTTTAGCATCTTCTTTCAGAATTATCTTATGAACACAAATCTCAGGGCTAATACCTCGAATATCGGCAACTGTCCATCCAAAAGCTTTCTTATGCTTTCTTAACATTCTTAGTAATTGATCTTCTTGTTGCTCAGTTAAAGTTGATGAAATAATAATCGGTAATAGATTATCAGTTTCAAGAAAAGCATATTTCAGATTCAAAGGTAACGGTTTCAATTCCAGATTCTTCGGCGGATCTTCTATTGACGATTTAAGAACTGGTCCTTCTAGTTCTAACTCCAAATACTTATGCCATGGTGGCTTAAAAGTAAAGCTTCCTTTATCTAGAGAAAGGATTATCTCTTTCATTTCAATGTCTTCCTCATCTTCTTTATAGATAGACAGAGTTAAGCATTCTTCTAATCTCTCTTCAAAAGTTGGTAACTGATTATCATATACAGAATGAATATCTTCTATAAAAGAACATGATTCTGATGATGTATAATTCATAGTGTGGAAATACTATGGTTAATATTACATTATTATTACACTCATAACATGTTACAATGTAACGTGTTACTTTCTATCAAGGGACATATTAATTGCATTGAATAAACAATTAATATGTCCTAATAGTCATAAAGTAACTATCCTTTGTCCTATTATGTAATAGCATAGACATAGCCGACTCTAGCATTTATTGTAGCCGGCTCTAGTTACTTTTACTTTACTAGCTAGGATCCTCTCTTGTAAGGATCCTCTCTTGTATCTATTTATACTCATTCTTTCAACATGAATAAACAAGTTGGAGTTTACTCAAGTATTATTTACTTTCTCAAACTCTCTTCATGGTATCGAGCCTTAAACTCCCGAATCCGTCGCAAATTCTCGGCACCCCTCGAATCAAGAATGTCTTCATTATCCGAAGCTTCCTCACCCTCGTCGAGTCCCAGTGCCTCGGCGGGTGGGGTCACCGACTCTTCATCTTACACAAATCATAGACTTGATGGCAACAACTACTTACCGTGGTCAAGATCTATGAAAATGTACATCTCTCGGACAAGGTAAGATGGGATACATGTCCGGCTCTAAACCCGCCCCCGCTCGAAGATGAACCAGGATTTGAAGCATGGGATACTACTAATAATCAAGTCATGACCATTCTCACAAGATCAATGACAAAAGAGATTAGTGAGAACTTTATGATGTATGATACCGCAAAGGAGATCCGGGATAATGCCGGGGATCTTTACTCCAAGAAAGACAATACATCCGAAGTGTATGAACTTGAAGCTCGGATTCAAAATTGAGACAAGGAGATATGTCCGTAACTCAATACTTCAATCAACTATCTAGGGCATGGCAACACCTGGATATGTTGGAAACTCACCCCCGGAATGATGTCAAGGATGCTGCTCTTTATAAGGACATTATTGAGAAAAGAGAGTATTCAAGTTTCTTACTGGATTGAATCCTACTCTTAGGGGAAGAATCCTTGCCACAAAACCTCTCCCCAATCTCAAATCCATGTTTCTTCGAAGTCAAACATGAGGAAAGCGAGGAGGAAAGTGATCCGCCGAACTCCCCTCGACAACCCTACCGAAAGTGCTACCCCGCCGACCGTCGGGAAGCCTACCGATCGAACCGGAAAGTTGTTCGTGAGCACGCAAACGCACAAATCACACCAAGGACACTTGCTTGGAAGCTACATGGCATGCCCAAATCCTCCAAGCCTACCGGGGAAAGTCGGGGCGAGGGCACGTCAATGAAGGGGAGAATGATAACAAGTTGAATGCTCGGTTCTTGTCGCATTCAAAGCTTTCCTCACTCAACAAAAAGAAGGTAGTCCCTCTACCGACATGGCTACACAGCCGGTACGGGTAAATTCTACTCTTCTATTAGTAATGAAACGTGGATTGTTGATTCGGGGCCTCCTCTCATATATGCCGGCAATAAAAACCTCATAACTCACCTTATGCCATGTCATCAAATTCATAAAATTAAGACTCGCCGATGGATCTATCTCTCATGCAAAAGGTTTTGGAAATGTTAAACTCACTAATAAGATATGCCTAAAGGATGTCCTATTTGTTCCAAAATTAGATTGCAATCTCATATCGTCGTAAAATTGCAAAAGATTTGAATTGGACTGTGGTGTTTAATAAGAATCAGTGCACTTTCCAGGACCCTTCTTCACAGGAAGTGATTGGGAGGGCTAAACCCTGCTCAGGATTGTATGTGGTCAACCCTGCTGAAGACGGAAGACAGACGACCGAATCCGCCTCGGCGGCACTCGCACTCAAACCTTAGATAATATCATGTTATGGCATTATAGACTAGGACATCCAAGTTTTGGTTATTTAAAGTCCGTAATTCCCTGAATTATTTAAAGGATGTAATGTCAATGATCTTCAATGTGATATTTGTCAATTTGCCAAACTTACCAAATCTGTGTATACCAAACTACCTTATTTGCCTTCAAAACCTTTCACTTTAATTCATAGTGATGTATGGGGACCTTCAAGAGTAAAAAGTATAACAGGGAAAAGGTGGTTTGTCACTTTCATTGATGATCATACCAGAAACACATGGCTGTTTTTAATGAAGGATAAATCTGAAGTTGGAACAGTTTTTCAGGAATTTTACAACATGATCTCTACTCAATTTGACACTAAGATCAAGATCTTAAAGGCGATAATGCACTTGAATACTATGAGTCTAACCTCAGTAATTTCTTGATGGATAAGGGGATTGTCCATACCAGTAGTTGTGTGGAAACACCTCAACAAAATGGGGTTGCTGAGAGAAAGAACAGGCACTTACTGGAAATGGCTAGATCACTCATGTTCACAACACATGTTCCAAAATATATGTGGGGTGAAGCTATATTAACTGCCACATACTTAATCAACAGACTTCCCAGCAGAGTGTTAGGCTTCAAAACTCCTATCCAAACCCTTTTGACCACTCACTCCCGTCCTCATCTTATTTCCCAATTACCTCCAAAAATCTTTGGTTGCACCTTGTGTTTGTTTATATCCATGCCCAACACGAAGCAAACTTGATCCCAAAGCTCACAAGTGCATTTTCCTAGGATATGCAAAGGACGGGAAAGGTTACAAGTGCTATTCTCCTTCGAAAAGAGATTTTACAATTCTATGGATGTAAAATTCTTTGAAAGGACTCCTACTACTAAAGCAAGTCCACCGAGGCAATCACCGATGGAAACCCGATTGAACTTGACCTAAATCCTTTCCCTCAAAGCAAACTCTTGAACCTCGGACCCCACCGACTCTCGCATCCTGCGATCCTCGGCAACCTCCCCGAACCGAGACTACCGACCCGAGCCGTCGAACCGAGACTACCGACACTCGGCAACCTACCGAGTCACGAGACCGAACCTCAAAGCACCCCACCGACTCTCGGCGGATCGCCGACGTTGATGACGGACCTATTGCTATCGGGAAGGGAAAGAGATCTTGCACTACCGATCACTCTATTCATAATTATCTATCCTATGATCGGTTATCACCGTTTTTGCCATGTTTACACGGGACTTGGATTCTCACTCTATTCCTAAGAATATACAGAAGCTCTCCAACATGATAAGTGGAAGGCGGTTGTCAAACCGAAATGATCGCTCTCCTTGACAACCATACTTGGGATCTCACCACTCTCCCACATGGAAAGAAGACGATCGCAAATGGTCGTTCACTATCAAGTACAATGCGATGGTACTATTGACAAATACAAAGCTAGGACCGGGTTGCAAGGGGATTCACTCAAACATATGGCCTTGACTACAAGGAAACCTTTGCACCCGTGGCAAAACTAAACACCGTCGAGTACCGATCTCAATTGTTGTCCAACTTGACTGGCCTCTACACCAATTGGATATCAAGAATGCTTTCCTAAATGGTGACCTTACTGAGGAAGTCTATATGAATATGCCTCCTGGTTTTTCCAACACTCACACTCAAGGGAAAGTTTGCAAATTGAGGAAATCTCTATATGGCCTAAAGCAGTCCCCTAGAGCCTGGTTTGGCAAACTCACTACTGTGGTTAAAGCTGCTGGATACCATCAATGCAACTCAGATCACACAATGTTTATCAAAACAACAAACCAGAAAAGGTCCATTCTTATTGTCTATGTGGATGATATCATCCTTACCGGTGATGACCTGCGTCGAGATCCAACACTTGAAGACCCTGCTGGCAAAAGTATTTCAAGTTAAAGATTTGGGCTACCTCAAGTACTTTCTTGGTATGGAAATAGCTAGGAACAGCCATGGTATATCCGTTTCACGTAGAGGAAGTATGTGGCTTGGACCGCCGAAGGAACCGGCATCTTTGGGATGCAAACCCGCTTGTATCCCCGAGTAGACCCCGGTAATACCCCGTTTGCATGGTGACATTGTTGTCGAAAGGATCAATATCAAAGACTTGTAGGGAAACTCATTTATCCGTCCCATACAAGACCCGATATTGCATATGGCGTCGTCCGGTTAGCCGATTCATGCATTGCCCTACCGAGCAACATTGGGATGCGTGAACGGGATACCGAGGTACACGAAGTCCACTCTGGCCGGGGCTTACATTTCACCAAGTCTCCGATAGATCAATCAAGGTCTACACCGATGCCGATTGGGCTGGATGTCACATTGACGAGAAGATCTACCACAGCTATTGCTCATATGTATGGGGAAACCTAGTTACTTGGAGAAGCAAGAAACGACCTATCGTGTCAAGAAGCGATCTTGAAGCCGAACTCGGGGCACTTGTACTTGGCATTTGTGAAGCTCGTGGCTAAAAAGGGTACTCACCGAACTTCAAAGCAACCTCTTCAAGAACCTATCACACTCGTCGTGACAATAATTCAGCCTTATGCATGGCGAGAGGATCCATCCATCATGATAAAACCAAACATGTGGACATTGACGGACACTTCCTAAAGGAGAAGATTGATGCCAAGATTATTCAACTCCAAGTATGTTCCCTCGGCGGATCGAATGTCGATATTCTCACCAAGGCCATACCACCACTTATGTTCGGCGAGACTAAGTAGCAAACTTGGTCGTATAAACATATACAACCCGGTTGAGGGGGGGTGTGGAAATACTATGGTTAATATTACATTATTATTACACTCATAACATGTTACAATGTAACGTGTTACTTTCTATCAAGGGACATATTAATTGCATTGAATAAACAATTAATATGTCCTAATAGTCATAAAGTAACTATCCTTTGTCCTATTATGTAATAGCATAGACATAGCCGACTCTAGCATTTATTGTAGCCGGCTCTAGTTACTTTTACTTTACTAGCTAGGATCCTCTCTTGTAAGGATCCTCTCTTGTATCTATTTATACTCATTCTTTCAACATGAATAAACAAGTTGGAGTTTACTCAAGTATTATTTACTTTCTCAAACTCTCTTCACATAGCTTTGAAAATATTGAAAGCAACTTCATCTTCATTGACTCTCAAAATTAATTCTCCTTTCTGAACATCGATTAAAGTTCTTCCTGTAGCTAGAAATGGTCGACCTAGAATAAGTGGCGCTGAATATCCTTCTTCCATTTCCATAACTACAAAGTCTACTGGAAAATAGAATTTGTCTACTTTAACCAATACGTCCTTAATAATTCCTTTAGGGTACTTAATCGATCTATCTGCCATTTGCAGAGTCATTTCAGTCTTAGTAAGCTTTCCTATGCCTAGCTTTTTATAATCCTCATAAGACATGAGATTTATACTAGCTCCAAGATCACATAAGACCTTCTTAAACAGAAATCCTCCAATTTCACATGGAATCGTAAAACTTCCAGGATCTTTCAGTTTAGGTGGTAACTTATGCTGCAGAATTGCAGAACATTCTTCATTTAGGCATATTTTCTCATATTCCTCTAATTTTTTTCTTATTTGATAGTATATCTTTCAGAAACTTTCCATAGGCAGGTATATTAATCAGAGCTTCAATAACAGGGATATTAACATGAATATGACGAAAAGTGTCAAGGAAACGAGCATACTTCTTATCAATTTTTGCCTTTTTGATTTGATCTTTAGGAGGGTAAGGTAAAGATTCTAAATCTATAACCTTTGGCTCCCTAGTCAATTTCTCCTTTCCTTTTTCCTTAAACCTTTGAGTATTACTTAGTCGCCATGTTTCAGGTTCTTGAATTTTTTCCTTTAAATTGTTCCCTGAATCAATCTCTACTTCGATTCTTTCGGTTCTTCCCGTTTCTCATACTTATTACCAGTTTCATCTATTCTAACATGTTCCTTGAATAAATTCCTTAAATCTTTATCCATAGGGTCTTTCAAAATCCTAGGGATTTTTACCCATTTTTCACCTTCATTCTTAGATTCCAAACTTCTATTCCTTTTCAAGAAATTCTCTATAGTTTCTTCTTCCTCATCGTTGAATTCAATTTCATCTTTAGTTTCATCATTCTTTCCATCTAAATCATTTTCTACTTCATTATTCCCAAAGTTTTCAACTCCATTACTACCACGAGCTTTCTACTTCTCGTAACTACAACATTTACCTCTCTTGGGTTTCTTTCAGTGTTGCTAGGTAATCCTCCTGGTGGTCTACTGTTATTACGTTCACCTTCCCTACTCAAATGATCTTCCATATTCCTTAATGAAGCTTCTATCGTTCTCATTACGGTATCATGTCCACTCATAGATGTTTTCATTGTACTCATATCTTTAGTGATTGTACCAATAGAAGTCATCATTGTCTCCATATTCTTAGCTTGAGTAAATACTACACCCATCATATTTTCCATTAATTTTTCCCATTTTTCAACTCCTTCGCAGCCGAGTTGAACTCGAGTTACTTGGTATACTTTGAGTGGTATGTTGAGGATAGGATCTAGGTAATGATTGTAAATTCGATTAGATGTATCTCCTTGATAAACTTGGTTATTATTCCTATATGGGATTTGGATATGGCGGTTGTCCCGGCTTACTAGGGTTTTCAGACCATCGATAAGTAGGGTGATCTCTTCTAATAGCATTAAACGAGTTTGAGTATGCATTATTCAAATTCCTATGCTGCTGAAGAAAACTCACCTCCTCTCTTGAATATCCTTTTGGTTCTTCACTCCCTAATGGCATATTATCCTGATTTGAGTATTCAGTTGGTGTACTATTTTCTGAACTTTGGTTCTTATTTTGTAGGCCATCAAATTTCCTACTCAAATTTTCTAAATGTGCTAGAACTTCCGTATTAGACGTACATTCTCCGCAAAAGCTACTTTTCTCGGTGCTAGAACCGGTTTCCCACATTTCGTTGTTTTTGGAAATCTTTTCTATAGCATCGTAAACTCGTTTGAGCTTCACTCATCATTAACGAACCACCACATGCATGATCTACATCCGCACGTGAATCTTTTCTCAATTTACGACGAAGAGTTGAATTTGCATATCTAAGGAATAACCATGATCGGGACAAGCTCTTAACGCTTTTTTAAACCTTTCCCACGCATTCCCTAGAGTTTCCTCGATCCTTGTCTAAAGTTAGCAACCTCGACTTTTAATTCCAAATTTCGTCCCGGAGTGAAATATTGTTTCGAAATTCAGTTTGAATCTCTTCCCAACTTGTAAGTGAGTGGTGTGGAAGAGACATAAACCAATCTCGGGCTCGTCCTTTTAAAGAAAAAGGAAACATAGTCATCCTCGTTAATTCCTTATGAGCACCTTGACTTTTGGCCGTATTGCACGAGTTCTTCAAAAAGATAGAGATGATGATGTGGATCTTCATCATCCTCTCCTAGAAATTGGGCTCTTGCGTCAATTAAACCAAAAAGATGAGACTTAATTTCGAAATTATTCGCTCCTTCATTGGGTAAAAGTATGGGATTATTAGTCTGGTTTCTTCTCACGGTTTGATCACAGATAGGTCTTGGGTTTGGCGGATTGTTACGATTATTCTGGTTCCGATTTTGATTATTTCTATTATTATTATTATTATTATTATTATTATTAGGGTTAACAGGGTTTTGTCCATGCCCTAGAGCATGTTCCAGCCCTTGTTCAGGTGTTTCATCACTGATTTCAGCCATTCTCGTATTTTTATTAGAAGATGATTCTTGATCAGGATTTCCCGACTAGTATGACCGCGTTTACTCTCTACTCTTAACTGCCTTTCGTAAGTGTTTACGTCAGGCTTATAAGGAGTGAGCGGGGCCTTACCACTTCTGGTCATCAACTAACGAAAAATAGAAAATAACTAGAAATTGATAGTAGTAAAAATTGGTAATTTACCTACAAGGTAACAACCAACGAAAAATAAAATAGAAATGGGATAAGAAAAGTGTTGACTTATTCTCGAGAATTTTGAGCTAATACAAGTAGTAACCATAGACACAAAAAAAGAAATTAGCGACGTTCCCCGGCAACGGCGCCAAAAAGCTGACAACGCCTAACCTATCCCTGAGAATGGTGCCAGAAATCTGACAGACAATTCCCGGGTTAAACGATTCTAACCGGCAGTGTACCGGGTCAAATTGTGGTGCTAGTATGGTGAGTCAGAGTGTCGAATCCTCAGGGAACTTGGTAATTTCTTTTACGTGTGGTTAAACACCAAAGAGCTGTTATTAACTCGATCTAAACCGCAATTTTATAACACAGATCACTACTATTCTAGTCAACATAAAATAAATACGTAATTTAATTGTTATTCTAATATAATATATATAGATATATAAATATATATAGATGTACATAAATTGCAAAGTATATATATATATATATAAATATATAGGTACCAATATATTAAACAGATAATTTTAGAGAACTGGCCAAAACTTATATAATTGGTTTATACGATCTTTTCGATTAAATGAAATGTGTTCGATCTCTCCTTTTATTTTAGGTCCAATTGAGTAAATGAAACGGTGCACTCTCGAGGTAAACAATTCCTCCTCACATGAGCGTATGAAATTGTCATATGTCCATTGCATCGGTCCAAGGTCCACAACCGTTACGGTTTTTCGAACGGGTCCCGAGTACAAATCTACCCTTAGATAAAAAGGAGTCATTCCGTTCGTCAAACGGTCAATTTTATTTTAAAGGCTCCGGTTGTCAAGGCCGGACGATTCAACTTTCCGGTTTAAGTTTCAATTAAGCGATGATTTAACATTATTACGATCTCGAGTACAAATTATAATAAAATTCATTTCTCCCAAAACAAATCTACCCCCGGGTAGGAAATCGGATTCCGTTATCACGTTATTCACACGACCAATTTTACCCTCCGGTTTTTCTATCTTTTATCTCGAATCCTGACTACGAGGCGTCAATTCATAATTAGATTATGAATTCCTCAGATCGATTAAATATGTCAATACGAATACGATTAAAATAGAAAAAGATTCAATTAACTCAATTTTAATAATTTTAACTTAACAACATTTCTTTAACGAAAAGATCGAAATAAAACCGATTACATAGTTTTGGCCAGTATTATATTTAGCCTAAAAACATTATAACAACGAAAAATATAAAAACAAACATAAATACTTAAGAAAAGTTACCCGAATACGGCAGTTGATTCAGAATTGTATTCTTCCGGACATTACAACGACTTCTACAACACCGAACTTCCGAGACTTTCCCGAGCATTATAACGATACTTAAAACTACATTATTACGGCGTAAGGCCTTTTTTACAACTACTACTAAAAATAAAAAAAGAAAAGAAAAGAAAAGAAAAGAGAGAGGAGATATATATATATATATATGAGATTATATATATTTTTTGGTACTCCCCGATCGGTTCTCTGATGCATTCCTTATATAGGCAAAGGTGAAGGGGCCGGACCGGTCCGAGATTAAGCCGGATCGGTCCGGTATAATGATTACCCCCACTAACTTGATCACTCCAAAGCATGTGCGGTGGAGATATTATTTTTTATATATAATTATTAAACTTCCAAAATTCATATCTCGAGTTACGGCCCTCCAAAAATTGCAAACGAAATGCCAAAATTAAGATCTCGAGAAACTCTACAACTTTCATGAAGGACTTGTTCCCAGATAACGCCTTCTTGATAACCTCGTGTTCCTCCGAAGCTATTTCAGGATTTTTCTTAACCCAAATCGATTAGCCACTTGATCACTGTTTAAGTTGTAGACCTCCAATCTTCATAATTTAAATTGCATTGGAAAGCTTTCGGTAAAATCTACAACTTTCGTGAAGAACACTTTTTCGAGATAATGTCATTTTGATGAGCCATTCGTTTGTCGGAGACATTTCTCGATTATTATTCAACCAAATTGGTTGGCCACTTGACCACTTAAGCTATTCCATTGATCATTTAAGCTCGTGGCACTCTCTAAATCATTCCGAGAGATATGATTATACTTCAATATGTCGATTCTCGGGGTCTCGGGTTATAAATCTGCAATAAAACATCACAAATACCCACGTAAATCTGACACGACACTCCGATTTACTAAAATCGGTACAAAATTACAAATTTTTATTAATTTTACTACTAACTACCATTTCATACTATTTATACCATAATTTCATATATTTTACATAGAATTCGTTGATAATATAACATATTTTTAATCATATAAAAATAATACATCATACCCCCCATTTGATCTAGATCGCTTCTCTCCTCTTTTAGATTGATTTTTTCAGCATTTTCAGCGTTTTTCTTCATCTTTTCTTAGCTTAGATTAGTTAGAGGTATATTAGCTTAAATTAGTTGTAGATTGTTGTAATCCGGAGGATCTCGAAGATAGCTTGACGCGTTATTGACGGGATTTCGTTCGGTGGATCGATTTTCTACGGCATAATATATTCGGTATTTCTTTTTCCTTTCTTGCCCTTGTTTTCAATCTTGCTTTTGTTTAGCTTTGTTGTTGATTTCTTGTTGTTTTTGTTGTTAGAATGAGTAGCTAATAGCCCGATAGTTGAGTTATGTGATAGTCTATAAAATCGAACCTTAGCATGTTCATGTGGTGTTCTTGATGTTTGATTGTTGATTCTCGATGTTACCATAGTTCTAGAACTTATTCTTATCACGTTTGTTGAATTAGCTACTGAATAAACGTATCACACGTATCGTCTTTACATATGTATTTTGTGAGAGGATACGGGAGCCGGGGCTCTAGGATCACTGTGTAAAACCGACTGAGTTGTTCAGACTCGGTTTCGTTGTGAGGTTTTGTATCGACTTGTCGAGCGTTTCATGAATCGTAGACCGTGTAAGGTCAGTTAAATCCGGTCAGCGGACTGTTGAACCTGACATAGGAGGGTAGATTATTGAAATAATGTCTATTCTCAGAGCCAGGAAACGACACCCTTTGTGACATCGAGAACGTTTAGGTGAATCAAGAATACCACGAGACTTAGCTAGGGTCTGTGAGTAGTAGATTGGATCATAGCTCGGCTATCTCTTTTTTATAGTTTTAAATCTCTTTTATTTTGTGTATATTTAGTGTTAGAACCGGTGATCTGACAAATCACCGTCTCCAGTAGTTGTGTTGGCCTGAACTAGGAACGAGACCGACTTTGGTACTCGACCAGATTCCCTGTGGGATACGACCTTGACTCACCAATTCTAGGCTACAGTTGACCCGGTACACTGCCGGTGAGATTGGACACTTAGAAAAGGCCGATCAATAGGCTTCCGAATATGTTGGCCGTAGACACAAAGTGCAAATTACAAAAATGCCCTTCACGTCTAACGATCACGGGATAGAGTCTAGCAACACACCGTGACCCCCAATCATCAGAAGAGTCAAATGCAATGACTACTACCTTTCATGTGAAACAGTTACAGTGTAAATTACAATCCTACCGCTGTAATAATATCCAACCGATCGTATCTCGAGTGTTAATACATTAATGATCGTATCTTATAATCTGGATATCATGATCTCTCGGAATAACACATTTACTCCCACTTTGCAAAGATTCTCGAGAGCTAGACATTCCTTATAAGAAGGCCATTTCGGATATTCAATCCCAATCATAGGATACGCGATTCCCGGACGACCAAACATGTATATTCCGCATTCTTCAATATCATGCCCAATCACTACCGCATGATCTCCCCGTGAATAGGGGAAAATCTCAAATGTGTCAAAGCATGACAATCCACACCGTGATGCCATGAAGACTCCGGTCTTAAGGATAAATACATAACTGCCACATAGTACGGCACTTAATGTAAGTGGGTCAGTCTAACGTACGCATTCTCCAATACACGTCCACGTACAGTTCAAGTGTCTCTACACTTCGATAGATGAGATCTATCTCTATCTTCAATAAGATAGAAGACATCCAATACGTGCTAGTCTGATTATACTATCAATGTCCCATCGACCAGTACACATGACTAGAGACATTTAAGTATCAAACTTGTTAGAGTGAATAAAGATCTCATAAACCATAATCACTATCATGGTTTCTCTATCACAGTTTGACACTAGGGACGTTACTATATATATACAACCAATAACATGAAGATAAACAATATATAATAACAGAAGTGTTTTTAATCATAATAAAGTTATTACATGAACTAAAATAGACTGTAAATGACCCGACCCGTCGGATCCGGTCCAACCCAATTGGGCTTAGGACACCTATTCAACACCATAAACCTGCTGACAACACTGACTGCCCGAGCCAGATCAGACCTAGTGCACACAATGACATATATCAGGATGCCAACTACACTAGCATAAGGAACTCTTGACATATAGTCATTCTCCTCTACTGACTGTGAAGTAAAAACTGACAAATGATCATTTGATGCTATATGAGTATCTATTGGCTTAGCAGCTGGCATGCCAAACTTTGACAAAATCTTCTATATATAGCCCTGCTGAGATAAAAATAGTTTCTTCTGATTTCTATCTCTTCAGATCTCCATCCCTAAAAATTTTCTTCGCCGCACCCAAATCTTTCATTTCAAACTCAGCACTGAGAAGGTCTTTCAGATACTGAACATCAGACTTCTTCTTTGCAGCTATCAGCATATCATCCACATACAAAACAAGATAGATGTATGATACATCTTTCAACTGACTATTGTAAACACAGCAATCATAAGGATTTTTGATGTAGCCCAACTGGATCATGTAACTGTCAAACCTTTTTTACCATTGCCGAGGAGCTTGTTTCAGTCCATACAAGGACTTCTTCAACTTACACACAAAATCATCCTTGCCAGGAACTTGGAAACCCTCTGGCTGAGTCATGTATATCTCGTTGTCTACCTCACCATGTAGAAAAGCTATCTTCACATCTAACTGCTCAAGTTCTAATGTCCTGCTGTGCCACCATTGTTAGTAACACTCTGATTGAAGTATGTCTGACTACTGGTGAGAATATCTCATCAAAGTCCACCTCTTCTTTCTGAATGGACCTTCTTGCAACCTAACGTGCCTTATACTTTACTCATTCTGCCTCAGTTATCCCATCATTCTTCTTGAAGATCCATTTACAAGTTACAACTCTCCTATTCGCTAGATGTTTAACTAGATCCCAAGTCTGATTCGTCAGTAATGACTCCATTTCATCTCCCATGGTAGCAAACCATTGAGATGCTTCAGAACATGTCACTACTTCCCTGCAAGTCGAAGGTTCAAAACCACCCACTTCTTCTACAACTTGAAGTGCGTATCCAGCCAAATCATCAAAACCATACCTCTTGAGAGGTACCCCAATATTGGTTCTTCTAGATCTACTGAAAGCTATACTCTGCTGACCCATGTTCTCAGTTTGAGGCTCAACTGACATTTTCTCAGCTGACTGGCTTGGACTCAGTTCTGGTTCAGCAACTAGATCAGAAGAAAACCGACTTGGATCAGTTGATTGTTGCATTTCAGCTGACTCCACCTGAAACTCCACCTTACTGTCAGTTTTCTCAGTTTTAGCACCAGTTTCAGTTTCAGTTATCCTCCCCACTAATGAACTGAGCATAGAATTTTCATCGAAAACTGTATCTCTACTAAGAATAATTCTATTTTCTACTGATGACCAAATTCTATAACCCTTAAATCCATCACCATACCCTACAAACACCCTTTCTCGGCCCTTGGCTCCAATTTTCCTTCACTGACATGATAGTGAACTGTACTTCCAAATACCCTTAGATCTGAATAGTCAGCAGGCTTGCCTAACCACATCTCAACTGTTGTTTTGAGACTGATCCCTGTGTGAGGACTCCTGTTGATTAAGTAGCAAACTGTGCTTACAGCCTTTTCCCAAAATCTCTTGACAAACCAACATGAGAGAGCATGCATCTTGCCCTCTCCAGAAGAGTTTGATTCATTCTTTCAGCTACACCATTTTGCTGAGGTGTATTCCTTACAGTGTGATGTTTGAAAATACCCTCGGTTTTCAAAATGTATCAACCTCAGTCCAACAAAATTCCAGACCTTTATATGTACGAAGCCTCTTGATTTTCTTCCCCAACTAATTTTCAACTAGATCTTTCTATAGCTTGAAGTTATTAAATACTTCACTTTTGTGTTCATCAGCACTACCCAAGTCATCCTTGAATAGTCATCTATGAATGACACAAAATATATGTGACCACACAATGACTCCATCTTTGAAGGTCCCCAACAATCAGAATGAATGTAATCAAGTGATGGCTTTGTGTTGTGTAACCCTTTTGAGAAATTGCCCCTATGAAGCTTCCCAAACACACAACGCTCACAAAAGTCCAGATGCTTGACCTTACACTCCCCAAGAAGATACTTTTGAGAAAGAACCCGCATACCCATTTCACCCATGTGACCCAGTCTCATGTGCCACATTTTTGTAAGCTGTGATTGATGAATCTCAGCTGATGCCACATCAATAGAACCAACAACAACTGACCCTTGTAGTATATACATAGTCTTTTCTTGACTCTCATGAGAACCAAAACTGAGATTTTATAGACACTCAGCACTCCACTTTCACCCTTAAAACTAAATCCCCTGTTGTCTAAATAACTGAGAGATTTTTGGTCATCTGTGGAACATGCCTAACTTCACTCAGTTTACAGAATCTTCCATCCTCTGTCCTCAACTGAACTAAGCCAATCTCGACTCAGACCTTTTTGTTTGCCATAGATATATGACCACCATCTATCTACTGATAACTTGAGAACCACTCTCTGTGAGGGCAAATATGAAAGGATGCCTCAGAGTCCAGAATCCACACATCAGTTTGATGTGTTGATTCTCCTGCCACTAGGACCATGTCCTCATCTAGATCATGCTCAACTGCCATAACAACTGTGCCATAACTGTTCTCTTGTTGTTTTTTCCTTTTTGGACAATTGGACTTCCAATGTCCCTGCTCCTTATAAAAATTGCAAACATCTGTGGATTTAGGGCCTTTGGACCTTGTCTCCTTGAAGTTTTTCTTCCTAGACTGACCATGCTATTTTCCACTGCTGCTACTGACTACTAGTCCAGCAACCTGATTGTCTGCTCCAGCTGCCTTATGTCTTAGCTCCCTGGCATGTAAAGCTGACCTTACATCCTCCAAAGCAACTATATCCTTCCCAACTATAAAAGACTGCACAAAGTTCTCATAGGAAGCTGGTAATGAAACCAACAAAATCAAAGCAGCATCCACATCCTCAATCTTAACATCAATATTCTTGAGATCAAGTAATATTATGTTCAGCTGATCAAGATGATCTCTCAACTGAGTCCCCTCATGCATCCTCAGGCTGAATAGCCTCTGCTTCAGCAACAACTTGTTGGTCAATGACTTAGTCATATATAGGCTTTCAAGCTTCAACCATAACTTGGTAGCGGTGTCTTCCTCAGCAACATCTGTGATAACATCATCAGACAAGCACAACATGATGGTTGAATGTGCTTTCTCCTCAGACTGCATAATCTGCTGAACTGGCATCCCCTTTATAAGATAAAGGAGTCCACAATCCTTGTTGCTTTAACAAAGCATGTATCTTGATTAGCCATAAACTGAAATTGTTCCTCCCCGTAAATTTATCAATCATTACATTCATTGCTGACATCCTTCTAATTAAAGAACAAATCTTTGATCACAAAATACTAGCACCGGTCACCGGTCTTGGTGAAGATCAACTCTGTTCAACCTGCAACTTCTCTGAATTTTGAACCTGACGCTCCGATACCACTTTGTTAAAACACAGATGAGAAACTTACGGTTTAAGAAAGATTAAAACAGAATCAATGCAAATGTAAGGAATGGCGGATATTGATAAAACACAAAAACAAAGAGAACACGGTGATTTAACGTGGTTTTCGGCATTGTGCCGACTATTCCACGGATAGAAAAGGAGATATTTTACCATGCACAAAGTTACAAGGATTTTCACACACTTGTAAAAGACACATATTGCATTGATTACAACATTGGTATTTATAGGCACAAATCCCTAACCCTAACCGCCAAAGATCTTTGTGGAAATCGTCATTTGTACCCCAGATGTGGACCCTAGCTCCATCTGTTATCCACCAAATCAAACTCAACTTCAAACTGACTTTCCAGACTTGTAATCAACTGC
Organism: Gentiana straminea; assembly: GCA_036785695.1. Classification (NCBI taxonomy): domain Eukaryota; kingdom Viridiplantae; phylum Streptophyta; class Magnoliopsida; order Gentianales; family Gentianaceae; genus Gentiana; species Gentiana straminea. The sequence goes on from JAVUPR010000479.1 coordinate 3,833,235, forward strand.
TCAGATGTAGAACTTAGTTATACTCAGCAAAAACTCAATAGACCAAACTGACTGCGGACTTTAGAAGAAACTCAGTTTGCACTTCACCAAAACTGACTTTCACGGAAATGAATATACTTACTGAATTGACCATCATTCTCATTCTCAGTTTCTCAGATTAGTTCCACCAGTTTATTCATCAGTTTAGAGATCAAGTCACCAAAACTGACTAAGTATATGGTGAATTCAATCACCCTGTCTGGCATATCTCCTGGTTACTCATCAGGAAAAACATCGGGATACTCCTTCACTACATGGATATCCTTTAACTCCGGATCTTTCTTAGACGTATCAATAGCGAAGAACAACAAAGGATCACAATCCGAAAAATGTATGATTATTGTATCTTGGTAGACGATTGGCATTACCGTGTGCACATAGTCGGGGAAAACGTCTGCTGCACTCGACCCACTCAATAAGTTTTCTTGTCCCATTTTATTAATTTTGGTTCATGCATATTCATGTGTTTAGATTTCTTGTTAAAATAGTTAGACCAGCATGATAGATTAATAATTTCCCCAACATACCGCACGTAAAGCATTCCATACACGTAATTATCCCAACAATACCATGTCAAAAAAATATAAAATATATTGAAAAGAGAATTTGAAAACCCACATAGAAAAACAATCACCTTTCAGGTGTAGTAAGCTTTGATATCAATTGTATCGTGTAAATAGAAATGGGATACAATGGATTAAATAAACCAGACAACAAAGAAAGGTTTTAGACGTTTTGTTTGTGTTGTTTACATGACAAGTTTAGATTCGGCTAGAGTAATGAAAACAACATTCACCCAACCTCTCGTATTTAAACGTCTTCATCGGTCTCGTATCCTTCATCTGGGAAACCGCAGTAAAACTGATTCGGTTGGCAGAAACAATGTTCATGAATCAAAGCACAAAAATCGACAAGCCCGCAATCTGTAGATCTATTTTTGCATGCATCTTGGAGAAGGGCTCTGGGAGTGTACTTCCGTAGCATTAGGAGGTTACGTGATTCATGGGCTTGGAGTAAAACTGCATAATTAAATCAAGTAACAATAAAATGAAAACTGAAATCACGTGTACAATTCTGAAATTCAAGATAAAAATTGAATAAAAGACAATATATGCACACTAACCGCAAATTGTGAGAATGAGTAGAATAGCGATGGTGATCTTAGTAATCTTCCTGCCTAGCTTCTAGCTTGTAATATTTTCCAGGCACTGTTTTGCTTACGACCACACAAAGATTTATACAACATTAATTCATGTCTCTCTCTCTATATATATTACTTGACGGGGTCCACGTACGTGGAGAAATGGAGAACAAGGTTTCTTGTTTTTGTCTTTGTCTTTGTTGGTGTCTAGTGGATAATTTTGTGATTTAGTTAGGTTTTTCTTATGTTCATTTTGCTCTTTATGTCCTTTAGCTCATTTGCCCGACATAACTTTGTAGTTCTCATCAATTTACTAATAAAATGTACAAAATACCTTTGGCAAGCTAGCTGTTTGGATCGAGAGAAAAGGGATCGAGGAAAAAAAGATGGGATTTAATTTTTAGTGCTAGGTAAACTTCAACACGAAGGAAGGCGAAGATAGGAAACCAAGACCAAATACAATTTTTGTTTTTTGAAAATAAGACCAAAAACAACTTTAACAACCTATTTTCCTCTCGGAATAGGTCAGAAACTGAATGAAATCGTTATCTACTTTATTTTAGTAAAATCCCTGCACTTAAGTGTCTCTTCTTCTTCTTTCGTTTCCGTCCGGTTCAATCCAAACATCCTAACTAGAATTTACAATCTCTCGTTCATATTTCCTTTTCTATTAGGGGGTTTTATTAGCACAACCCAAATTACTATTGACACCACATTACTCCCGGCACCATAAAAAATTACTTCGGCATTCGATGATTTTTAATAAAAGGAACGTCGGTGCCACTGGTGTTCGTTTTTCAACAACAACGTCAATGACATTGACGGTGTTCAACAACGAACACCAGTGGCACTGATGTTCCTTTTATAAAAGTGTCAAAACTTAGAAACGTCAGTCCACTGATTTCTACTGGTGTTCGTTATTGAACACCAACATCAGTGACATTGACGTTGGTGTTCAACAATGAACACCAGTATCACCGACGTTTTTTCATCCAAAAAAATAATCAAAAAATTGTCAATAATAATTTGAGGTGTGCCGATAAAACCCACTTCTATTATTATATTCTCTTTTCTTTTCTTTTCTTTATGTTTCTTTCGGGCTTATTCTTTATAATCTTATTCAAGAATAGTTAGACGCAGGCAAACTACTCTATCCGTCTTGCAAAATCACTTTGTTTGCTTTTTTAAGTGAGGTAATATCATTTCATGTTGCATCGTAATATTCCGATATCTGAAAAACGGCAGACATATCATTTTGCACAAAATCAGAATATTATGTTTATATATTTATGGAGTAAGTTAAAAATATATATAATAATAATATAGTTATTGTAGGGAGGTTTTATTTAGAAAATAAAACTCCCCACGATAAGTAAGTTGCCAGAAAAAGGTTATTTGTAAAAAGTTCGAACTCCTGGAGAGAAAGAAACCAGAAAACAAGCAAGAAGAATCTTCATAGTATCTTACAAGATTCTTCGGTTTTCAGAATCTGGTAGAGAATCGGAATCAGCGGGAGAAGAGCTATGTGTTGGTACCAAAAGGTTAAAGCTTTAATTAAAAGGGTAATAGATCGATTTGCCCTAGTTCTGTTGTTTTAATATGCTCAATTCGTAGTATAGTTTGTTTAGAAACCTTTGATCACAGTTAATTTAAGGTTAATTGTTGATCAAATAGGTTTTGGGTTGAGGATCAAGAATAGTTGCGGTTTGCTTGGATGTTTTGGCTGGAATTTCTTTGAATTCCAAGTAAGAGGGTCTTCATGCTTGGTGTTTGTTTGGTATAATGCTTGGTGTTTGTTTTATAATGCTTTATAATGCTTGGTGTTTGTTTGGTATCAATTTGGTGTTGTTGTTGTTGTGTTATTTTGCTGTCAAAATAGTTGGGAATGAGTTGGAATCATTTTGGCATTGTTTGGGGTTGTTTTGGATCGTTTTTGCAGGAAATTATGGTTCAGGTGACCAAGGTGCACGCCTTGAAAGGCAGGGCACACGTTTTGCTGTGTAGAATTGATATAAAACTTTTTGCTATGCAAGGTGCCCGCCTAAGATGCACGCTCTGGCTTGTTTTTCATGAAAAATGTTGTTTTGTGTATAAGGTCTTAGTTTTGGTTTGGACCTTTCTTATATGACATAAAAAAACTTAAATGAAGATAACCAAGCCATGAATAATCTTCTAATGCGTTTAGTTCCGGCACTGAATGAATTCTTTAAAGAGTTGAAATTTGGGACCGTTGGAAGCTAAGCTTGGCCTTGTGCTTTGATGAGTTAGTATCCATCAATGTCTGTGTATATGGTAGCATTGTCTAGATGTCTAAGACGAGGGAGTAGATTTTTAGGTGAGCTTTTACTTGAAATTACATAGGTGGCTAGTTAACGATTAATAATATACATACTTGTGTAGTTAAAAGCATAAACATCAATGTTATTCCTGGTAAGGCACAAGAAAATATCGTGATGTGTGATGTGGTCATATAAAGTGAATAACTCCATATGTCCTTGAGAGACCCCAAGTGTGGAGGGACTTCACCGAACACACACACACTATCGTGGCTAGCCCGTGGCTACTAGTGTATGTATCGCTAGTAGGTTGCACTGGATGCTTTCTGGTGAGTAGCACCATGCGTAGTGCCTTGAATACTTGATGTAACAAAGATAAGCTAAGTTAGAAACAAAGTAGAATCCTCACGGCATGTTGATGAGCATACAGTGGACCCTAGAGTTTGTTTCGTGTTCATGAAAGACCCTAATTAATAATAATGTGTCTACCTTTCGTTATAAAACTTAATTGTTCAATATATTCTACCTTTTACTAAGTACGCTTTGTACTTACCTCCTTTGCATGTTTGTAAATTTTCTTGTTTGAGTAGTGATGAGAGTCAACTTTTCTTCATTTCTTACGTGATTTTACCCCCGTTTATGGCTCATTTGATACACTTTTGGGGTAGTTTGGGTGATTTATGATGCATTTTCACCATTGCATTCACTTTGAGGTCAAAGACAATTAGTCCGAAAATCTCGTCCCTTTTGGTGAATTATTGCATATTTCATAGCCTTTTTATCTTGCGGGAGTTATGCGTGGTATTTTTGTTGATATTTGCTGGATATAGGTTTATTGTAATCCCGGGATTAGATAAATTGATGATGGAAAGATGATTTTTAGAGGTGGAGGCATGTGTCCGAAGTTAAAGAGTTGAAACGGATAAAAAATCATTGATGTTTTCATGCTTCTGTCACTTAATCTGCATTTTGAGTCCCCTTAACGGCATTTTCTGGAAAGGTTGTCTTCAAAAAAGTTGTAGGGAATCGAATACGGTTTCCAACGCAACTTTAATCACGCAAATCAGAGCCCTACACTCAAAGATATCGCCGAATTACTGAAGGTATGCCGGATGCATGGTTGGCGGGCGCCGATGACGTCAGCGAGGCATGTGATGACGTCATCAGTCGCGAATTTCCGAGTTTTACACTATTTTAGGTCGAATTTGGCCTATTTAAAAGCCATTTAGAATAAATTTTATATGACTAGACTCAGAATTTAATTTTCTATTCGGTAAAAACATTAATTCTCGATTAGAACCCTAGATCAAACATTTATTCTTCTTTCAATTCTTCCAAGACTACGAAGTTAAATTTATGTCTTTTTGCAGTTTCTTCCCAATGATTCGACGTTTCCAGTGAAGGTTTGTTTTCAAACTTTTGGTAATTCAATTTTCTTTTCTTTTATCATGTTTTCTTCCAATTATTTCGTGATTGCTTGTTTGTTTATTTCGATTATGAGTAGCTAAATTTCTTATAGCTAAATTATGTGATGAAACTACGAATTTTTTGCCTAAACGATGATCTAAGGATAAGAAGGGCTAAAAAGTTGAATCTTTTGAATGTTTTATGTTCTAGAACTTGATCTTAATGCTTGAATCAACTTGATCACCTAATTCATAATTCCACACACGAACTTTATAAATGTATTTTGTGAGGTAGTGTGCAAACTAGAGTTTTAGGATTGCCATGCACGAACTAGTCGAGTTTTTTGCATCCTGTTCTTTGGTTTGGTTTTTTTTAGTTAAGCCATGAGCTCGATGGATATGGAGCGTCTCATTGTTCTTCATCATGTTAGGTCAGTTAAATTCCATAGAGAGGACTGTTGAACCGAATATAGGGTAACTAGGTTGTCGTATGAGCGCATAAGGACTAGTTTAGGAGATTGCACCCACAACACATTCATTAGAAACTATTGGTTGGTTGGTAGGTTAAGGATCGTTCCTAGTGATTTGGTAAATGTGTTAAAAGTAGTGTTCCTGACCATAGTTTAGCTATTCCTTTTATCATACATCTTGAGTTAGCATTTTTATTTCTCTAGCCATAATTTCCTTCACCAATACTTGAGATCCTAAACTAAATACAAGCATGACTATGGTACTTGACGGGTTCCTCACGGGAAATGACCTTGCTCGCCGTTATAGTACAACTGACCCGGTACACTACCGGTTAAAGTTGGTTTACTATAATTTGGAAATCAGGAAGATATGCAAGATGAGCCGGATGTCGAGGATGACTTTGATGATAATGTTTAGACTTATGCCATGCCATGCTTCATTAAAATTATTATGCTTCTGTTATCTATGTGGTAACAAACTATGTTTCTTGTTTCAAGAGTTGTTGTATTTTACTTTTGAGACTGTTGTAAGTTAAGTTTGCTTCATTTGTAAGACTTCATACTTGTAAGACTTAGATTTCGTGGTTGTCAGCTTTAAATCTATCTAGACCGATGGCATTATATTCTAGTATCTTTATGATTTCACCCGAGTCTCTTTAGCTTCCGTTTTGCTTAACTCGATATGACGACGTACAGGCTTACGGATATAGTTGAAGTTATTTAATGTTATACGTGCCGAATGTTATTTTCCGGATAAGGACCCGGTATCCGGGAATGGGGCATTACAGTTGGTATCAGAGCGAAGCTTATTCGCTATCATAGGCTTCTATTCCTTGAGATAAGATTTCTTTAGATCACTTAGTAACCATTTTGATCTTCCTTGATCATTCAGAGTGGCAGGAACTCACAGAGGTACTCGTGGTGTTGAAGGAGCAGGAAGTTCGAGGGCAAGGATTTCAACGTCGACATTTGCTGAAGCTATGTCTACTTTAGAAGCTCCATTCTGGAAAGAAGCCATGAATAGTGAAATAGAATCCATTATGCAAAATCACACTCCGGAGTTGGTTGATATTCCACCTGGAAAAAAACCACTCGGATGCAAGTGGATTTTCAAGAAAAAGCTCAAAGCAGATGGATTTATTGATAAGTACAATGCTAAATTAGTAGCTAAAGGCTATAAACAAAAGGAAGGCCTTGACCTTTTTGATACTTACTCATTAGTTACAAGAATGACCTCTATAAGGGTTCTTGTTGCAATTGATGCACTTTACAATATTAAAATCCATCAATGGATGTAAAAACCGCCTTCTTAAATTGTGAGTTAGAAGAAGAAATTTACATGGAACAACCTGAAGGGTTTGTAGTTCCTGGCCAAAAGAATAAGGTGTGCAGATTAGTTAAGTCCTTGTATGGACTGAAACAGACACGAAAACAATGGCATTTCAAGTTTGACAATGTCATGATTTCAAATGGTTTCAAAATCAATGAATGTGATAAGTGTGTCTACATCAAGAACACACCTAATGGATATGTGATGGTATGTCTCTATGTTGATGACTTGCTGATCATGGGAAGTAGTCATGATATAATCATGCATACGAGAAAAGGATGTTAACTAAGAATTTTGACATGAAATATATGGGAGTTGCAGATGTAGTTTTAGGGATCAAAATCTCTAAAACATCTGAAGGACTTGTCTTATCACAGTCTCATTATATAGAGACCGTTCTTAAGAAATTCAACGTATTTGACAAAATTTATTATAAAACTCCTATTGACTTGAATATTCCTTTGGTGAAAAGCAGAGTTGAACCAGTGTAACAATTGAGATATTCACAAGTTATTGGAAGTCTGATGTACATAACAAACTGTACACGACCAGACTTAGCATGTGTTGTGGATAAATTGAGTAGGTTCACAAGTAATCCAAGTTTGGAAAATTAGAAAGCTCTTGACAGAGCATTGAGGTATCTAAAATACACTATGGACATTGGATTGCATTATACAAGATATCCAGCAGTACTAGAAAGGTACTATGTGCTAATTGGATATCAGATTCAACTGATTCAAAATCCACCAGTGGATATGTATTCACTATTGGTGGTGCTGCCGTGTCCTGGAAATCCTCTAAGAAAACATGCATAGCTCGATCCACTATGGAATCCGAGTTTATTGCATTAGACAAAGCTGGAGAAGAGGCAGAATGACTTCAGAATTTCTTAGAAGATATTCCATGCTGGCGAAAGCCTATGGCTGCTGTCAGCATACATTGCGATAGTCAGTCCGCATTAGGACGAGCACAAAGTAGTATGTACAATGGTAAGTCCTGACACATACATCGTAGACATAATACCATTAAGCAATTGATCTCTAATGGAGTGATTTCCTTCGACTATATAAAGTCAAAGGAGAATCTTGCGGATCCGCTTAGAAAGGTCTAGCTAGAGACCAGATGTCAATATTGACAAATAGAATAGGACTGAAGCCTATTACGCATGTTCCCTTGTAATGGTAACCCAACCATGCTGACTGGAGATCCCACGATAATGGTTCAAAAGGGAGAACTAAGTTATGAGGGAGGGTTAGCACTTACCTATTTTGTTATAAACAAAAGTGCTTTAAGTGAATATGTTAGGTTAAGCTAAAGCTTTTAATGACTCTTATACTATGGCTAAGACAAGTGGGGTATTGCAGAGTACTCTTTATGGGAAGTCACGAATGTAAGTGTGAAGTGGGGCCGCTTCTGTGAGAATTTGAAGGCTTGAATTATCTAAGGCACTTTTTGAAACCAAGAGTGATCCAGGGCCAAAATGGACACAACCATGAGAACTCGATAATGGTATGGAGTCTATCGTGTGGGTATAATTGTCTAGGCTTACACCAAAGCCTGAGCAGTTCAAGACCTAGTTCACTGCTTTGTATGTCCGATGGTATTCTACTAGGGAAGGTTCAAGGCAGAAAACCACCTATCCTGATATGATAGATATTCGTTTGAAATCTCTTCAGAGTCAGAATTGCATTTGCAATAATTTTCATTCATGTAGGGGATTGTGGGAAAAATAGCTCATAGTAAGCTTTATTTAATGTGGTGAGTAGTCCACTTCGGTATTAATTTCGGATAGTATAAAATACGAATTAACGGGAGCCTATGGTACCATTAAATACTACTTAAAAAGTAGATAATGATAGGTTTTTGAATCAGTCGATTCGGATATCGGGTGAATGAGAAATTAATGTTTAAGTTAGAAGAAATGATGCTTATTCATATCGAACCAATTTATTCGAACGGTTGCATATGTTCAATCAAACTGAACCGAATTGGCACAAGTTATTTTTTGGAAATTTGGATTCAAAGGAACAAAGTCACTTTTCATTCTCAAGTTTTGAATCCGGAATTGATTTCCAGAGATGTTTATATATAGGCTATCCTTTTTCATGGTTATCAAATTTTAAGGGTCTCAGGAAATTAGAGTGGGTGGAATGGAAAGCAAATCCGTTGTCGGCAGCATTATAATTTTATGGAGTTGAGAATTGGTTTTTTTCATAATGGTTCTAGCATTTTCTTTTGTAATCCATCTGGTTACCCCTTTGGCTCGGGCTGATTCCGACGTGTTCTGATTAGATATGTGTGGCTTGATAGTTTAGTTGTTTTTATTTTATTAAACCAAAATTTGTAATTTTTTAGCATCTTGTTGATATATGAGAAGTTTTTGCCTGGTTAAAAAAATAAGTCGCATCAGTTTGGATCATTAAGTTGCATCTTTTGGGCTGAACCAATACGTAAGAAGAGTTGCATCCTTTATTGAAAGGTTGCTTTTCCTCTATAAATAGAAGTATTCCCAAATGAGATGACATATTTTTTAACGCATAAAAATTCTGTAGAATTTTCACCATAACATATTTTTATGTACTTTGCATCTTTTAATAGTCAAGCAGAAGATATTTCACACCAGGCTTTAGAGTTCTCCGCTTCTGATTCATTACAAGTGTCATATGATCAGAAGGTAAGGATTGTTGTATCTTGGGAGACGATTGCGATTACCGTGGTCACGAATTCGGTGCAAATTCGTCTTAAGGATAGAGTGTCAACTCGCCTCAATCCATAAGTTTTTCGTTTTGTCTAGTTTTCTGTCATTTCAATTTTCAGCACCTATGTTTTGTTTAATCTATGTTTAAATAGATGTTGACAGCATGCTCATTGGGTTATATGTGCCTAAAAGTCGTTTTATGGAGAATCCTAATTCCACCCATACAAAATGTGCTAAAGGAATTCTCTGCTATCAAATAAGAACATTTGACTATAGAATATTTTGTTAGATATCTTTTCATAAGTTAAATATTTTGATATCGTTTTCATTCGGGTTGCCGTAACAAAATAAGGTTCGACCCCAAAAGATAAACGTCTCCAGCTGAACGAATGCACCTGTGAAGGTAAAACTGATGCATCTGTACAATTCGATGCATGCACATGTGAAATGATGCAATCGAATTCATGCATATGTGAAGTGATGTACCTTTACAAGCAAATGCAAGCACCTTTGAACGGAGATGACCATTTCGTGTATGAGGTACCTTGTCCTATAAAAGGCACCATACTGCAAACAAAATCATTCCATTCGAAATAAGCATCATCATAATATTTTCTTGAGTGTCTCTGGTTTGGTTCAGACGTGTCACTGTCTGAATCATACATCTACATTGTATCGTGAAAGAGATTTCAGATTAATCCCCAAGTGACTTCGTAGGGGCGAAATATCTCTTAAAAGACAACGCATTTTACGTGCCTCGGAGATTCATATATATCATTGTTTGATTCTTTTTTATTAATTTTTTCAACATATTTTACGTACATTCCATCTCTTGATTTTACACTTACATGATTTTGTGATAATGACTATGCTGGAGATGTTGATGAGAGAAAGAGCACTACTGGTTTGTAATTTTATGGGTGATTGTGCTATTTTATGGAGTTCAAAAAAGCAACATATTGTTACATTATCAACATGCGAGTGTGAATACGTGGTTGGAGTGTTTTGTACTTGTCGTGCTATTTGGCTAAGAATGTTGTTAAAAGAACTTCCATTGCCACAAGCAAAAGCTACATAAATCTACATCGATAACAAGCCCACACAAGATCTAGCAAAGTATATGTATTCCATGATCGGAACACCTAGAATTATGAGATGCATGTAACAAAGCTTCTAAAATATTGACAGTGCACCTATACACAGTGGCGGATCCAGAATTAATATCCAGCGAGGTCCGTAAATATTTAACACAGTAAATTTTTTTTACGGGGTCCAAAATATTTTCTATAGGTAAAATGTAGAGTATTTCTATTTTTAACGGGGTCCGTGGACACCCCTATCGTAAGGGTAGATCCGCCCCTGCCTATACATACCCATTGTATTTGTCAATTGATGTATTGAAGTGAATAAGAAGTTCTAAGTCTTCCCTTACAAATTATTAAGAAAATGGGTTTGGGGGCTGTGAAATCTAGGGGCCCAGACCCGCTTTGCCTTATGGCAAGGCCGACTCTGATTGGTTGGCTTCTTAATGGAAAGACCCGCTTATGTTAATTAAACACATCTATCAATTTCTTATGAATTACCTCTTATATAATTACATGTAGTATACGGTTGGCTTTTCTTATTAATAGCCATCATTCAATAATTGGAGAGGGTGACCGAGCACCGAGAGCCTAAACACCAAGGGCGGGCTAACTTGCGCGCGCGTGGCTTCCGCCCACGCGGTGATTTTGTTTTTTTTTTATATATATATATATATATATATATATATATATATATATATATATATATATACACGGTTTTAAAGTTTTTTTGGTTAGATATATATGTCAATAGAGTTAAGGCCAGCACGCAATTACTTTTATGGATCGGCTATTACACGGCCACACCATAACATATCGTCTTCTACAGCGCGCTCTACGTAAGCATCAATGATATTCATCTGTCACGAACGGAGGTACGTGTATCAATTCTGTACACATGCATGATCAACAAGAAATATAACGCTAAATAAGCTTATTTTTTGTGAAAGAAGAAGGGGAAATTGATGAAGTTATAACAAAATAATAATACATCAGCTGGGATCTGTCTCGTATCCTTCATCGATGTAGTCGCAGGTATTATCCCCGAGGCAGATTCCGCAGCCTTGAAAGCCATTACAATTGACAACACTGCAATCTATATCTCCGCATCCAAAATGGAGAAGCTCCCTTCGTGTTGATTTTCGTAGCATGTGGTTGCGCATCATCATGCGCGAACCTTCATTGGCTTGGAAAAGAACTGCAATATCGTATTAATTAACAAAAAAAAAAAAAAAAAAAACTTTAGTCATGATATTAAGCACGTTTGGAATTAACTTTAAAATAGTATGTGAACCTGCAGTAATTAAAGACACTAACCGCAAATAGCGACAATGAATATAATAGCGAGGCTGATCTTGGTTATCGTCATGCCTAGTGCTCTATGAATTTCAAGCCGATGTTTTTGCATAACAAATAGACAAATTTATAGTGCGGAAAACTTGCACCTGAAATATAGAAAAATATTGTTGTTATAATAATAAAAACATAAATTTAAAAAAAAAATTAAATAAAAAAACAAAACAAAACAAACAAAAGACAAATGAATATTTCTTTTGAAAAAAATCTCATACTGCTTTTTGTAAAGTAATGAGACAAATGAATATCACTTTTATTATTTATATATGTGAAAAACTTTTAGTGACAAATGTTAAAACGTCACAAAGGGTGGCTTCTGGTGGAATAACATAAAAATCATTAATATTGTCACCAAATGTCTGTTGTTGAATAATGGTTTCATAAAATCATTAATATTGTCACCAAATGTCTGTTACGTTGTCATAAATAGTATGGTTTCAATTGCATATATATTATGTTGGAGATATAAGCCAAATCCAATGAAATGGGGGCTTGAGACATGTGTTGAAATAGTCAATTTTAGCACGAATTTTGGATACGCTCGGGTGTGTTTCATTGGTAACTTATTACATCTAAAAATATTACTTACGGTGTAGAAGATGTTTGGCTTTGGAATCACTCGATTCGGATATCGGTTGAATGACAGTTTTGTGTGTGTGGGAGGAGTTGAATTTGTGATCAACTCAAACTCTCTAACATTGGAAAAATGGGAGACTTGAGCTCCATATTTAAGAATTTGTGTGACTCTTATTGATGTGCCTAACGCACTTTTGTACAGGAGGGAGGACTAAAATAATTCAACACGCGCGCGCGCCGCTGCCGTTTGGCCGGCTCGTGCTCGGTTCGGGTCGGGTGATGCTATTAATTGTTTGGACAAAATTTCTTTATGAAATTAACCAAAAATTAATTTTGGCATATGATTGTCATCCAACCAATCAAAATTCAAGAATACGTGTGATTGAGTCATCCGACTAATCAGAATTCGGACAACACGTTCTTAGACACTTGCCGTCAATCGCTTCCCATCCTTCCACATTGTGTCACCGTGGATCGCTTTCCTCCTTTCCAGATTGAGCCACCGCCGACCGCTTTCCTCCCTTCTAGATCGAAAACTTTCTCCTATATATTCTCACCCAACAATACGTTTTCATTTCGAATTTACGAAAATTTTGATGAGAATATTTTCTCAGGTGAATGGGGAGGATGTGAAATCTTAAGATCGCTGAGAAAGGAAGTCCGTGGCGAGAACGTTGAATGGAAATCGGATTCAAAGATTAAGTTCCGGGGTCTATAAATCTTTTTAAGTAAATAAGTCCGTGGTTGAAATAACGTTGAATGGTCATCTAAGGTAGGCGGACCCACATATGAGTGATCCGAGTTATCTAGGTAGGCAAGAGTGAGAGCATGACTGAAACCTCTAGACACCGAAGAGATGGCCAAAATCGAGAAGGCTCGAGAGGCCATTTCTGCATCAATCGAATTCGAGAAGAAGCACACTACTCTGATCTAGTCATGTGCATTCTGGTTCAAGCATCCATTGCTATATTTTGGACGTTTTTCTCGCTTTCTATTTCCATTTTTATTAGTATTTGATATGCATGGGTGAATGTTTTTCTTTAATTTCAATTTTTTTTTATTGTCATTTCATTTTTTTTTCAAACCTCCAGTTGATGATTAATGGTGTTATCGTCTTAATTTTCATTTTCAACATAGAACATAATACAAGTTCGTGCAAAAATGATAAAGTTAATGCTTGTGTTCCGGATTATTGTAATTTTTATTTCTACTACTATTATTATAATTATGACTATTATTATTACTTAATGTAACACACATAATGAAAGATCTTGAATAACACATAATTAACTAAAATTCTTTAATACACAGACTTGTCTGTATCTGGCCAGCCAGGATTTAATTTGTCTCTGATGTATTACCACTGATGTTTGTTACTTTAATTGTGCATTCGGACTAATCCTATCTTTATCACTTTCCTTTTTTTGTGGAACTCGGAAATTGTTAAATATATGAACAAGAAGAGGAATTCTGAGCTATTTATTTAATATGATTTTTTTTTGGTTGTTGTTAAAATCGAGTTTGTAATTTGTCCTTTGCAGATATACTTTAAGTGGTTTCTTTCTTGCTAATTATGATGACACCCTTGTTGGAGTTTTTGATGAGGTGGTGCGGTAAAAATCATTGTCAGTTTCCATATTTAATCACTAATTTGAAGATTCTAAAACTCTTTAATATTTTTAAAAGAGCATTGTTTTTTTGTGTTTGTCATAAAGTTATGCTACACTTAAATAATCTTCTTTCCAAAATATTCAGCTTGTAGTGATTGCAGCCATTGTATGGAACCCAACAATATTCTGTGCTCCAGGGGCGAGCCATGTTTAATTTGTTGGGGTTTGCAGACATTAATTTGCTAAAAAAACACTCTACATTTTACATATAGAAGAATATATTTGACGTCGATAAAAACAAAAAAATTACAGAACCCCCCTGCCCCCCTAACAAAAATTATTTTTTCAAATTATATTTTTTTGTATCGTGTTCTTCTTCTACAAGGGACTAATGGCAATGGGAAATGTAAGAGATATAATGGCTTTTTACTGTCTTTCTTCTCAGAGTGTTAACTTTCATCTAATCTTGATGAAAGCTTCAAGAAACAGAAACAGAATTGGACAAACAAAATGAAGAATAAAGCAAGATTGCTATTGAACTTTCATAGATCGAAATTAGTATTCAGTACTAGTGTTTCAGGTGCATTGAACTAATATATATATATACTACAGCTCACAATTGCTAATTAATTAACTTCCTAACTAACTTAAAATATCTAATAACCGTCTAACTAATTTACAGATTGAGAACTTGAGGTGAAGCTTCTGTGAAGTTGTTGTCCTCTTGATAGTGTACAACTTGTTGGTTTTGAGCTACTTCAGCACCCCCTCTCAAGTTGTACATCTAGATATGTAGATGTTGGAGATATATAACTGGACAGCATGTCATAGAACCTAGTCTTATCCAAGGGTTTACTGAAAAGATCTGCCAGCTGCAAATGAGATGATATTGGCAAGGGTTTTAGCAGTCCTGAAAGGTATCTGTCCCTAATTACATGACAATCTATTTCTATGTGTTTTGTCCTCTATGTAGAGAGCACTTTTATTGTCACAAAACAGAGGGATTGGCTTAAGCTGTTTGATGTTAAATTCAGTCAATAGATAGGATAACCATTGTAGTTCACATGAGGCCATAGCCATTGCTCTGTATTCAGCTTTCGATGAACTTCTTGAAGTTGTGGTTTGCTTTTTTGATCTCCAGCTGATTAAGGACTCACCCAAGAAAACAGAAAACCCTGTCATTGATCTTCTAGTATCTTCACATCCTGCCCAATCTGAATCCACAATAGTTTGTTTGTAACCGCCTGTAACTTACTTATAACTGATTCATGAGTTGTATGAAGTTATAAATACCCCATGATCAGCTATATTGTATTTTAACTTGTAACTTTCAATTCATCAATGATAATTCCGCATTTTACTTTCGGTTTATAATTCTATAAACTTCATCACACTTTTGTAACGCCCCCAGACCCCCGGGCCTCGTAGCGCTTAATGAGTCATAAATGGTCTGGTCAACTGCTGATTGCCGTTCTCGTTTGGTCTAAAAAGCCTAACCCAAATTGACAAAACATTTATGTCTCACACTTATATGGGGTGAGCAGGACTTTACTTTACCGATGTGAGACTTTACATTCTCCCCTCCTTATAAGGGACTGACGTCCTGGCCAGGACGGCCAAGACTTGTCCCAGTGGTCTTGTCCCAGTTTTCATCCGTACCATAGGATTTCTAGAGGTGACCCCCACTGACACACAACAAATTCTGGCACTGAGGTTCGTCTGATAGTCAGCTCTGAATGCCATTCTGTAACGCCCTCAGAACCCGGACCTGATAGCGTTAAATGAGTTATAAAATGTCTGGTCAACTGCCTAGACCGCTGTCATCGCTTGGTCTAAAAGGGTTAACCCGAGTTGACAAGATCTTTATGCCTCACACCAGTGTGAGAGCCAGGAATTTTTTCCGGTGAGGGCCAAATTCAATAATTTTTTTTAAGAAAGTGCAACAGCCGGGTTTTGAACTAGTGATGTTATGTATAGCAGTAATACTTATAACCTGTTGAAGTAAACATGCAATTACATAGAATTTGTCTGAAATAATATACATACACGATGTCAAATATTATTAGAGACGTATTTTAGTAATTTCGCACGAAAAATTGAGTGGGGGCCATTCACCCCGTCTACATTGGGTCCATCCCTGTCTCGCATTTATATAGGGTGAGCATGACTTTACTTTACCGATGTGGAACTTTACAATTCTTATCTCTGGTTTTGCTTTGACCCGAAAAGATTACAGGTCGCTTGTCCATGGTGAGTACGTGGATGAGCTATAGGTTGCAAGACGTGGAGATTATTCTAGTTGTTTATACTCATGGTTCGAAGTCTCGGCCGAGTAGGGCCCGACTTGGCCGTATCGTCTCCGACTCGGTAGGCACCGATACAAAGTTACGAACTCATCTTGTATCAGACTTGAATCAGATTTATATCGCTAGAAATCGGTAAAAATCGCCCGATTTTAACCGATATAACAATGAATCGGCCAAAATCCGTCATTTACTAACCGAGTCATATACGATTTTGATAATCCAAGTGGTGATTTTCAAAGAGATTGAAGAAGATGAAGAGCATTTAGAGGAGAAGAAAGTCGGGTTCTCCTCTAGCCGGAGGTGGCTCTGTTGATGAGACACTGCAAGACCCGGCAGTTGGTTGTAGAAGATGCAGCTAGCGGGTAGATATTTAGTCGGCGGGTGGGGATGGAGGCTCTGACTTTGCTTTTACTTTAAACGAAAATGTCGCATTATTGATGTTGAGTGATGGGCCCAATTAAAGACAAACGCTTATGGGTAAATAAAACAGCGATGTTAATCATATTCATTTATTTTTAATCATTTTTATGTAGTAATTTAAATAAGATTGATAAAACAAATATAATTAAATGGATATAATGTATAACAAATATTGTAAGTCTTTTACAACTAATAATGCATATTGTACAAATATATATATATATATATATATATATATATATATATATATATATATATATATATAAAACAGATACAAAAGTTCATTATAAAGTTGTCTGAAGGAGAATCAAACTATGTATCATGATTTTTTTTTTATTTTAAATTTTATTGCGACAACGCATATGTTGTTGTATTTGTTCAAAAGAAATGATAAATTGTTTTTAGAGATTTTGATATTGTTGTTAGTTATATATATTTGTTTCAGCATTTTTGAGATTTTTTTCAAATTTTTTTATTCACTTTACATCGGAGAAAACCCGTCTTGCCCGATACGATACCGATATACGACGATTTATGTGTCTCAGTAGTCTTTTAATCGACTACCACGATCGCGACTTTGAACCATGTTTATACTAGTAATATTTATCAGGTTAGTTAGAAACAAGGCTTGCGTGCCTAAGTAAATAAATTATGATGTTTCGTTTGTTTTGTGTTTAAGGATTTGAGTTCTAAAATCTGTATTTTTTATTATTAGTTAGCAACAATTGTCTTTTCTCGTGCTTTACAGACACATCGTATGTTGACTCCCAACGCAACAGTTCGGCATTACTGTTGCAGTGGAGCAGTATGTGTTGTGCTTCTGTTTCCGAGCATTCAATATCTACTTCTTTGTTTCCATGTATTTCTCGTTTCAATTTTAAAATTTCCATTCAATAGCATGACGTGTCCCTTGATTAGTTTGGCTCATTGGACACTTGTTGAACGTCTCGTTCCCATTGTGAGCTAGTCTTCTGAGAAGATCAATACAATGATGTATTTTTTTCCTTATGTACGACATATTGGGTTTGTCGGCTGACGATGCTGGATCTCGTCGGTGTGATAATCCGAGCCGTATTTACCTAGTGACAACCTATTTAAGAGAAAAAAAAATAAAGAAAAAGATTGAACGGGGGTGGTGTTTGTTTAGGTTTAGACTGAGCCTGAGATAATGTTTACCCTAAGTTGCCTACGTATCCTGCAATTATTCAGGAATCAAGTCTCTTCGTAGTTCTTGGGATCGTTTACATAGTCAGCCTTATGCCCTAGGCATGCGTGTGCCGTGTCCAAGGTGGACTCTATTTTCTATCCCCCAAGGATTGGATTTCACCGGGTTAATCCGTTGATTTTAGGAGATAATCACGGGATTTGAATGATAGGATCGAAGTTTTTATGACTGAGGATTCTTTCCATAATTATCTCCTATATTGGGCACGTGTGTTAGATAACGGGGATTGCTCTGTCCGACTTGCGTCGAGCCCCCGAGGCTGCTATGGCCGAACTGCGCACTGACCCAACTCCGTTGCGTTATGACCGACCTGCGATGGACTGAGAAGTGAGCCATGCTGATCTCCCACCCGGGGTGCTGATCTGCCTTTAGGCTTGAAGTAGTGCCCCTGGCCCTTAATGTTGTACATTACTTGTCTTTATTTAATTCTTAATCAATATAGGGATGACACGTGGAGGGGCTTGGCCCGACCTCCGTC
This sequence comes from Gentiana straminea, assembly GCA_036785695.1. NCBI lineage: Eukaryota > Viridiplantae > Streptophyta > Magnoliopsida > Gentianales > Gentianaceae > Gentiana > Gentiana straminea. Next base: position 3,851,648 of record JAVUPR010000479.1, read on the forward strand.
ATAAGCCCCCCACATATAGTTGTGCTTTTGAGGTCAGGTCATATCTATCAATGATGTAGCTCGGCTCGGTCATCTAGACTTGTACATTTTTCGATATCCTACCCTGCCAGGTGGCAAAGTTCAGTCAGGACACTGTCATAAATGTCCCGGGATTCGAGGAGTTCTTACACCCTCGTTTGAAATGAGACGGTTTTCAAGACACGCTTAGGTTGATAACTCCGTCATTACAACCGTCTGCTCCACTCAAACGTTTATTTAGGGCTTTAAATCGGAATACGAGGATCAATTGCCGATTTTTCCCTTTTGCTTCTTTCTTCTTCACTTTTAAGCAAGTAAGTGCTTATGCTCCCCCCACCCCCCACGATTCATTTTGTTTATGCCTGTTGATGAGGGCATAAACCCCTTCCAGTTCGTCTGTAGAGGAATTGTTTTCGTCTAGGTTTGAAACCGAGGTTGAGAGACCTAGAGCTAGGTCGTACGGGCACGATTTTAAATTACTAGTAGCCGGAGATAGCGTAGTATTGGAGGAAATTCCATGGGTTCCACCGCAACCTGTTTCTCTTCCTTCTCCCCCGTCCTTCCTTCGGGACGTTCAACTTTTCCCTTAGATACAGAATCCAAGAAGCTACTCAAGCCATCATGGGTAGCCACGGAAAGGTCTCAGTTCTTGTTCTGCGTAGCGTAGATAACATTTGTCATGAATACGGGATACATTCGGAGGAGTTTTTCCCATGCTCTCTGGTGACCCCCGTCTGTATGCTTCCCGACCACCGGATGGATACTTTGTTGTTTACGAAGCCCAACTCAAAGGAGGATTGAGGCTACCTTTGTGTCTGGCCTTCTAGGCTGTGTTGCGGTACTATGGTATAGGATCAACCCAGGTCGCTCCTAACGGGGTTAGGAGTATTATTGGGTTCGCCATCTTCTGCCGGATGGTCGGAGTTCACTTCTCGGTAAACCTATACAGAGGTTTTTACCAAATTAAGAATAACCAAGGATATAAGGGGTGGTATCGCTTCCCACACCGATCGGGGGTTAAAGGTATACTTACCGAAGGGGTTGATCAGTGGCCACAACTATCTGATGAGCTTCAAAGTGGGGCCTAGCTTCCTTGAAGCGTGTACTAAGGCCAATGCCAACTTTTATTCATTGGAGTATTGGACCTCGGGTTTATGGAGCGCCTTACTTACATAGAAAATGGGACGTTGTGCGTTGTCCATTTCTTTGAACAAAACTGTGCTAACCGCGTCTTCACAGATTGAAAAATAGTCTAACAACGTGTCTCCCTCTTGAGGAGAAGTCAAAGTCGGTAGTTTGGCCAGGTAAGATCTTAACTCTTCAAAAGCTTTCTGACATTCTTCGTCCTATTGGAAATGAGTCGCTTTCCTTAAAACCTTGAAAAATGGAATGGCGCTTGGCACCGATCTAGACAAGTATATGTTCATGACAGCCATTCGCCCCGTTAACCTTTGAGCTTCTTTGATGCTTTTTAGTGGAGGCATTGTTCTCAGGGCATCTATTTTATCTGGATTGGCCTTTATCCCTTCCTATGAGATCATGTAGCCAAGGAACTTGCCCGACCTGACCCCAATTGTGCATTTGTTCGGGTTAAGCTTCATCCGGGTCTCCTTGAGGACCCTGCAAACTACCCGAACATCAAGTATTGATCAAGATACCTGCTCTTGATTAGTAGGTCATCCACGTAAACCTCCATACATCTGCCGATCTGCGACTTGAATATTTTGTTTACTGCCATTTGATATGTTGCACCCGCATTCTTGAGACCAAAGGGCATAGTAACGTAGCAAAATGTTCCGAACTCCGTGGTAAACAAAGGTTTCTCCGCGTCTTCAGGGTCCATTGCGATATAGTGATAACCCTTATATGCATCCAGAAAAGCAAACACTTCAAAATCGACTGTGGAATCTACGAGCCTAACAATTTTGGCAAGGCATAACAGTCCCTATGACACGCTTTGTTGAGGTCGGTGAAATCCACGCACATCCTCCAACTTCCGTCTGGTTTCTTAACTAAGATCGGGTTTGCCAACCAGTCCGGGTACACCACTTCCTTTATGATATTTGCTTGAAGTAACTTGGTTACTTCCTTCTCAATTGCAAGAATTCGCTCCTGAGCGAAATGTCTCTTCTTTTGCCGAACTGATTTCCTGTCTGGATCTATGTTTAATGTGTGCAAAGCTGTGTCCGGGGAAAGATCTGGAATATCCTCGGTTTTCCATGCAAACACGTCTCTGAATTCCCTAAGCAGGTCGACGAGCAGCTTCTTGTGTTGATCTGGGATCCAAGTGCCGATTGTTACCGTTAACTCTGGTTTATCTTCCCAAAGGCAGACTTTCTCAACCTTGTCTTCCGAGGACCACGTTTCTTCATCCCTCAGAAGTAATTCCTCAATAAGAACCTACTGCACCATCATTTTCCCGCTGACGGTGGCCGTGTAGCAACTCCTGACTGCTTCCACGCCCCCTTTGATTTCTACGGAACCCTCAATAGTGTGGAATTTCAATCTAATGTGAGCTCACGAGATCACAACTCGGAGGTCGATCAAGGCCGGTCTTTCAATGATGATGTTATACGCAGATGGGGCCTTGACTACGACGTAACTCACCATAAGGGTTATGTCCTTTGGTGCCTTTCCAAACGTGGTGGCTAAGTAGATCAACCCTATGGGGTGAACTGGAGGTCCGGGAAAGCCGAACAGCGGAGCTGAGACTTGTGTCAGCTCAGAATCTTTTAACTTCATTGATTAGAATACATAATAGTAAAGCACTTTACTGCACTCCAAGCGTCTACACTGATTCGCTTCACTAAATTTCGGTTTATCACCTCTTCAATTACTAGTCCTTTGTTATTCATAACTAGGGGAAGTGGATCCCTGGGGTCATAAATTACTTCTCTAGAAAACCGTTGTCTTTATTGAATATTGAAGGACCAGCAGACCTGCTACTGTCCTTGTCCGTGTCTTGAGCTATGTTGTTTGGCCCCCAGCGATGGTATTAATAGTACTAACCGGGTTATTATCGAACCTCCACCGGTCCACATCCGGTGACCGGTCCCGTTTCCGTTGGGGTTCATCCTTTGTACCCGTACTGTGATTGGATTTTTGGGGAAGATCTACTGAGGCAACTGCCTGAATAACATCTTGTAGGGCGGCTTCAGTTCGAACCTCCCTTGGTGTCATGGTGATGATAATCAAGGCGAATCTCGATCGAAGTTGTCAGTCGGAGGTTCATGCCCTCCTTCTAGCGCCAACTTGGGTAAACATTATCTCAGGCTCGGTTTAAACCTAAACAAACACCACCCCCGCTCAATCTTTTTCCTTACTTTTTTTATCTTAAACAAGTTGTCACTAGGTAAATACGGCCCGGATTATCACACCAACGAGATCCAGCATCGCCATCGGCATGAGATAGATTTAGTGAAAGAGAATAGATTTCATTGATTAAAGCATTCTTGGTTACAAGGGTATATAACAACCACAATCTAACAAACATTATCCATAGTAGATTCTCTAGGACACTTGTCTCTCCAAGCTACTAGACAAGTGTCACTCACACACACAATACAAGTGTCTCATTAATTACATTAATTACTATCATTATCCTTAACAGCCCCCCTCAAACGAAATGGGGAGGTTGACACATTGAGTTTGCTTCGTGTAGACTGAAACTGAGTTCCAGTGACTGGTTTAGTAAAACAGTCAGCCAGTTGCAAGGAAGAAGGCACATGACGAATACTAAGATGCTGGGCCAGGACATGATGCCTAATGAAATGAACATCAATGTCAATGTGCTTTGTGCGTGAGTGAAAAACAGGATTCTTGGCCAAAGACTCTGCCCCAATGTTATCACAATGCAGTACAGGAACAGCAGGTATCTTGATATGAAGTTCTTTGAGAAGAGCCTGTAACCAGAGAAGCTCAGCAGCAAGATGAGCCAATGCCCTGTACTCACTTTCTGTGCTGGACCTTGACACTACTGACTGTTTCTTAGAGGCCCAGGATATGAGAGATGATCCAAGATAAACACAATAGCCTGAGACAGATCTTCTATCAAAAGGATTACATCCCCAATCTGCATCAGAAAACCCTTGAATGTCAATAGAGCCTGTAGCTTTGAAGTGCAAATCCATATGTGAGTGTCCCCTTGACATATCTCAACAATCTTTTGAGGGCTTGCCAATGAGCCGTTGTTGGACAATGCATAAACCGACTTAAGGTGTTGACAAGAAAGGCAAGATCAGCCCGGAAAAAGTCAAATATTGAAGTGCCCCCACCGCACTTCTATAGGTGAAGGCATCAAGTAGTGGATAATGGAGTGCCATCTCGTAGGAGTAAGGAGTTTTCCAAAGTCACCATAGGACTAGGACATGGGGTTTTAGATGCTCCGGATCAAGTCCGTGCAAGAGCCGTGAGGCATATTGTTGTTGTGAGAGAACCAAACTCGCATGATCCCCGTACACCTCCATGCCTAGGAAGTGAGATAAATCACCCAAATCTTTCAAAGGGAACCTGGAATGCAGTTTACTGATAAATCTTTGTACTACAGAAAAGGAGTTGCCTGTAATAAGGAAGTCATCAACATATACCAGGACATACAGCAAGGTGGTTCCTTGATGAAAAATAAATAAGGAGCTGTCTGAGATGGACTGAACAAAACCCCAGTGTAACAGGTGTGAGCTGAGTTCTGCAAACCAAGCCCTAGGTGCTTGTTTGAGGCCATATAGAGCCTTTTGGAGCTTACAAACATAGTGGGGCCTTGAAGCATCAATGAAGCCTTCAGGTTGGGGCATAAAGACAGATTCATGCAAAGTACCATTTAAAAAAGCATTGTTGATGTCTACCTGCTTGATGGGCCAGTTCAAAGAAACTGCAATGGCTAAGATGACTCTAATTGTAGAGGATTTGGCCACTGGACTGAAGGTGTCCGTGTAGTCCACCCTCGCTTGTTGATGAAACCCCTTGGCTACAAGTCTAGCCTTGTGTTTGAGGATGCTCCCATCAGTTTGAGTTTCAACTTGAACACCCACCGGTTGCCAACCAAGTTCTGAGAAGGATGAGGTGGAACCAAGATCCATGTTTGGTTGTCACTGAGAGCCTTGTATTCTTCCTTCAAGGCTTGTGTCCATTGAGGATCAGAAAGGGCATCTGACACCTTTGTTGGTTCATGTTGAGATGGGTGAGAAACCTGTGCAGCAAGACTCAGAAAACGTTTAGGTTTAACAATTCCACTTTTTAGTCGGTTTGCATGGGATGTTGTGGAGGAGGAGGAGGAGGAGAAGAGGAACTACCGACAGTGATTCAGACCGAACAGACTAGGACTAGGAGTACGAGTGTGAGCAGGACTAGGACTAGGACTAGGACTAGGACTAGAAGTATGATTATGATCAGGACTAGGACTAGGACTATGAGAATGAGTGTGATCGGACTAGAAGGATTAGCAGGGGAATAATGTGGAGAGGGTGGTGGTGTAGAACCGACGTAAACATCGTAGGAGGTTTTGGAAGAAGAGCATAGGTGTCGTATTGGAAGAAGGAGCCGCCGTTGGTGCAAGAAGACTTATGAGGAAAGGTATTTTCATCAAAAGTGACATCCCCGGAAATGTAAATTCTTCCAAGAGAGTCAACACACACATGGCCCTTATGATTGGGACTAAGACCTAGATAGGTGCACCTCTCGTGTATGAAACCGAAATTTGTGAGTATGATAGGTCTAAGAAGGGGATAGCAGTGCACAACCAAAGGTTTTGATTTGCTTGTAGTCGTGGGACTTGTCAAACAAACATGGTAAAGGGAGACTTGTTGTGTAAAACAGAGTGGGAAGAACATTTATTAGGTGAACCGCCCGTTGGAAAGAATGCCACCGTAATTTGAGGGATAGACCAAACTTGAGCTAATAGTGGTAAGGCCAGTTTCGTTGATATGCCTATGTTTTCTTTCTATTCTTCCATTTTGAGCACGTGTGTGAGGACAGGGATGTCTAAAATGGACACCAGACCGTGAAAGATAATTGGTGAAACTTCGAATTCTCCTCCCCAATCGCATTGAAAAACTTTAATCTTAAGATTAAGCCGATTTTCTACAAGGGTTTTAAAGGTGACAAAGACATTAAAAGCATCTGATTTCTGTTTAAGAGGGAAGATCCAGGTAAACCTGCTATAGTCATCAACAAAGGCAATATAATAATGATAACCATTGACTGATCTTACAGGGGAAGGTCCCCAGAGATCAGAATGAATCAACTCAAGGGGTTTAGAAGATGCAGAAACAGAATTATTGTAAGGAATGGAATGCAGTTTGCCATATTGGCAGGCTTCACAGAAATTAACTCTTTCATTAACAGAAACAGAGAGATTACAAAGCTTCATAACTTGATGTAGGACCTTTACAGAGGGGTGGCCTAATCTTCTATGCCAAAGGTCTACATCTTTAGGAGAATTTAAAACAGTAACATAACTAGTACAGACTGGTGCGCTAAGTTTGGAGGAGATTTTGGAGTGAGGAGAGCTCTTGGTGGAGGCAATGAGGATAGGAGTCCGGATTTGGTACACAAGTCCTTCTCTAAGATGACCTTCCGTAAGAGTGATCTTGGTGGATTTGTCCTTAACAAAACAACGGGAGTTAGTAAATTCAACAATCACGAGTTATCATGAATGAGTTGTGATATACTAAGGAGGTTTTTAGCAATCCTAGGGACATGAAGAATATTATTTAGTTGTAAGGTGAGATTATGACTAGAAAAGGTGAGTGCTAGAACCAAAGTGTGTGCTATGACAAGTTTCTCACCATTCCCAATCACCAAAGCATCCGAGCCTTCATAGGGTGACCTCAACCGAGATTATTCGATCATGAGTGACATGATTGCCGGCTCCACCGTCCGGATACCGCCTTGGATCGCCATCGATTCCGGAGTGGCTATGTAGGCCGAGCTTTGTTTGAGCCGAGGAGATCCCCGTGACAAGTTGATGAAGGAACATAGTCCGATTCAAATCGTGCCGCATTCGATGCTATGTGCCCGTTTTCAAATCGATTTGACACATAGGTCAGAGCCCCCCGTGTTGTGGAGCTCGAACTACCTCTTCCATTGTTCCTGCCACGACCTCTTCCACGATTTGCATTATTAGAACCTCTACCTCTGCTCCCATTTCCACCAGAGAAAGTGTTTCTGGACTGTCCTCTACCATTTCCTGATTGTGTGTAGGCAGCATTTGCAGAGGGAGTATGAAGATCAATATGTGAGGAGGTGTTGTACCTGGATATAAGTCTTTCATGGGTCAAAAGCCGTGCTCGAACTTCAAAGCCAAGACAAAGAGGTGACTCTAGAGGTGATATTCACAACAACGGACTCATATTCCCCGGGTAATCCACCAAGCACCTTGCAAGAACCAATTCAATTTGTGGGAATAGGAAAACCCGTCGTCGCCAAACTATCGAATAATTCTTCATTGTGGCTAGATAATCGGCCATGGTTTTGGCACCTTTTTCGGCTTTTAGTAAGGGCATCTTTGAACTCCAGGAGACGGGATTGGGCTTGACTATTAAACGAGTTTCCAAGTGTGACCCAAACATCATGAGATGTAGCACAACCCACAACCTCCATAAGTGCTTGCTCAGTCATTGATCCAAGTAACCAACCCAGCAGTAAGCTATCAGTAGTTTGCCATTCTTCATAAGCCGGATTGGAAATGAAACCCATACCAATAGGGTTCGTAATCATCTGAGGAGGGGCTTGTTTGGTTCCAAAGAGATACCCATCAAGTTTATACCCCCTAATTACTGGTAGGACTGAATACTTCCAGAGGAGATAGTTCTTACGATCTAGTTTGACACTGGAAGTCTGATTAAGAGTCCCTCCAAAGGGAATAGTAGGTGGTGGCACGGGATTACCAGAAAATAGAGAAGAAAAGGGACGATTAGTACCGGATTGAGGTGGCTCAGCTCGAGTGAAAGAGGGTAAGGTCGGAAAAGACGTCGGAAAGACCGGAAGTTGCAGAGTTGGTGTCTGTGCTACGGTTGCAGCTGAAAGAGGAAATGACCCGAATGGGATAGAGACGGGAGCATGAGTGACGAGCGGAGTGGTGACCGCAGTAACTGGTGGAGGAGCAGTGACTCCGGCGTCAGGATCGGCGGTGGACATTGCCACCGGATTTTTCTCTGATACCAAGATAGATTTAGTGAAAGAGAATAGATTTCATTGATTAAAGCATTCTTGGTTACAAGGGTATATAACAACCATAATCTAACAAACATTATCCATAGTAGATTCTCTAGGACACTTGTCTCTCCAAGCTACTAGACAAGTGTCACTCACACACACAATACAAGTGTCTCATTAATTACATTAATTACTATCATTATCCTTAACAGCATGAAAGTAATAAAAGGCATGACCATGCATCGATGACATTATTTTTAGGCAGTTTACGATATTGATTGGAGTAACAAAACGTTTCCTTGAATCTTAATAAAATTAAGTCATTTCATTTAAACCACAAAAAAAAAAAAAAAGATAAAAAAAAGACAACATTTGTAAGAAGTTGATGCTGATCTGGAAGAAGGAAGAGAAACAGGTTGCGGTGAACTAATATTGCTTGAATCAGCATCAACCATATTTATAAGTTGTGGTTTTCCACGTTTTCAATTTAATAAAATGATCGTTTCTAAAAATAAAAGAAAATTATTGATAATAATGTGATTAATCAACGAGTCTCATTAATTCATTAATCAATAACTCAAAACAAGTTCTTCACTGTCTACTGTATTTTGTGTTGTCTATGTGAGTGTTTTTTCTTAACATCTGATGCGAGCAACATCAGATCTTATTCATCAAAGAAGCAGCAAGCAGTTTAGCCTCAAACCATGGGCCAATCTGCATATGTATACTCTGTCTCCTTTCCATTATGAGAATCATATTCATAATCGTATTTGGATCGACCCTCTTCATCATCATCATCAACAAATTCAACTCCGTGATCGGATTCCTCTTCTTCGTCAGATTCAAGATCGAAATCGGGTTCTCCAGGCTCAAATCCGCGATAGCTGCAGACGTCCAATCTTGGGATGCACAGACCGCAACCTGGATAAGGCTTACATGCTTTCTTGATATCACGTAAGCCGTCGCATGGTTGTTCCTCACATTTAAATAGGAGAAGGGCCCTTGGAGTTGATTTTACTAACTTACGGTGTTGGCGCTTAAGTGAACCTTCATCAGCTCGAAGAACAACTGCAGAATTGTGTCAAGTAATATTAAGAAAGATATATCCACACAAAAAAATAATTAATATGGTTCCTTGAACTTAGAATTTTTTTTTTTTTTTTTTTTTACCCAAAGGACGAAAGCATTTATTATTAACCCGGGAAAAATCCGGGACTTACAAAACCGGCACTACCCGGTACTTACAACAACCGGACCAACCCGGTACTGAAACCCCGGCACCGGGCCGGAACAGCAAAGACAAAACAAACAAGGATACAACAACAACAACAACGTCAACAAATAGATAGAAAAGCGGGAGTGCTGAGCCAAAAGAGAAAAATCTCCGGAAAAAATTCGCAGCAGAGCTGATCCATCCGTTGTCTTCCTCTTTCCCCTACCGATTCATGATCACCACACCATATTCACAGAATCGATCCTGCAAAAGTCGAATGTATAGCCAACATGCAAACTCCTGCAGTGTCGAGCCATAATCGACATTGAAAAGATTGAATGTTGGTTAAACATTCGATTTTGATGATTGGATTGATTCTATTGTGGTACAAATATAGTTTGATACGGGGTGGTGTAAATAAAGAACTAAAAAAAGGACACTTACCGCGTATAGAGAGAATTATAATAACAGCCAGGCCCAGAGTGATCTTCATTTTCTTCATGCCTTGTAATTAATCTATGATTTTCAAGAAGTTGTTTAGACTTGATTAATTCCTAGACAAATTTAATTATAACGTGGAAAACCTTTGGACTTGGAAAGTAGTGGGATGTTGACTATGTCTTAGATTCGGACGGCAGCCGGACGGGAATATTTTCAATCTGAGATGATATCCACATAATATATATCGAGGGATTTACTATTTTAATATGGTTCAAACTTGAATGGTTAAATCCTAATCGCAAGAGTCTCACTCTTATGTTCCACGGAATTAATGTACATGATTATAATCTATTGGTTCAGAGTCATACTATTATACCAAAAAAAATATTAGTGTAACATATATTATTGTAATTAATAGCTGTAACATATATTATTGTAATTAATAGCCTTAGACCTTGCCTAGTCTTTAGCTTCAGACTATGCCTTAGATTGTGCTAGCTTATACATTGTAATCATCCTTGCCGAACCACCACCCAGCCCTCTACCAGTCACATCTCCCCACCCTCCTCCTCCTTCACCACCTCATCCGACCCATTCTATACGCACCCGCTCTCATCATAACATCTACAAACCCATTCAAAAGCTTAATCTCCATACTCACACTTCCCCTTCACCTCCAACTGAACCCACTTCTGTCACTCAAGCCCTCAAAATTCCTCAATGGAGGAATGCTATGCAAGAGGAATTTAACGCTTTGGTGCGAAATCACACCTGGGATCTCATTCCGTCTGATCCATCATATAATGTTATTGGCTCCAAATGGATCTTTCGGCTGAAATATAAATCGGATGGTTCCATTGATCGGTATAAAGCTAGATTGGTTGCCAAAGGCTTCGCTCAACGCCCTGGCATTGACTACTATGAAACATTCAGTCCGGTTGTCAAGCCCCCCACTATCCGTGTCATTCTCACCTTAGCTTTAACGCAGGGGTGGTCTCTCCGCCAATTGGACATCAATAATGCATTTTTGCAGGGTCACTTACAGGAAGACGTTTACTTAGCTCAACCTGCAGGTTTCATTGATTCTACCCGTCCTAATCATGTTTGCAGGCTTCGTAAGGCACTCTATGGTTTAAAGCAGGCCCCCAGGGCCTGGTATGAAGAATTGAAACGTTTCCTACATGCCACTGGGTTCATCAATGCTAAAGCTGACACTTCTCTTTTTATCTTTAAATCTGGTGGTGTGATAATCTATATACTTGTGTATGTTGATGACTTAATCATTACAGGGAACGACTCTATGGCCTTGGAAAAATTCATTAATAGTTTGGGTGCCAAATTTGCTCTCAAAGACCTAGGCCAACTTTCTTATTTTCTGGGCATTGAAATTATACCCAACTCGGCTGGTTTTGTTCTATCTCAACAGCGTTACATGACGGACTTGCTCACCAAGCTCAATATGCAAGATGCGAACTCCGTGGCCACTCCAATGCAGGTTGCTCTTTCTGACTTAAAGGCCAACACAGGTAACCCCATGGATGACCCCTCAACGTATCGTATGGTGGTTGGTAGCCTTCAATACCTCATTTTTACTCGTCCGGACATTGCATTTGCTGTCAACAAATTGTCTCAATTTATGCATGCTCCGACGGATGTTCACTGGTCCCATGTTAAACGACTCCTTCGATACTTTGCTGGCTCGACTCACTATGGCATCCAGTTATATCGCAATTCTCCCCTTACTTTACATGCTTTTACGGATGCTGACCGGGGAGGTAACAAAGATGATTATACGTCTACTAGTGCCCATGTCATTTATCTTGGACGCAATGCAATTTCATGGAGTTCGAAAAAGCAGCCCACCGTTGCCCGTTCCACAACTGAAGCAGAGTATCATGCGGTCGCCGCTGCAACTGCTGAACTCAACTGGCTCACATTTCTTCTCAAAGACCTTGATATATCATTACCTGACTCACCGGTTATTTATCGTGATAATCTTGGCACTACACAATTTTGTTTAAATCCGTGTTTCACTCTCGTATGAAACATGTAGCCATCGATTATCATTTTATTCGAGATCAGGTTCAGAGTGGTTCTCTCCGCATCTCTCACGTCCATGCCTCTGATCAACTAGCTGATTGTCTGACAAAATCTCTTCCTCGCCCGGCGTTCCTTCATCAGCGTGACAAGTTAGGACTCGTTCCTCGCCCTACTTGAGGGGTGGTATTAGTGTAACATATATTATTGTAATTAATAGCTGTAACATATATTATTGTAATTAATAGCCTTAGACCTTGCCTAGTCTTTAGCCTCAGACTATGCCTTAGATTGTGCTAGCTTATACATTGTAATTATATATATACTGTACTCCCTAATTGTGAATATCAATACAAAAACATTCCTTTCAATCTAATAAAAAAAACTGAAAGAAGTCGTCCATTTATGTGGTTCGAACTTCCACACTCCAGCTTAAGATCCAGCTGTTATTTTATGGCACTCAAGTCCTTTACCACTAGACCATGTCTTGGGGACATACCGTTCAATTTTGAAGTCTTCACCTAACGGTGTATTCTTCCTACCGATAAATTACAAGGGCAATGCTACAATTACAAACAAATTGACATAACTATTAACGGAATTTTTTTTACACCGTTTATCATGGTAGTGTTTAGATCAATTAATGTATTATACACTATAAATGCTACGGGTACAACCATTGTGCCATAACGGGTAACACAACCAAATTTTATATATTTGATCGTGATTGTTAAAGTTGACACACATTGGACACTTGCTATTGTATCACCCACCATATTAAGAGATGAATTTTCCTCACCTCACAACATAGGTTTGGGGATGAGGTCCCTCCTCTTATATAAGTTTGGGTCTAGATTTCTATATGGTATCGGAATGACCTGACTAACGTCGTTTAGATCCTGGTCAATTTGTCAAGTAATTCGTTCGGATGAGATTCATTACATTATCTAAACGAACCCATCACCCACACTTCTTGCATTATTTTTTTTTCCTTTCCGGCCTAAGCCCTTTCTCTTTTGAATTTTCCCTTCTTCGCCTACATTCCTCCTTCCTTTGCCAGCGTCAATGGTATATAGAGTTTTGTAAAAGGTAATTGTATTGTATATGTTGATCAATAAAGTGTATTACAGCAGGTATATATAGGCACAAGATTGAGAGGCCTAGAATAGTAAAATTACAAATAATAAATAATAAAGTTATTCACTAATAGTATTCTCGACACGCCCCCGCAATCCCGTGGGAAGAGAACGAACACGGAGATTGGTCTTCATGGTGTGGAATAGAGGAGAGCCTAATGGTTTGGTTAAAATATCCGCAAGTTGCTCCTTTGAGGTAATGAAGGAGATGGTAAGACGACGAGCCGCAACAAGTTCGCGAACATGGTGGAAATCAATTTCGATGTGCTTGGTTCGAGCATGAAAAACCGGATTATGAGCAAGGTAAGTGGCCCCGATGTTGTCACACCATAAGGTCGGAGTCGTAGATAGAGGAACCTCCATTTCTGCCAGTAAGCTGCAAAGCCACTGAATCTCAGCAGCTGTATTGGATAAGGTTTTGTATTCAGCCTCAGTGCTACTCTTAGAAACAGTTAGGTGTTGTTTTGCGCGCCAGCTAATGAGATTCGACCCCAAAAAGATACAATACGCACCAACGGAGCGACGGTTATCGGAGTCAGCCGCCCAATCAGAATCAGAGTAGGCACGGATAGCAATATGTGAAGTACGGGAGAAAAACAGACCCTCAGAAATAGTGTGTTTCAAGTACCGCAAGATACGTTTGACGGCAGCCCAATGAGCGTCAGTGGGGTTATGCATGTATTTGCTAACTTTGTGAACCGCAAAGGCAATGTCGGGGCGGGTAAAGGCAAGGTGCGAAGACCACCGACAATAGTACGATAGAGGCCGAATCAGAACATGGAGGGCCATCATCCCAAACCAAGCGCGTGGAAGCACTCATAGGGGTGTGACACGGCTTTGACTTGTCCATGGAGGCACGGCGAAGCAGGCGAAGGATATACTTACGCGAGTAAGGAAGAGACCGTCGACGGTGGGAAGAACCTCAATGCCAAGAAAGTAAGACAAGGTACCAAGATCTTTCCCCGGAAATTGCGTTGCCAAAAACTGAATAACCTGAGCAATAAGAGAGGAACAGGAGCCCGTAATAATGATATCATCAACATAAATAAGAACATAAGCCCGAGTGCCATCCCGAGAATAAATGTAAAGGGAGGGGTCGGCTTTGGAGCCAGTAAAACCAAACTGTGTTAGGGCCTCGGTGAACCGAGAAAACCATGCCCGAGGAGCACTGTTTGAGGCCATAGAGGCTCGCGCTTTAAGCGGCAAACATAATCGTTGGAAGTCGGGATGAACGAAGCCCGTGGTTGTTGCATGTAGACGAGCTCGAAAGATGACCATGTAGAAAGGCATTCTGTATATCTAACTGTCGAAGAGCCCAGCCCTGAGAAACGGCAAGTGAAAGAAGGAGCCGGATCGTGACCGGTTTCACAACCGGACTAAACGTCTCATGATAATCCACACCTTCAGCCTGATGAAACCCTTTAGCAACTAGACGAGCCTTGTGGCGTTCTAGGCGACCATCTGCAAGGTGTTTAGTGCGGTAAACCCACTTATTGCCGACAATGTTCATATGAGACTGACGTGGTACAAGATCCCAAGTTTGGTTTTTCAACAATGCATCAATCTCATCCCTCATCGCATGACGCCAGATCTGGTGCTTGGAAGCATCAGTGTAGGAGGAAGGGTCCAGGGAGGAAGCAGTGGCAAGAAGTGCCCGAGAGAGAGGGTAACGAATGAAGTCAGGCATGTGGATGGGTTTAAGAGTATTGGTTTGGGTGCGGGTGAGCATGCGGGTCGGATTGGTGGGAGGTGGAGCCAAGGCCGAGGGGAGACCAGGGGAGGGTGGCTCGTCAGTGGTGTTGGTGGAGGATTCGGGTGGTGGAGATTGGGAGGAGGAAGGTGAAGGAGAGTCGGGTGAGGAGGTGACATGTGGAGAGCTGGGTGGAGGAGGGGAGTTGATAAGGAGGTTGGGTAGGGGAACGGTGATGGACTCTGGGGTGATGGAAGTACGGGTTGGAGTGTATGGAAAATTTGATTCATCAAAGACAACATGTCGGGCAATATAGAGACGACCGGTGGCGAGATCAAGGCATTTATAGCCATGATGGGTGGGAGAATAGCCTAAGAAGATACAAGTGACGGAGCGATAATCGTCTTGTGATGGTTATACGGACGTAAGTAAGGCCGGCACGCACGGCCAAAAACACGGAGAAAAGAGTAGTCGGGTGGACGATGGTAGACCATTTCATAAGGAGTTTTATAGGCAAGGGATTTGGTAGGAAGGCGATTTATAAGATAGGTGGCTGTAATGAAGGCATCTTCCCGATAAGGAAGAGGAAGATTCGATTGAGCTAATAAGGAGAGACCGACTTCAACAATTTGGCGGTGACGGCGTTCAATAGCGCCGACTTGTTCATGGGTGTGAGGATGGGGAGCGGCGGTGCCGAATGCCTAGAGTCGTAAGGGTTTGTGAGAGATGACGATATTCACCTCCCCAATCAGATTGGAGGGCTTTAAGTTTGGTTGAAAAAAGGCGTTCAATTAAATTAAGAAAGTCGGGAAAAAGTTTTTCTACGTCAGATTTAAGTTTAATCGGAAAAAGCCACAAGTACTTGGTAAAATCATCAAGAAAGCTAACATAATAACGGGAACCATAAGTGGATAATTCAGTACAGGGACCCCAAACATCAGTAAAAATTAAATCCAAAGGTGCATGAGATGTAAAATCAGAAGTATAAAGAGGAAAACGATGGCTTTTAGCCATTTGACAAGGGGCACAAATACTAGTAGGTGCCTTATTGGAAACAAGAAAAGGAAGACGCTTAAAAACTTGTTGGAGCACCGGGAAGGAGCAATGGCCAAGGCGGCGATGCCAAGTGGTGGAGGAGTTGTGAGTGGCGGAGAGAGCTTGAGCAAGGAGGGCGGCTGTGTTGGGGAGTGAAGTGGTAGAGTCCATCCTTGACAATGCCTCTAAGAAGGATTTGGCCCGAGTAGTCCTTCACAACAAAAAAAGTGTCATGAAACTCGAAGAAAACAGAATTATCAGTGGTAAATTTGTGAACAGAAAGGAGATTTTTAGTGAGTACGGGGGAGACAAGGATATTGGATAAGTGATACGTGTGGGGTGGGGAAGTAATAAAGGAAGAGCCAGAATGAGAAATAGGTAAACCTGAGCCATCTCCTACATGGATTTGATCAGTGCCGTCATACGGTTCGGAATGGAGATTGAGATTGCCAAAATTATTTGTCATATGATGCGTTGCACCTGTATCAGGAATCCAATCGGTCGGAGTAGTAGGATACCTTGTGGGTGTGGATAAGCGAGCGTAAGCTCGTGGAGCACGAGGGCGGGAGGACGTGGTGCGAACCCCGTGATTCAGAATATCGCCAATAACAAGTTTGAGCTGTGTGACCTGTCTTAGCACAAATTTGACACTTGTATACTGGCTCAGTGGAGGGTGTGGGTGACGGTGAAGGTTGGCGGGGCTGTCCACCGCCACGACCACCACGCCCACGGCCTCGATTATTGGTAGCCACATTATTTCCATTGCGAGTATTAAAGTGTTGGTTCCTAGAATTATTATAGCCATTATTTCCAGAATTATTAGGAAAAGAAGGAGCAGGACGATTACCAGAAGGATACCCAGCATAATTAGCAGCAGCCGAAATACCTGAGGACTGAGATGATGGTGCAGCGGCAATAACAGTGGGGCGGTGGTCTTTGAATTCTCGCTTCGGCGGTAAGTAGCGAGAGTACAAATCATCCGGCGAAAGAGACAGTTGAATCGATAGCATGGTAACAAGAGAATCAAACTCGGGACCTAATCCGGCAAGGAGATAGGCGATGATGTCGTCGTCCGAGAGAGGGTGACCGGCGAGAGACAACCGATCGATCGCAAAGCTCTTGATTTTGAAGAAATAATCGTGGCCGATGTGTCTCCTTTGCGCGTAGATGCCAAGGCACTTTGCGCGGTTGAACGAGCTTCGACCTGCTCTGGGATGCAAACGAGGTGGAGAGAGCGGCCAGTTGCGGCCGAAGTGGTAGCCGTGTATACCGCATCAAAACATCGTCGGAGAGGGAGGAGGTGATCGAGAGAGAGTATTAAATTGTCCGTTTTTGTCCAAGTTTGTAAATTCGGATTTATGGCGTTGTTGCAGCGAGCTCCGGTGCCGGTGGTGATTGTTGATGGCGGTGGTGGAAGAGAGCCATCCACAAAGCCGAAGACGCCCTGTCCTTTGAGGTAGGGGACGACCTGAGCACGCCACAGATTGTAATTTTGGCGCGTAAGACGGGTGATGCGTATAGCAGAAGAGGGGGTGAACGTCGGAGTGGTGATGGCTGCGTTAGGAGGAGCAGCATTGGTGGTGGCGCTGTCTTCTCCGTCAGACATGGCCGGCCGCTTTTTTTGCTGTGTTAGGGTTTTTTTTTTTTTTTTTTTTTTTTTTTTTGATCTCAGAAAGGCTCTGATACCATATAGAGTTTTGTAAAAGGTAATTGTATTGTATATGTTGATCAATAAAGTGTATTACAGCAGGTATATATAGGCACAAGATTGAGAGGCCTAGAATAGTAAAATTACAAATAATAAATAATAAAGTTATTCACTAATAGTATTCTCGACATGGTAGAATATCAAAACTCCTCCTCTGCAAATTCCTCATCTTCTCCCTCAATTCGTGCATTATTATTATTATTATTATTATTATTATTATTATTATTATTATTATTATTATTATTTTCCTCATCTGTTATTTTTCTTTTCCTCCTAAATTTCTACTTTCTTATTTCGTCCCAACCTTCCTCTTTCTTCACTCTCTAGCCTCTCACGTCTCTAGCCTATTTTTCTTGAATCTTGCATGTGAATTCATCACCCCACAAGTTTTTCATACACCCCAGCAATCACCGATTGGTTGAATTCGTAAAGCATCCATCTTTACCCAGCCACCACTCCATCTTTACACCTAGCAATCACAAGCTTGTGATCCCTTTTCTTAAGTTTATTTTGTTAGGGTCCAACCCTCCGCTCATTTTATCCTTTTTTTTATTCCTTTTCTTTTTGTTTAGAGAATCAACTTCCCTCCCAGTGGTCCTTTTTTATGACCTCTCACAATTTTCGGGTCATCCAGCTATTTTTTTAGGGTATATCCCTCAACCTATTTCCTCCTCTCTCATAATTTTTTTTAGCGTATATCCCTCCACATATTTCCTACTCTCTATCGCAAGATTCAAGCAATTTCAGTTTGGAAGAAGTTGATCCTGATCTGGTGAAGTTTGTTGCGGGCACCATTGCAGGAACCAAGAACCATTCTTCACGATCCAATCTTCATGTTCATTATATTACCATGAGATTGCGGGGGAGTGTTGAAGGTAAAGTTACCAAAAATAATAATGATGATTGATTCTACAATCATTGTATTAATTATGATTGATCCTTGTAATAATTACATTTCTTTCCTGCTAAGTATCCTAGGCTATAAAGCAAGTATTGTATCATTCAATTGAATCAACGGAAAATATTATCATCTCTTTATAATTTATCATGTTATAAGGAAATATAGTAGTACATTTACTAACACCAATTGGTTTTAGTACAACGGTAAGCGCTTGATCCTAATATGGTATCAAAGAAGGGAATCCTGAATTCATGCCCCGCCTCCAGCATAATTAAAAACAAAAAACAAAAAAAACCAAGTGTTGGGCCCCAATTTCTTCTTATAGGCCCACACTTTCCAAACAATAAAACAAGTCAAGTGTTGGGTCTCTCCCTTCCTAAAGGCCCACACTTGAGGAGGCGTGATATAAGGAAATATAGTAGCACCTTTACTAACACCTATTGGCTTTAGTACAACGGTAAGCGCTTGATCCCCCAAAACCTAGGTTGTGAGGTAAGGGAAGTCCATCTCTTAATATGGTGGGTGATACAATAGCAAGTGCCCAATGTGAGACAACTTTAACACGCCCCCTCAAGTGTGGGCATGGGCACTCTTACGACCAACAAAAAAGCCCAACACTTGCACAATAAAGGGGTGGATCTGATACCATGATAAATAATAAGGAGATGATAATATTATCCATTGATTCAATTGAATGATACAATGCTTGCTTTATAACCTAGGATACCTAAGCAGGAAAGAAATATAATTATTACAAGGATTGTGTAGAATCAATCATCATTATTATTTTTGGGAACTTTATCTTCAACAATGACATAATTTCATCATTATCCAGGGTAAAAAATAAGGTTGTGTCACCAGTTGTGTGACAATGATCGTGGCTGTAGATTTACTATAGACACAATAATCAATGGTGTATATTCATGTTTTTCATTGGTGTTAAGGGTGAATTTATACGATTTATAACGCTATATTCTATGATATTTTCCCTCATATTCGTATAAAATTGCATAAGAAACGAGTGTTTAACGGAAGTATTGAGTAAATGAGGGTTTTAACGAGTTAATCGCAATATTGGTTGATTTTGGTGTTTTAATTGTGATTTTATGTTTAATTGGACATTATTACATTTTTGCGATGTTTTTATGTGTTATAGATACATGTTTGAGGCTCAAAAGATGATCAAAGGTTGATTGAGTTCGAGCTAATTGATGATAAAAGAGATAAAGATCAAGAAATCAAAATTCGATCATATTGAACTGGCGTCCAGGTCCCGTCCAGAGTGGACGGGAGTTTGATTGAGTGAACGGGCGTCCGGAGGTGCGATTTTGATACATAGAGTTTGGACGCTGCAGTGGACGGGCGTCTGAGCGATTCCAGGGCAACCTGGACGAGCGTCCAGGAAGAGTGGACGGGCGTCCTTCGACCGACTTTGGCGAACCGACTCAAGACTCTATAAATAGCAGTTGTTTTTTCCACATATGAGAGACGAATTCCACAATACTCGAAACCCTAAACCTAGGGGCGGTTTTAGGCTGCGTTTTTACTTCTTTTATTCCAGTTTTTATGCTCCAAATTCTAGATTAAAAGTAGGTAGTTTTATGTTAGCTTTTCCTGCAATTCCAAGTTTCAAGAGGATGCTTAGAGGCTAAAAGCCTTGAACGAGCGTTGTGAAGCCGTCCAACTCAACAATTCAGTTCCGTTCTTGATTATTTTGTGAGTATTTAATTCAAGTTGTTTCTTTTATCATGTTTATGATGTTTATTGCAATTCATATCGAAAGATCGTTGCTTGTTGATTGTTTATTTTGATGAAAATCATATTAAACTTTAGATCACCATGATAAAGAATAGATCTTAAATCTAATTAACGAGAGTTCTTAGGTTAGATTTCTAGGTTAGAAATTGAGAGATTTCACACCTTGATTTGAAAGCATTAATCTTTAGATCGAAAGATAAAATATTGATAGGAGAACTTGTCTAAGAAATTAGGAGTTCATACCTTGGTTAGGTGAACCACAACTTGGTTAGAAATCACGAAATAATCTGAATTGGAATTGAATGTTGATAGGATAGGTGGATCAACTACTCGTTTACTCGTTATAATTTGATCAAATCCCTTAGAACTTGAATTGTTTAGTTAATCAATTTCCTTTATTGCATACTAGGTTTAGTTTTAGTTTAATAGTTCGCAACCCGTATCTTTCTTGGCTTTAGATCATATCTTCTGTCCAGTTTTACGTTTTAGTTAAGTTTATTTCCAGTGTTGTTTAGTTTTATCCGCTGTTTAGATTAGTTTTTCGTGACATAATTTAGTTAGACAAAAACTAGGGTTAGCAATCGCCAGTTCCCCGTAAGATCGACCCGGTATCAACCTCTATATTACGATCCTTATACTTGAGGAAAACCGGATTTATAAATATTATTACTTGTTTGTGTTTGCTAATAAAATCCGTGACAAGTTTTTGGCGCCGTTGCCGGGGACCCGGACGGTTGCCTAGTTTTTGTTTTTGTTTTTCGTTTTTCCTGTTTATTTTTCGTTTTAATTCCTGTTTTTAGTTGATAGCCGTTTAGATTATTAGGTTATTAGGGTTTTAAGTTTAGGGTTTATGGTTCTTATTTCCCTTGTGATTAGTTTTCTTTTCTATCTTTCTGCCTCTGTTCTTCTTTTCTGCAAATTTTCTGCTTCTGTTATAGTTTTCCCGCTACCAAACGGGCGTCTGGGATCTTGGACGCCCGTCCGCTGGAAAATTTTCATTCCTGTATCGTTTTCACCCACTTAGACGAGCGTCATAAAATTTGGACGCCCGTTCAAGTTTTCTGAAGACCAGACGAGCGTTTGGGCATCCGAACGCCCGTCCAGTCCAAAAGTTGGGCAGACGCCCGTCCAAACCTTTGGACGCCCGTCTGTTTCATCTTTTCCCTTAATAATCCTATTTCCTTTTCTTCATTTCCTTTCTTTTCTTTTCTTAGGCTTTAATTTTTAGTTTAGGTTTTTAATTTCTTAGCCTTTAGGTTGCTTTCACTTGTTTTTGGTCCGGTTTATGCAAACTCGGAGTCAAAAGGGACCGTTACTATACACCTCTGACCCCGAGCGAACCGTAGTCCGGCCAAACAGGCGGATCTTCCGTTCTGCGGTTCTGGCCGGTAGAGCCGAGCAAGATCTTGAGGATCAGTTAGCCAAGGAGATCACTGATTTCGTAATAATGGCGCTAATGATAGACGTACGTTGGCAGACTACGCCATGCCCGGCGCGATCCACGATCAACCCGGCTATTGTCATTCCAGCCATCACTGCACAGACCTTCGAGCTAAGGCCGGGACTTATTCAGATGATGCAGCATGCATCTATTTTCCACGGTTACCAGTCAGAGAATCCACACACTCACTTGCATACATTCTTGGAGATATGCGGCACCACACGCATCCAAGGAGTAAGTGAGGATGCCATCAAGCGAAACTTTTTCCATTTTTCTATAAAGGGAGAAGCGAAGGAGTGGTATACTTCTCTCCCCTCCGAATCAATTACCACCGGGCCGAACTCGAAAAGGAGTTCTTGAGTCAATACTTCCCACCTTCAAAAACGGCCCGGTGTTTGAATGAGATTTTCACTTTCTACCGAAAGAGAATGAATCCTTCTTTGATTGTTGGAAAAGATTCAAATCTCTCGCTTAGAAAGTGTCCCCACCACGGCTTGCCACTTTGCGGAGGCAAGTCAACACATTCTTTAGTGGATTGACCGAGCTTACTAAAGGCATGGTCAATAGTTCATCTGGTGGGGCGTTTCTGAAGAAAACGCCTGATGAGGGATGGACACTGTTTGAGGACATTGCAAAGTACAACTACGCCCCCTCTTATCAAGCAATTCAAGCACCTCCTTCTCCTCCTAAGGTAGAGGAGGTAAACATGCAAAGTTTGATCGCCATCTTTGCGAGCGTGATGGCGCATCTCAAGTTTCAAATCCGGTAAATCAAACTTCGTTTTTCCGCGAACCCTCGGGTTATACTCGCTTGTTGTCAGACTGGCCATATGAATGGCCAGTGTCAATTTAATCCCCCTGCACCTTATCAAGTGAATGCTGTTCATGATTATGGACAATGTAATCAAGTCACATGTCAGAATTGTGATGAGGTGGGGCACACATCTAAATTCTGTCCTATGAACGGGCAGAATGCTGAAGTGAATGCATTATATGGCCAGAACAACCAAAGGTCTAATCAAGTTTCTAGCCAGAATAATTTCCAAAGCCATGGGTTTAATCAATTTTCTAGTTTCAATCCTAATTCGAATTTTAATTCGAATCAAAATTTCAATAGAAATCCTGGTTTTAATCATAACCAAAACTCAAAATTTTCCAATCCTACTCAAAGATTCAATCAGAATTGGCCCGCCAATTCTAATCCTGCTGTTCAAAGTCGGCCCAACCAGCCCTATTCGCAGAATCTCCAAAACTCTAAAGGCCCCTCGTACTCAAGTGATATCAAAGCTCAATGGGACTCCTTTAGGGAGGAGCAAAATAGATCAATGAAAAATCTTGAGAGGCAAATCGGGCAACTGGCTGAACAGTTAGCTTCTAGACCGCCAGGGCAGCTGCCCAGTTTCACCGAGAAGAATCCAAAGGGTGGTCAAGTTGCTCAAACCGACTTGAACAATGGCCAATTTACTGACCTCGTCCCATCAATTCCATACGGTAGAGAGGAGGCCAGTGCAATGAATCTAAGAAGCGGTACTCAAGTTAGTGGTCCTTCCCACCAGGGAAACCACTAGCCCCTCCTGCCATTGATAAGGCAGGAGGGGAAGCTGAGCACCTACACTCCCCTTTGCCGAAAGAGAACACTCAGGTGGCTGATCCCCTAAAAGGTGAAAAAGCTGGAGGTCTTCAGGTGGCTGATCCCCTGAGGAGTGAAGAATCAAGTGTGAGTCAGGAGGCTGATCCCCTGACTAATAAAAAGATTGAAAAAGCCGTTCGGTGGAAGGATCTGGAAGACAAAGCGGTCAATGCATCTTCAAAGAAAGTCTTCTCTGAGAATGATCTGAAAAAGCTTCCATTTCCACCAAGGAAGAGCAGCATCCCTTTGAGTGAAGATAAGAAGTATGAAAATGTGCTAAATCTTTTGAAAAATACTCAGGTAAATCTTCCATTATTAGATGTCTTGGTTGAAATGCCTAAGTATACAAAATTTATCAAGGATGTTGTTTCTTCGAAAAGGAAGTTGTCAGACATGGAGAGGCTGATTGGTGAGGATTGTTCAATGATCAATTACGAAAACTTACCAACCAAGAGAGGTGACCCTGGAAAGTTCGTGCTTACAGTGTTAATGGGAGGCCTGGTCTTCCCTAACTCTTTGTGTGACCTGGGTGCATCTATAAGCCTCATGCCATTGTCTGTGTGCAAACAGCTGGGTTTAATTGATCTTCTAGAACCCACTACCATGAATTTGCAATTCGCTGATAGATCTTCTAAGAAAGCAGCGGGAATCTTAAAAGACGTACTAGTTCAAATCGACAGATTTACCTTTCCCGTTGACTAGTACGTCCTAGACATTGAAAAAGAACTAAGCACATTGACGGGTACGTCCTATCAAGAACTAAGCACATTGATGTGAGACATCATTTTATCAGAGATCATGTTGAAAAAAGAGATGTCATTCTAAGATATATACCTACTGAGAATCAATTGGTTGACATTTTCACAAAACCACTCAGTCATGAAAGATTCAGGAAGTTGAGAACTGAGTTGGGAATGATAGAAATTGACTAAGTGCTAAGGAGCAGCTAACTGGAGTAATCAGCCAAGTAACTTCATCATCTGACTAAACCCCTGCCGTAATGAGTAAACTCATATGGCAGGTAAGGCACTGATACTCAGTGAAGTCAACTACACTCATTGTTAGGAACATGTGCATCAGCAGCTCAGTGAAGAAGTCACTTACCCGGCTTAGTGACCAGCAAGGTCACTTCACCGGAATATGCAATGGAGTAAACATCAGACTAAAGTGTGAACTAAATCAGTTTTATGCACGTGGAAAATCAAAAAGTTATGGAGGATTATACTGTGGAAAATTACTCACGTGGAGATCAATTAATAATCGTGGAGGTAACTATATTTTTTAAAATTACAATCGCCTCGATTCCTGGGATTTATCATTACTTACCTCAATCCACTCCCCCACTACACTTAAATACCGTGATTTATACACATAAAATCACGCCATTACGTCACAAAATCCTTCCATATTCAATCACGTTCACACTACCAAGAATCACCATATTTAAACAACACTTAGAGGTTTTTCAGAATTCTTTATGCTCTCTCGAACTCAAAAACCCTATTTCCTTTTCTGAAAAATCGAAGCCTTCCTAAATATTAATCCCATTCACCAATGGATTCATCCTCTACAATCTCTGCCACAGAACAATATTTCAAAAATCGATCATCACTGGATCATTTTTCAGGCCTGAACACTACCTCTCCTTCTGTGACAATGAAACACAAGCTCAACGATTGGTCGATGGCTGTACGAATCTGGGGTTAATGACCTTCCTAAACCCCCCAATCGATGGGATATGCTATGAAAATCTGAATGCATTTTGGAAAAATGCAAAGTTTGTTCCCAGCATAAAGAAGAGTGACCCCGATTTCATTAAGAGCTCCATATTTGGCAAACAAGTGGTCATCACACCTGGACTACTCAACCATTTTATGAACATTCCCAACTCTGGTCTAGCTGATGTGAAAAATATACAGATTGACATCAAAACATTCTGGACAGAAATAGCCAAGAATCCTAAAAGGAACAGCAAAACATACAACCTCCCAAGATCAACACTCAAACGTTCATTTGCCGAATTTGCACCAGTAATCACCAAAAACATTGAAGGAAGAAAAGGGTCAATGGAGAACCTGACTGAGCTACGGGTTAAGCTAATGGCGATTATCTATCAAGGTATTCCCTTCAACTGGTCACAGTTTGTTTTCAACAGGTTGAAAGGTCAAATCCAGAAGGAAATTGATCTGGCAATTACGGCACCAAACAAGGGTTTGTAGAAGAAAGGTGACTTATGGTAGAGGAAATCTTATGGGTTCCCTCTTCAACACCTGTTTGACAAATTGAAGGTGAAACCCATCAATCTGCAGCCTCCACACAAAGCCAATGTAATGTTTACCTATGTAAAGGCATCCCAGAAACCCAAACCCACTGCCGGAAGTAAAAGAAAAGATCCTGAAAGTAGTAGAACAGGAGTGGAATGAAGAACCAGATCTCAAAAAAACACGAGATGATACCTCTGTAGTCAGTGCCAGCAACCAGGATAACCCTGTGGTGATCGGTGATGATGTGGCAACTGAGGAAGAGAAACAAGAAGAAGTCACCTACCTGGAAGAAGGTGAAGAAGGATATCATCTTACTTCATCTGATGAAGAAGACAGTGAAGATGAAGAACTTGCTACTAACAGTGAGGCAGAAAAGA
Organism: Gentiana straminea; assembly: GCA_036785695.1. Taxonomy (NCBI): domain Eukaryota; kingdom Viridiplantae; phylum Streptophyta; class Magnoliopsida; order Gentianales; family Gentianaceae; genus Gentiana; species Gentiana straminea. The sequence goes on from JAVUPR010000479.1 coordinate 3,877,447, forward strand.
TTACAGTAGACCCGCAGGAAGGAGATCAGTTTGAAAGAGATTAAGAAAATATGGACATTTGTGATGATGATCTGACGATTCAAGATGCACTCCTTAGGGGCCTCAGCAAAGTGGCCAAACAACAGAGTGAGCCAGCTGATCAAGCTCACTCTACCGAACTTGTTCACACCCCCAGCATTGATCAAGGGGGAAAACCAGCCGAAAATTAAGTCTCCGGTAGGGCCGAGCAGAAAACCCAATGAACCCAATCCAACCCAAAACCCAAACCGAACCAACCTGAAAACCCAAATCAATTGAAACCCAAATTTTTTGGGTTGGGTTTTAACCCGAACCAAAAACATTTTGGGTTGGGTTGGTTTGGTTTTTTTTTTCCTGGTTGACCCAACCAAACCCTATATATATATATATATATATATATATATATATATATATATATATATATATATATATATATATATATATATATATATATATATCTGTACGTATGCATGCATTCCGTCCAAAAGAAAATGATGTTATCATATTGCTGATATCACTTCATTTTCAGTTTCGGTCTACAATTCTTTGACATTTCTTCGGAAAAAAGAATTCACGTACGTATTTTTATGTATGACTATTGGTCTTTAATTATTATCTTTATATGTTGTTGGTTCGTTATATATTGTTGGACTCTTAATTAAATTTTAACGTTTTCTTTCATGAAAAAGTAGTTTCTTTAACGATTATTGTTATGAACATATGACATGGAACTCGAATTTGGATATATACATGTGTGTGGATTTTATAGCATAAAAGTGTTATTATAGATGCATGTTTTATGGATGAAAACCCGAAACCCAACCCAAACCAACCTGAAACCAACATGAACCAACCCATTGGGTTTTATAGTCATTTGGTTTGGTTTGGGTTAGTTTTTTCTTGAACCAACCCGACTTATACTATGTAAAAACCCAACCCAAGCTCAGCCCCGGTCTCCAGCACAAGAAAAAGAAAATCAGTCGTTCCAAGGCCAGTCAAGTGCCAGCACCTCTCAGCCACCTCTCCCTGAACCTGAGAGTGCTGAAGAAGTGATAAAAGAAATGAAAGAAGAAGAGCAGGAAGAAGAAGAGAAAGAAGAGGAGAATGAGGAAGATGAGGACAATGAGGATGATGCATCAGCACCAGAAGAAGTTGATCCAGAGAGACTCTTCAATCTGGACATCCAACCATTAATTGTGGTCATAGAAAAGCAGTACCACAGTAGGCAAAATCTGAAAGCTGCATTAAAGAGTGATGCAACCTCCTTCAATCACAAAATCGAATCCATCATCAGTCACATTAAGGTTCAAGATGAGGTGATGGAGAAATAGGGCAACTTACTCTGCAATCTACAACATCTTATTCCCTACCATGTCCAAACAAATCTCGAATTTCATGCTGACAAGATTGATGAAAATATCAAACCATTGGTGGATACCTTGAATGCTCACACACAACAACTCCACCATCTAGATGAGGTTATGAACTACTCTGGCCAACAACTTAACACACTCATCAATGTCATTGAAGCAAACAACAAAATTCTTGAGAAAAAGTATGGTCCTCTCCCAGAATCTGAGGCAGCAAACAAAATTCTTGAGGCACGGTTTGGTGCTGCCAAAAAGGGGGAAGGAAGCTCAAAGCCTGAAAGCTCCAGTGGAAAGAAAGAAAACCCAACAGATAAGGGCAAGGGCATCAAAGGCAAAGGCAAGGGCATCGAGTTGAAGAAAAGAAGAAATAGCCCTTTTCATAAGTTTTTAATTTACTCTATGTCTTCGACTTTCATTAAAAGATGCAATATCTTATTGCCCTTGAATGGATGAATAAAATAATTGAGTTTTGTTCTATTATTTATTTTGAAAAAAAATTGATACATTTATGTTCAGGTTTATGAGGGTTTTGGCATCATCAAAAATGGGGAAATTGTTAGGAACATTTTATTATGTTTTGATGATGGCCATACTAGCTGTTATAGCAAGCCTGAAATAAGTTAGAATTCTCTGTATAAGTCTTTACGTAGAGTCTGACATGTTGTATAAGTTGAGTCAGACAAGTATTGTACTAGTTGCTAGGACGGCTAAGTAAGAACAGATATTCAGCATAGTGAAGCCAGTCAAGTACCAGCAGAGAAGCAATGAAGACATTATGGTGTGACTTATAACCAAGGAAGTCTGTGATGACCTTGGATAAGTCTAAGTAATGAAATATATTTTCAAATATGGTGTACAATGATCTCACCCAAATCAAGGATCAGTGAAGTACAAAAAGTACTCTAAAGAATGAGAGAAAACAACAATGCAGTAAACCGGAAAAGTAAACTGACTTTCGGCTGACTAAAGACAGAACAGTGAAGGAAGAACCAAATAGCCAAGTCAGAAGAATCACTTAACCGTTCAGGGAACGATCAAGTAAACTTTACTCATTCAGATTTCAAATGATGAAGATCAAGCATTAAATGCACAATCAATTGAGGATCAATCAAGGATGGATTTTCTGATAAACGTTTGAGGAAAAATCCGATCATTGAAATCAAGAAGAATATAATTAAGGGGGAATCAAGAATTAAATCAAGGATTATTCTCCACATTAAATAGCCAACGGACGGAAATTCAAATTAAGGATCATCAAGGCTATAAATAGAAGGCATTGACATAAAAGATATAATGATTAAGACTGATAAAAATACAAGCAGAAACTCTGTCAAAGTGAAAAGCCCTCCATCTGTACTAAAAGAAATATCTAGAGATCAACTCAAGAATCAGAACTTCAATTGCAAATCAAGCTCTGAGATTGATCAACAAATTTGTGAATCCAATTCACATCAACTGAGGCAATTGAATTAGATAAATCTGAGAAGGAGTTGCAACCTTTGTGATAGATGCTGAAAGATTTTTTCTCAAGGAGCAGTGATAGAGACTGAGTCACTGAAGCTTTTGAAGCCAGAGAGTGATAGTCTTAAAGATTGTGAAGCTTGAGTAGTCAAGGACAATTGTACTATTGTATCTGTGAAAACAATAGTGAATTCCTCCAATCATCACATGAGAAGTGTGGATTAAGGGATTACACCACCCTGAACCACTATAAACCTTTGTGTCTATTTACTTTCAACAATTTACCTTACATCATTTTATTTCATTGCATACTCTATATTTGTGATTGCATAATCTACTTTGAAACAACATTTTAAGAAGGGACTTATCTGCTGCCCAAAAGCTTTTAAATACAAGAAAAGGTTTTGAAACTCCACTATAGTCGTTCACCCCCCCTCTGACTATAGTTTTACCCTTCTATAGGAACAACAACTCTTTCTCTTAAAAAAACAGAAGAGTTCTTTCTCCATTTATTCTTTTCTCTCAAACTCTTCATGGTATCAAAGCCTTGTGTGGCCGATCTCTAAATCATTTCTTCACCATGTCTTCTCTTTCTGAAGTTTCATCAGCAGAGCCACAGAATGTTTCAAATTCTGGGCTGTCTGATCAAACTTCTGCCGCTTTCACTAGACATAATTTAGATGGCAATAACTATCTTCTATGGTCTAGGGCCATGAAGATGTTCATCTCTGGCCAAGGAAAAATAGGGTACCTCACTGGTAAGAAACCTGCTCCAGCTGTTGATGATGAAAAATTCGAAGCATGGGAAACTAAGAATAATCTTGTCATGACATATCTTCTCAGATCCATGACTAAAGATATCAGTGAAAATTTCATTCTATATGAAACTACCCAAGAAATATGGGCTTCTGCCAGAGATTATTATTCCAAGATGGATAATACATCTGAGATCTATGAGATAGAGGCTCAGATTCAAGGATACAAGCAATGAGACCTCACCGTCACCCAATTCTTTAATCAACTCACCAGAGCATGGAAACAACTGGATATGTTCGAAGAGCTGGCTTGGAAGAATGTTGGTGATGCTACAATCTGTAGACTTTGTTGATATAGTGTCCTAAACCCCATCGGATGGACCGGATCCGACCGGGTCGGATCATTTCTACTATTTCTTTATGTTTATACATATATTAAATGGCTTTTCTGTTATTATATATTCTGTTTATCTATATGAACCAATTTGTGATTGTATATATGATAACATCGTTAGTGTCAAACTGTGAAAGAGAAATCAAAATAGTGATTATGGTTGATGAGATCTCAAATCACTTAAAAAGGTTTGATACTTAAAAAGTCTCTAGTCGTATGTGCTATTAAACAGGACATTAATAGTACGATCAGACTAGAACGTATTGGATGTCTTTATCTTATTACAGGTAGGGATAGATCTCGTCTATCAAAGTGTTGAGACACTTGGACTGTACGTGGACGTGTATTAGAGAATGCGTACGTTAGACTGACCCACTTACTTTTTTAAGTGTTGCACTATGTGGTGGTTGTGTAATTATCCTAAGACCGGAGTCTTCATGACATCACGGTGTGGATTGTCATGCTTTGACACTATTGAGGTTTCCCCTAGCCATGGGTCGATCATGAGGTAATGATTGGGTGTGATACTGAAGCATGCGTAGGATTCATGTTGCTCGTCCGGAAATCACGTATCCTATCATTATGAGTAAATATCCGAAAGGGCCTTCTTATAAGGAATGTATTATTCTCGAAAGTCTTTTCAACGTGGAAGTAATATGTTACTTCGAGAGTAGGATATCCATATTATAATATAGGGTCATTGATGTTTGACACTCGACGTACGGCCGTATGGATATTGTAACAGCAATAGGATTCTATTTACACGGTAACTGTATCACATGAAAGGTAGTATTCATTGCATTTGACTCTTCTGATGATTCAGGGTCGTGGACGTGTTTCTAGACGCTATCCATGATCGTTAAGTATGAAGGGCATTTTTGTAATTTGCACTTTGTGCCTACGGCCAACATGTTCGGAAGCCTATCGAGTCACATGCATAAGAACATCTAGCCGGATTATTGTGGTTATAGTGATAACCAAATAAGGAAAGTTCTATCTCGACTATAGAGTGTTAGAGTTATAAATTAATATGATGGTATTTATTTATTATGAATAATTTAAGTACAAGATATTAATTATATTGATTAAGTAAATATTCATATAATGTATATGTATATGGCGCATGTGTGTGCATAATGATACACATGTATTTTACAAATTAATTAATCGTAGCACTATATTAGTTAAGAATATTCCGGGAGCCAATATATATTTATATGTGGCGTCAATAATTATGTATTAAGATACACTTGGATTACACAAATTAATTAATGGTATTACCATATATTAATATTAGATATTAATAGATTTATGAAAAATAGATTTATGATAATGAGATAAAGATAGTCAATATTAGATATTGACAATATCTTGAAAATAATTAATATGAGATATTAAATTAAATGAGATAATTCAATCAAAGATATTTTTCATGTTTTATTAGGAAGATGTTTTCTCTCTCCTCAATGTACTTGGAAGTTTCTCCCAATCAGTTGAGAGTCACATGGGGAGCCCCACCCTCTATAAAAGAGAAATGTTGGCTAGCTCTTTTATACAACACAATTAGAAGAGTTCTAATTTACTAGAAAAATTGAGAGCTTTTTAGAGAGAGATTTTGCGAGAGAGAAAATGTCAGTCTAGCAACCGAGTTTAACTGGTAGTAATCCGTGATGGGATTCCGGCGGACTGTTCGTGTGGATCACTGGTAGAGGCCGAACATGTAGGATGTAATATCTCCGGATAGATCAAAGATCCACTCGATTACGTAGCGGAAACTACAAGATCTAGATCTAGTCAACCAAAATACATAAATAAATAGATCTAATCTATGAGGGGTTTAGATCACCAACCTTTTATGGTGAAACACGTCAAGAACAAGTTGAGAGCCTAGTTGAGAAGCCAAAGTCTTCCAACGTGTGTCTCCAAGCACCACCAGGTGGATGGTGTTTCAAGCCGCCGGATCTCCTCGATATGCTACCCGGAAAATCCCGAATATTTTCCCAACTCGAAAACCCTAGTATTTAGGCCGAAATATCCAAGTCTAATACTCCTCAATAATTTCGAAAATTATGTGTCTAATTTGGCTTGGGAGAACTCTCTTTATATAGGAGAGTAATCCTTGTCCTTCAAGGATTTAATAATTAAGAGATAATTATTAGAATAATCCTTTTACCAAATAAAAGATAAATATAATATATATCCCAAACAAATTAGGATAAATAAATATATTATCTAATATTTCATGATTTATCACTTAACAAATAAATGATTAAATCATACATTAAATAATTATCCAAGAAAACTAATTTCTCTCTAATTATTTAATCACCAAAAATGCGGCCCTTTTTATTAAATAAGGCCACACGCATTTTTCCACACATCGGGCCGAGTCCACGAAAAATTTCTTTTCCATGTATTTAATCATCTAGTCCAACTAAACAATTAATCCACATTACAATTAAATAGTCCAATCCAACTATTTAATTATAATTGAGGTGAAATGACGAGAAAACATATGCTATGTTAGGAGCCACGTCGGGGACCATGGACCCATATTCAGTAGCTACAATAAATTAAATAAAATTATTCGTCAGGCCGAACAATAATATTCAATCTATTAATTCCGGGATTACACCACCATAAACCCAAAACTGAACTCTGCCGAATATAGATAACTTACACTCAACCATGAGTTGATAAGGTGTCCACCGATATAATCATTACATACGGATAAATCCTCCATAGATCGTTCATTTCGAGTCGGGATATTTCCGTAAACCCTTCTCGAAACATATTATCCTTATTTACCATTAACCCCCTAGTGATCAATTAGTTCACATACCGGACTAGTAGCTAATTAGTCTAACATGAACTCCGCGGATCGATCGGTTTCTAGGATTAACAAATAAGGGAACAGTTTGTCTACTTCCCGAGGGAAGGAATGGATTCCATATCTGTGATAGCACAGACTACTCACTCATCCCAGAATTGAGCCAACGAGAAGTGTTGGACCACATACTTCGAAGTGATCCTTACTAACACATCAAACTCTACCCTAGTCTAAGCAGTTGTCTGTGATCACCTCAGGATTGAGATTAATCCATATATGATCATCTTGTGATTCGATAAGACTTCTCGATCACGGAATTATATCGAGAACTCAAATCAAATCGGTCCAGCCCTATATGATTATCATCATATATAAATGCCCCACTAGGTACCCTATTACCGACAGTCCGGATAAGACTGTCACACCGTAAAGTGTTCATTATCGGCATATTAATCATGAGACCCGTACTCAGATTAATCAACGCTACGGACTAATTTAATTTTAAGTACATCTCATTAACTCAATCCTCTTGTGTATAGCCATACACTGAGTTATGTGATTATATAAACGAGGTACTCAGGGTTTTCAGTAGTGTCTTAATTATAAGCATACATGCATATAATAAGATGAATTATTAATTCTGTCCTAAAACAATTAGATAATTGTCTTTCGGGCACTACACCTAACAGAACACTTGGGCGGCTTCTTGCAGAAACTACAACCGTAGACAAAGCGTCGATCCAATTGGATCAACCAAGGTATTCTCTCGTACTTATTTTATGCTTGTTTCTTAAACGAAGTTGATCTTGGGCTAAAAGGAAATAATTTTAAATTCCGCTGCGTTCCTGCATAAATTTCCTAACAGACCTGCCATCAGCAGATGCTTCATACACCGCTGACCAGAACATGTTTCCATACCAGACTCAGTAGCATAGTGTAAGTCACCATTACAAATCTCCACCTTGACTTCAACTTCATGCAAACTGACCAGATGCACAACCAAGTGCCAGAAATCCTCATTGTCTTAAGATTTGAATACCTCAGCAGACCCCCACCTTCAACTGAGTATTCCTAGATTCAGATTAACAGCTTTGGATATTTAGCAATTCTAGACACAACTGAAACTTGCCCCTTGGAACTGGTTTAGTCAACATATCAGCAGGATTAACATCAGTGCTGATCTTCTCCACTTTGATCATCCTCCCATTCCTAAAAAATGGTACCTAACATCAAAGTGCTTGGTTCTCTCATGATGAACCTGATCCTTAGCCAAACATATTGCACTGAGACTGTCACAATACACCTTGGCTTGATCTTGATGCAGACTCATATCATTGACTAGCCCTTTCAACCAGATTGCTTCTGTTGGACTTATTTTAAGTTTTAATGATGAGTGCCAGACTAGCTGTTATAGAGCAAAGGTAAAAAGATGTCTAGATCAAATGTATAGGCTTATTAGAGTTTGATCCTTGTATAGGTTTGATCAAACAAGCATTGTAAAGGGTCAGCTGACTTTGTCAGCAGACCTGTCTAGGTCAGTAAGGTTGTTGAGTCAGTAGACTAGTTTAGGAACCTGCTGAAGACTGAAGGCTGAGGGTTCAAACTCGGTTATTGAAGGCTAAGGGATCAAACTTGGTATTTAAAGTCAAGGATATGGAATCAGAATTTAGGGAAGTCCGTGATGACCTAAACTGATTACATAAACCTTGTGTACAAGGTCTAAGTTCCACATGTTAAGTGGTGATTGGAACTTAGTTATAATCAAATTGGTGTACTCTAACTTCACAATAAAAAGTTAGATAGAAGACAGTCAGCTGAAGTGTTTTATAAACACAGCAAACTTGAAAAAGCTGACTGACAAGCATTTCAGCAGACCTACACACACAGGAACCTGCTGAATGTAAATTTTGATTCAATCAAAGGTTATATTGGAAAATTACAAGGATAAGAATGGATTACAAGCCTTGATATTGTCAACAAATCAATGGCCAAGATTAAAATAACATTGGAAAGATTCAAAGGATTAACCAATGGACACAAGTCAAAGTGAGGACAGACTGGAAACTGTCAAAAAGTAAACTGACAGTGTCAGTACTATGTACAGGGACAGAATGCAAGTCAAGATGGGGACAAATCTGAAACAGATATGTTTGAATTTCAAACATAAGTTACAAGGATTCTCACCTATAAATAGAAGACCCCTGATACAGAAACAGTGGATGAGAAATTGATGAAAAACGACAATCAATATTAAGCTATCAAGTTTATTATCAAGAAATAACCTTGCTGACTTACACTGAGAATAAAGCTACTGATCCAGACAATTCTTCAAGTGTAACCTGCTATCAAGTTACATCAAGTATATACACTTGAAGATCCCAAGCTGCTGATCATTTCATCCTGAACAAGCTGCTGAAAGCTAAATCACTTACTTGATTCAAACTTTCTTCTACAAGAAACCTGCTGAAGACAGTGAAGCATCTTTGGGTGTCAAGGACTGTTGTTTGTGGTGGAGCTGGTGAAGAGGCAATCCTACCCTTCAAGGACCAGTGGAATACTTTGGAGCAGCAATTCTACCTGTTTCAAGTGTTCAGTTTGTGAAGCCATAGTTATTGGTGAATGACAGACAACTTAGGGATTTTTGTAACTGCAACCTCAAAAATCTCTAGTGAATTTCCTCCAACATCACATGAGAAGAGTGGACTGACAGGATTACACCACCTGGAACCACTATAAAATCTGCCTACTTACTTTATGCATTTATTTTCTGCATTTAGTATACTGATCATATCAACTTACTGAAACTAGCAACTGATTCACACACTTACACTACTGAGTATCTAATACTTAGTATCATATTTCTAACAACAAGTAACAAGGCTTAATTTGAATATATTCTGCTGCAACAAATTCAGTAATATCTATTGTCAGCAGACTACTGAGTGGTCAGCAGACTACTGAGCAGTCAACAGGCTACTGACCTTGCTGAGTTTGTTAACTCCAAAAGTTTTAAGCGTTAAGTTTATTCACCCCCCCTCTAAACTTAACCAAAGCCTTTTCTAGGGACCAACAACTTCCTTTGCTGCTTCTGTCAGTGCCATGTATTCCGCTTCAGTAATAGATATTGTCACTGTACCCTGTAAAGTTTCCTTCCAACTTACCACAGAACCACCAAAGTAAACACATACCCAGTCATAGATCTCCTGCTGTCCACATCGGTAGCATAATCAGAATCACAGTACCCTGTAACAAAACATTAAGTACCAACTCCATAAATGAGTCCAATATCTGATGTACCCCTAAGGTACCTAAATATCATTTTCACTACCTTCTAGTGTTCCTTTCCAGGTTGAGCCATAAACCTGCTAACAACACTGACGGCCTGAGCCAAATCAGGCCTAGTACAGACCATGGCATACATTAAACTTCCCACTGCACTAGCATGTGGAACCCTTGACATGTATTCTTCCTCTTTAGCTGACTGTGGAGCAAACACAGCAGACATATATAGATTTGATGCTATAGGAGTATCTATAGGTTTGGCTGTTGACATGCCAAACTTGGATAATACATTTTCAATATACTCCTGTTGAGACAAGAACAACTTCCTCTGCTTCCTATCTCTATAGATCTCCATCCGCAAAATTTTCTTTGCTTTTCCCAAATCCTTCATCTCAAATTCAGCCTTGAGCAGATTCTTCAGATCTTGAATATTAGACTTGTTTGCAGCAGCTATCAGTGTATCATCTACTTACAGCACCAGATAGATGATTGAACCATCCTTCAACTTGTTGTGATAAACATATCAATCAAATGGACTCCTGCTATAACCCTGTTGAACCATATAACTGTCAAACTTTTTATACCACTGTCTTGGGGCCTGCTTAAGTCCATACAAGGACTTCTTCAACTTGCAAACATATCCTTCCTTTCCAGGAACTTGGAAACCCTCTGGCTGAGTCATATAAATTTCTTTATCTACATCTCTATGTAGAAAAGTTGTCTTCACATCCAATTGCTCAAGTTCAAGATTCTGATGTGCCACTATTGCTAATAGCACCCTGATAGAAAATGTCTGACCACTGGGGAAAATATCTCTTCATAGTCTACCCCATCTTTCTGACTGAACCCTTCTGCAACCAAACGTACCTTATATCTGAAACCCTCAGCAGATGCCATCCCTTCCATTTTCTTAAAGATCTATTTGCAGCTGACCACCATTCTATCATGTGGTTGTTTGACCAAATCCCAAGTCTCATTCTTCTTAAGTGACTCCATTTCTTCTCCCATAGCAACAAGCCAGTGGGATGCCTCAGAGCATGTCACAGCTTCCCTGTAAGTGTTTGGTTCAAAGCCATCCACTTCTTCAGCTACCTCTAGTGCTTATCCAACCATATCCTCCTCAAACCCATACCTTCTTGGGGGTCTGATATTGGTCCTCCTAGATCCACTAAGAGCTATACCTTGCTGACCAACATCAGTGGTTTGAGTATCTGCTGACCCTTGTTCAGTACACCGGCTGGGATCCAGTATTGGATCTGTTGATTGTTGACAATCCCCTGCTGAGTCTTTTAATTCAATAGACTCTACTTGAAGCTCCACCTTTTTGTCAAACTTCTTAGTTCAGATCCAATTTCAGATTCAGACGTGGCTCTCACAGATGAGTTAAGCATAGAATTTTCATCAAATACTACACTTCTACCATGTATAACCCTATTTTCAGCTGATGACCAGATTCTATACCCCTTAAATCCATCTCCATATCAAACAAACACTCCGGTCTTGGATCTAGGTTCCATTTTATCTTCACCAATATGATAGTAGGCTGTGCTTCCAAAAACCTTTAGTCCAGAGTAGTCTGCTGATTTTCCTGACCAAGCTTCAAGTGGTGTTTTAAGTTTGATCCCAGTGTGAGGCCCCCTATTGATTAAGTATCATGCTGTGTTAACAGCCTCTGACCAAAATCTTCTTGCTAGACCAGAATTAGAGAGCATGCACCTTGCCCTCTCCAGAAGAGTTTGATTCATTCTTTCTGCAACACCATTCTGCTATGGAGTATCTCTGATGGTATGGTGCTTAGCAATGCCTTCATTCTTGCAAAATTCATCAAACTTAGACCAATAGAATTCCAGTCCATTGTCAGTTCTAAGTCTCTTGATCTTCCTCCCTGTCTGATTCTCAACCAATGCCTTCCACTGCTTGAATGCTTCACTCTAGTGCATCTTCATGATTACCCAAACCATCTTTGAATAATCATCTATAAAGGACACAAAATACCTGTGACCACCCAATGACTCCACCATTGAAGGTCCCCAACAATCATAATGGACATAATCAAGAGTCCCTTTTGTGATGTGAATTGCTTTTGGGAACTTCCTCTAATGTAGTTTCCCAAACACACACTGTTTATGAAAATCCAGCTCCTTGACCTTATTTCCCTCAAGTAGATTAGAATTAGACATAATTTGCATCCCTCTTTCACCCATATGACCCAATCTCATATGCCACAACTTGGTCAATTGTGACTGGTGAACCTCTGATGATGCAACATCAGTAGATTCTGATCCTTTAAGAATCACAACTGAACCCTTATAGACATTCACCACTCTATCTTCACCCCTACCTTGAACCCTTTGATGTCTAGTAGAGTAAGTGATATCAAATTCTTTGTCATTTGGGTAACATGCCTAACCTCATTCAGTGTGCAGAATTTACCATCATCTGTCCCCACCTAAACAGATCCAATCCCAACTATTTTGCAGACCTTGTTGTTGGCCATAGCAATATGGCCTTCATCCACTTGCTGATGAGTTGAAAACCACTCCCTGTTTGGACACACATGATAAGATGCCCCAGTGTCCAGAATTCACACATCTCTGTGCCCTGCTGACTCTGGATCTGTTAAGGCCAGATCTTCTTCAGAGTTGGTGTCTTATTCTGCCAAAGCAGTTGTACCATGCTACTTCTTCCTTTTTGGACATTCATTTTTCCAATTCCCCTGTTCCTTGCAGTAATTATAGACATCTTCAGCTTTAGGACCCTTGGAATTCTTCTTGAATTTCTTCTTTCCATCATTTCCTGGCCTTCTGCTGACTCCACTGGCCACCAATCCAGCAGACTGACTGTCCGTCCCAGAACCGGATGCCTTATAGCGTAACTCTCGAGCATGGAGTGAGGACCTTACATCCTCCAATGATATTGAGTCTTTCCTAACAATAAATGATTGCACAAAGTTCTCATATGATGCAGGCAATGACACAAGTAGAATCAATGCAACATCCTCATCTTCAATCTTCACATCAATATTCCTTAAATCACGCAATATTGTGTTCAGTGGCCTAGATGATCCCTCAGCTGAGTGCCCTCATCCTTTAACTGAACAGACGTTGTTTTAACAACAACTTGTTGGTTAGAGACTTAGTCATATACAGGCTCTCAAGTTTGGACCACAACTTTTCTGTTGTGTCATCTTCAGCAACCTCTATGATAATATCATCTGACAAGCACAACATACTTGCTGAATGTGCTTTCTCCTCCAGACTCGCTCTCTCAGAAGCACTTCCTTCTGTTGATTTAGACAAGGGATCCCGTAATCCCTGTTGCTTTAACAAAGCACACATTTTCATCTGCCACAGACTAAAACTGTTTCTGCCACAGACTAAAACTGTTTCTTCCCGTAAACTTGTCAATCTTGACGTTTAAAGCAGACATCTTTCTCACCAGAAAAGCTTGCGTAGATCTCAAATCCTAGCATCAATTATGACATTGGTGCCAATATACCTTGCTTAAAATAGATAAACAGATTTCTTGATGAACTTGGTCGCTCTGATACCAGTTTCTTATGACGGATCAATCAAGAAGTGATTGTGATTGAGAGTAAAGATAAACAATTAACAAGTAAACAATCACAGAAACAAGAAGAACATAGATTTAACGTGGTTTCCGGCAATGTGTCGACTACTCCATGGACAAACAAGGATATTTTATTATCACAAGAAAGTTACCTCCTTAACCGACTAAACTGTTAAACCAGATAATGACTGAAATACCCTAGAAGTAACTTAGATCAAACTCGGAAATCATGCAGCAGACGTGTTCCCCAAGTCTGATGTGCATCAGCGGACTTGTCTTCAGTAGATTTGCCATTAGTAGATTGATCAACTCTGCTGATCTTGCCCTAACTGAACACCAGACTTCTGCAGATGCTTCATACACTGCTAACTAGAACATGTTTCCAAACCAGACTCAGTAGTATAGTGTAAGTCACCATTACAGATACAATAACCCTTACATTTGTTTTTGCTTAACAATCCTTACATTTTGATCTTATGAAACTTGTATTGAATCAGAAGTGCCGGCGAACTTGAAAGACTGATATCAATATCTCTTCTTGACTCTGAAGAAATGCAAAGTGTAAATATTATGCTGTTGTATAAATTTTTTGCAGAGTTATTACGAGTAAAAATTGTGTCTTTTTCATTTTGGGAATACTTCTATTTATAGAGGAAAGCAATCTTCAAATAAATGGTGCAACTTTTCTTACGTATCTGTTCAGCCCAAAAATGCAAGTGAGCCGAACTGATGCATCTCATGATCGAATAACTTCAATGAAACGAGTCAAAAGATACTGATACGGTTCAACAAGTTGAGCCAATTCGGTTTAGTGTGACTGAACAGATGCAACCGTTGGAATAAACATATTTTCCTCTAATTTTAGACTTTTTTTTTGAAAAAATTTACCATTAATTTATAATTCCCCTGTTATCCGAATCGAGTGATTCAAACCCCTAACATTATCTACTAATTATGTAGTAATTAATGATATCATAGGCTCTTGGTAATATTTATTGTTTCTATCCGAAATTAATACCAGAGTGGACTACTCACCACTACTAGCCAGATCTAAATATGGGGGATTTTGGAAGAAGGACAAAGACATTTCATCAATTAGAAAGAATGACAGTTTTTTAAAACTTTTGCATAATACAGGACAAAACTATTTTTTATTGTAAATTTTGGACGCCTCTTTAAAAATAAAAAGAACAAAAAAAAACAACACACTTACTCTCTCATCCATCTTTTTTGAACACTTACATCTCTCAATCTAAACTCTAAATTTGAAAATTCTTTCACCAATTTTTTTTTCATTCTCTTTATTTTGAGACTAAATTCACCATATTGCGACATGATTTCCGAAAATCCGCGGTCGAAATTCACTATAGTTTGAAATTCACTATCGAAATTCACTGCTTTTCGGGATTCACGGAGGAGATTCATTGAGTGAAATTTGACAGTGAATCTCACTAAAAACGATGTAATGATATCGAACCAAGTCTCAAAACGAAGAGCATGAAAAAATAAAAATAAAAATCAGTGAATTTTTCATCACATTTGGAGAACTAAATCAAAAGATATGATTGTTTGAAAACATGAAAACTTACGGATTGAAGCAAGTTGACACTCTACACTTAAGACGAAGTTGCGTCGAATTTGTACCCACGGTAAACGCAATCGTCTCCTAAGATACAACAACCCTTACATTTTTAGCTTAACAATCCTTACATTTTGATCATATGAAACTAATATCAAATCAGAAGCGGTGAACTCGAAACCCTGATATGAATATCTCTTCTCGACTTCGAAGAAATGCAAAGTGTAAAAATTATGCTGTTGTAAAAAATTTCTGCACAGTTATTCTATGTAAAAATTGTGTCCTTTTCATTTTGGGGATACTTCTATTTATAAAGGAAAATCAATCTTCAAATAAAGGATGCAACTCTTCTTACGTATTTGTTCAGCCCAAAAGATGCAAGTTAATGAGCCAAATTGATGCATCTCTTGAATCGAACAACTTCATATGAAACGATTCAAAAGATACTGATACGGTTCAAAAAGTTGAGCCAATTCGGTTCAGTATGACTGAACAGATGAAACCGTTCGAATAAACATATTTTCCTCTAATTTTAGACTTTTTTTGAAAAACAATACCATTAATTTCTCATTCCCCTGTTATCCGAATCGAGAGATTCAAGACCCTCACATTATATACTTTTCTTCTTTTTTTTTTCTAATCCTGTCAGTCCTCTCTTCTTTTTTTTTTAATATATATTTTTTTAAAACAACTTTATTTTATTAAAATGAAAAAGAATAAAGTGCTACAAAGTCAATGCCATATCTCGGCCCGCCCCAAGTACGTGATGGAGTGCTACGAAGTCAATGCCATACCACAGTCACCATATTGCGACACGATTTCCGAAAATCCGCGGTCGAAATTCACTATCGAAATTCACTGCTTTTCGGGATTAACTGGAGAGATTCATTGAGTGGATTTTGACAGTGAATCTCATGAAAAACGATGTAATGATATCGAACCAAGTCTCAAATCGAAGAGCATGAAAAAATTAAAAAAATTCAGTGAAATTTTCATCACGTTTGGAGATCTTGATCAAAAGATATGATTATTTGAAATCGGGGGAAGAAAGTGAAAAAATATATATATAAAAAAAATTAAAAGGTGAAGCAGCGAAGCAAGCAGGTTTAGCGTCAGTTTTTTTTTTCCATTAGGCTATAAAAATTATAGAATTTGTCCTTCTTCCTATTAAAAGTATTTGGATGTCTTACTTAAAAATATTTCAAATGTTGTCCTTATACCTAATTCTCTATTTAAATAAAACTCATGAAAAGCTAATTTCTCCTACAATCCCCACACTAATGAAAATAAACGCAAATACAATGATGACTCTGAAGAAATTTCAAACAATCGCATCAAGATAGGTTGTTTTCTACCTTGAACCTTCTCTAGTAAAATATCATCGGACATACTCGGCTAAGTAGTGAACTAGGTCTTGAACTTCTAAGGCTTCCGCGTATACCTAGACAATGGTACCCACACAATAGACCCCCTACCATTATCGAGTTCTCATGTTTGTGCCGATTTTGGCCCCGGATCACTCTTGGTTTCAGAAAGTGTCTTAGAGAATTCAAAGCCTTTAAATTCTCACAGAAGCAGCCCCACTTCACACTACATAGGTGACTTCCTATAATAAGTACTCTGCAATACCCCACTTGGATTAGCCATAGTATAATAGTCACTAAAGCTTTAGCTTAACCTAACATAATCACAGAACACACTTTTCTTTATAACTGAATGGAAAAGTGTTATTTGTCTTTTACAACTTAGTTGTCTCTTTTGAATCATGATCTTGGGATCATCATTCAGTATGGTTGGGTTACCATTACAAGGAAACATGTCTAATAGGTTTCAGTCTCATCATGTTTGTCAATATTGACATCTGATCTCTAGTAGACATTTTGTAAGCGTATCTGCAAAATTCTTCTTTGACTTTATATAGTCGAGGAATATCACTCTATTAGAGATCAATTGCTTAACGTATTGTGTATACGACGTATGTGTCATGACTTACCATTGTACATACTACATTATGCCTGTCCTAATGCCGACTAACTATCGCAGTGTATGCTGATAGCTGCCACGGGCTTTGGCCAGCATGAAATATCTTCTAAGAAATTCCAAAGCCATTCTGCCTCTTCTCCAGCTTTGTCCGATGCAAAAAATCAGATTCCATAGTGGAACGATCTATGCATGTTTGCTTAGAGGATTTCCAGGATATGACAACACCACCAATAGTGAATACATATCCACCAGTGGATTTCGAATCTGTTGAATTTAATATCCAATTAGCATCACAGTACCCTTCCAGTACTGCTGGATATATTGTATAATGTAGTCCAAGGTCCACAATGAAATTTAGATACCTCAATGCTCTGTCAAGAGCTTTCCAATGTTCCTTACTTGGATTACTTGTAAACCTACTCAATTTATTCACAACACACGTTAAGTCTAGTTGTGTACTATGTGTTATGCACATCAGACTTCCAATAACTTGTGAATATCTCAATTTTTGCACAGGTTCACCTCTATTTTTCACCAAAGGAATATTCAAATCAATAGGAGTTTTATAATAACTTTTGTCAAATACGTTGAATTTCTTAAGAATATACTCTATATAGTGAGACTGTGATAAGACAAGTCCTTTAGATGTTTTAGAGATTTTTATCCCTAAAATGACATATGCAACTCACATATCTTTCTTGTCAAAATTCTTTGTTAACATCCTTTTTGCATTCATGATTATATCATGACAACTTCCCATGATCAGCATGTCATCAACAAAATTAAAGACATACCATCACATATCCATTAGATGTGTTCTGGATGTAGACACACTTATCACATTCATTGATATTGAAACCATTTGACATCATGACATTTTCAAACTGTAGACGCCACTGTTTTGGTGCCTGTTTCAGTCCATACAGGGAATTAACGAATCTGCACAAATTCTTCTTTTGGCCAGGAACTAAAAACCATTCAGGTTGTTCCATGTAAATTTATTCTTCTAACTCACCAATTAATAAGGCAGTTTTACATCCATCTAATGGATTTCAAAATAGTAAAGTACAACAATTTCAACTTGTACCCTTATGGAGATCATTCTTGTAACTAGTTAGTAGGTATCAAAAAAGTCTAGGCCTTCATTTGCTTATAGCTGTTAGCAACTAATCTAGCCATATACTTATCAATAGATCCATCTACTTTGATTTTTTTCTCGAAAATCCACTTGCATCCGAGTGGTTTATTTCCAGGTGGAATAACAACCAACTCCGAAGTGTGATTTTGCATATTGGATTCTATTTCACTGTTCACAACTTCTTTCAAGAATAAAGCTTCTGGAGTAGACATAACTTCCGCATATGTCTTTGGGGCATCCTCTACCATATAAGTAAGGAAATCTGGACCAAAGGACGTTGAAGTCCGAACCCTCTTGCTACGATCTTGGCTCCTCACTATCCTGGGAACTTTCCTCATTCGTATTATGTGTTCGCTTACGCGAACTGGAACCTTCTTTCTCCATGTTTTTACAAGGAAATATATTTTCAAAGAACACATCATTCCTTGATTCAATGATCACATTGTCAAGTACATCTGGAATGTTGACTTGTACACCATGGACCGTTATGCACTATTGTTATTTGCATATCCTATAAGTTTGCAGTTGACGATGTTGGATACCTTCTGTGTATAAATCCAGGCTGTAATATTTTAAAGACAATTTATCAAGACCAAAATATATACAAACGAGGAAGGTTTTGTGTGTATTTTAGACTAAGCCTGAGATATGAATCCCAAGTGGCCTACGTATCATATGATAATTCATGAATCAAGTCTCTTCGTAGTTCTTGGGATTGTTTATATAGGGAACACTTTTGCCCTAGGCAAGCCTGTGCCGTGTCCATGATGGACTCCATTTCGTATCCCTCAAGGATTGGGGATTCTCACATGTTAATCCCTTGATTTTAGGTGATAAAGGATGATTATATTTAAATGATAAGATTAGAATCTTTATGGGAGAGGACTTGACGTGGCCTTTTCTAGTGCTAATACCAGTCCTTAACCGACAGTGTATCGGGTCAAACTGTAGTGCTAGTATGGTGAGTCAGAGTATCGTATCCTCAGGGAACTTAGTAATTCTTCTAAGTGTGGTTAAACACCAAAGAGCTGTTATTAACTCGATCTAAATCTCAGTTTTATAACACAGATCACTACTATTTTACTTAACATAAAATAAATGCATAATTTAAAATTTATTCTAATATAATAGATATAGATATATAAATATATATAGATATGCATAAGTTGCAGAATATATATAGATATAAATATACCGATGCCAAATATATTATTAGAGAACTAGCCAAAGTTTATATAATTGATTTATACGATCTTTTCAGTGAATGGAATGTGCTCGATCTTTCCTTTTATATTAGGTTCAATTGAGTAAATGAAACGGTGCACTCCTGAGGTTAACAATTCCTCCTCACATAAGCGTACGAAATTGTCATATGTCCATTGTCATCAGTCCAAGATCCACAACTGTTACGGTTTTTCCGAACAGTCCCGAGTACGATTCTACCTTTGAATAAAAAGGAGTCATTCCGTTCGTCAAACGGTCAATTTTATTTAAAGGCTCCGGTTGTCAAGGCCGGACGATTCAACTTTCCGGTTTAAGTTTCAATTAAACCGATGATTTAACATTATTACGATCTCGAGTACAAATTTCAATAAGATTCATCTTTTTAGGACAAATCGCCCCGGGTAGGAAACTGGGTTCCGTTGTCACGTTATTCACTCGGCCAATTTTTACCCTCCGGTTTTTCTATTAACGAGTTCATAACCTAACTACTGAGCGTCAATTCATAATTAGATTATGAATTCTTTCGAATCAAACTTTATCAATAGAAAAAGATTCAATTAACTCAATTTTAGTCAATTTTACTTAGACAACATTCCTTTACCGAAAAGATCGAAATAAAACGATTACATAACTTTGGCTAGTTATTAGATTTAGCCTACTAACATTATACGAAAATAAAAACAAACATAACAAACATAAATACTTTAGAAATTTTACCCGATTACAACAATTGAATCGAAGTCGTATTCTTCCGGATGCTACAACGACTTCAACAACATTGATCTTCCGATAATTTCTCGAGCATTATACGATACTACTTTATTTATGGCATAAGGCCTATATACATACCTACTACTAATAAAAAGAGGTAAAGAAAATATATTTGGTACCCCCTATGTGCCTCGCAATGTCGCTCTATTTATAGGCGATTTTTCCAAGCCGGATCGATCCGAGAAAGGGCCGGATCGATCCGGAAATAAAAAATCTTATCCCCCGGATTTTTCTCTGCAGTAGGCCACATGCCGGGTAATCATCATGTCTCTTCGGATCGATCCGAGGTAATTCCGGATCGATCCGGATAGATTTTTTTCCAAACTTGATCTGAAACTTGATAAAATCATAACTTGAGCTATGGATCTCCAAATGACATAATTCAAGATGCGTTGGAAAGCTCTTGAGAAGATCTACAACTTCCCTGAAGGACTTTTCTTCAGAAAATGCCTTCTTGATGGGCCATTTGTTCGTCGAAAATATAACTTGATACGGTGTCACGAACCATTGATCCACTTGAACTTTAAAACTCGTGGCACTTCCTTAATTCCTTCAAAAGATATGATTTTACTCCAAAAAGTGTCGTCACTCGGGGTCTTGGTTTACCTAAGATCCGTAAATAAAATACCAAAAATACCCACGTGAATCGACACGACACTCCGGTTATTAACCCGGTACAAAATTTATAACTTTTTATCATTTTTACTTGATTTTTATAGTATTTAGATTTATTCATAACTATTAATATTTTATAAGATTATCGTTATAATTACTTATATTTTATATAAAAAGAGTCGATAATGTATATAAAACATCGTAATTTTTATCATATAAATGTTATACATCAACTACTCCCCACTTAGCTCTTTGATCCTCCTCGAGCAAAATAAGCGGTAATATATATAAAAATGATGATAAAAATAATATACGTGGTAGATTATATTTCAAATTAGTAAAATATCATTTCAATATTATAACCATATTAATTATATCTTTCTTAGAAATTAACAAGATAAAAAGTGTAGATAACTTTGATAAATTATTTATCAACTATTATTCAAATGAAATTTCACCAAATCTACTCAATAAATATAATTAAAATTCTAGAATTATTTTCCTATCTCAACTTGTATGAAATATTTGGAATCAAAGACTAAGTCAAGTAATTGACAAAATGGCTTATACTTTTTAGGATGGGACATTGGTTAATCGAAAAGATAGAAAAGGAAATCAAAAAGAGAAAGAGGCAAGTCGTACGTACTTTACACCTTCACGTTTGATCAAAAACAATCTCGATTAATAATATCCTCTTATTCCAACTATTTTTCGATTTTCTCTCTTCTTTTTCAATATTAAGAACTAAAAGCGTGAGTGTGTGTAGAAAAATCAAATTTACAAGCATTGCTTCATCAAGATTGATCGGAGTAATACTCTTTCGATCTAAAATTACGAGTCCGGT
The DNA here is from genome assembly GCA_036785695.1 of Gentiana straminea. Taxonomy (NCBI): domain Eukaryota; kingdom Viridiplantae; phylum Streptophyta; class Magnoliopsida; order Gentianales; family Gentianaceae; genus Gentiana; species Gentiana straminea. The sequence continues at coordinate 3,899,281 of JAVUPR010000479.1, forward strand.
TTCCTTAAACTCGTAATCATTCTTGAGATCTTATGATTCGAATTTTTATCGGGAGCTTTATACCTCATAGTGATATAGGACGTTTCTAGATAACACCCTACCGCACTCAAATCATTGGAAGTCGCTACCGATTTTTGTATTTGTCGATCAAAGATAAGGAAGATACCCGGTATTCGATTAATTTCGTGTAAATATGGTGCTTCGTTCTTATATATATCTTTTTTTTTTTTTTTTTTCACCTCAAAGATACACCATTCTTAGCTTCGTTCCATTATCTCCTTTCATAAGTACGTACAAACTCGTGGGATTTTTAGGAAATGTAAACCAAAATAAACCAAGGGTCGGTTATAATCAAAAATGGCTATTTCGAGTGAGGTCTTAATCACTCTAATCAAGGCTGAGGTAATTTTTGTGGTGTCAAAAATCTCATCATTCCTAATCCGATTCCATATTCATATTTCGTTTTGCAAAGAAAATTATTCTAAAAAAATTCATTATAAATATAAGTATTTTCGTTAAATTTCATATGAAATTTACTTGATAATATTTTTGTATAGTTACATATACTTAAAATCTTATAAAAATCTAAAATTGACATATATAATATAATTATAATATATCAAATTTACTTTACTTAATTAAAATCTATTCTTACCAAATTATACTATTTTTATTCATATTAATTATATATTATCTAGTTATTTTGATCCAAGACAAATTAAACTAAGTATTAAGCAATTAAGTATAACTTTATATAAGAAAATTTTAATTTGTATTTACTAACTTACCTCTACTCCCCACTTACGAAATGGCATCGTCCCGATGTTCAGTGAGTAAATAAAAGTAGTTCGAAAATAAAATTAAAATTTTACACAATTTTGATTTTTTTATTATTTATTTATTTATTTTTTTTATTTTTTATTTTTTAACAAACATATATTATTTTGATTAAAGTAAATGACATATATATTAAACATTAAGGAAACTATTACAAACTAAAAAAAAACGATTAAACGATCAACTTAAACGACTATCACATAAAAACATAAACTTCTAACTGATTATCAAACCGTAGATGAACATCCGGGAGTATCCACCGGAAGTAATCCTAACTGAGAATCACGAGATGGAAAAATCTCGTCGTAGTAAACTCGTGCACGTGATTCGCTTGGACACAAAGATGAGAGATAACCCAGTGCAAACGGTAACGGTCTTCCCCTATTACGTCTCTCTACTGCAAAATTAATTGCAGTTTTAAACATCAAAACTCCCCAATCAATGTATGCTCCGATGGTTAGTGCATACAAACAAAAGCATTTCATCATCCGTAACCCCATAAAAATCTCTAGTTGGATAGATCCGAGAATTAATGAAGCGTTTCCACGCCCTTAAACGAGGGGTAAGGCCGTAGTTGAAGAATCATAGTTATGATCAAACAACGGAAATATGAACTCGAAAGGCTTCGCAAGACGATTTACAACATTATACGCATCTCCAAGTTCCCAAAGAAACTCGAAGTGTGGGTTTCGATCAAAAGTACATGGTGGGATTTGATAGATTTGATTTATGATGACCGGTGAAAATGAAATAACGATTCCCCTAATCGTAATAAGTTGAGACGAGGCTACCGACGTTATCTCGGTGAGAGACGCATAAAAATCTCTCGACAATCGAAATGTTTATTCTACCTCTCGGGAGTCCTAATCAACTTTTTCCATCCGCAACCTCGGATTAGATTTCGTCCCCACCGATCAATTTTTTCGTGTTTAAGCCTTTCTCCATCGAATAGAGAACGGACGAAATTTAGATGTCTCGGGACGTCATTATGAAAACAAGAGGCATGCCCTTCTTCAGAACCACACCATCGGGCGTATGTGGTTCGTAACTATTAACCGAGGGAGAGGAGCGGTTAGACATTTCTGACACAGAGATTTAAACTAAGCTAGATAGAGGGAAAGAAGAAATGAGCAAAGGTCAAGGTCGTCGCTCTTTCCTTTTATAGAAATAAATCTATCAAGCAAAAGTAGAAAAGATCTCTTGTTTTGGCGTTTTTGTACTTGCCGGATCGATCCGAGAAAGGGCCGGATCGATCCGGCCTCTCGAACTAGTAATCCCGTCGTGTCGGTACACTCAGTCGGATCGATCCGGTAAAAGGCCGGATCGATCCGGAACACTACCGTTCACGGACGAGTTGATTTTGCTTGTAAAATGCCTAGATTTTTCTAGATGACACGTTTTCTCCCTATCTTTGGTTCATTTTCATTGTGTTATAACCATAAATTTTACTACACGATGCGTAATACCATAATATGTAACGAAAACATGAAGATCGTATTAAAATAAAATCCTACCAAAATCAAAATAACCTAAAATTTTACGAAAACGAAATTGTACGAAAAATAAAATGTTTCAATGTCAAAAATCATAGAATGTTTAAAATTACTCCTCTTCATCACTCATCTCGACGTGGCTTAAACTTGGCATAGCTTGATAACGGGTCGATTCTTGGGATGGATCTTGAAAATAAGTGGACATCCGTACCGAGCTATCTAGTCCCATCGAGCTCATTTCTCTCGTAATATCAGAAAAAGTGCTTCCCCATCCCGTCGTGGTATGGCCAAATGATCCGATCCAGCCCATTCGGATGTCGCACCGCCGTAGTACCTGTCGAAAAATCCCCTACACCACTAGTTTGAAATCCAAAAGAATGTGGCATTTGTTGGAAGTCTGAGCGAGGTGGCATCGGTGGAATGAAATCGGGCAAGGTATAAGGCCGGGTTTGGCAATGCGGAATATCCATCTCGGCATAGGTAGGGTTTTGCAAGTAAATTCATTTGATATAAACCTCGCATGCCTTGACGTAAATCTTCGACCATAATTTATTCCTTTCCGCAAAAACAAATGACCATATTGGCATTAGCACGATGAACATCATATGCCATGGATTGAAACATGTCGTAAGTGATGGTATTCGGAAGTTGAGTTTGAGTTTGACTGGATGAAGGAGAGACAGCAGTGGATGGAGTAGGCTGAGGTCGTCGACGGTTAGGGTCCAAAAAATCTATTCTTCCTGCCGGCCTAAGTGGTAAACTAGGACCTATAAGTGTGTCATCCACCATCATCAAATTATCACTTGGGAGCTCACGGACACCTATCTGGCGACACAAGGAAGAAATAAAACATGGAAAAGGCATGTGATCGCCGGGTCTAGCAAATGTCGGTGGCAAATTCCTTGGCCCTTCTACACATTACTCGCCTACATCCACAGTATATTATTAACTATAGCCCAAGCAATACACAAATCCTCTTTACCAAAAGATGTAAAATGTCGAGTAGGGTAAAGAGTGTGACTAATAAAACGTTTAATGGCTCTCATATCCCGTATACATTTTCCATAAGAAAACCTGTTTTCATGCCAGACGGCAGTGGGATCTAACTCATTCTGGGCTAGTGAAACAATATAATCAAAGTCTGCAGGCTCATCCAAATTCCAAACTGTATAATAATCCTCACTCTCTGGGTATATCGGGATACCATAAATAGCATTTATAATGTGAGGAGTAAACGGCACTGTCCTAGTTCTTAGGTTGACAGAAGTTAACTCACCATCTTCTGTAGCATTGTGAGTTGCTACCAGAGAATAAAATTCAGCTACTAAGGTTGTGTTAATTTCACCCGACCTTAAACTAGCTAACTCCAACCACTGTCGTCTTTCAAAAATTTCTTTTACCTCCCTTCCCAAATCTTTGAAATCTAAGCCCCTCTCTATTGCAACTAAACACTTTCCAAATTTATTTTTCAATGCTTTCTTAGCTGCAGCAGACGCGGTTCTTTCAAAACTAACTGCCAATTCTTCTTCTGTTAAAGGTCTAGTTTCTATAACCGGGATTTGGGTAGGGATATGCGGCTTACGTTTTTTACTAGCTTTTGATGATTCGGCCATTCTACGATAGTGACACAATAACAAAACAACAACAAAACAACAAAAGAAACAACCAAAACAACACAAATGAGTAACAAATTAAAAAAGTTGCTTAGAAAAAAGAAAAAAAAAACGAAATTAACAAAATAATTGACTACGATGTTACCTTCTAATGCTTAAAAGGTTGAAATTTGGCCGGAAAAGATGAAAATTCGCCGGAATGAAAGTTGAAGCTTTCCCTTGAAAAATTCTTCAATTTAAATGAAAGTTTGAAGAGAGGAGAGGAAAATGAGAAAAGTTTAAGAGTTGGGGTAGTTTAATAGTAATGTTGTGTGATGATTTGAAGAAAAAAATTCGAATTGGGGGAGAGGGGAGGGGCGGCTGTTTTAAGAAAAGTGAAAGAAGAAGAAGAAGAAGGGACCCCGTTCCCTTTTTAGGTTTTTTTAGGTTCCGGATCGATCCGGGGTTATGTCGGATCGATCCGACCACTTTTTTTTTTTTTTTTTTTTTTTTTTTTTTTTTTTTAAAACTTAATAAAACTTTTTAAGTAATTTCATAAAGATCCTATTTATAAAATTTCCAAAAGTTATATAAAAATTTTATAAATATTACAAAATTCACGAGGGTCCTAATTCCAATACTTCTAAATCTTCCAGAGTTCTGACGTAACGTTCTATCAACCTAACCTTAAGAAATGAGGCGTTCGAATTTTCCCTTTGATCTCCATCGGGATTTTCGGATAACCACCTAATCGTTCCCTTCTTAACAACATTCAAACACTCATCCTGGGATTTGGTTGTGCTTTCCCTACATTTCCCTTCATGCTCACTTTTTCCACATATTCTCGCATCTCCTTAAAAACTTTGCCCTTCTCTTTATCGAACTTCTCGACTTTCCATTACATACTTCTCTCAATCTCGATCTCTCTCAACAATTGCTCGTTTTTCTCAAAAACCGAAGCTTCTATTTTAAACGCGACATCTTTATCCAAGCCTAATTTCAAAAGCAACATAAAAATTCCTATTCTATCTAAAAAAGACATCCAGTTCTTTTACGTCTATCCGGTAAAAGACGAAACTAATTTAAACATAAATAGAAACACGTAAAAGTAGAGTAAAGATAGATAGCACCCGGTATTCGGTGAATTTAGTTCCTCTACTTTTCGTTTCTTGATTTCTCTCGCTTTTTACTTTGTCGGAGGATCGCTTAGTAGCATTATTTCTTCTTTTAGTGCGGTTCCTTCTCCTTCCACAAATAACTTTACTCTATGGCCATTGGCTATAAAAGTTGTATTTCCATCGCTAGTTCAAACTCCGCATTTATAAACCCTTGTTACTTTAAATGGACCCGTCCATCTTGATTTAAGCTTTCCCGGAAATAACTTTAAACGTGAATTGTACAAGAGTACTCGATCACCTACATGGAACTCACGCCTATAGATTCTCTTATCGTGAAAAGATTTCGTGCGTTCCTTGTAGATTCGAGCGTTTTCATAAGAATCGAGACGGAATTCTTCTAGTTCGTCAATTGAAGCAATCTATGATCACCGACAAACTTTAGGATCGAAATTCGAAATTTAATAGCCCGTAAGGCTCGGTGTTCTAACTCAACCGGGAGATGACAAGACTTACCAAAAACTAACTTATAGGGAGAACAACCAATTGGTGTTTTAAAAGTCGTTCTATATGCCCATAATGCATCGTCTAGCTTAACTCGCCCGCTTTTTCGGTTTGAATCCACCGTCTTTTCTACAATTCTTTTGATCTCTCTATTAGACACCTCTACCTGACCACTGGTTTGCGGATGATAGGGCGTTCCTAACTTATGCGTTACACCATATTTTTCAATTATCTTGGTAAATGGTCTATTACAAAAGTGTGAACCTCTATCGCTAATGATAGCCCTCGGAATGCCATAACGTGTAAATATATTCTTTTTAAGGAATCGTATGACAACTTTGGTATCATTAGTGGGAAGAGCTTCAGCTTCTACCCATTTCGAAACATAATCTACCATTACTAGAATAAATCTTTTTCCAAAAGATATAGGGAATGGTCCCATGAAATCTATACCCCAAACATCAAATAACTCACATTCTAAAATAGGTTGCATAGGCATTTCATGTTTTTTAGATACATTTCCCCATTTTTGACAAGACTCACAAGATTTAACATACTTATAAGCATCTCTATATAGTGTAGGCCAATAAAAACCACATTGTAAAACTTTAAAAGCAGCTTTTCCAACCTCCATGATGACCTCCCGCCTCACGATCATGACAAAATGATAAAATACTTAAAATTTCATTATCGTGCACACACTTTCGATTATCCCATCCGAACATTTACGGAAAAGGTCCGGTTCCTCCCAAGAATAAAATTTTAAGTCATAAAAGAATTTCTTCTTCTCGTCGCCAAGTCCAATGAGACGGAATATAATCACAAAGTTAAGTAATTAATGATATCTCCAAACCAGGGTGACATTTCCTTAGAAGGAATTCTATTCTTTAATAACCGCATGGTCGAAGGAGTATCTATTCTAAACAAGATTGTTCATCGTGAAATGAATCTTTAATTTCTATTCCTTTCTCAACATCATTTTCCATTCTACTTAGATGATCCGCTACTACATTCTCACTTCCCTTTTTATCTTTAATTTCAATATCAAATTCTTGAAGTAAGAGAATCCATCTAAGAAGACGTGGTTTCGCATCCTTCTTACTTAGTAAATACTTCAAAGCCGAATGGTCCGTATAAATTATTACCTTAGAACCAACAATATACGATCCGAACTTATCTAAGGCAAAAATTACACCAACGCTTCTTTTTTCGTAGTTGTATAGTTCGTTGAGTGCAAGTTAATGTATGAGATGCATAGTAAATAGCTTTGAGAATTTTGTTATATCTTTGACCTAAAACTCGCTCCTACAAACCTAAATCACTCGCATCACACATAATTTCAAACGGCAAACTCCAATCTGGTGCTACTAACACTGGTGCAGTAGTCAACCTCGCTTTTAAGGTCTGAAAGGCTTCCATACATTTACTATCAAAGTTGAAAGGTACTTCCTTTTCAAGCAAATGACTTAGAGGCTTTGCTATCTTTGAAAAATCGGCAATAAATCTCCTATAAAATCCTGCATGTCCAAGAAATCCTCTTAGAGTCCTTAGATTAACTGGTGGTGGTAATTTTTCAATCACTTCCACCTTGGCTTTATCAACTTCAATTCCTAATTCAGAGATTCTATGGCCTAGGACAATTCCTTCTGATACCATTAAATGACATTTTTCCCAATTTAAAACTAAATTGGTATCCTCACAGCGTTGTAACACTTTTTCTAAGTGCGACAAACATTTACCAAAAGAATCTCCGTAAACACTAAAGTCGTCCATAAAAATTTCTAAGAATTTCTCAACCATATCGGAAAATATAGCCATCATGCATCTTTGAAACGTAGCAGAGCATTACATAAACCAAACGGCATTCTTTTATACGCAAAAGTTCCATAAGGACAAGTGAAAGTAGTCTTTTCCCTATCTCCCGCCGCAATGAAAATCAGTAAATAACCCGAATAACCATCTAAGAAACAAGAATATTTATGACCACTTAAACGTTCCAACATTTGAACTATGAATGGAAGTGGATGATGATCTTTCTTAGTATGATCATTCAGCTTTCCTAAAATCAATGCACATTCGATAACCCGTAATTTCTCTTGTTGGAATCCATTCATTCCTATCATTCTCTTTCACCGTGAAACCTCCTTTCTTTGGTACCACTTGAGTTGGACTTACCCATTCACTATCTGATATGGGGAAAATTATTCCCATTTCTAATAGCTTAATGACCTCCTTCTTAACAATTAACTGCAAATTTGGGTTGAGGCGGCGTTGCGGTTGAATACAAGGCTTAGCATCTTCCTTCGTAATTATCTTATGAACGCAAATCTCGTGGCTAATACCTCGAATATCGGCAATCGTCCATCCAAAAGCTTTCTTATGCTTTTTCAACATTCTAAGCAAGTTGATCTTCTTGTTGCTCAGTTAAAGCTGATGAAATAATAATCGGTAATAGATTATCAGTTTCAAGAAAAGCATATTTCAGATTTAAAGGTAACGGTTTCAATTCCAGGTTCTTTGGCGGATCTTCTATTGACGATTTAAGAATTGGTCCTTCTAGTTCTAATTCCAAATACTTATGCCATGGTGGCTTAAAGGTAAAACTTTCTGTATCTAAAGAAAGAATTATCTCTTTCATTTCAATGTCTTCCTCATCTTCTTTATAGATAGACAGAGTTAAGCATTCTTCTAATCTGTCTTCAAAAGTTGGTGACTGATTATCGTAGACAGAATGAATATCTTCTATAAAAGAACACGATTCTGATGATGGATGATTCATAGCTTTGAAAATATTGAAAGCAACTTCATCTTCATTGACTCTCAAAATTAATTCTCCTTTCTGAACATCGATTAAAGTTCTTCCTGTAGCTAGAAATGGACGACCTAGAATAAGAGGTGTTGAATAACCATCTTCCATTTCCATAACTACAAAGTCTACTGGAAAATAGAATTTGTCTACTTTAACCAATACGTCCTTAATAATTCCTTTAGTGGTACTTAATCGATCTATCCGCCATTTGCGTAGTCATTTCGCCTTAGTAAGCTTTCCTATGCCTAGCTTTTTATAATCCTCATAAGACATTAGATTTATACTCGCTCCTAGATCACATAAGACCTTCTTAAACGTAAATCCTCCAATTTCACACGGAATGGTAAAACTACCAGGATCTTTCGGTTTAGGTGGTAACTTATGCCGTAAAACTCGCGGAACATTCTTCATTTAGGCATATATTCTCATATTCCTCTAATTTTTTCTTGTTTGATTTAATTTCTTTCAAAAATTTTCCATAGGCAGTATATTAATCGAGCTTCAATAACAGGGATATTAACTTGAATATGACGAAAAGTGTCAAGGAAACGAGCATACTTCTTATCGCTTTTTGCCTTTTTGATTTGATCTTTAGGAGGGTAAGGTAAAGATTCTAAATCTATGACCTTTGGCTCCTTTGTCGTTTCTCTTTTCCTTTTTCCTTAAACCTTCGAGTATTACTCGGTTGCCATGTTTCGTGTTCTTGAATTTTTTCTTTTAAATTGTTCCCCGAATCAATCTCTACTTTAGATTCCTTCAGCTTCTTCCCGTTTTTCATCCTTGTTTTCATTATCTTCCATTCTAACATGTTCCTTAAATAAAGTCCTTAAATCTTTATCCATGGGATCTTTCGTAATCCTAGGGATTTTTACCCAATTTTCCCTTTCACTTTCAAAGTTCCGAACTTTTATTTCTTTTCAAGAAATTTTCTATAATTTCTTCTCCCTCATCCGTAAATTCAAGTTCATCTTTAGTTTTATCATTCTTACCATCTAAGTCATCTTCTACTTCATTATTCCCAAAGTTTTCAACTCCATTACTTCCACCGAGCTTCCTACTTCTCGTAACTACAACATTTACCTCTCTTGGGTTCCTTTCGGTGTTACTTGGTAATCCTCCCGGGGGTCCGCTCGTTATTACGTTCACCTTCCCTACTCAAATGATCTTCCATATTCCTTAATGAGGCTTCTATCGTTCTCATCCCGGTATCATGTCCACTCATAGATGTTTTCATTGAACTCATGTCCTTAGTGATCGTACCAATAGAAGTCACCATCGTTTCTATATTTTTAGCTTGAGTAGATACTACACCCATCATATTTTCCATTAGTTTTTCCCAATTTTCAACTCCTTCGCAGCCGAGTTGAACTTTGAGTTACCGGTATACTTTGAGTGGTATGTTGAGGATAGGATCTAGGTAATGATTGTAAATTCGATTAGACGTGTTTTCTTGATAAACTTGATTATTATTCATGTTCCTATATGGAACCGGATACGGCGGTTGTCCTTGCTTACTAGGGTTTTCGGACCATCGATAAGTAGGGTGATCTCTTCTAATAGCATTAAACGAGTTTGAGTAAGCATTGTTTAAATTCCTATGCCGTCGAAGAAAACTCACCTCCTCTCTTGAGTATCCCGTTGGTTCTTCGATCCCTAGTGGCATTTTATCCTGAATTGAGTATTCAGTTGGCGTACTATTTTCTGAACTTTGGTTTTTGCTCGATTGTAGGTCATCAAATTTCCTACTTAAATTTTCTAAATGTGCTAGAACTTCCGTATTAGACGTACATTCTCCCGCAAAAGCTACTTTTCCGGTGCTAGAACCGGTTTCCCACATTCTCGTTATTTTTGGAAATCTTTTCTATAGCATCGTAAACTAATTGAGCTTCACTCATCATTAAAGAACCACCACATGCATGATCTACATCAAAGACGTGAATCTTTTCTTAATTTACGACAAAAAAGTTGAATTTGCATATCTAAGGAATAACCATGGTCGGGACAAGCTCTTAACAATTTTTTAAATCTTTCCTGTGCATTCCCGAAAGTTTCTTCGATCCTTGTCTAAAGTTAGCAACCTCGACTTTTAATTCCAAATTCCGTCCAGGAGTGAAATATTGTTTCAGAAATTCAGTTTGAATCTCCTCCCAACTTGTAAGTGAATGATGTGGAAGAGACATAAACCAATCTCGGGCTCGTCCTTTTAGAGAAAAAGGAAACATAGTCATCCTTGTTAATTCCTTGTGAGCACCTTGACTTTTGGCCGTATTGCACAGCTTCTTCAAAAGATAGAGATGATGATGCGGATCTTCATCATCTTCTCCTAGGAATTGGGCTCTTGCGTCAATTAAACCAAAAAGATGAGATTTAATCTCGAAATTATTCGCTCCTTTATTAGGTAAAAGTATGGGATTATTAGTCTGATTTCTTCTTATGGTTTGGTCACGTATAGGCCTTGGGTTTACCGGGTTGTTACGATTATTCTCGGTTCCGATTTTGATTATTTCTATTATTATTATTATTTTGATTATTAAGGTTAACGGTGGTTTTGTCCATGCCCTAGAGCATGTTCCAGCCCTTGTTCGTGTGTTTCATCACCGATTTCACCATTCTCGTATTTCGTTTGAAGATGATTCGTCGGATTTCCCCGACTAGTATGACCACGTTTTCTCTCTACTCTTAATCGCCTTTCGTAAGTGTTTATGTCGCTTATAAGGAGTGAGTGGGGCCTTACCACTTCTGGTCATCAACTAACGAAAATAGAAAATAACACGAAATTAATAGTAGTAAAAAATGGTAACTTACCTATAAGGTAAGTACCGAAAAATAAAAATAGAAATGAGATAAGAAAAGTGTTGACTTATTCTCGAGAATTTTGAGCTAATACAAGTAGTAACCATAGACACAAAAAAGAAGTTAGCGTCGTTCCCCGGCAACGGCGCCAGAAAGCTGACGTGGCCTTTTCTAGTGCTAATACCAGTCCTTAACCGACAGTGTATCGGGTCAAACTGTAGTGCTAGTATGGTGAGTCAGAGTATCGTATCCTCAGGGAACTTAGTAATTCTTCTAAGTGTGGTTAAACACCAAAGAGCTGTTATTAACTCGATCTAAATCTCAGTTTTATAACACAGATCACTACTATTTTACTTAACATAAAATAAATGCATAATTTAAAATTTATTCTAATATAATAGATATAGATATATAAATATATATAGATATGCATAAGTTGCGTAATATATATAGATATAAATATACAGATGCCAAATATATTATTAGAGAACTAGCCAAAGTTTATATAATTGATTTATACGATCTTTTCAGTGAATGGAATGTGCTCGATCTTTCCTTTTATATTAGGTTCAATTGAGTAAATGAAACGGTGCACTCTCGAGGTTAACAATTCCTCCTCACATAAGCGTACGAAATTGTCATATGTCCATTGTCATCGTCCAAGATCCACAACTCGTTACGGTTTTTCCGAAATGGTCCCGAGTACGATTCTACCTTTGAATAAAAAGGAGTCATTCCGTTCGTCAAACGGTCAATTTTATTTAAAGGCTCCGGTTGTCAAGGCCGGACGATTCAACTTTCCGGTTTAAGTTTCAATTAAACTGATGATTTAACATTATTACGATCTCGAGTACAAATTTCAATAAGATTCATCTTTTTAGGACAAATCTGCCCCCGGGTAGGAAACTGGGTTCCGTTGTCACGTTATTCACTCGGCCAATTTTTACCCTCCGGTTTTTCTATTAACGAGTTCATAACCTAACTACTGAGCGTCAATTCATAATTAGATTATGAATTCTTTCGAATCAAACTTTATCAATAGAAAAAGATTCAATTAACTCAATTTTAGTCAATTTTACTTAGACAACATTCCTTTACCGAAAAGATCGAAATAAAACGATTACATAACTTTGGCTAGTTATTAGATTTAGCCTACTAACATTATACGAAAATAAAAACAAACATAACAAACATAAATACTTTAGAAATTTTACCCGATTACAACAATTGAATCGAAAATTTCGTATTCTTCCGGATGCTACAACGACTTCAACAACATTGATCTTCGATAATTTCTCGAGCATTATACGATACTACTTTATTTATGGCATAAGGCCTATATACATACCTACTACTAATAAAAAGAGGTAAAGAAAATATATTTGGTACCCCCCTATGTGCCTGCAATGCTGCTCTATTTATAGGCAGATTTTTCCAAGCCGGATCGATCCGAGAAAGGGCCGGATCGATCCGGAAATAAAAAATCTTATCCCCCGGATTTTTCTCTCTGCAGGCCACATGCTGGGTAATCATCATGTCTCTTCGGATCGATCCGAGGTAATTCCGGATCGATCCGGATAGATTTTTTTCCAAACTTGATCTGAAACTTGATAAAATCATAACTTGAGCTATGGATCTCCAAATGACATAATTCAAGATGCGTTGGAAAGCTCTTGAGAAGATCTACAACTTCCCGAAGGACTTTTCTTCAGAAAATGCCTTTTTGATGGGCCATTTGTTCGTCGAAAATATAACTTGATACGGTGTCACGAACCATTGATCCACTTGAACTTTAAAACTCGTGGCACTTCCTTAATTCCTTCAAAAGATATGATTTTACTCCAAAAAGTGTCGTCACTCGGGGTCTTGGTTTACCTAAGATCCGTAAATAAAATACCAAAAATACCCACGTGAATCGACACGACACTCCGGTTATTAACCCGGTACAAAATTTATAACTTTTTATCATTTTTACTTGATTTTTATAGTATTTAGATTTATTCATAACTATTAATATTTTATAAGATTATCGTTATAATTACTTATATTTTATATAAAAAGAGTCGATAATGTATATAAAACATCGTAATTTTTATCATATAAATGTTATACATCAGGACTCTTTCCATACTTATCTAATATTATAAAACACGTGCGTAATATTAGATAAGGAAGGCTCCGGCCAACCTACGTCGAGCCTCCCAGACCATCTCGGTCCGCACTGTGTTTACCGGACCTCCACTATAACCAAGCCGACCTGCGGTGGTTTGCTTGGGAGGACACGTCGGACCTCCCACCTGGGGTTTTGGTCCGTAGTGAAGTTCGGCGTAAGGCTCCTGGCCTTTAATGCTGCTATTTCTCTATCTTCATTCATTACTTAGCCATGTACGAATGACACGTGGCAAGGGTTAGTCCGGACATCGTCAGCAGTCAATCGTTTTGGGTCTTATTCTCACTTGTTTGTGCTTGGGACTACCTTTTCCAAACACGCCCACACTTTCAAGAATTTATAGCTAAGCCTGTGGCCTTTCCATAATTCATTTGAAGTATCGTCTCTTTTCGATCTTAGACGGAATACAATTAAGAATGAAGTCAGCCGAGAGGAGAGCCTCCCCCCACAAGTTCTGGGGTAAACCCGAACTAATCAACATGGCATTCATCATTTTCTTAAGTGTTATGTTCTTTTATTCAGCCGCTCTATTGGACTGTGGTGAATATGGTGCAATAGTCTTATGAATAATGCCGGATTCTGCACGAAATTCATCGAACGATGCATCATATTCTCCGGCACGATCACTACGAATTTTCTTAATTCGTTTGCCTAGTTGATTTAATCACATAAATATCTAACAAATACTACACAACCTTCACTCAATAATTTCAAATAGCAAAAACAAATACAGTAAACAGTGTTCACATATCGCTACAAGGACATAATCACAAAAGTTGTAGAACACTAATTACTCCTAAATTTATTCGATAGCATTCATAATTCCAAAAAATACATCAGGAAGACACAAACATATCGAAAATCGTTGATAATAACAAGACTAACATTAATCAACAGGCCAGTCACTCAAAGCAAGTTCACGACATTATATTAGCAGTATGGACGCATTTATTGTAAAGTATTAAGTAAAATATCCTTTCAATGAAATAATATTTTACAGAATATTTAACAATAAATGCGTTTATACTGCTAATACATTATAATGTATTTTGTGGTTTGCACGTACGTAACCTGACGATGCTGGATCTCGTCTGTGATATAATTTGGACCAAACTAACCAACTAACCCTAGTGACAATAAATACAACATACGAACCCTAGAACAAGATGTAAAACGGGGGTGGTGTTTGTGAATTTTAGACTGAGCCTGAGATGGTTGAATCCCAAGCTGCCTACGTATCATGTGTATGTGTCAGGAATGAATTCTCTTGTTGTTCCTTGAGATCGTTTATATAGCGGACCTTTCATCCTTGGCAAGCATGTTCCGTGTCCTTCAAGGAGTTCTTTTCGTATTGGACAAGGATCATTAATATATCAATCCCTATTATTTAGGAGATAATCATGGATATTTTGAATATTAGGAACGGAGTCTTAATGACTGGGGATTCTTTCCATATTTATCTCATATTTTAGGCGCGTGGGCTAATATCGGTTAAGGGAGGCTCTGGCCGACTTGTGTCGACCCCCCCGGGCCATTATGGCCCGAACTGCACTAACCCAGCTCCGTTGCGACCTAGCCGACCTACGGTGGTCTGAGGAGCGAGTGTGACCGATCTCCCACCTGCGATTTAGGTCTTCTCTTAGGCACGAAGTGGGACTCCTGGACCTCAGTAGTATATTCTCTCTCATCATTTAATAATCCATCAATATGGAGATGACACGTGGCGGAGCTCAGCTCGGCCCTCATCATAAGCCCCCCAGATCTAGGTGAGCTACTTGTTGCGAGGTCAGATCTGCCAAAGGTGTAGCTCGGCCACTGCCATCTAGACTTAATAGGTTTTTTAAAACTTAGCCTGCCAGGTGACAGAGTTGCCGTTATGACGTTGTCATAACTACCCCCGGAATCGAGGCATTTACTCCCACGTCATTTAAAGTGGAACGGTTTTTGAGAGCGTGTTTGGGGGTTATAACCCCCATCGAATCAATGGTCTATTCACTTTCTTCTCATTTCTTTATATCAGCGGATCAACATCAATCACCAATTTCTCCCTTTCTTGTTCCCATCTTCGAATTCACACAAGTAAGCTTATTTTCCTCTCATGTTCATAATTTTACTGTATGTCCGTTTCATCTGCATCACTGGAGAAACTATTTGTGTCTGAGTCTGAGTCGGAGGTAGAAGAAATCACACCTAGGTTGTTTGAACTCCACCCAAAGTTACTGGAATGGATAGATAGGTTAGAGATTGAGGAAATCCCTTGGGTTCCCCCTCTTCCTGTTTTCTTACCTTTTACTTCTCGTCCTTTGTCTGGGACGTCTAACTTTTCTCTCAGTTTGAAGATTCATAAATCCACACAAGCGATTATAAGCAGTCACAGAATGGAGTCCACCCTCTCCCAGAATGGGATAGATAACCTTTGCCGAGAGTATGGGATAGACTCAGGGGTGTATACCCTGATGCTTCCTGCTGCTCCCCGAAAATACTCTTACCAACCTCCAACAGGATTATGTGCCGTTTATCAAGCCGAACTTGAGAGTGGGCTGAGGCTACCCTAGTGTCCGCCTTTTTTGGCCGTACTACGTCACTACGGTATATGCACTGCCCAAGTTTCCCTAAATGTGGTGAGAAGTGTCATAGGTTTTACCATCTTCTGCCGGATGGTTGGAGTTCCATTCTCCGTGTGTCTATTTAAGGCCTTTTACCAGATAAAGAAGGTTAGGGACTCTTCTGGATTTCACTATTTCCCGCACCGATCTGGTACTCTCCGGGTTCTCTGATGACGCTCAAAATAATACACCATACTGCATCAACATTTCATCCCTTTTAAGCTAAAAGTAGTTATTTTTGGCCATTTAGATGAACCATTTGTAGTGAATGTCATATGTCGGGTTCATGAGTTGAGTATTCTGCATTTAGCATTTATATTCCATGATTCGATATTATTTCGTGTATTATTGGACTATTATCATGCAATGAGATTTGGGCCAAGTGCTTTGATAGATTCCGAAAGTAGACAGATTGAGCTAAAATTCACCCTCCAAAACAATTTATAAAGACTCGAAACCGTGGGCAGACTAACTCTCTAACCGGCAGTGTACCGGGTCGATTGCTAGCATAGCTACAGGAGTACGAGGTCGAACCCAAAGGAAAAGTGTTTGTGAGTACCAAAGCAAACGTGTTACTTTGTCTAGGAGATCAATCTTTTTAAAGTGCTTGTGTATTACAACGACACTAAGGTGATTTTTACTAATGAGTTTAAAGATAGAAAAGGAAGAAAGATGATTAACTGCTCGGTTTGTAAATGTTATACTAAGGGACATAGCCGAACCATGATCAAAGTAGCTAGTTTCAATCCTAAGGGTAGAACAAACCGGGAGTGTGCATTATAACAAACTCTCTCGCAATCAATTTCATGGGTACGTACTCCTAATTCCGGTGCTAAGGTCTGAACAACTCTCTCCTAACACCTTATGCCATGTTAAATACCCTTCCCTAAAGAAGATTCACTAACAAGACATGTTACTCATTAGAGCCGCTTAAACGTTAAAACGAGTAACCTCGCATTGAGCTCGGGCTTAACAACTAAGCTGAGTCTACGCCGCGATCTTAGAACCTCTTATCCCACGTCTTCCTGCAAAATACATATGGTTGATGTGTGTGATTACTAAATTGGGTGTACAATCCAATCTAGCGATGTTATAGCAAGTTCTAAGACGTTAAACAAGCGATATAAGACATTAAAAAGCACTACCCACTCACAATTTCATCACCCAAAGGGTGATTTCACTAAATTTCACATGATTCGACTATGAAAAGGGATTAGCTACTCATTATACTAGTTAAAACATAAAAGAAACAGTAAATTAAAGACATAATAAGTGAAATAGAGAAGAAATATACCATAGAAATGAGAATTTCGAATTTGAGATCCAAAAAGTACACTTTGAAGAACTAATTAAAAGATGGTGGCTTAGTGTTTAGAGTAGAAATATGAGCTAGAAAATGGAAAGATTAAGCTAAGATTATACTAATTTAAGCTAAGAGAATGTATTCTAAGCTATTACAAAATTTGAGCTAAAAAAGGGGTAGGGTTTTGCTAAGAGAATAATAATTATTCAAGAAATGGTCTAAGGGGGGTATTTATAGGTGGGGGAAAATCTGCATATTTTGGCCCTCAAACGCACGTTTAGATACTGTAAATCGGCGTTTCACTTGGTCAAACGCGCGTTTCGCTTCATTTCTGGGTAGGCTCTTGTTTGTTTTTCAACTGAAACACGCGTTTAGGGCGGTTGAAATGCGCGTTTAGGAGAGCTTGAAACGCGCATTTAGGAAAGCTTGAAATGCGCATTTAGGAGAGCTTGAAACACGCGTTTAGGGCAGGTGCACTATGTTCACAATTGTGCTTCTGAAATGCCGGTTTGAGGGGTTCAAACCCGCGTTTGAACCCCAATTGTTACAAAACTTTATATTTTCTCCCTTTTGATCACTCATATCGCCTCGATCATGCTTCTCACCATGAATCATCACCTTCCGGGTCCTCAAGACACTAATACCCTACAACATCGTGACCGACCAAAACAACCAAACAATTCCGGAGGGTAAAAGTGCCCGGGAATAGAGTTAATATCAACAAAAAGGGGTAATAAGCCATCAAAGTGACGGATTACTCCCCGTGCTATAAACTCATGATATTACCCCGAAAACGGTCTAAACCACCCTAAAACATGCTAAACGTGTGGCAAACGGGGGTAGAAAATGCACCGGAATCACGTAAAGTTGACTCCCATCAATCACCCCACACTTAGCCTTTGCTCGCCCTTGAGTAAACTAGGCATTTTAAAACAAACCAAGGGATTCAACTTTGTGATGTAGGTGCTAGTACTCATACCCTCGAGGTAACCACAAAGTAAGTGTTGGACTTATTTTAAGTTTTAGTGATGAGTGCCAGACTAGATGTTATAGAGCAAAGGCAAAAAGATGTCTAGACCAAATGTATAGGCTTATTAGAGTTTGATCTTGTATAGGTTTGATCAAACAAGCACTGTAAATGGTCAGCTGACTTTCATCAGCAGACCTGTCTAGATCAGTAGGATACCTGAGTCAGTAGACAAGTATAGGAACCTGCTGAAGACTGAAGGCTGAGGGCTCAAACTCAGTTGTTGAAGGCTAAGGGATCAAACTTAGTTTTTAAAGTCAAGGATATGGAATCAGAATTTAAGGAAGTCTGTGATGACCTAAACTAATTGCATATACCTTGTGTACAAGGTCTAAGTTCTACAAGTTAAATGTTGATTGGAACTTAGTTATATTCAAAATGGTGTAATCTAACTTCATAATAAAAAGTTAGATATAAGAGAAGTCAGCTGCAGTGTTTTTATAAACACAGCAACTTTGGATCAGCTGACTGAAATGTATTTCAGCAGACTCACAATCATCTGAACACATATTTCGAATTTAATCAAAGGTTACATTGGAAGATTACAAAGAAAAGGACAGATAACAACTCTTGATTTTGTCAACAAATCAATGGCCAAGATTAAAGGGACGTTGGAAAGAAACAGAGCTTTATCCAATGGATACAAGTCAAAGGGTGAACAGTCTGAAATCTGACAAAAAGTTAAATGACTGTGTCAGTACTATGAACAGCGACGGAAAGCAAGTCAATATGGGACAAATCTGAAACGGCTATGTTTGAATTTCAAACATAAATCACAAGGAGTCACACCTATAAATAGAAGACCCTTGTTACATAAACAGATGATGATTTTTGAGAGAAAAACAACAAATAATCCTGAGCTTCAGATTCTTATCAAGAAATCACCCTGTTGACCCTACTGAACTTAAACCTACTGATCCAGTAAACTTCTTCAAGTGTAATCTGTTATTAAGCTACATCAAGTTTAAACACTTGAAGACCTCAAGCTGCTAATCATATCATCCTGATCAAGCTGCTGAAAGCTGAATCACTTACTTGATTCAAACTTTCTTTTACAAGAAATCTACTGAAGACAGTGAAGCATCTTTGGGTGTCAAGGATCGTTGTTTGTGGTGGAGTGGTGAAGAGGCAATCCTACCCTTCAAGGACCAGTGGAAGACTTTGGAGCAGCAATCCTACCTGTTCCAAGTGTTCAATTTGTGAAGCCATAGTTATTGGTGAAGGACAAACAACTTAGGGATTTTTGTAACTGCTACCTCAACGATCTCTACTGAATTACCTCCAACATCACAGGAGAAGAGTGGACTGATAGGATAACACCACCTGAAACAACTATAAAAATTGCCTACTTACTTTCTGCACTTGCATTCTGCATTAGTACATTTAGCACATCAATCTACTAAAGTAGCAACTGAATCACACACATACACTACTGAGTATCATATTTTAACAACAAGTAATAAGGCTTAATTTAAATATATTCCGTTGCAACAAATTCAGTAAAGTCAATAGTCAGCAGACTACTGAGTGTCAGCAGACTACTGAGCTATAGCAGGCTGCTGAAGTTGCTGAGTTTGTTAACTCCAAAAGTTTTAAGTGTTAAGTTTATTCACCCCCTCTCTAACCTTAACCAAAGCCTTTTCAAGGGACCAACAATTGGTATCGGAGGTGTGCTTCTGTTCTGAAGTAATCCTACTTGTTGTGCTCGTGAAAATACTTTGAAAACTTTTTCAAGTTTCTGATTTTCAAAGCTTTGCATCATGGATAACAACCAGTATGCTAAAACAATGTTGATGTGTTCTTTAGATTGTTTTGATGAGTATAAACGTCGTATGCAGGCTTTTCTAGCTGCAACACATGATGAGATGATGGATGTGCTGACTGATGGACCACTGGAAATTACAAAGGCTATAACTGTGGATAATCAAACTCAGTACATTCCAAAGCCAAAAAGAGAATGGAATGTTGAAGATAGAAAAAGAGCAAACCTCAACAATATTGCTATTGATATCATATACAGAACCTTGGATAACAATAAGTACATGAAGGTGAAAGATTGCAAGACCGCAAAAGAACTTTGGGATAAGTTGCAATTAATCTGTGAAGGCACTGATGCTAGCAAGAAGAATAAGATCAGTGTGGCAAAGAAGAAGTTCCAGGAGTTCAAAATGAAACCAAATGAAACTATTGAACAAATAGACTCAAGATTCAATGCAATCATGGATGAACTCACCCTACTGAGTGTAAAGTACTCAAAAGAAGAAATCAATTCAAAAATCTTGGAAGCATTACCTGCAAAAGAAGTTTGGGAAATGAAGGTGACTGCAATAGAAGAAATGAGAAGTCTACATGAAGAGGACACCTACAAACTGTTTTCAGATCTTAAGGCCTATGAATTCAGTAAGAAACTTGTACCAGAGACTGAAAAAGAAGAACCAAAGACCACTGAATTGGCTGCTACACATCAAGAAGAAACTTCAGGAGCTCAAGATGACCTACTGGATGAGATGCAAGAGTAAATTGCCATACTGAGCAAGAAAATCAGAATGATGAAAACTGGAAGGGCTTCTCCAAGGAATTTCACAAAGAAATTTAGTGAAAATAAGAAGGAAGAATCCAAGAAAGACAATGACTACTTGTGCTATCAACGCAAGAAACAGGGACACTTCAAACCTGACTGTCCTAAACTAAAACAAAAGAAGGAACCTGATTATCTTTGCTTCAATTGCAAGAATCCTGGACATTTCAGACCTGATTGTTCAGACCTACTGAAGAGCAAAAGTCAGCAAAGAAGATCTGGCAAGAAAGCTATGGTTGCCGAAGATGAATCAGGATATGAAGTAGAATCAGAAAAAGAAAATGAATCTGATGATACTGCACTTGTTGCTGATATGGATGATTATGCTTTAATGGCAAATATGGATGAAACAGAGGAGGTATACAATTATGTATCTATAAACACTCCTTCTGAAAGTGATTGTGAATTAACTTGTGGTTCAAATCCTAAAAATTCTGACAATGAAGAAAATTTGGATGCCATCCTTAATCAACTGAGGATAATACAATCTGGTTATGAGATTGTGAAGGCTGAAAGAAGCTCTTCAATCAGAAGTTGAAAGATTAAAAGCTGAATTAAGAATTCTTAAGGGTAAGGAAAAGGAGGTTGAACAGAATCAACACAAGTCTGCTGTACATTCAGTAGCTATTGAATCTGTTGAACAATCTTGTTCCTCCACTGCATTCAAATCTGGAAAGCCTTATGGTGATAGAACATGCCTTGGATTTGGAACTCAACAATCTAACAAGAGTGGATCTAGTAAGGTTACTGAACCTAGTATCAGAATTGGTCCTAAGTTTGTGCCTGCACAAGATCCAACTCCCAAAAGGGTTGCTGAGGCAGTGAAGCCTTCTGAGAAAACTTCAAGGAGGCAAAATCAGAATTCAAAAAGGTCAACAACACCTAACAAAAAGAATAAATCCAAAAATAGGACTGTTGTACCTTCTAGACTTGCTGATAGCAAACCTACTACCAAGTCGGCTGGACCACAAAAGGGCAAAAATCAGAAATATTCCAAAGATAAGAATCCTAAACCTAAAAATGTCAATCATTCAAAGGATACTTATCTCAGGAGGAAAGGTAGACTGTTCCCTACTGATGATGATTGGAATATTCCTGCTCTCATTTCTAGAAAAAAAAATAGATATAACCATACTGCTAGGGTAAAACCTCAGCAATGGAATCAGGAGAGGACTCAGCAGAGGACTTATATAAGACCTCAGCAGACTCCATACTACAGGGTTGTTCTTAACAGACAACAAACTAATGGTTATGCTAGTGCTTCTAACAAAAGAAATCACTCCAAACAGCACTATATACCAAAAGGCCAGAAAGCATATATGAATCCTACACAACCAATTGTTAGACCTTATGGATGAGTAGAATACATGTATGAACAAAAGTATGATACCTTTCAAAGAAGACCTTATGGAAATTTGCCAAGGGTCATGCTTACCACTGACCATCATGGATCCAAACAGTTTTGGGTACCTAAAATATATTAACTTTGTTTTGTAGGGTCTGGTACTTTGACAGTGGATGTTCCAGACATTCGATAAAGAATAAGCACTGTTTGTCAAACTATGTGGCAAAGGATGGTCCAAGAGTGAATTTTGGCAACAAAAATACACCAGGATACACAAGCGGATATGGCACACTTATGAGAAATGGATTAACAATCAGGAATGTGGCATTTGTGGAAGGACTGGACTACAACCTACTGAGCACTGGACAACTTGTGACATGGGTTACAAGGTCACTTTTGACAGAAACACATGTATTGTCATTAGTGAAAGAGGTGATCAAGTTGTGTTGGCTGGAAGAAGACAACAAAACATGTATGTTGTGGATTGGTCTACTGCTGTTCCAGAAACTTGCCTGATTGTGCATACCAAGTCAGAACTTAATTGGTTATGGCATAAGAAGTTAAATCATCTAAATTTTGATGATATCAATCAGTTGGTGAAGAAGAAACTAATGATTGGTTTACCTGAGATCACATTCAAAAAGGATGCTATATATATGTGATGCCTGTCAGCAAGGTAAACAGACAAAATCAAGCTTCAAATCAAAGACTAAGCAATCAACAAAAAGAGTCTTGGAGTTGATGCACATGGATTTATTTGGTCTAGTAACACCAACAAGTGTAACAGGAAAGAAGTACACTTTAGTAGTTGTGGATGATTATTCAAGATACACTTGGGTAGTATTCATAAACAAGAAAAGTGAAACACTTCAAAAGATGCCTAAACTTTTGAAGAGATTGCAAAATGAGAAAATTCTGACAGTAGTGAAGATCAGATCAGACAAGGGTACTTAATTTCTCAATAAAGTTATAAGAGAATATTGTGAGCAAAATGGTGTACTACATCAACTAGCTGCTGCTGGTACACCTCAGCAAAATGGGGTTGCTGAGAGAAGAAACAGAACTTTAAAAGAAGCAGGAAGAACTATGATTTGTGAAGCATTATTACCTGAAAGATATTGGGCTGAAGCAGTCAATACAGCATGCTATACACAAAATAGGACCTCAATGAACAAAAATCTGCTGAAGACACCTTATGAGATTTGGAATGGAAGAAAACCTAATATATCCTATTTCCATCCATTTGGAAGCAAATGTTTTATTTTAAATCATAAGGAGCAATTGAAGACCTTCCAACATAAATCAGATGAAGGAATCTTCTTGGGATATTCTTCTGTCAGCAAGGCATTCAGGGTACTGAATAAAAGGACACTAAAACATGAAGAAACAATACATGTTGTATTTGATGAACCTAAGTTCACTGGAATGGAAGATAAAGCATCAGAACCTGCTGAGAATCAACAAGTCACTGATCCAAAACGTGTTGATGTTTTGGAAAGGATAAATGAGTTAAAGATTTCTGACTCTGCCCCTGTTGAACACCCTGCTGGTAACACTACTGATGCAA
Source organism: Gentiana straminea (assembly GCA_036785695.1). Lineage (NCBI taxonomy): Eukaryota > Viridiplantae > Streptophyta > Magnoliopsida > Gentianales > Gentianaceae > Gentiana > Gentiana straminea. Next base: position 3,923,020 of record JAVUPR010000479.1, read on the forward strand.
CAACTGAGGCAGTTCAAGGATCTGCTGAGCCCCCTGCTGAAGAAGAAACAGCAGACCCTAGTGAAGATGATGTTCCTGCGAATCAATCTAACCAAAATCCACAATGGTTAAGGGATCACCCTGCTGAACAAGTTATTGGAAATATAGAGCAAGGTGTGAGGACTAGAAGACAATTAGAAGCAATGTTCACTTGTTTTCTATCTCAAATGGAACCTAGAGCTGTTGAAGAAGCAATATCAGATCCAGATTGGATAACTGCTATGCAAGAAGAATTGAATGAATTTGAAAGAAATCAAGTTTGGACACTAGTGGAAATGCCTAATCATGCAAACATAATTGGCACAAAATGGGTATACAGAAACAAATTGGATGAATCTGGTACCATTGTAAGGAATAAGGCCAGACTAGTAGCAAAAGGCTATTCTCAAGCAGAAGGAATAGATTTTGATGAAACATATGCCCCTGTTGCAAGATTGGAAGCTATAAGATTATTCTTGGCACATGCTGCTTATAAAAACTTCAAAGTATCTCAGATGGATGTCAAAAGTGCATTCTTGAATGGCATTCTGGAAGAGGATGTCTATGTTCAGCAACCTCCTGGTTTTGAAGTTAAAGATCAGGAAGATAAAGTGTACAGACTCAATAAAGCACTTTATGGTTTGAAACAAGCACCAAGAGCATGGAGTGAGACCCTATCTCAATTCTTGGCGCACAATGGTTTTACCAAAGGTACCATTGACAAGACTCTTTTCAGAATCAATGAAGGAAACAGCACCCTGCTGGTACAGATTTATGTTAATGACATAATTTTTGGTTCTGAAAATGAATTACTATGTGAGAAGTTTGCTAATCTGATGAAAAGTAAATTCCAAATGAGTATGATGGGGGAAATGAACTACTTTTTGGGTTTACAAGTGAAACAAATGAAAGATGGAATCTTCATTCATCAAACCAAGTATACCAAGGAGCTGCTGAAGAAGTTTGGTATGGAAAACAGCACCAAAGTATCAACTCCTATGAGTACAAACATAAGATTGGATGAAGATAAAGAAGGCAAAGATGTTCATCAGACTTTATACATAAGGATGATAGGCAGTCTGCTGTACCTTACTACCAGTAGACCTGATATATCCTTTGATGTAGGTGTTTGTGCAAGATTTCAATCAAAACCTAAGGAAAGTCATTTAGCTGCAGTCAAAAGGATTCTCAAGTATCTAAAAGAGACTTTGGATGTAGGAATTTGGTGTTGAAAATATGGAACCTTCAAGGTTATATCCTACTCGGATTCTGATTATGCTGGATACAAGATTGATAGAAAAAGCACCACAGGAACCTGTCAGTTGATGGGAAATAGACTGGTTTCCTGGTTTAGCAAGAAACAAAATTCAATATCAACTTCCACTGCTGAAGCTGAATATATTGCTGCTGGAAGTTTCTGTGCACAGATACTTTGGTTAAGACAATAGTTAAGGGATTATGGAATTGAAGAAAGGGAAATTCCTATAATGTGTGACAACACAAGTGCAATTGCAATCAAAGAAAATCCTGTTTTGCACTCAAGAACCAAGCATATTGATGTGAGACATCATTTTATAAGAGATCATGTTGAAAAGAAAGATGTGGTGGTTCTTTACATCCTACCGAAGATCAACTTGCTGATATATTCACAAAACCATTGGATAGTGAAAGATTTGCTAAGTTAAGGATAGAACTTGGAATTATAAAAGTTGACTGATACACATATGATCAGCAATGTACTGGAATTCACCAAGGGGATTAGTCTTTGCTATGTTGGGTGAGCTCACTTAGCAGATTAGTCATTGGTATCAACAATTGCATGTACTTATTTATGTTTGAACAATTGAGCAAATGAAGGTGCCAAGGGGATTGGTCTTTGTCATGTTGGGTGAGCTCACTTGACAGATCAGTCATTGGTATTAAACTTCATCTTGTATTATCAGTTGGACAAAACAAGAAGAATTGAAGATCAGCAGAGTAACATTGTCAGCAGGCTGCTGAGACAAGTCTACTGATGGCAAAGTCTGCTGAGGCATACGTTACACAGTCAAACTTTAAAAAGTTAAAAAGCAATAGACCGGGATATTTATCTTATCTTTATAACCGCAGTTACACGATCTGACGGTTACAACTCTTTATGGATAAGTTATGGGCCACGTGTCAAGATCTCATTCATTCCAAATTTAATCGTGGTTAATGCTACAGTACGTGTTCTGACAGTTTCTACCCATCACTCTCTGCTATATATACAGACATATACACAGAGGATACTTACAAATTTTCAGATTGATTTTCTCTGGATATATACCGTGTGAACACAGATTTGAAGGCTATCTTCTTCATCTTATTCTTAAAAAATGGAAGATAAGGATGATGTTCATATCGGAACAAGCCAAAGTGTGAGAGGCTTTGTTGTTGATGCTAACAAAACTGAATTAGCTATCAATATTGGTCGTAGAATTAGAAGATTTGAAGGATTGGAGGATGTACTCAATATCATATTGGAAAGAATATCTTACACAAATGTTGTTAACTTCTGGAGAAACATTGTGATAAGAGACAACAGAGAGGCATTTACTACAACAGTGAATGGCCAGGAGATTGAAGTTTCCTCAAACCTACTGAGGGAAGCTTTTGGTTTTGGACCTGGAAACAATCCTCCAACTAATCCTGAGGAAATGGGGCTGTCAAGATTGGATTTTGTTGACAGAATAAAGACAAATGATGCTATCAAATCATCCATGGGAATCAATGTGAAACACATTGGGATGGAATACAATCTGTTGAACAAAATTATAGCAAAGAACATCTTGGGATTGAGTGGAAGCCTTGACACATTGTCTGGGCCCAAGATTGATCTACTGATCATCATATGTAAAAGCATGAAGTTTGATTGGGCTGGTTTCTTTGTCCAATACATGAAGAAAGTGATAACTGATGAAAGAGAAGGGACAAGGAAATCCAAGGCCTTACATTTGGGTTTGATGGTTCAGGCCCTGCTGAATCATTTGGGTATTGCTAATGTTGCACCAGAGAAGATAAACAAATCCAAATACAAGAAGGAGATTGGCTATCTCATCCCTGGTTTGGATGATGATGAAGATATGGATGCTGAAGCCACAGAAAGTGATAATGATATAGATTATGGTGCTGGAGGTGAGCAGGTTAAGAAATTTGTTAAACCTGCTGCACCCAAGAAAGTTTCTGAGAAAAGGAAGGCCGCTGACACCAGAAAAATCACAGAAATGTTGCAGCCTGGGAAAACAATGAAGCAGACAGTAGTGACTGCTGAGTCTACTGAGGGTCCAGTTGAAGTTGAAGTTATTGACCTTGCTGAAATTAGTAGAAAGAGGAAAGCTGTTGAAGTTGAATCAGAGAAACTTTCCAAGAGAATGAAAGAAATAGCAACGAAAAAGAAACATGGTAAAGGAAAACAGTTGAGAATTCTGGAGGCTCAAAGGGAAGAAGAAGAGGCTATTGAAGTTGAGCCTTGAAAAATTGTTAGGCCTACTGAGACTGGAGAGGTCGTTATTGAACAACTTACTGAAGAAGTTATAGAATCCTCCCGTTCAAATGCTGCTGAGCCTACTGAAGCTACAGAAGTTGTTGTTGAGCAATTTAGTGAAGAACCACAGCAGACTACTGAGTCTGCGCCTGCTGTGGATATTGATATAACTGTACGAGACCCTGCAAATTCTGCAATAGTTCAGGGGGAAGAGCAGTCTACTGCTAACCCTGCGATGAGCATGTAAGTCAGGGGGAACCAAGTATGGAGCAGATGGAGGTGGTAGGTACAAATGTACAACCAGAAGAACCTACTGACCTGGAAGCATCTGTTGAGGAGACTCGAATCTACTTGTTGAGTCGTTTGGAGGACAACAGGTTAAACAAGCTGAATCAAGAAAGCCAACTATGCCCTTTGAAAGGAGAGAAAAGAAAAGGAAGGAAGGGTATGTTGATCCTAAACTCCCGCTGGTTGCTAACTACTTTCAATGGAAGTTTGGATATTACAAGAAACAAAAACAGCAGCTGAGCCTATGACAGACTTTGAGGAGTGGGCTTCTGAAAGGTTAGGAGTGGAGAATTTGCTTGATTTGGTTGCTACATCCTTGCTGCAAATGAAACTGGTGGAACTCATTGATGAACAAAAGAAGGAAGAAGGTATCAAATTCAAGGATCCTAGATATGGATCAGATAGTGATGATTCATCATCATCTGACTCTGATTATTGTCATCCCCCACATCATGGAGAAGCCAGTGGGACTGCTATGTTAAATGAACCAAGAGTTGAACAGTCCACTGATGCTAGCAAGTCTGCTGAGGGCCAGCAGACTAGACAAATGGATGAGGATTTGGAAGATTTAACCATAGATGTTCTGGAAGCGTTAATAAATGATGGGATAAATCTTGGAGGCAACAGACTGGTTGGTGTATCAGATATTTTCTTTGTTGAAGAATCTGCTGAACATACTGATGATCAGCAGACTGTAGATTTGGATGAGGAGAAGGTTACTCATCATAGTGAGCCTGATATCAGTTCTGAGGATCCAGCTCAATATCAAGAATGGATTGATACTCAGGACACTCTATTCAAAACTTCTAATACTCTACGGAAGATTGCTAATGTTAGAGGGTTTCAAAAAGAAAATATGGCTGAATTCCTTGCAATTCTTTTTACAGAGAGTATTGATCACCGAGGAACAAACAGTGATAGCACAGAGATTGGACATGGTGATGGGATTTGAAGGATCTCCATTACTTGTTGAGGAGGTTCAAGGCTGCTGAGGATCAGACAGCACCTGAACAAAGGCTGGAACAGGTGGTATAGGTTGCTGAGGATCAAACAGCACATGGACAAAGGTTGGAACAGTTGGTACAAGTTGCTGAGGATCAAATAGCACCTGGACAAAGGTTGGAACTAACTATGGGTTTGGAGGACACCCCTGCTGTTATTGAAGAACAGGCTGCTGTAGTAGAGCCTACTAGAGAAAAGGTCACTGAAGGGAATGAAAGTCAGCAGACTGTTGTTATTGATGAGGATGAACAGCTGCTGGACTATGACTACAGTGATGAGGAGTTTCAATTGCCCGAGGAAGAAGCTATAGATGATGAACCACAACCGGCATTTGTACCACTCTTTGAGGAACCTACCCTAGATCCAATCCGGGAGAAATTCCAAGGACCTTACCCTGCTGGAAGGGATGTGAGTTGGGCCATGGTTGTCAGCAGACAGAGGGCACAATATAATGTAGAGGATCCTACTGATGAAACTGCTGGACATATGGCTGGAGGAATGGCTAGTGGAGTACTAGCACAGGTGATGGATGAGTCGAGGGCTGTCAAAAATGACATTACAAGATTAAGGACTCAACTTGACAGACAAGAGCAAAGATTTGAAGATTTGTTGAACTTGGTGGAAAATAGAGGAAGAACTACTGAAACAGTTGCTTACAACATTACTTCCACTCAGTATGCTCTGGCTGATCTTGCCCAAGATGTAAAGAGAATTAAACAGGGAAATACATTGAAGGATAAATTCCTGAACGATCAGTTTACATCCATCCACCAGAAACTTGATAAACTTGCCGAGTCACCCAAGCCTGTTGTGGCTGAATCTGCTGGAACATCTCACCCTGCTGGATTGGATCCTAAGCTTACTGAGAGGATCAATCTACTGGAGCAGACAATGCAAGGAAGGATCACTGCAGTTGACACTAGAACAGAGATAATGGAGGGTCAACTGAACAACTTAGTGATCACACAAGAGAGTGTTCATGGCCTGCTGTCCCGTTTTGTTGATGATGTCAATAAGGGGGAAGAGAGCCAAACAGCTATAGCAAAAGAGGCTACAAGAATTTTTGCACAAAAGAGATGGGAGGCTGACACCAATGCTTTCAGAGAACCTGCACCTGGCAGACTTCCACTTACTGATGATCTTTTCAAAGAATACAAGAAGCTTTACTATAACAAGAGAAGACCTTACCATGACAAGGGTTTCCATGAGGGACTAAATTCCTTTTTGGGACTTAAGTTTTGGGAAGCAAGAGTTAAAGTCTTAAGATCTTCACACTGAGGTGGAAGAGGTGGTAGAGGTGGAAGGAATCTACCTACTACATCAGCTAAAGATTCATTGAATGAATTCAAAGAGTTATACATGCGGTTAGGCTTCAGAGTACATCAGATCAACCTTACTCTACCTGAGGCATGGAAATGGTGGAAGAAGTGAATCCCCATATTGATTTTTCCCTTATTGAAAATCAGTGGATGAGAGAAATGGTAAGAGATATAAGGGAATATCAAGAACAGCAAAAGAAGGAGAGGCAAGAAAGAGAAAGAAGGAACCAGATTAGCATACTTACATCTGCTTTATTTTTTTGCTAAATCTAGACTGTAATACTTTTTGAACAAATATGATTATAATGAGAAATGACTGAATTTGTTCTGTTTTTGTTTTTACTCTTTTTGCTTTTCTGTAACGAGGGTATTGGCATCATCACCAAAAAGAGGGAAATAGTTGGACTTATTTTAAGTTTTAGTGATGAGTGCCAGACTAGCTGTTATAGAGCAAAGACAAAAAGATGTCTAGATCAAATGTCTAGGCTTATTAGAGTTTGATCGTGTATAGGTTTGATCAAACAAGCACTGTAAATGGTCAGTTGACTTTCATCAGCAGACATGTCTAGATCAGTAGGATACCTGAGTCAGTAGACTAGTTTAGGAACCTGCTGAGGGCTCAAACTCAGTTGTTGAAGGCCAATGGATCAAACTTAGTATTTAAAGTCAAGGATATGGAATCAGAATTTAGGGAAGTGTGTGATAACCTAAACTGATTGCATATACCTTGTGTACAAGGTCTAAGTTCCACAAGTTAAATGGTGATTGGAACTTAGTTATATTCAAAATGGTGTAATCTAACTTCATAATAAAAACATAGATATAAGAGTCAGCTGCAGTGTTTTTATAAACACAGCAACTTTGGATCAGCTGACTGAAATGTATCTCAGCAGACTCATAATCACAGGAACCTGCTCAACACATATTTCGAATTTAATCAAAGGTACATTGGAAGATTACAAAGAAAAGGACAGATAACAACTCTTGATTTTGTCAACAAATCAATGGCCAAGATTAAATGGGCGTTGGAAAGAAACAGAGCTATATCCAATGGATACAAGTCAAAGAGTGAACAATCTGAAATTTGACAAAAAGTAAACTGACTATGTCAGTACTATGAACAGTGACAGAAAGCAAGTCAAAATGGGACAAATCTGAAATGGCTATGTTTGAATTTCAAACATAAATCACAAGGAGTCTCACATATAAATAGAAGACCCTTGTTACATAAACAGATGATGAGTTTTGAGAGAAAAACAACAAATAATCCTGAGCTTCAGATTCTTATCAAGAAATCACCCTGCCGACCCTACTGAACTTAAACCTACAGATCCAGTAAACTTCTTCAAGTGTAATCTGTTATCAAGCTACATCAAGTTTGTACACTTGAAGACCTCAAGTTGCTGATCATATCATCTTGATCAAGCTGCTGAAAGCTGAATCACTTACTTGATTCAAACTTTCTTTTACAAGAAATCTACTGAAGACAGTGAAGCATCTTTGGGTGTCAAGGATCGTTGTTTGTGGTGGAGAGCTGTTGAAGAGGCAATCCTACCCTTCAAGGACAAGTGGAAGACTTTGGAGCAAAGCAATCCTACTGTTCCAAGTGTTCGGTTTGTGAAGCCATAGTTATTGGTGAAGGACAAACAACTTAGGGATTTTTGTAATCTTGCTACCTCAAGGATCTCTAGTGAATTACCTCCAACATCACAGGAGAAGAGTGGACTGGCATGATTACACCACCTGGAACCACTATAAAAATTGCCTACTTACTTTCTGCACTTACATTCTGCATTAGTACATTTAGCACATCAATCTACTGAACTAGCAACTGAATCACACACATACACTACTGAATATCTAATACTTGGTATCATATTTTAACAACAATTAATAAGGCTTAATTTAAATATATTCCGCTGCAACAAATTCAGTAAAGTCAATAGTCGGCGGACTGCGAGTGTCGACGGACTGCGAGCTATCACAGCGAAAGTACGCCGAAGTTGCTTTAGTTTGTTAACTCCAAAAGTTTTAAGTGTTAAGTTTATTCACCCCCCCCCCCCCCTAAACTTAACCAAGTCCTTTTCAATGGACCAACAGTAAGAAACACGAACATATACACACCGGTTGTAACATTATCAAGAAAATGGAGTGTGTGTGGTGCCAAGCTAAAGCCAAGTGCCCAAAATAATTGTCGGGTCTTGAATCCCGACCAAAAGTCTACCAACCATCCCATACCAACTAGCCTCTCCACTAATGAAGGTCACTAAGTCTAGACACGATTGGGTAGGACTTTAAAGGTTATAACGTTAGGCTTGGGTAATTCCGGTTAATCGAAAAGGATATTTTGGGAACTGGAGAAAAAGAAGTACGAGTGAACCTAATCAACAAGTGTACCACTTCATCTCTGCCATACAAACCATCCAACCTCCTCTTTGATTACTTTAATCACTTTTGGAACTATAGGATACTAACATACCCGAACTCATTGCCAAACTCAACTATGTTTCAAGCGTCATGAGGCGAGATCGAATACATTAGCACCTATCTAACTATCCCAACTCCAACATCATAAAGATCACTTTTAAGCTCATCACTTTGATTCCAACCCTTTATTTCAATATACTCTGATCTTTTATTCATTGAGAACTTCTCAATTTATTTTGAACTTTGATTTGATTGAATTTTTTTTTGTTTTTTGAAAGACTTTTCTTTTCTTCTTGGGCCAAATCCAAACACTAGGCCCAAATGAGCTCCTCCTCTCCTTATAGCTCAAAACCAAGAAACCACCAACCCGAACTTAAAACACCATTTCCCCCACCCCACACTTGCCTTAGCAAGTGTGGTCTAACAAAAGACTATATCCACTCGTAGGGTATAGAATGAAGGAAACGTGACCAAAATAAGGGCTAGGGATAGGTTTCTGACTAAGTAACAAAACGGCTATAAAACGAATGGTGGTCAGAGCATTCTATCAAGGCTGAGAGGGGCTGAGAAGGTCTAATGTTCGGGATTAGGCTTATTTGGCTCTGGTCGGGTCAAAGAAGCGCCAGGACCGTCATCCCGTATCCTACTTAGGTGAACCTTTCTATTTCGCCTCAAGACTAGTGGTATGAGAGGTAGTAGTAATCAAAATGTGCACAAAGTGTAGCTTTACGTGAAATTAATAATCTCCATTCTCAAGATAATATCAAACCGCAGTGTACACGCTCGGGGTCCCCACTAAGGTGGTCACCACTCGAATGTGAAAATAACACACACAACATGGTGCTAAAAACCCTTGAAATATTTTAAAAAATTGCCCAAAATCAACTCGAGCCCGGTCTTAGGCTATGCATACCACATATTAAGCACATTTAACAACAAAAACAAGAGAACGGCTAAGTCTCCCACCCCACACTTAAACGAAACACTGTCCTCAGTGTGTGAGAGATAGAAATAGTAAAAGACTTAGATGTTTTACCAAAACCCGGCAGAAAGCCGCACTCGTAACTTGAAACTCGTGACACCCTCGTATAAATCCATCCCAAAACCTAAAGTGAGATCAACAGAGACAAAGAAAGCACATGCACGGGACTGAGTCCACGTGCTAGAAAGCAAGCAATAGGGTAAGTGGGTACAATAATGGGATCAAAGCATAAAAGAGGGGGTAAGGGGACATGCAATGGAAGGATACAAAAGAATCAGTGAAAAACAGAACATACATTCATCAGATAAAAACTAAAAGTATCCACGTCATCCCAAAGTGTCAATCAAAGAAAGTGAAAACATGCACGGTCAAGCCGGCCTCAAGGTCTCAAAAATAAGTGCGTGTGCATGCCGAGTGAAGTGTATCAACAGAATAGTGAAAGAGTATCAGAAGGAGGTGAATCAGACTAGCAAAATAAATAGAAGCATAAAACAAAATGCTTGTAAAACTGGCTAGTTTGCCCCAGTGCCCTGTCCGTCAGGAGTAGGTGTGTTAGAAGCTGGTGCAGCCACAGAAGCTGCACTCTCCGGCTGTGTAGACACTGCAGCACCGTCCTCTCTGGCCCTGTCTCAGCCCCAGCTGTCCCAATCAGATCATCCAACAAAATATCATCAAACCCCTCCTCAGCCTCGTCAACAATCAAATCCTCGGATACCCTCTGCAAATCTGCCTCTATCTCTGGGGTGTACTGAAACGATGATGTATCCAAATCCAAGTGAGGAAGGTCAATCTGGTTAGCCCGAGCAAATACCATATGATTCTCAACAATCCCATTAAGAGTCAGCCGCAAACTGTCCATCCAATCCCTTTGTTTGTGAGCAATCAGTAGCCCCTGGCGCTCACTAAGCCATGGTCCCCCGGTCGTTGATGTAAAAGGTGGAGGTGGAGGTGTAGTGGAGGGTTCAGTAGTGAATGGTGGAGGTGGGGGTATTGTGGTGGTGGTAGAGGAGATGATAGGTGGGGGAATAGGCAGTGTAGTGGATGTAGTAGAGGTGGTAGGACGAAGAACTGTGTGAATAGGTCGTGGGGTGGGACTAGGAGGCTTTTGACCAGGGCGGGCATTGAATGGTTTTGGGACCATAGGCTTATTTTTCTTCCGCAAAATCTGATCATCGGGATATTCCTCAACCGGGACTTTCTTACACAATGCGTAGATGAGGTAGGGGCACATGAGTAGACGGCGCTTGACTTTCTGGTTGTCCCTGAATTCCTCGAAAATCTCTTCCCAACATCCACCTTAAGGTCATAATGGATAGCATACAACAATTGCAAATCCTTGATGTGAAAATGCGTGATGTTGTCTTTCGGTAGTAGGCGGTTTTGGGAGAACTTAGCCTCAACTTTCCACTCGTCAGGCCAGGTAGTAGTCACCAGCTGGCTACGTGCATTGCCTCCCTTAGATATCCATTGTAATTCCGGATTTATCTCCCACCTCATATTCTCTAAAGGATCATCGAGATTGCCCCAGTGCTATTTTTCTTCAAACCAACCAACATAGTCTTGGCCCTCAAAAGCTGGTATCCGATAAAAGTCATTTATCACTTTAGCAGACCATGGCACATTCACACCTCGTACCCTTATAAACCCGGACCCCAAATTGGCAACACTGAAATTTGCATACCACTCCCTAACAAGTGAGAGATTCAAGTTCCCCTCCGGATCATAGATCCAATTATTCCACCCTCGCTTCGTCCATTTGGCTACGAAGGATTTAGGAGCCAACTTAAGATCTAACCCCCGCTCAAAGCACATGTTCTTCATGGCAATATACTCATTGTAGTTGGTCAAGGCCACGGGTGAATTAAAACGTTGTTCAAAAGGGATAGGGTCTTGAGGTGGAGGGTTTTGTGGAGGATCTTGCTTGGGGAGAGTTTGTGGTGGGAGTAAAACAGGTGTTTTCTTCGTGAATTTAGCTTGCATCTAGGGGTACAGTCTCACTGTCATGGGCTGTTGTCCCCTCGCTATCACTATCACTGCTCGAGTTCCTCCCCTCACTATCTGGCTCAAAATCCTCATCAGATGTCTCATCACGTAAATGCCCCTTAGGCCTAAGAGCTCTAGGGTTTCTACTCTCAGCATTCTAGGAAAGACAAGGGTTTTCTGTTTCTTAGGCATGTTTTTCACAACCGGTTGCTTCCCTTTGCCCTTATTATCAGTCTCCTTCCGCTTTTTGTCTCTCATTCTGTCTACACTCACCAAAACAACACCAAAAATCCGAACATGACAACCCGACCAACCCGGTTAACATCCAGCCGGGATTTCACAATAAACCAACCCAATCAACACACCATCCCACGAAGGCCACACCATTCATCATCATCAACAAAACAAAGCACAAACAGGATATATGATTAATAACAATTAAAAATGGGGTAGGGGTGTTAAACCAAAAAGGCCAAAACTAACCCTAACCGAAACTTAAACTCAAAATCAAATTATACCGGTTGCTCGGGGGTATTTATAGAAGAAGCATCAAAACGCGCATTTAGGGGAAACGAAACGCACGTTTCGCATAACCCAAACGCGCGTTTGAGGTCTGAAATGGGCGTTTGAAAAAGGTTTACATGGACAGAGAGTTAGGGGCTGAAAAGTGCGTTTGAAAAGGTTTCAAACTCGTGTTTGGAAAGGGACCAGCTGAAACGCAAGTTTGAAATGGGTCTAAACTGGCATTTGGGACCAGGAACAAGACCAACTCAAGGTTTTCACCCCACACTAGATTCTTACCACCCCGAGACCATTAAAAGCACTAAACTTACTCAAAAACTATGAAATGGTGGGTTGCCTCCCCCAAGCGCCTTTGTTTTACGTCATTGGCTCGACAAGATGGATTATACGGTGCCAACTTTTTCAAGTTATACCATTGGCACGAGGCGAGAAAGAGTAGAAAGAAAGACGTAAGGATGGATTAAAGGTTATACGGGTCAAGGTTTAGAGTCCGTGACAAGACTTACACGATTCATCACACGGTATGAGGTCTTCAAGGTTCACTATTTCTAGTGCTTCGTCGTAAGGAAACCTCTCATACCTTTTCAACCATAAGCCATTGGTAGTAAACGTGCCAAGCTTAGGATGGGTAATTTCAATAGCACCGGACGGATAGACTTTCGACACCACGTAGGGACCGGACCACCTAGATTTTAGCTTGCCTTGGAAAAGATGAAGACGAGTATTGTAAAATAATACTTTGTCACCCTCATTGAAAACATGAGGTTTGATCAACTTATCATGGAGTAACTTAGTCTTCTCTTTATACTTCATCGAAAGATCATACGCACAAAGGCGAAACTCATCTAATTCATTTAATTGGGCCATACGCTTCTCACCAACTAAAGCGTCATCAAGGTTTAGCATTTTAATAGCCCAATAAGCCTTATGTTTGATTTCCACAGGAAGGTGGCAAGATTTACCATAGACTATCATATAAGGTGACATGACTAGGGGTGTCTTAAAGGCGGTCCTATGGGCCCATAGAGCATCATCCAACTTTAAAGACCAACTCTTAACATTCTCATCTACCGTCCTCTCCAAGATACGCTTAATACCCCTATTCGTGACTTCAACTTGACCACTCGTTTAAGGATGGTAAGCGGTACCTAGCTTGTGTTTCACCACATACTTCACTTGGAGTTTTTCAAACGGTTTATTGGCAAAGTGGCTTCCATTATCGCTAATTATAGCCCGGGGTACCCCCAAACCGACAAAAGATGTTTCTTTTAAGAAAACGGATAACAACGTTCCTATCATTGGTGGGCGAGGCTAAAGCCTCAACCCATCTTGACACGTAATCACAAGCGACTAGGATATATTTGTTACCGCACGAGGAAGGGTAAAAGCCCATGAAGTCAATGCCCCACACATCAAAAACTTCACAAACGATTATAGGCTTCTGAGGCATCTCACTCCTCCTAGAGATACGCCCGGACCTTTGACAAGCGTCATAAGATTTCACATAGGAATGTGCGTCTCTGAATAGAGTGGGCCAATATAGCCCACTTTGTAGCACTTTCAAAGCGGTCATGTCCCCCGAAAAGTGCCCCCCCCCCCCCCCCCCGGCCTCTTTATCATGGCAAAAAGAAAGCGCACTCAAGACCTCACTCTCCGGGATGCATCTCCTCAAGATGCCATCCGAGCACAACCTATATAAGCAAGGATCCTCCCAAACAAACTTACCAACCTCACTAAGGAACTTATGCCTTTTATTTGATTCAAAGTCGGGATCTATAAAACCGCACTCGTGGTAATTGACAAAAAGTGCGAACCAAGGGCTACCTCCCTTACCAACTTTCAGAAAATTAACTTTCTTGACCGGAAGAAGTGCGTCTACCGCACAAAGTTTTTCATGCGGGAAAGAATCATTTATCTCCCTTTGTGCCTTAATCAACTCCTCACTAATCTCCATGCGACTCAAATGATCCGCTACGACATTTTCACACCCCTTTCTTTCACGGATTTCAAGATCGAACTCTTGCAAGAGCAAGATCCACCTCAAGAGGCGGGGCTTGGCATCTTGCTTGGCAAAGAGGTAGCGCAAAGCGGCGTGATCTGTGTGTACAACTACACGAGAGCCTACAAGGTGAGACCGAAACCTATCAAACGCAAAGACGGCCGCTAGAAGCTCTTTTTCAGTGGTGGTATAGTTTTGTTGGGCCGGATTCAAAGTGTGACTAGCATAGGCAATAGGCTTGAAGATTTTATCGATATTTTGACCGAGGCCTGCACCAACTGCGGTGTCACTCGCATCACACGATAACTCAAACTCTTGATCCCTTTTTGGGGCAACTAAGATAGGAGCGGATACAAGCAATTGCTTGAGCAACAAAAATGCTTCAATGCAAGCTTGGTTGAAATCAAACAGGACATCTTTTCCAAGAAGAAGAGTAAGAGGACGGGCTATTTTTGAGAAATCCTTGATAAACCTACGATAGAACCTCATATGGCCTAGAAAACCCCTAAGAGTCTTTAGGTTAGTGGGCATAGGAAGCTTAGCTATCGCTTCAACCTTAGCCTTGTCAACTTCTATACCCTTAGTAGATATCTTATGCCCTAAGACTATCCCTTACGTGACCATCAAGTGACATTTATCCCAATTTAGCACCAAATTTGTCTCTTCACATCTACTCAACACCTTTTCTAGGTTATCTAGACACTCCTCAAAGGAATCACCAAAAACGCTAAAATCATCCATAAAGACTTCCAAGAATCTTTCAATCATATCCGTGAATATGGCAACCATGCACCGTTGGAACGTCGCAGGTGCATTACACAACCCGAACGGCATTCTACGGAAGGCAAAGGTTCCATAAGGACAAGTGTAGGTAGTCTTTTCTTGGTCCTCTAGGTCCACATGTATTTGGTAATACCCACTAAACCCATCAAGAAAGCAATAGTAAGCGTGACCACTCAATCTTTCTAACATTTGATCAAAAAAAGGGAGGGGGAAATGGTCTTTACAGGTTTGGTCATTCAATTTTCGATAATCAATACAAATTCTATGACCACTTACCAAACGCATAGGCACCGCCTCACCTTCTTCGTTGATTTGAATGGTTATGACACCCTTCTTTTGTACCACTTGAGTGGGGCTCACCCACTTGCTATCCGAGATGGCATAAATGATCCCAAGCTTTAACATTGTGACCACATCCTTCCTCACAATCTCTTGGAGATGTGGATTAAGCCTTCTTTGAGGTTGTCTTACCGGCTTCGCTCCATCCTCTAGAATTATCTTGTGTTGACAAATGGTAGGACTTATGACCTTGAGGTCACACATCTTCCACCCAAAAGCACGCTTGTGCTTCTTAAGCATTTTCACCAACTTCTTTTCCTGCAAAACCGTTAGTGTAGCAGAAATAATCAAAGGAAGTAAATCATTATCTTCAAGAAAAACATACTTCAAATTAGGTGGGAGCGGCTTCAATTTCAAGTCTTTTGGTGGGTCTTCAATTGATGGCTTCTCTAGTTCTCCTTCAAGACCAAGATCAGTCTTTTCGCTCCATTTTTCACCAACGAAAGCCTTCTCTTCTAGCTCCATCGCTTCTCTTTCCAACTCTTCATCTTCATCAAGCACCGTGCTCGCTCTTGCCACGCATTCATCAAGCTTATCCTTATATTCCTGCATGATAACATGTTCCACAACGCAAGAATAGACAGCATCAATAGAAAAACAGTCCTCGGTACCTTCCTTAGGGTGTTTCATGGCCTTGTAAACATTTACAGTGAATTTTTCCTCACCAACTCGCAAAGTAATCTCTCCGCTCGTAACATCTATCAAAGTCTTTCCGGTGTTAAAAAAGGGACGTCCTAACAACAAAGGTGTTTTGGAGTCCATCTTCATATCTAGTACCACGAAATCTACCGGGAAGGCAAACTTATCCACTTTAACAATGACATCCTCTATGACTCCCATAGGCTCCCTAATAGATCTATCCGCCATTTGAAGGGTCATCCCCGTTGGTTCCAACTCTCCTAGATTAAGGCTTTCATATCTAGCATGTGATGACGGTTAAAATATACCTATTTATATCATCGATTATAACCTTAAATCGGAGTTAATTATATATATTTCATATTAAATCACGTGTTTATATTTATTATTTAACGATAAGTGATTATTAATGTGATAATTGGTATTTAGCTATTTTTATTATAAAAGAGCAATTAATTGTGTGATAAATACTGATTTTTACAGATCATAAAGAATCGGGAAGATAATTATCACGCAATCGAGAAATCTCAAGATAAAAGAGAAGAAAATCGGAGCATTGAAGAAAAGATTAATCAGATCAATTCAAAAGCATGGAGTGGGGAACAAGTCAGACGAAGCAAATTTGAAAACGCGTAAAGAGGGAGGCTCGGTCGACCGAGCCATGCCATTCGGTCGACCGAGCGTAACTGTTCGGTCACCCGAGCCTAATTTGATAAATGCATGTCAATCTTCTGGATTCTCCCTATGTCGGCTACAACTCCTATATAAACAGCAGCCACGATGCTGAAAAAGATATACCATTACAACACAAGACAATTTATACAATTTGAGTTTTTAGTTTAGTTTTCTTTTCTTTATGTTCGTACATTGTGGATTCATCGGATTCTCCGGTTGGGGGAGCGCATTAAAGAGTGGGAGTCACTCTCGTCTTCGAGGGTATGACTATTCAATTATGCAATCTTTATTCGTAGATCTGATATATTTTATTATGGAGTAGTTTTTCTTGTATTGATTGCGTGATGTAGATTAATTTACGAACCCATGTTTTTAGGTTAGAAACGTTAAGAAGTAATCATGATTTGTTCCGACACAAAACCGTGTTCGGTCGACCGAGACATGTCATTCGGTCGCCCGAGTCTTGTCGTTCGGTCGACCGAGCGTGGTGATGTGTAGGGCAATATTATGATCGGCTTCGACTACGTCGATTCTCTCGATTTGGAATTAAAACGAGTAATTAAACCGATCAACTTAATTATTTGTCATCATAATTTAACATGAAACTCAAAAAGTGATTGTTACTTAGGATATAGATTGAATCGGCATCTAAGAAGTACGCCTTACCCTAGGAATGTTGCTTAGATGAGGTTACGGTTTATACCGGCATCCCTAGTTTCGTAATTGTGTCAGAAGTTATATGAGATGGAGGCATTAAAAAGCGAAGTCACGTAATGGAGGCACGATGATTTAGATGGCCTAACCGGAGCTAAATCTACCTTAGGGGATGACTCCCGTAGTCATAATAATTAATCTTTAACGTTTGTTTTGTCTCGTTATCATCCTAATTCACATGGGGGAGTTATAATCTACTAGCGTAATCAATACTATTTGCTTAGATAATATCAACCGTATTATCCGTGTTTTAGTAGTCTTTAGTCTGTCTTTGTGGTCTCTTGTGTCTTGTGGTTGTCACTATTTTATTTACTGCATTTAGTTGGTCGTAGACCGCCCTTTCAATTTAGTTCTAATAGGATAAAGTTGTGTTTTATTTGTGCCGAGTCTCTGTGGGATCGACCTCGACTCTATCTAGCTATACTACAATTGAACCTAGTTCTCTTGCTAGTGTGTTAGTAGGTATCGAGTTAATAATTTAACTTGACCTCAATCAAGTGTTTGGCGCCGTTGCCGGGGACTCGAGTCATTAAATTAAGATATAGCTTATTTTGTTAGAACTGGATTCGTGAATATTCTGTGAATAAGAGTCTGTATATTAAACAGTGTCGTAAAAATAAAAAATAAAAAATAAAAAATAAAAAAAGGGGTTCGGTCGACCGAACCACAGTTCTCGGTCGACCGAGAGTTAGTTTTTCTGTTTCTGTTCTGTATTAGTTTTACAGTATTCAGCTTCTGTTTTATTTACGTTTTCTTTTCTCAAACTTATTACGAGTCTGTTTTAGTTTTATTTAGTTAGTTAAAGGCCTAGCCTTTACTAGTGATTAATTGTTTTATTGTTGTTTACTATTTTATAGTACGCTGCTCGGAAATCGAAGGAACCGCTTGAGCCTTATAATCCTGAAATAGAGAAATTTGCGAGAAGGAATAGGAAGTTAGCTAGGGAAGCGGCTAAACAAGGAGAAGAGGATCCAAATCTTGAGGAAAGCGAGCAAGGAGTGGAAGAAGGACATACAACCGATTATTTCGAACATTCCGAATCGAAACGAAATGGAAGGCAATCCGGTCAATCCAAACCAGGTACCTAATCCCGTTATTAATCCCGTTATCAATAATGCCAATAATGTGAATGCAAATGCTAATAATGAGAACCAAGCCCTAGTTCAAGGAGCGAGGCGTACTTTGCAAAGTTATGCAACGCCAACTATTGAACAATTCATTCCCGCTATCGTAGCACCGCAAGATCTTTGCGGAAGTCTATCACCCTAGGCCTAATGTAATTCAAATGGTGACCAACTATTCTACTTTTCATGGAATTCAGAACGAGGATCCTGGTGTTCACGTGACGAATTTCTTGGAAATCGTTAGCACAGTGAAACCAGAATTAATCCCGGAGGGTAACATTCGTCTTAAGCTTTTCCCTTTCACTTTGAAAGATAAAGCTAAGCAATGGATTCTTGACAGACCTAAACCTAACCTTGGAAACGGCGCCAGAAAGCTGACGGACCTTTCCTAGGCTATACAGATCCTAACCGGCAGTGTACCGGGTCAAATTGTGGTGCTAGTATGGTGAGTCAGAGTGTCGAATCCTCAGGGAACTTGGTAATTTCTTTTACGTGTGGTTAAACACCAAAGAGCTGTTATTAACTCGATCTAAATCGCAATTTTATAACACAGATCACTACTATTCTAGTCAACATAAAATAAATACGTAATTTAAAAGTTATTCTAATATAATATATAATATATATAGATGTACATAAATTGCAAAGTATATATATAGATATAAATATATAGATACCAATATATTAAACAGATAATTTTAGAGAAGCGGCCAAAACTTATATAATTGGTTTATACGATCTTTTCGATTAATTGAAATGTGTTCGATCTCTCCTTTTATTTTAGGTCCAATTGAGTAAGTGAAACGGTGCACTCCCGAGGTAAACAATTCCTCCTCACACGAGCGTATGAAATTGTCATATGTCCATTGCATCGGTCCAAGGTCCACAACCGTTACGGTAAACGAATTAATCGAACAGTCCCGAGTACAAATCTACCTTTAGATAAAAAGGAGTCATTCCGTTCGTCAAACGGTCAATTTTATTTTAAAGGCTCCGGTTGTCAAAGCCGGACGATTTAACTTTCCGGTTTAAGTTTCAATTAAACTCGATGATTTAACATTATTACGATCTCGAGTACAAATTATAATAAAATTCATTTCTCCCAAAACAAATTTACCCCCGGGTAGGAAATCGGATTCCGTTATCACGTTGTTCACACGGCCAATTTTACCCTCCGGTTTTTCTATCTTTTATTTCATATCCCGACTACGAGGCGTCAATTCATAATTAGATTATGAATTCCTCGATCGGTTAAATATGTCAATACGAATACGATCAAAATAGAAAAAGATTCAATTAACTCAATTTTAGTCATTTTAACTTAACAACATTTCTTTAACGAAAAGATCGAAATAAAACCGATTACATAGTTTTGGCCGTATTATATTTAGCCTAAAAACATTATAACAACGAAAAATATAAAAACAAACATAAATACTTAAGAAAAGTTACCCGAATACTATAGTTGATTCGAAATCGTATTTCCCGGACATTACAACTTCTTTAGTAAAACCGACTTCCGAGATTTTCCCGAGCATTATAACGATACTAAAACTACATTATTACGGCGTAAGGCCTTATTTACAACTACAACTAAAAATTAAAAAGAAAAGAGAAGGAAAGAAAGAGAGGAGATATATATATATATGAGATGTATATATATATTGGTACCCTCCGTCTCCGCTCTCTCGATCAAATCCTTTATATAGACAAAGGTCTCAAGGCCGGACCGGTCCGGGATCAAGCCGGATCGGTCCGGACTAATGATTACATCCACTAACTTGATCTCTTCAAAGATGTGCGTAGATTATATATATTTTTATATATAATTATTAAACTTCTAAAATTCATATCTCGAGTTCGGACCTCCAAAAATTGCAAACGAAATGCCAAAATTAAGGTCTCGAGAAACTCTACAACTTTCATGAAGGACTCTTCTTCGATAACGCCTTCTTGATAACCTCGTGTTCTCCCGAAGCTTTTACGGGATTTTTCTTAATCCAAATTGATTAGCCACTTGATCTTGTTTAAGTTGTAGACCTCCAATCTTCATAATTTAAATTACATTGGAAAGCTCTCGGAAAAATCTACAACTTGCGTGAAGAATACTTTCTCCGAAAATGTTGTTTTGATGAGCCATTCGTTTGTCGAAGACATTTCTCTATTACCACTTATCCAGATTGGTTGGCCACTTAACCACTTAAACTTTTCAATTGACCATTTAAGCTCGTGGCACTCTCTAAATCATTCCGAGATATGATTAAACTTCAATATGTCGATTCTCGGGGTCTCCGGTTATAAACCGCAATAAAACATCACAAATACCCACGTAAATCGACACGACACTCCGATTTACTAAAATCGGTACAAAATTACAACTTTTTATTATTATTATTACTAAATACTCTAAATTATAAAGACTAACATTTTATACCATAATTTCATATATTTTATATAGAATTCGTTAATAAAACATAATAATATAACGTATATTTAATCATATAAAAATAATACATCAAATTACTCCCCACTTAGCTTTTGATCGTCCTCGAGCAAAAATAAGCGGTAATAAAAGATAGTATAATTTTTCGATTATATTTTATATTGTCAATATTATAAATATATTATCTATCTTAATTTAAAATCTTAAAGAAGAGAAAGAGTATATAACCGAAATAACTTAAACATTAAATATTATTTAGATAAAATTATATATGTAATACTTAAGAAGTATAAATAAAATATCGAATTATTTTTAATCGCAACTATTATGAAATTATTCGGAATTGGAAACTTCGGTAAAGTAGTCGACAAAAATGGCTTATAAAGTTCAAGATGTTGGTTAATCGGAAAAAAAGAAATCAAAAAAAGAAAAGAGGCAAGTCGTACGTACCTACATCTTTATATTCTTGATCAAAAATAATCATCGATTAATAGCATCTCTTTTCAGATTTTCTCTCTCTTTTTTTTTTTTTTTTTTTTTTTAAAAGATTAAGAACTAAAAGCGTGAGTGTGTGTAGAAAATCAAACTTACAGGCATTGCTTCATCAAGATTGATCGGAGTACTACTCTTTCGATCGAAAATTACAAGTCCGGTTTCCTTAAACTTGTAATAATTCCTGAGATCTTATGATTCAACTTTTCCTCTTTCATTTTATATTGTGCCCTCATTCCCAGCAATAGGACATTTCGAGATAATACCCTAGCTGGACTACTATCATCAGGCAATCGGGAGCTTAATTACCTCATAGTGATATAGGACATTTCGTGATAATACCCTACTCACTCCAATCATTGGTAGCTACAACCGATTTGTTCTTTTTATTTTTAAGTTGTTAATCACAGATAAGGAAGATACCTGATATTTGATTAATTCGTGTAAATATGGTGCTTCGTTCTTAATTCTTTTATAGAATATTAATATATCCGAACTTATTACCAAAATCGGCTATGTTGCAAGTGTCATGAGGTAAGATCGAATATACTACTACTTATCTAATCTTTCCAATCTCAAAGATATACCAAAACTTAGCTTTTATGTCTCCATCTCTTTTTATAAGTACGTACAAACTTGCGGTATTTCAAGGAAATGTAGACCAAAATAGCTAAAGCTCGGTTATTTAATCACAATTTACAATTTCGAGTGAGGTCTTGATCACTCTAATCAAGGCTGAGGTAGGTTATTTGGCTCTAGTTATATTTTTGTGGTGCCAAAAATCGACAAACTTAGTCCAATTCCAAACTCATAATTCATATTGAAAATGATTCTAAAAATTTTACTTATAAATATCAACATACTTATATAATTTTATAAAAACAATATCTAATATTAATTACTCAATTATATAAACTTAAAATCTTATTAAAATCTAAATTAGACATATAATATAATTATTGTTTTGACTATTTTTCGAAAATTTTAATGAATTTTCTAACCTAACTCTACTCCCCACTTACGAAGTGGCATCGTCCCGATGTTCAATAAGTAGTAAAGAAGTAGGTTTGAAAATAAAATTAAAATTATCTATTAACGTTATTTTTCTGATTTTATTTTAGCGTATACTAATTAAAACAAACTTAAAAAACTAAGACATATATATTAAACAAGATACATTTTTACAAACTTAAAAGAAAAACTTAACTTAACTAAAGAAACTTCAAACTTAACTTAATTTAACTTATTCAAATTTAAATAAAACCAACAAACAACTCTCTAAATGGTAGACGAACAACCCGGTGTATCAACCGGTAGCAAACCAAACCGACTATCTCTAGACGGAAAAATCTCATCCGTCTCCAAGCTCTTCTACTCCATTCATAAGAATACACAAACGTGATATCATCCATGAATTAGGCATAGGTTTCCCCCTACTACCTCTCGTGATCGCAAACTCCAACACCGTCCTTTGAATCAATATACCCCAATCAACAAATACACCGAATGCCAAAGCAAAAAGTAGAAGCATTTCATTCTCACCAAACTTCCAAAATCCCGAGGTGGGATAAACTCGAGAATTTATAAAATGCTTCCACGCCTTTAGATGTGGAAGTAAAGCTCGTGTTGACATGTCGTGATTTGTATCAAAAAGCGGGAACGAGACATGGAAAGACTCGTGTACTTTATTCAAATGATTGTATGCATTGTCTAGTCCCCATTTTATTTCAAAGTGCCGCATCGTAATCGGTGGTATTTCAAAGAGTTGATTTATAATAGATGAAGAGAAGGGAACAACCACTCCTCTTACTAGAACGATTTGTGTAGACTCTATCATAGATGTCGTCATAAGTGCAGAATAAAATTCTCGCACTATTGAGACATTTATCCTACCTCTCGGTGTACTGACAAATTTCTTCCAACCCACAACTACGGATCATAGCTTTTCCCCATTGATCAAGCTTATCTAAATTTAAACCTTTCTCCAATAGGATTGGAGAATTTGCAAAACGATTGTGTAAAATGATATTATCGTTAGAAGCTTGAGATTCCTGATGATCCGGTGTATCAGGCTCGTAAGAATTAACCGATGGTGAAGAGTGGTTCGACATTTTTAAAGTTTACTATAAAATAAAAGAAGGAAAATTGAAGATGGTAAAGATATGAGCATTTGTTGCTCCTCCTTCTATTTCCTTAAATAGATAGTAAAAAACTTACGTGTGTGCATTAGACGGACTCAAGAATGACTCAAGCGCCATCTTCCGTTTTCACGGCCCGGTCCGGGAAAATGCCGGCTCGGTCCGGCCTCATCCTATTTTACGTCGAGGGGACAGAGGTAAAAGACAACTTGTGTTTTGTTATTTTACTTCACGTGTGAAACAAGGTTAATCTCCCCTTCCCTTCGTCGCTAAAACCACTTGCCTTGAAGATAATTTGATAATGGTTGAATTAATTTATCCACTTTGATACGGACGGATAAAATGACACATTAGTTATATTTTGAAAACGACTCAATAATGATACAAAATTATTTTTGTGATTTTTTATAGTTTATAAAAACTAAAACGATTTAAAAATAAAAAATGTTATAAAACGACTATAAAATTAAACTAATTGAAACGAAAAAAAATTATGAAAAATAAACGAAAAATGATAACTAAATAAACTAATGATTATGTCTAAAAAGTGAAAACGTTGAAAAGTAATCAAACAAAGTCATTAAATTCATTCGGAATGAAATCATAGCTTCCTTTTGATCCCTTTTTGAAAACTAGAATTTGTGTTGAGATGATAATGAGAAGAAATTAAGTAATGGTGTAGTGTGAGATGAAGTTTTGTTGAAGAAAAGTGAAAAATTTCGTAATGGTGGGGTTTGGTGTGTGGTGCGGTGCGGTGTAAAGAAAAAATTAGGTAGAAGAAGAAGAAAAGAAGGGTCCCCGTCTTTTCTATGTTTTTAGACCCCGGACCGGTCCGGATTAAGGCCGGATCGGTCCGTGCCCAAAAATTTTTTTTTTTTTTTTTTTTTTATTATGATTTTTGAATAAAACTTATACAAATTCTAATAAAACTTAATTAAAATCTTAAAAATAAGTTTATAAAATTTACTTAAAATAAAATTTGAAGGAACTTTTATAATTTTATAACAATTTCTAAAAATTTAATAAAATCTTTATAACACTTTAATAAAAAGCTTATAAAAATTTAATAAATTTATATCAACTCTTATAAAACGTTTAAATTAAAACTAAAAAAAAAACAACTTTTATAAAACTTTTATAAAACTCCTCAAATTTTCATAAAGATCCATTTATAAAATTCTCAGAAGTTATGCGAAAATTTTATAAAATAAAATAAAATAAAAGACTCGAAACTTAAGGGGTTCCTGATTCTTTGATTTCTAAATCTTCCAAAGTTCTGATATAACGCTCAATCAACCTAACTCCTAAAAACGAGGCATTTGAATTATCTCTCGGAATTCCATCGGGATTTTCGGATAACCACCTAATCGTTCCCTTCCTAACAATATTCAAACACTCATCCTGGGATTTGGTTGTGTTTTTCCCACAGCGTCCAACATGTTCACTTTTTCCACAGATTCTGCATCTCATTAGAAACTTTGCCCTTCTTTTTATCGCACTTCTTGATGTTCCATTACATACTTCTCTCAATCGATCTCTCTCAACAATTTCTTGTTTTGTTCAAAAACTAAAGCTTCTATAGAAAACGCGACATCTTTATCAAGGCCTAATTTCAAAAGTAAAATAAAAACTCTATTCTATCTAAAAAAGACATCCAGTTCTTTTACGTCTATCCGGTAAAAGACGAAAAGAGTTTAAACATAATTAAAATTACAGAAAAGTAGAGTAAAGATAGATAGCACCTGGTATTCGGCTGATTCCAGTTTCTCTGCTTTTCAGTTTTTCATTTTTCCTCTGCTTTTTCAATTTGTCGGGGGATCAATCAGTAGCATTATTTCTTCTTTCGGTGTGATTCCTTCTCCTCCACAAATAACTTTACTCGTGGCCATTGGCTATAAAAGTTGTATTTCCATCGTTAGTCAACGGCTCTCAGCTTTGTAAACCCTTGTTACTTTAAATGGACCCGTCCATCTTGATTTAAGCTTACCCGGAAACAACTTTAAACGTGAATTGTACAAAAGCACTCGATCACCTACATGGAACTCACGCTTAAAGATTTTCTTATCATGGAAAGATTTCGTGCGTTCCTTGTAGATTCGAGCGTTTTCATAAGAATCGAGTCGAAATTCTTCTAGTTCTCGTCAATTGAAGCAATCTATGATCACCGATGCCTTAGGATCGAAATTTAGAAATCTAATAGCCCTTAAGGCTCGGTGTTCTAACTCAATCGGGAGATGACATGACTTACCAAAGACTAGCTTATAGGGAGAACAACCAATTGGTGTTTTAAAAGCTGTTCTGTACGCCCATAATGCATCATCTAATTTAATTGCCCAGTTTTTACGATTTGAATCAACTGTTTTTTCCACGATTCTTTTGATCTCTCTATTTGACACCTCTACCTGACCACTGGTTTGCGGATGATAGGGCGTTCCTAGTTTATGCGTTACACCATATTTTTCAACTAACTTAGTAAATGGTCGATTACAAAAGTGTGAACCTCTATCGCTAATGATCGCCCTCGGAATGCCATATCTAGTGAATATGTTCTTTTTAAGGAATCGTATGACAACCTTGGTATCATTAGTGGGAAGAGCTTCAGCTTCTACCCATTTTGAAACATAATCTACCATTACAAGAATAAATCTTTTTCCAAACGATATAGGAAAAGGTCCCATGAAATCTATACCCCAAACATCAAATAACTCACATTCTAAAATAGGTTGCATAGGCATTTCATGTTTTTTAGATACATTTCCCATTTTTTGACAAGATTCACAAGATTTAACATATTTATAAGCATCTTTATATAGTGTAGGCCAATAAAAACCACATTGTAAAACTTTAAAAGCGAGTTTTCCATCCTCCATGATGACCTCCGCCTCACGATCATGACAAAACGATAAAATACTTAAAATTTCATTATCGGCACACATTTTTCGATTATCCCATCCGAACATTTACGGAAAAGGTCCGGTTCCTCCCAAGTAATAAAATTTTAAGTCGTAAAAGAATTTCTTTTTCGTTGCCAAGTCCAATGAGACGGAATATAATCACAAAGTTAAGTAATTAATGATATCTCCAAACCAAGGTGAGATTTCCTTAGAAGGAATTCTATTTTTTAATACCGCATGGTTGAAGGAGTATCTATTCTAAATAGTTGTTCATCGGGAAATGAATCTTTAATTTCATTCCCTATCTCTTCCTCGATCTCCATTCTACTTAGATGATCCGCTACTACATTCTCACTTCCTTTTTTATCTTTAATTTCAATATCAAATTCTTGAAGTAGGAGAATCCATCTAAGAAGACGTGGTTTCGCATCCTTCTTACTCAGTAAATACTTCAGAGCTGAATGGTCTGTGTAGATTATTACCTTAGAACCAACAATATAAGATCCGAACTTATCTAAGGCAAAAATTACCAACAGTTCTTTTTCTGTAGTTGCATAATTAAGCTGAGCTGCGTTTAATGTGTGGGATGCATAGTAAATAGCTTTGAGAATTTTGTTATACCTTTGACCTAAAACAGCTCCTACAGCTAAATCGCTTGCATCACACATAATCTCAAAAGGCAAATCCCAGTCTGGTGCTACCAATACTGGTGCAGTAATCAACTTCGCTTTTAAGGTCTTAAATGCTTCCATACATTTACTATCAAAGTTAAAAGGTACTTCTTTTTCAAGTAAATGACTTAGAGGCTTTGCTATCTTTGAAAAATCTCGCAATAAATCTCCTATAAAATCCTGCATGTCCAAGAAATCCTCTTAGAGTCCTTAGATTAACTGGTGGCGGTAATTTTTCAATCACCTCGACTTTAGCTTTATCAACTTCAATTCCTATTTCAGAGATTCTATGACCTAAAACAATTCCTTCTGATACCATTAAATGACATTTTTCCCAGTTTAGAACTAAATTGGTATCCTCACAACGTTGTAAAACTCTTTCTAAGTGCGATAAACATTTACCAAAAGAATCTCCATAAACACTAAAGTCGTCCATAAAAATTTCTAAGAATTTCTCAATCATATCAGAAAATATAGACATCATACATCTTTGAAACGTAGCAGGAGCATTACATAAACCAAACGGCATTCTTTTATACGCAAAAGTTCCATAAGGACAAGTGAAAGTAGTCTTTTCCCTATCTCCCCGCCGCAATGAAAATCGTAAATAACCCGAATAACCATCTAAGAAACAAGAATACTTATGACCACTTAAACGTTCCAACATTTGAACTATGAATGGAAGCGGATGATGATCTTTCTTAGTATGATCATTTAGTTTTCTAAAGTCAATGCACATTCGATAACCCGTAATTTCCCTTGTTGGAATCCATTCATTCTTATCATTCTCTTTCACCGTGAAACCTCCTTTCTTTGGTACAACTTGAGTTGGACTCACCCATTCACTATCCGATATAGGAAAGATTATTCCCATTTCTAATAGCTTAATCACCTCTTTCTTAACGATTAACCGTAAATTCGGGTTGAGGCGGCGTTGCGGTTGAATACAAGGTTTAGCATCTTCTTTCAAAATTATCTTATGAACACAAATCTCAGGGCTAATACCTCGAATATCGGCAACGGTCCATCCAAAAGCTTTCTTATGCTTTCTTAACATTCTTATTAATTGATCTTCTTGTCGCTCGTTAAAGTTGATGAAATAATAATCGGTAATAGATTATCAGTTTCAAGAAAAGCATATTTCGATTTAAAGGTAACGGCTTCAATTCCGCATTCTTCGGCGGATCTTCTATTGACGATTTAAGAAGCGGTCCTTCTAGTTCTAACTCCAAATACTTATGCCATGGTGGCTTAAAAGTAAAGCTTCCTTTATCTAGAGAAAGGATTATCTCTTTCATTTCAATGTCTTCCTCATCTTCTTTATAGATAGACGGGGTTAAGCATTCTTCTAATCTGTCTTCAAAAGTTGGTAATCGATTATCATAGACGGAATGAATATCTTCTATAAAAGAACATGATTCGGTGATGTATATGGAGGGTTCATAGCTTTGAAAATATTGAAAGCAACTTCATCTTCATTGACTCTCAAAATTAACTCTCCTTTATGAACATCGATTAAAGTTCTTCCCGTAGCTAGAAATGGACGACCTAGAATAAGAGGCGCCGAATATCCTTCTTCCATTTCCATAACTACAAAATCTACCGGAAAATAGAATTTGTCTACTTTAACCAAGTACATCCTTAATCATTCCTTTAGGGTACTTAATCGATCTATCCGCCATTTGCGAGTCATTTCGATCTTAGTAAGCTTTCCTATGCCTAGCTTTTTATAATCCTCATAAGACATGAGATTTATACTAGCTCCAAGATCACATAAGACTTTCTTAAACGTAAATCCTCCAATTTCACATGGAATCGTAAAACTTCCGGGATCTTTCGGTTTAGGTGGTAACTTATGCGCGTAATTGCGTAACATTCTTCATTTAGGCATATATTCTCATATTCCTCTAATTTTTTCTTATTTGATAGTATATCTTTCGAAACTTTCCATAGGCGGGTATATTAATCGAGCTTCAATAACGGGGATATTAACATGAAGATGACGAAAAGTATCAAGGAAACGAGCATACTTCTTATCGCTTTTTGCCTTTTTGATTTGATCTTTAGGAGGGTAAGGTAAAGATTCTAGATCTATAACCTTTGGCTCCTTAGTCAATTTCTCTTTTCCTTTTTCCTTAAACCTTTGAGTATTACTTAGTCGCCATGTTTCAGTTCTTGAATTTTTTCCTTTAAATTGTTCCCCGAATCAATCTCTACTTCAGATTTTTTCGGTTCTTCCCGTTTCTCATCTATTCGACATGTTCCTTGAATAAATTCCTTAAATCTTTATCCATAGGGTCTTTCAAAATCCTAGGGATTTTTACCCAATTTTCACCTTCATTTTCAGTTCCAAACTTCTATTCCTTTTCAAGAAAGTATTTATAATTTCATCTTCATCATCGTGAATTCAATTTCATCTTTAGTTTCATCAATCTTTCCATCTAAATCATTTTCTACTTCATTATTCCCGAAGTTTTCTACTCCATTGCTTCCACCGAGCTTCCTACTTCTCGTAACTACAACATTTACCTCTCTTGGGTTTCGTCGGTGTTGCTTGGTAATCCTCCCGGGGGTCTACCGTTGTTACGTTCACCTTCCCTACTCAAATGATCTTCCATATTCCTCAACGAGGCTTCTATTGTTCTCATTCTCGGTATCATGTCCACTCATAGATGTTTTTATTGTACTCATATCTTTAGTGATCGTACCAATAGAAGTCATCATTGTTTCCATATTCTTAGCTTGAGTAGATACTACGCCCATCATATTTTCCATAAGTTTTTCCCATTTTTCAACTCCTTCGCAGTTGAGTTGAACTCGAGTTCTTGGTATACTTTGAGTGGTATGTTGAGGATAGGATCTTGGTAATGATTGTAAATTCGATTAGATGTATTTTCTTGATAAACTTGGTTATTATTCCTATATGGGGACTGGATATGGCGGTTGTCCCGGCTTACTAGGGTTTTCGGACCATCGATAAGTAGGATGATCTCTTCTAATAGCATTAAACGAGTTTGAGTATGCATTGTTCAAATTCCTATCCGTCGAAGAAAACTCACCTCCTCTCTTGAATATCCCGTTGGTTCTTCACTCCCTAATGACACATTATCATGACTTGAGTATTCATTTAGTGTACTATTTTCTCGAATTTTGGTTCTTATTCTCGTTGTAAACCATCAAATTTCCTACTCAAATTCTCCAAGTGTGCTAGAACTTCCGTATTAGACATACATTCTCCCCGCAAAAGCTACTTTTCCGGTGCTAGAACCGGTTTCCCACATTCTCGTTATTTTTGGAAATCTTTTCTATAGCATCGTAAACTGTTTGAGCTTCACTCATCATTAACGAACCACCACATGCATGATCTACATCCGCACGTGAGTCTTTTCTCAATTTACGACGAAGAGTTGAATTTGCATATCTAAGGAATAACCATGATCGGGACACGCTCTTAACAATTTTTTAAACCTTTCCCACGCATTCCCAAGAGTTTCCTCGCATCCTTGTCTAAAGTTAGCAACCTCGACTTTTAATTCCAAATTTCGTCCAGAGTGAAATATTGTTTCGTAAATTCAGTTTGAATCTCCTCCCAACTAGTAAGTGAATGATGTGGAAGAGACATAAACCAATCTCGGGCTCGTCCTTTTAAAGAAAAAGGAAACATAGTCATTCTCGTTAATTCCTTATGAGCACCTTGACTTTTGGCCGTATTGCACGTTCTTCAAAAAGATAGAGATGATGATGTGGATCTTCATCATCCTCTCCTAGGAATTGGGCTCTTGCGTCAATTAAACCAAAAAGATGAGACTTAATTTCGAAATTATTCGCTCCTTCATTAGGTAAAAGGATGGGATTATTAGTCTGGTTTCTTCTTACGGTTTGATCACAGATAGGTCTCGGGTTTGGTGGATTATTACGATTATTCTGGTTCCGATTTTGATTATTTCTATTATTATTATTATTATTATTATTATTATTATTATTATTATTATTAGGGTTAACAGGGTTTTGTCCATGCCCTAGAGCATGTTCCAGCCCTTGTTCAGGTGTTTCATCACTGATTTCAGCCATTCTCGTATTTCTGTTTGAAGATGATTCTTGGTCAGGATTTCCCCGACTAGTATGACCGCCGTTTACTCTCTACTCTTAACTGCCTTTCGTAAGTGTTTATGTCAGGCTTATAAGGAGTGAGAGGGGCCTTACCACTTCTGGTCATCAACTAACGAAAATAGAAAATAACACGAAATTGATAGTAGTAAAAATTGGTAATTTTCCTAAAAGGTAACAACCAACGAAAAATAAAATAGAAATGAGATAAGAAAAGTGTTGACTTATTCTCGAGAATTTTAAGCTAATACAAGTAGTAACCATAGACACATAAAAAGAAATTAGCGACGTTCCCCGGCAACGGCGCCAAAATGCCGACGTACCTAAACCTAACCTTGGAAACGGCGCCGTAAAAAGCCGACGAACCTTTCCTAGGCTATACAGATCCTAACCGGCGGTGTACCGGGTCAAATTGTGGTGCTAGTATGGTGAGTCGAGTGTCGAATCCTCGGGGAACTTGGTAATTTCTTTTACGTGTGGTTAAACACCAAAGAGTCGTTATTAACTCGATCTAAATCGCAATTTTATAACACGATCACTACTATTCTAGTCAACATAAAATAAATACGTAATTTAAAAGTTATTCTAATATAATATATATAGATATATAAATATATATAGATGTACATAAATTGCAAAGTATATATATAGATATAAATATATAGATACCAATATATTAAACAGATAATTTTAGAGAACTCGGCCAAAACTTATATAATTGGTTTATACGATCTTTTCGATTAATTGAAATGTGTTCGATCTCTCCTTTTATTTTAGGTCCAATTGAGTAAGTGAAACGGTGCACTCTCGAGGTAAACAATTCCTCCTCACACGAGCGTATGAAATTGTCATATGTCCATTGCATCGGTCCAAGGTCCACAATCGTTACGGTAAACGAATTAATCGAACAGTCCCGAGTACAAATCTACCTTTAGATAAAAAGGAGTCATTCCGTTCGTCAAACGGTCAATTTTATTTTAAAGGCTCCGGTTGTCAAAGCCGGACGATTTAACTTTCCGGTTTAAGTTTCAATTAAACCGATGATTTAACATTATTACGATCTCGAGTACAAATTATAATAAAATTCATTTCTCCCAAAACAAATTTACCCCCGGGTAGGAAATCGGATTCCGTTATCACGTTGTTCACACGGCCAATTTTACCCTCCGGTTTTTCTATCTTTTATTTCATATCCTGACTACGAGGCGTCAATTCATAATTAGATTATGAATTCCTCAGATCGGTTAAATATGTCAATACGAATACGATCAAAATAGAAAAAGATTCAATTAACTCAATTTTAGTCATTTTAACTTAACAACATTTCTTTAACGAAAAGATCGAAATAAAACCGATTACATAGTTTTGGCCGTATTATATTTAGCCTAAAAACATTATAACAACGAAAAATATAAAAACAAACATAAATACTTAAGAAAAGTTACCCGAATACGGCAAGTTGATTCGTAAATCGTATTTCCCGGACATTACAACTTCTTTAGCAAAACCGACTTCCGAGATTTTCCCGAGCATTATAACGATACTAAAACTACATTATTACGGCGTAAGGCCTTATTTACAACTACAACTAAAAATTAAAAAGAAAAGAGAAGGAAAGAAAGAGAGGAGATATATATATATATATGAGATGTATATATATATTGGTACCCTCCGTCCGCTCTCTCGATCAAATCCTTTATATAGACAAAGGTCTCAAGGCCGGACCGGTCCGGGATCAAGCCGGATCGGTCCGGACTAATGATTACATCCACTAACTTGATCTCTTCAAAGATGTGCGTAGATTATATATATTTTTATATATAATTATTAAACTTCTAAAATTCATATCTCGAGTTCGGACCTCCAAAAATTGCAAACGAAATGCCAAAATTAAGGTCTCGAGAAACTCTACAACTTTCATGAAGGACTCTTCTTCGATAACGCCTTCTTGATAACCTCGTGTTCTCCCGAAGCTTTTACGGGATTTTTCTTAATCCAAATTGATTAGCCACTTGATCACTGTTTAAGTTGTAGACCTCCAATCTTCATAATTTAAATTGCATTGGAAAGCTCTCGGAAAAATGTACAACTTGTGTGAAGAATACTTTCTCTGAAAATGTTGTTTTGATGAGCCATTCGTTTGTCGAAGACATTTCTCTATTACCACTTATCCAGATTGGTTGGCCACTTAACCACTTAAACTTTTCAATTGACCATTTAAGCTCGTGGCACTCTCTAAATCATTCCAGAGATATGATTAAACTTCAATATGTCGATTCTCGGGGTCTCCGGTTATAAATCGCAATAAAACATCACAAATACCCACGTAAATCTGACACGACACTCCGATTTACTAAAATCGGTACAAAATTACAACTTTTTATTATTATTATTACTAAATACTCTAAATTATAAAGACTAACATTTTATACCATAATTTCATATATTTTATATAGAATTCGTTAATAAAACATAATAATATAACGTATATTTAATCATATAAAAATAATACATCAATTCTCTCTTTAGAGGCTGGATCTATCACCACTTGGGAACAATTGTTGCAAAAATTCATGAATAAATATTTCCCCTTGGGAAAAACCTTTAAGTTACGCCAAGACATCCTAGGATTTAAGCAACAACCTGGGGAGAGTTTTGATCAAGCTTGGGAGTGTTTCAAGGAAGCTATGAGGAAGTGTCCTCATCATGACATCTCTCTTTGGCTTTTAATGCAAACCTTTTACCATGGATTGAGAGAGACAGAGAAAATTAGAGTAGACGCCTCCAGCAATGGAGCGTTTGTTCTTTTATCTCCTGAGGAGGCACAAGGGAAGATGGAGCAAATAGCGATGAATAGCCAATGGGGAGGCAATGACATAGCTACTTGTGAAGATGGCCGCGGACATATTTGATGATAGTGCATCTACCAAAATCTTAGAACACTTTCTGTTATCAACAATAAGGTAGATGGGATGCAAGAGAGGATGACAAGAGTAGAGAAAGGGGTGGAATCGAGGTAGCACCTCAAAGTGAGAATGCCGGTACCGAAGAAGCCAATTATATCGCGGGAGGGTACGAGCCTAATCATAAC
This sequence comes from Gentiana straminea, assembly GCA_036785695.1. Lineage (NCBI taxonomy): Eukaryota > Viridiplantae > Streptophyta > Magnoliopsida > Gentianales > Gentianaceae > Gentiana > Gentiana straminea. The sequence continues at coordinate 3,957,175 of JAVUPR010000479.1, forward strand.
CATCCTGGATTCCGATATAGTGACATTAATGCGGGAGAAAGGCCTAAACCGCCTACCACTTATGTACCACAAGCAAACTAAAACTTTTGGTTGGGAAGGCTGCGATAGAAAAACCGAGTAATGTCGTCACGACAATATGGGACAACTTTCAAAATCTATGGCCGATTTAGCCACTAACTTTAGCCGTATTGTCGAAGACCGATGCTAAGGTGACCAACCAAGAGGCTCTAGTCCAAAATCTCACTCACCAAATAGGACAACTAGCTGAGCAAGTCTCAACTAGACCTCCTGGAGGGTTGCCAAGCAACACTGAGAAGAACCCTAAGGATTTGAATGCGATCATGACAAGAAGTGGAAAAGAGGTAACTCCACCATCGTTGCAAGAGAAAGAGAAAGTCAAAAAGAATAAGGATGGTGAGCCAAGCAATGAGACTAATACTTCCGAGACTTTACCTAAGCAAAGAACGTATAAAGAACCTGCTGGCCCTAGAGTTGAACTTTACGATAACAAGTATCCAATTTTCACTGATGTCGATCCTTCAAATCTACCTTATCCTCCACCAAAGCCGAAGCCTAAGTTTGATAATAAGAGGTATAAGAAGTTCGTGGATATGTTTAGTAAGTTACAAATCAATATACCCCTAGTTGAAGCACTAGCTGAAATGCCTGAGTACACCAAGTTTTTAAAAGACGCCGTCTCAACTAAAAGGAAACTTCTAGATTTAGAGACCATATGCCTTAATGAGGAGTGCTCAGCCATTCTTCAACATAAGTTATCCCCAAAATGCAAAGATCCGGGAAGTTTTCTCATTCCCTGCACCATAGGTAACGTATGTTTAAACAAAGCTTTATGTGATCTAGGAGCTAGCGTGAACCTGATGCCACTATCTATTTTTCGGAAGCTAGGCATGAAAGATCTAAAGAAGACCTCAATCACACCGCAATTAGCTGACCGTTCGTTAAAGAACCGTGTGGAGTGGTTGAGGATGTCTTTGGTAAGGGTTGAAAAGTTTGTATTTCCCTGTCGACTTTGTGGTATTAGATATGGAAGCTAACTACGAAGTGCCCTTGATATTAGGAAGACCGTTCATGGCCACTAGTAGAACGCTAATTGATGTTTACAAGGGCGAGTTAGTGTTAAGAGTGAATGAAGAGAGAGTTGCATTCAATGTCTTCGACACTATGAAGCAACCTGATGATGGAGAGGATGCATGTTTCATGTTAGATTCCATTGATAGGATCGTTCAAGAATTTCAACAACATGAAAGTATCAAGGATTTCTTGGATCTTTGTCTTAGAAGAAGAAGATGAAGTCAAGTACGTGAGTAGTGAGGAGGAGAAGATGATATGGCCAGGATGTAGTAGAGGGACCCCAAGGCCTGTAGAGGAAGTAAGTGCTGCGGAGATTGAAAGATTCTATCATAGACCAACGTGGCATAAGTACTTCGAACTCAAACTCACTGGTCAAAAGTTGAAGACCTCTTTGGAAGAACCTCCCACAAATTTGACTTTAAAACCTCTTCCTGCAAATTTGAAGTACGTATTTCTTCAAGATGAGACCTTACCACTAATTATATCTTCATCCTTGACGGACTTACAAGAGGAAAAACTAATGAGAGTCTTGAGAGAGTACCGCGAAGCATTTGGATGGACCATAGCTGACGTTAAGGGCATTAGTCCTAGCGTATGTATGCACAAAATCTTCGAGGACCCTGAAAAGAAAGCAGTTGCACAACCTCAGAGGCGTTTAACCCCACAATTAAAGGACGTGGTTAGGGATGAAGTTATAAAAATGCTAGAAATGGGAATTATATTTCCAATTGCTGATAGCGAATGGGTAAGCCCTATCCATGTAGTTCCCAAGAAGGGAGGATTAACGGTGCAAGCCAATGAGTTGAATGAGCTAATTCCTGTGAGGCTAATCACCGGTCATCGAGTATGCATAGACTTTAGGAAACTAAATGATGCGACTCGTAAGGACCATTTTCCTCTTCCCTTCATCGATCAAATGCTCGAGAGACTGAGCGGCATGCTTTCTATTGTTTTCTTGACGGGTATTCGGGATACTATCAAATCCACATTTCGCCCGAAGATCGTGAGAAAACAACGTTTACATGCCCATATGGGACATTTGCTTATAATTGAATGCCATTTGGATTGTGTAACGCCCCCGCGACATTTCAACGATGTATGATGTCATTATTTGCGGATATGGTGGAAGACTTCTTGGAAATCTTTATGGATGACTTCTCTGTGTTTGGAGACGATTTCGATTCATGTCTCACACATCTAGCACGAGTGTTGAAGAGATGTGAAGAGACGAATCTTGTGCTTAACTGGGAGAAATGTCATTTGATGGTTACGGAAGGTATAGTACTAGGCCACCGCATATCAAAGAACGGTATAGAGGTGGATAGAGCCAAAGTTGAGGTGATCGAGAAACTACCTCCACCTACTAATCTTAAAACTTTGCGAGGTTTTTTAGGCCACGCCGGATTTTATCGTAGGTTTATCAAGGACTTTTCCCTAATCTCTAGACCTCTTACCGAATTATTGGCCAAGGATGTGCCATTCGTGTTTTCTAACGAGTGCATAAAAGATTTCAACGAAATAAAAAGTAGGCGATTCTCGCACCCGTTCGGTCGCACCGGATTGGGATCTTCCGTTTGAAGCGATGTGTGATGCAAGTGATACCGCTTTGTTGGCGCCGCTTTGGGTCAAAGAAAAGATAAGATTTTTAGGCCTATTTATTATGCAAGCCGGACTTTGAATGCGCCCAAAGAAATTACGCCACAACGGAGAAGGAACTTTTGGCCGTTATCTTTGCTTTTGACAAGTTTAGATCTTACTTAGTGGGATCTAAAGTCACCGTGTGGATGACCATGCGGCTCTTAAGTATCTCCTAGCAAAGCAAGATTCAAAGCCTAGATTGTTGAGATGGATTCTACTGCTGCAAGAATTTGACGTAGAAATCCGTGATAAGAAAGGAAGTGAGAACGTGGTGGCCGATCATCTATTGCGCTTACAATTAAAGGATGGTGAGGAATTACCTGAGATAGGAGAATCTTTTCCTGATGAACAACTTTTCTCCATCACCACCATAGGGGGACATGATGATTGTGTTGCAGTTTCTTCGCGAATAGAGGTTGTGAAGGAGAAGAAGCAACCATGGTTTGGTTTGTTTGTTAATTATCTATCCGCAAAGTACTTACCACCAAATCTCACTGTCCAAGAAAGGAAAAAATTCTTTAAAGATCTTAGACACTATTATTGGGATGAGCCTTATTTGTTTAAGCTAGGATCTGATAATGTTTTTCGAAGGTGTGTGCCAGAAGAAGAGTATAATAATATCCTGAAGCATTGTCATTCTTATGAAGTTGGAGGACTCTACGGGGGAGATAAAACTGCGGCTAAGGTCCTCCAATGCGGTTTTTATTGGCCGACATTGTTTAAGGATGCACACCAATATGCAAAAGCATGTCATGCTTGTCAAATGACAGGAAATATTTCACGGAGGAATGAGATGCCACTTAAGAGCATCTTAGAAGTAGAACTTTTTGACGTTTGGGGAATAGATTTCGTTGGATCCTTCACTTCATCATTATCTAACCGATATATCTTAGTTGCTGTTAATTATGTATCCAAATGGGTTGAGGCCATTGCTTTCCCTACTAACGATGCTAGGGTTGTGGTTAGATTCTTGAAAAAGAATATTTTTACAAGGTTTGGGACGCCTAGGGCAATTATAAGCGACAATGGTAGTCATTTTTGTAATAAACCTTTTGAAAGGCTGATGATTAAGTATGGGGTTCGACATAAGCTAGCAACCGCATATCACCCCCAGACGAGTGGACATGTAGAAGTCACCAATCGAGAGATAAAGCGTATCCTGGAAAAAAACTGTCAACACGACTAGGAAGGATTGGTCGTTACGTTTAGACGACGCTTTATGGGCTTATAGGACTGCATATAAAACCTCGATTGGAATGTCACCGTATAGGATTGTTTTTGGAAAGGCATGTCATCTACTTGTGGAACTGGAGCACCGGGCCATGTGGGCAACAAGGATGTTAAATTTTGTGGAGAGCAAGGTCGTATCCATCGAGGAATCAATCGAGTACCAAAGTCGTTTCTCAACTTAGTTTAGGTCAATCAAAGTTTGTTCACGGTAATTATACTACAACGCTGTTTAAACAAGAGATAAAGAGAGAGAGAGATATAGCCAAACCACGATCCAATTGAATACTTTCGCCCCTCTAATCGATTATTTGGGAATGGAAACTACCAACCAACCATCCTAATGCTTATATCGACTCGTTCATGAGTGCAAACTCCTAAGATAGTACTAGACGCCATGCAACAACCTAGCACCCTTTGCCCGGTTCAACAGTCCGCCTTTAAGGATTTAACTGACCGGAACAAGACAAACGCTCTAGAGCCGCTCGATTTACACCGACAAACCTCGTTACCCAATCGATCTAAACAACTCAGTCAATTGTAAATAACGATCTTAAAACCCCTTTTCCCACACCCCTTCGCAACATACATTTATAAAAGTGGTGTGTGAGTTCTTGAACTAGGTGTACAAGCTAATTCAAGCATTAAGAACAAGTTTTAAGACATGAATTCATCGATATAACAACAATTAAACACTACCCATTCCCAATTTCATCAATTAGAGGGTGATTTCTTCAATCTTCACATGATTTAGCTATGGAATATTTAGCTACTCATAGTAAAACATGAAATAACAATCAAAGAGAAGATTAAAGCCATAAAAGAGAAAGAGGAATGCAATTAATTACCAAAAAACGCAGGAAATTAAAGTTGAATCAATCTTCATCCAAACCCATTGTCACTTGGGGAAGAAGACTTCAAAAACACCAACAAGGAGGAGAGAATCTATGCTAAATTGTGTTTAATCTAAGGGAAAGAGTGAAAGAAGAGCTAATCTAAGGGGGAAAAGAGATGAAATCGGCCTAAGGGTGTCCTAATTAAGAGGATGTTAGAATTAACTCGCCTGGAGGAGTTTCGTTTAGAGGCATACGAGAATGCCAAGATTTTCAAGGAGCGCACGAAGAAGTTCCATGACAAGAAAATTCTAGAGAGGACCTTTCAAGAGGGTGATCTGGTTCTCTTGTACAATTCGCGCTTAAGACTCTTCCCGGGTAAGTTGAAATCAAGATGGTGTGGCCCATTTCAAGTACAACAAGTCTTTCCTTCTGGAGCGTTGGAGCTATTCAATTTTAAAGACGGGTCCAGATTTGTGGTCAATGGACATCGTGTGAAGCATTATCAAGGGCTTCCGCCTGATGCTGAGGAGGAGGTTTTGTACCTCGATGACCCTGTCTATGAATAAATCATCTTGAACTAAGTCGAGCTAGCGACTATAAATTTAGAACTACTACCTATAACTATCCTTTTCGTTTTTCTTTTTAATAAAGTAGCATGCGCCTATCACGGTTTTTTTCATCTCGCCATGTTCCGAGTCTAAGTTCGGAATAAACGAGGTTTTTTCCTTGATAGCCGTCATGTGAGTTTTTATTTAGGTTTAAATCCCTTTTGGTCTTGTCCATGGCAGTATAAAGTAAAGTGGCTTGAACTGTTTTTAGATATTTATATCTAATTATTGCCACATTATTTTATAACTTCCATAGACATGGTATTTGACGATTTCGTGGAGCTTGTTTGTTTATACAGGATGTGTCTGTTTCTCCACGCTGTGTCGATGATTACTCCGATATTGTTCCTTTACTTGGGAGCCGTTTCCAGATCTAAGTCTTTCATCTTGAACTCTCTTTTATTTTTGTCATTGAGGACAATGCCATGTTTAAGTGGGGGGCAAGGGACTTAGCTATATGTTGAAAATATATGTTGAAAAAGTCAAGGGGAACGGAATACTGAGACAATATTGAGCCAAATTTAAAAAATTTCATGGATAAATGCCAAGTTGATTAACTCGTACCCTTAAACTTGTGAAGTTCTTATACTTAGAATTGATAGGAAAGGAACCAAGTTGCGTGAGTACGTGGTCATATTATACTTTTGCGATAAATTGTTAGTAGACTTAAGGATATTCATGCCAACAATTGCAAGTAGTTAGGTATTGTTCAATTACTCAACATGTGAATCGTTTAGTACCGCATAAGTTATAATAATTGAAAGAAGTATGTGTACATTGCGTAGATAATTGGTTATGAGGACCTAGTGTCGATATTGGTCGACTGATGTATTCTGATCTTCTAGCCAACAAAAGCAGAGTAATAAGCTTGGGACGTACTGTGTTTTGACAATGCATTAAAACACTGGGCTTGTAGTAACATTACCAAAGTAGCCCCGCGCTTGTGGTAATATTCGATGCTATGCTTAATCTAAGATAGGGGGATACTCTATGAAAAGTTTTCTTCCTGGAGATTAGTAGTATTCGAGAAATATGCAAAATTGAAAAAAGATTTCGAATTTTTAGAGGCTTTGAGTAGTACTCGGTCTCCAAGTCCAAAAACCCTATAGATACGCTCTTGCTTATTGTTCTAGTGCTTTAACCATTGTGAGGCATAAGAAGTATGAATGCTGATGTTGGTGAATTTTGATATGAAGTCTGCATAAGCTCTAATCTTGCTAACATTTATATAAACCCAATGCACATGCACACACTCACTTCGATTCATAGCGAGTAGTGAATAATGCTTATCTTATGAGCATGACTGGTATGAGTTGACTCGGGTTTCTTGTGTAAGTATGAGTTGACCACAGAAAATGTTGTCTTGGGGAATGACTTATTGATGCTTTGTTCGGGACGAAGAAAAGTTTAAGTGGGGGGCATTTTGATGACGGTTAAAATATACCTATTTATGTCATCGATTATAACCTTAAATCGGAGTTAATTATATATATTTCATATTAAATCACGTGTTTATATTTATTATTTAACGATAAGTGATTATTAATGTGATAATTGGTATTTAGCTATTTTTATTATAAAAGAGCAATTAATTGTGTGATAAATACTGATTTTTGCAGATCATAAAGAATCGGGAAGATAATTATCACGCAATCGAGAAATCTCAAGATAAAAGAGAAGAAAATCGGAGCATTGAAGAAAAGATTAATCAGATCAATTCAAAAGCATGGAGTGGGGAACAAGTCAGACGAAGCAAATTTGAAAACGCGTAAAGAGGGAGGCTCGGTCGACCGAGCCATGCCATTCGGTCGACCGAGCGTAACTGTTCGGTCACCCGAGCCTAATTTGATAAATGCATGTCAATCTTCTGGATTCTCCCTATGTCGGCTACAACTCCTATATAAACAGCAGCCACGATGCCGAAAAAGATATACCATTACAACACAAGACAATTTATACAATTTGAGTTTTTAGTTTAGTTTTCTTTTCTTTATGTTCGTACATTGTGGATTCATCGGATTCTCCGGTTGGGGGAGCGCATTAAAGAGTGGGAGTTGACGGACCTTTTCTAGGCTATACAGATCCTAACCGGCAGTGTACCGGGTCAAATTGCAGCGTAGTACGGTGAGTCAGGTGTCGATCCTCAGGGAAAACTTGGTAATTCACCGTGTGATTAAACACCAAAAAGCTATTATTATCTCAATCTAAGTCGCAATTTTATCATAAAACCAACCTCTAAACTAATCAACAATAAATGCATAAAACTAAAACGAGATATATATAAGTATATAAATATATATATAAATATATAGCAATACATATATATATATATATATATATATATATATATATATATATATATATATATATATATATATATATATATATATATATATATAGGTACCAAAACAATACATAAGGGAGGGAGATAGATATTATAATTAGAGACTAGCCAAGAATATGTTATTGAATTCTTATATCTTTTTAGTAGAAATTAGATAAGACAGATCTTCCTTTTTCCAAGGTCCAATCAATTATACGAAACGGTATACTCCTAAGCTAGGCAATTTCTCCTCACACAAGCGTATGAAATTGTCAAATGTCTTGTCCTCTGTCCAATGTCATCCTCAAGCATGGGTCACTCCCGTTTTGTCATACGGCCAATTTTAAGATATGTCAATTAAACAGGCGAATTTAACGTAATAATCTCTCGAGTATAAATTTCAATAAGAGTTTGTTTCTCCCGAAACAAATCTACCCCCGGTTTAGGAAATAGGATTCCGTTGTCACGTTTTCACTCGGCCAATTTTACCCTCCGGTCTTTCTATTAACGAGTTCATAAACTAACTACGAGGCGTCAATTCATAATTAGATTATGAATTCTTTCAAATCAATTAGCTACTTCAATTCAAACATAGAAAGAGATTCATTATAACCGATTTTAATCAATTTTAACATAGTCGTTATCTATTTCCCTAAAAAGATAAAACTAATCCAATTTCATATCTTGGCTAGATATTAAGTTAGCCTAATATCATTATAATTAATTTATAGATACTAATAACAACAAACAAACATAAATACATTAGAAAAGTTACCAGATTACAATCGAAGCTTCAGAGTTGTACCCTCCGGAAATAGCAACTCTTTTACATCAATGAGCCTTGATACATCTTCTAAGCATTATAACGATACTTTATACTACAGCATTATTCCGGCAGAGTGCCGTTTACAGCTTTTATTTAACTAAAAACAACAAACGAGACTATAGATAGATATAGAAGAGATATATATGCATTGGTACACTTCAAAATGGTTGCACTTGAGCTCTATTTGTAGGCCACATAACTTGACCAGCGCGTGCCGGCTACACAGTAGATATTCCCTTGTCAGAGATTTGTGGGCCCAATGTCAGAGACTTTCCTGCAAGATCCGGCTTTCTCCGGCGCGTGCCGGCCATCCAACATATCAGATGTTCGTAAAAACCTATCTCGAGCTGTAGACCTCAGATTGACATGATTTAATATTCGTTGGAAAGCTCTCTTGAAGGTCTACAACTTTCATCAAGGACTTTTTCACTGAAAATGCCTCTAAGTTAGGTCAAATGTCCGTTGACGATGAATTACGGTAGAAACACTAAGGACAGTTGATCTGTTCAAAGTTGTTAGATTTTTGGCATAATCTTTTATCCCACAAAAACTCATGATTTATGCTTCAAAGTATGTCATATTTTGGGATCTCGGTAAACATCTGATCCTGCAATAAAATCAACGAAACACCAAACGTAAATCTGACAAAAAACCATCATTTTTATCGTTTTTATAACTTATGCATCTAATTATAACTAACTATGATTTTTATAAGTTTTCAATGCATTTATATGAAATTATGCTAAAATATCATAAATATAATAATAAAAAGTCTTATAATATGATCATATATTTTTCATACATCAGGAGTCACTCTCGTCTTCGAGGGTATGACTATTCAATTATGCAATCTTTATTCGTAGATCTGATATATTTTATTATGGAGTAGTTTTTCTTGTATTGATTGCGTGATGTAGATTAATTTACGAACCCATGTGTTTAGGTTAGAAACGTTAAGAAGTAATCATGATTTGTTCCGACACAAAACTGTGTTCGGTCGACTGAGACATGTCATTCGGTCACCCGAGTCGTCGTTCGGTCGACCGAGCGTGGTGATGTGTAGGGCAATATTATGATCGGCTTCGACTACGTCAGATTCTCTGATTTGGAATTAAAACGAGTAATTAAACCTGATCAACTTAATTATTTGTCATCATAATTTAACATGAAACTCAAAAAGTGATTGTTACTTAGGATATAGATTGAATCGGCATCTAAGAAGTACGCCTTACCCTAGGAATGTTGCTTAGATGAGGTTACGGTTTATACCGGCATCCCTAGTTTCGTAATTGTGTCAGAAGTTATATGAGATGGAGGCATTAAAAAGCGAAGTCACGTAATGGAGGCACGATGATTTAGATGGCCTAACCGGAGCTAAATCTACCTTGGGGATGACTCCCGTAGTCATAATAATTAATCTTTAACGTTTGTTTTGTCTCGTTATCATCCTAATTCACATGGGGGAGTTATAATCTACTAGCGTAATCAATACTATTTGCTTAGATAATATCAACCGTATTATCCGTGTTTTAGTAGTCTTTAGTCTGTCTTTGTGGTCTCTTGTGTCTTGTGGTTGTCACTATTTTATTTACTGCATTTAGTTGGTCGTAGACCGCCCTTTCAATTTAGTTCTAATAGGATAAAGTTGTGTTTTATTTGTGCCGAGTCTCTGTGGGATCGACCTCGACTCTATCTAGCTATACTACAATTGAACCTAGATCTCTTGCTAGTGTGTTAGTAGGTATCGAGTTAATAATTTAACTTGACCTCAATCAGCATGGGGCATTAAGCTTACGCTAGCTCCCAAATCGCATAAAATGCTAGGGAAATGAGTCGTACCAATAGTAATAGAAATAGTAAAACTACCCTTGTCTCTAATCTTCAGGGGAATTCTAGATTTACCATCGAAAATAGCGGAACACTATTCACTTAGACAAACAACCTCTTGCATTTTACTCTTGTTTGTTAGCAATCCCTTTAAAAACTTACAATAAGAGGGCATGTTTGCAAGTGCTTCAAGAAAAGGAATGGTCAAGTCAATTTTTTGCAAAATCTCAACAAATCGGGTTTGTGCTTTATTCAAGCAACTTTGTCTATGATTCTTAGGGGAAAAGGGAGAGTTCTCAAATCGAAATCTTTAAGAGGATGAGGGATTATACCTTTCTTACCTTTGGCGCGTGGGGAAGAAGGCTCTTTCATTGGCTCTTTCCCTTCTCTTCTAGTTGGTTCCTCCTCTTTCACATCAATAACTACATAATCTCCCCTAGTTTGCGCTTCATTCCTCTCAACTTCCTTTTTCTTGACATACTCTTCATGATCTTACAATCTTCAATCTCATCAATATCGCCATCCATGGCTCCCGCCTCGGTCTTAATAGGAACTCTTCTAGCTTTGTCTTCACATAGGCCTTTCTTTTCACCACTTGTCCCTACCTCTTTACCACTTCGAGTCATGATGGCGCTTACATTTCTTGGATTCTTTTCGGTGTTACTTGGAAAACCGCCCTTCAAATGCACATGTTCCACCACTTGACCAAATTGAGTCTCGAGATTTTTAATGGTGGAATGAAGTTCATCTCAACCATGTCCTTTTTTTATCTCAGCAAAGTTTTTGTTCATTTGCTCCAATATGACATCGGTTGCACTCATTTGAGGTATAGGCGCCAAAGGTGGAGGGTTTTGATAAGTGCTAAAGCCTTGTTGATTATACCCTCCTTGATGTTGCCTTTGGTGTGGAGGTTGATAAAATTGCCCTTGAGAAGATTGACCTTGATTTTGGCTTTGTCTATAACCTTGGATTTGGCCTTGGTTTTGATTCCGGTTCCAACCTTGATTGTTGTTATTCCTCCAAGAACCATCACCTTGATTTCCATAATTCCCTCCTTGACCTTGCCCTACAAAGTTTACATCTTGAGGTTCTTCATACGGTGACCCACTTTGTTGATCTCCTATATATTGGCCTTGATAGGCGTTTCGCAACTGATTTTGATATTGAGGCCCCGCATTCCATTGCTCCATCGAACAAATATTCATCATCCGCTTTGCCAACTCATTTATAAATTCTTGAGGTAGAGTGCTAGTTTGTCCTTGATTTGAGGATTGTGGATAAGCCATATTTTGAGCCTTGGTCGTCATCCTACAATCCTTTGTCGAGTGTGATCCACTACAAATTTGGCAAAGTCTAGCACTCTCGTTCTCCTTTTGCAATCTCCCCAATTTTTGTTCCATAGCTTGTACTTGGGCATGATTTTGAACACTTGCCTCAACTTCTTGCATTTCAACCAAATCGGGCTTCTTACTCTTTGTCCCCTTTCTACTTGACGATATATATTGCCTCGAGGTTTCGGAAATTTTCTCTATTTGGTTTATTGCTACTTCGGGCACCATACTCATAATATCTCCATTGCACGAAGCATGCAAGGTAATTTTATGAACTTGATCCAAACCCCAGAAGAAAGCATGAACCACCTCATAAGATCTCAACCCGTGCCCCGGGCACTCTCTCAACAAAGCCTTAAACCGGTCCTATGACTCATGTAGTTCTTCTCCTTCATAAGCGTTGAACGACATGATGGCCTCTTTCATATCCATGGTCTTCCATGGGGGATAATACTTGAGTAGAAAGGTCTTAATCACATCCTCCCATATGTGTAAAGAATCATTAGGCAACGAATCATACCACCACTTAGCTTGCTCTTTCAAGGCGAACGGAAAAAGCATAAGTTTGAGCGCTTCATCACTCACCCCATTGATCTTTGTTGAGTTGAATATTTGGAGAAAGTGATCAATGAACAAGTGAGGGTTTTCCATGGCGGTTCCCTAGAATATAGCATTGTCTCCCAACAAATATATGATATTTCTATTCAATTCCAAATTATTGGCTGCCACCGGTGGCATTCGAATTGGGCTATGCCCCATGGTTGCCGTGGGAGCCATCACGAAGTCCCTACAAGTTAAACCGCCTTGATTTTGCTCTTGCTGACCATTAAACCAATTAGGCATCGCGTTTACACCTTGATTGTGAGCTTGATTTTGGTTCTGTTGAAATTGGTTCAACATCCATGCATTGAACTGTTGCATAACAAGGGGATCCATTTGATTCCCTTGGGTCCCGTGTTGACCATTATGTGGCATTTGCTCATTCACATTCCCAAAGTTATTTCCTTGTCCATTCCCACCTCTTTGTGCATTGTTGTTGACAAGAGGCGGGTTTTGATTCGGGACCCTATTATTGTCCTCCAAATTTCCTTCAAAGCCTTTTTCACCGTCTTGTGCCATACCGGATCCTTCTCCCAACTCACCCAAACTACTCTCTTCAAAGACCGGAATCGACTCCTCTACTTGATAACCTCTTCTTCTTTGACTATTTCTACGCCTCGCGTAAGCCTCAATCCCGTCTATGTATGGCTCGAGTGGTGTTTGAGATCTCCGGGTCATGCATTATAAAAAGCAAACAACAAGAAAACAATAAAATACAACCTAGGCCCAAGCCTTCGGTTCACTTGCAAGATATCACAAATAGCACACATTTCCCCGGCAACGGCGCCATTTTGATTGAGCTAAAATTCACCCTCCAAAACAATTTATAAAGACTTTAAACCGTGGGCAGACTAACTCTCTAACCGTCAGTGTACCGGGTCGATTGCTAGCATAGCTACAGGAGTACGAGGACGAACCCAAAGGAAAAGTGTTTGTGAGTACCAAAGCGAACATGTTACTTAGTCTAGGTGATCAATCTTTTTAAAGTGCTTGTGTATTACAACGACACTAAGGTGATTTTTACTAACGAGTCTAAAGATTGTAAATGTTATACTAAGGGACATAGCCGAACCATGATCAAAGTAGCTAGTTTCAATCCTAAGGGTAGACAAACCGGGAGTGTGCATTATAACAAACAAACTCTCGCAATCAATTTCACGTGTACGTACTCCTAATTTCGGTGCTAAGGTCTGAACAACTCTCTCCTAACACCTTATGCCATGTTAACTACCCTTCCCTAAAGAAGATTCACTAACAAGACATGTTACGCACTAGAGCCGCTTAAACGTTAAAACGAGTAACCTCGCATTGGGCTCGGGCTTAACAACTAAGCCGAGTCTATGCCGTGATCTTAGAACCCTTTCTCCCACGTCTTTCCGAAAAATACATATGTAAGGTTGATGTGTGTGATTACTAAATTGGGTGTACAATCCAATCTAGCGATGTTATAGCATGTTCTAAGACGTTAAACAAGCGAGATAAGACATTAAAAAGCACTACCCACTCCCAATTTCATCACCCAAAGGGTGATTTCACTAAATTTCACATGATTCGACTATGAAAAGGGATTAGCTACTCATTATACTAGTTAAAACATAAAAGAAACAATAAATTAAAGACATAATAAGTGGAAGAGAGAAGAAATATACCATAGAAATGAGAATTTCGAATTTGAGATCCAAAAAGTACACTTTGAAGAACTAATTAAAAGATGGTGGCTTAGTGTTTAGAGTAGAAATCTGAGCTAGAAAATGGAAAGATTAAGCTAAGATTATACTAATTTAAGCTAAGAGAATGTATTCTAAGCTATTACAAAATTCGAGCTAAAAAAGGGGTAGGGTTTTGCTAAGAGAATAATAATTATTCAAGAAATGGTCTAAGGGGGTATTTATAGGTGGGGGAAAATCTGCAGATTTTGGCCCTCAAACGCACGTTTAGATACTGTAAATCGGAGTTTCATTTGGTCAAACGCGCGTTTCGCATAGGGCAAACGCGCGTTTCGCTTCATTTCTGGGTAGGTTCTTGTTTGTTCTTCAACTGAAACACGCGTTTAGGGGGGTTGAAACGCGCATTTAGGAGAGCTTGAAACGCGCGTTTAGGGCAGGTGCACTATGTTCACAATTATGCTTTTGAAACGCCGGTTTGGGGGGTTCAAACGCACGTTTGAACCCCAATTGTTCCAAAACTTCATCTTTTCTCCCTTTTGATCACTCATATCGCCTCGATCATGCTTCTCACCATGAATCATCACCTTCCGGGTCCTTAAGACACTAATACCCCACAACATCGTGACCGACCAAAACAACCAAATAATTCCGGAGGGTAAAAGTGCTCGGGAATAGGGTTAATATCAACAAAAAGGGGTAATAAGCCATCAAAGTGACGGATTTACTCCCTGTGCTATAAACTCACGATATTACCCCGAAAACGGTCTAAACCACCTAAAAACATGCTAAACGTGTGGAAAACGGGGGGTAGAAAATGCACCGGAATCACATAAAGTTGACTCCCATCACAGACTGGATGAATAATTGGGCCTAGGGTGTTCCAGAACCTTTAGTTAAGTCGGCGGAGCGGAAAAGGACGAAAATACCCCCGTAGTTACGTGGTAGGCAGCCGCAGTTGCAAGAGTCCCAGAAGCATCATAAAACGCGTTTCCTTGGACGAGGGATAGTTTTATATGCTAGCGAATTCGGTTTATGTAGCTATAAATAAGAGGCACCAGCCTCAATTTTCAATGTACAATTTCTCTAAAGACAAATATACAATGCAATAAAAGTTCTTTTGTTCTTTTCTTTTTAGTTATTTATTTTCTATGAATTATAGTCACGGATCCGATGAATTCGCCTCCTAAGGAGAGATCTGCGGAGGATCTACGCTAGTCTTTGAAGGTATGATTTTCTGTCTTTTTCTAGATGTAGATCTGTCGTTTTTCTTATATGATTAGTATTGTTTGATTGTTCAGTTTAGTTCGAATTATGTAGTAGTTAGTTTATTTACCTCATGTATGTATAGATCTGATTCGTTGGTGAAGAAATCATGAAATAGTGGTTGCATTCTTCAGATCTGCGACGGTCTTTATCGCTAGATTTGTATACCTATAGTTCATGATAATCGGCTCCAACTATGTCTGACGACAGATTTAGTTTACATGTTAGTAGCCTAATCAACTATTTGCATGTCATCGTAAATTAGCTTGAAGGACTTAAAAGGTGAAGTGATAATTAGGACATGGTCTTGAGCCGGCTATTCCGAGGTCTTCTTGCATGTGAATTCATACAACCAACGAAGGAGGTTAATTACACATAGGCACCTACTGTCCATCCCATGGAAGTAGCGTAATATTAGGGGATAGCACCTGTAGCTGTTAAAGATCTAAAATTCACCACGGGGTAGATCGATATATATATGTTGGGGGAAATAACTAATAACTTATAATTAGGAGCTAATCACTTTTAAACTCATAGCATTGTGTTTGTGTTTGTTCTTATGATTGATTGTCTCCAATATTCTTATGCACCGTTGTTGGTCGTTGACCGTTGTGACTGTTTTCAATCCGGATTAATTTGTGTTTTTACGAGTCTATACGGGATTCGACTGACTCGCCGATACTCTGCTACGATAGACCTAGTCATATTGCTAGTAGTTCACTATTGCACCTCGCGCGATAATCAAGATTTAATGGCACCGTTGCCAGAGACTTGTGTCAAAAATACGATTTAATTAAGATTGAGAATTTGTATATATTTGTGTTCTTGTAAATTACTTCATTTTCTATTCATCGAGTTTGTTTAGCTGTCTATGAATATTTAAGTCGTAACAGGTTATGTTCTCTTTCCTAAAAAAATTGACTTCGGAATTGCGAGAGTTGCTCCCATAATTGCGAGTGTTCTGGGAATAAACAGGATCGTTTATGTTCGGGTAGTCGAGTCAGTAGTCAGAGTCTATATATTTTCGAGTATGCCAGGCAAGTGTAACAGCCGCCGAGGCAAGTTACTAACTTTTTCTTTAAAAATTTGCGTCTTGGAGTACGCCACATGGAGTTCATAAGCCAAACTCATGAGATTTATACCTGATATTGAAAAGTTTGCAAAAAAAAAAGCGCAAGGAAGCTCGAGAGAGAAGTGAAAGGTGGCAAACGATGTGAGATCACACGAAGGAAGTGAGAATGATAGAGACGAGGAAATTCCACATTTGGAAGACCCTGACAAGACAATGGAAGCAAGAGAGAACGAAAGAGAGAACAGAGGAGTGAACGGAGAAAACGGTGTCAATAGTGGAAGAAACGGAGCAAAGGTAGTTGCAGACAGAAGAACTCTACAGATCTATGCCCTGCCAACAATTGAGCAATTTGTACCAACAATTTTTTAGCCAGAGAATGCAGCTGAAATTTATCATCCGAATGTGATTCAAATGGTGACCAATTAAACTACCTTTCACAAGATGACTAATGAAGATCCGAGTGCACATGTCATCAATTTTCTGGAGATAATCAGCACAGTAAGGTCAACATGACTACATGATGATAATATCAAGTTGAAGATGTCTCCTTTCATATTGAAAGACAAAGCAAAACAATGGCATTTGTCTTTAGCAGTAGGTTCTGTTAAAACTTGGACCGACCTCCTGCAGAAATTTATGAATAAGTTTTGTCCACATGGGAAGTCACTTCAAATAAGACAAGAGATTATTAATTTCAAGAAGAAACCGAATGAAACGTTTGAAGAAGCTTGGAAAAGATTCAAGGAAGCACAGCGGAGATGCCCACATCATGACATCACTTTGCCAGTAAGGATACACAGTTTTTACCATCGATTGCGGCCAAGTGAGAAGATGAGAGTAGATGTGTCAAGCAATGGGAGTTTCACGCTATTTTCACCTGATGAGGCAGTAGAAAAATTGGAGCAAATAGCACTTACAAGTCAATGGGGAACACATGAAGTTGAAATTGCGAGATCAACTGAAGGCATATTTGGAGAGGGTACCTCTTATCAAATATTATACCAGCTATTAGTGATGAATGAGAAGATGGATGGGATGCAAGATCACATTTCTAAGTGGAGAAAGTTCAAGGAGTTGAAGCAACCAACACTGACTACGTGAATTCCTTAGGAAGGCAAGGAAATCCTTATGGGGGCGGATATCATCTTGGTTCTCACGATCATCATGGTTTCAGATATGGTGATATAAATGGTGGCGAGAGACCAAAGAAAACTGGAGATTTCATGCCTCATCAAATAGGTTGAGTGGTTGGAAAGCATCTATGGACAAGATGAGCTCAATCGTGACCGATACGGTCAACCAACTTAATATGTCCATGAGTGAGCTTAGTGCTAATTTGACACAATATTGCTAGAAGAATGATGCAAGACTGACAAACCAAAAAGCTATAGTGCAGAATTTGTCACACCAAGTGGGACAAATTGCCGAACAGGTGTTACCACTTGCACCGGGAGGATTGCCAAGTGATACTAATAAGAACCCAAAGGATGTAAATGTAATCATGACAAGTAGCGGAAAGGAATTACCTAGACCAATCATGCTAGTTATCCAAGATGAAGCAGAGAGTAATCGGAACCATAATGAAGCAGAATCAGGAGAAACAGGGGAGCCAAAAATGCGAGATGGCCACCCATAATTGTGCGCATCTACGGATTTAGCAGACGTCAGGTAAAGTGGCGGCAAGTAAGTTTACTAGAACTGTAACTATTAATCCTGCATCTTCACCCTATCCCTCTCGTAAATGTAAATCGAATAATGATGATGCTTATTATAAGAAGTTTATTTAGATGTTTAAGAAGATGCAAGTTAACATCCCCTTAGTAGAAGCTCTGGTAGGAACGCCATAGTATGCGAAATTTCTGAAAGAAGCAGTCTTTACTAAGAGGAAGTTGTTGGATCTAGAGACTATTTGTTTGAACGAGGAATGCTCGGCAGTTTTGCAACGCAAGCTGCCACCTAAGTGTAAAGATCATGGGTGCTTCCTCATACATTATACAATTGGAGGAGTGTACCTAAACAAAGCCCTATGCGACCTTGGCGCTAGTGTCAATCTGACGCCACTGCCCATTTCTCATAAGTTAGGCATGAAAGAGCTGAATGAAAAACATATTTAACCCTTCCGTTGGCGAATAGTTCCATGAAGCAACCGTGTGGAGTTTTGGAGGTAGATAAGTTTGTGTTTCCTGTAAACTTTGTGGTGTTGGACATGGAAGCCAATAGTGATGTGCCCCTAATCCTAGGAAGACCTTTCCTAGAGACTAGTAAGACCCTGATAGATGTCCATAAAGGAGAATTGATTTTGAGATTGAATGAGGGCAGTGTGGTATTCAATGTGCTAAAGACTATGGGTTCTGCGAATGATGAACTTGTCCTGAAATTACAATAGCAAGTGGCACTAGACCCTGAAATAGCAGAGACGTTGCTTTTGAAACAATAAGATAGCGATAAGGAAACCTAGCCCGGGTGCAGCAAAGGTCAAGTACTCGAAATAGAGCATGTATCTTCTGTGGATATAGGAAGATCAATTCCTAGACCTTCGTGGCACAAGTTCTTTGACCTACAATTGACTGGTAAGTTATTAAAATCATCGTTGGAGGAGCCACCAAAGAAAAAATTACCCCTACATCTACCCCCAAAAAGTATATGTAGGGGGACTCTTAGTATGTGAGAAGTGCAATATCCGCTCGTTGTATAGGACTCTTCTAGTAATCTCGACTAACCATGAAGTAACATTGTATTTCTTACTGGGCACTACTTGACCAGTGATGTGCCATAAATGGCGGTTCCACCGGAAACCTATGGTATTGCCAAAGGGTTCACAGCATCCGCAACAGTCCGCATATAGTATCTCATAAAGGGGTTAGCAAGTAGAGGAACATCAAGATTTGGCATAGTACGACGCAGTTGCCTCGGATCAACCGATGGGCCTGATCAATTTATTTGACTGGTAGGTAGCTATGCCAAAGCAATGAAATTGTTCTCGAACCAGCAATAACTAGTCCTACCTTTTTTCTATGCCCTGAGGGTCTTGAAAGCAGAACTCGAATGTCCTAATCCTTATAAGCCAGCCCTCAAGACTAAGAATAGCACGATGGTAAGCCAGCCCTCAGCAATAACTAGTCCTACCTTTTTTCCCGTCTATAGGACTATGTTGGATTGCCTTCTCATCTGACCTCTGACGAGCATCTTTGTTCAGGGTTTACCCCTCTCTTCAAATACTCTTTTCGCCACTCCATGGTAAGCAAGTGTAGCAAAGCGCAGCGAGCGAGTGGAATACTTGTAACGAGTTCTTAAAGTTATTATAAGCCACTCTAACTATATGAGAGGTTATGAAATAGACTCGACAGAATCGTAACCAAAGGTTCACTCAACCAGAGGTTATGAAATAGACTCTTAGTATGTGAGAGGTACGTAAGTCACTCTCACGAGTATCTCTTGACGACAGCGCGTACCAGTTACTACCCGAGAGTTTCTTGAGCAACTCCCCGAACAACCATTGCACGAATCCCCATACCCCTTTTCCTGAGCGATCGCACACCACCGATCACGAGCTGTAGCGAGCAGGAATGAGCGCTAGGCCACTCAACGAGCCACATAACCCCATTCCGAAAGGTTCCTATACCGCCGTTTGGGATAGGAATGGCTCAATGAGACAGGGGAAAGGCCGTGGCTAAGAGCACCTTTTCAGTCCACCCTAGAAAACGGTTCTAGTTGGCCAGTGGTAAAATACCGAGGTATACACTCCTATGTAATCGAAAGACGCCCATCTATCATATCAGTCGAGTCGATCCGATGATGGAGACAATATTACATAGCAGACAGACGGAAGGTATGGGACAATCTACAACTTCTCAGGGTCCACAGATTCATAGATTTTAGAGAGTCGCCAGCTCGACGGTTATGAAGACAAGTGAAGAAAACCGGTTTTATGGTATGCTCTTGTGCCTACTCGTGAGTTAAAGGTTTTATGATATACGTATGTTGGGCCGAGCTCATTATCGATACAAACACTAAGATCTTAAGTTGATCGATACACTCACTCGCCTACCAAGGCTCGCATCATTACTCTTTCTTATGATAAGTACGTAAGTGATTGAAGAGATATAGGCTCTTAAGAGTATTTCTCTGTATCCACTCCCACAAGTCTTTATCGAAGCACTTCGTAAGACAAATCGTTGTCTTACTCGTTACACTTACTTTATCATTTGCTTTATAATATGAGAAGTACTCTCATTGGCATGTATCTCATATAAAAGAATATGAGAAGTACGTAAGTGATTCAAGAGACATAGGATCTTAAGAGTATTTCTCTGTATCCACTCCCACAGGTCTTATCGATACACTTCTATAGACAAATCCTCTTATGTAAGTCGAGTGGCTCCGCCCATTGTCTTATTCATTACTCTTGTGAGAGGTTATGAGAAGTACTACAGTCACTCGACAGGTTTTATGATACTACACGGAAGATCAACAGCTATTATGATACTAGACAGAAGATCAATTGGAAAACCTATGGGCTTACTATAACTATGGTGTCTGTTATGGTGGTTTCTTACGCAAGTTCTTAGTATTCATGTTCTTCTTAGGTTTTTGCTTGTACAGAGTCAGAGTTTTATAATCGTTTTCTTCTATTGCCGTCGTAGATTTATATTCGTTAGTAGTAGGTACGTAGTCGCTCGACTGATAAGAAGAGGAAATTCAAAGTATTCGACATAAAGAATTATCTTTTCCCTGCCACGACCCTAGACTGATTGTCATTGTAACTATAACATAAGGATGGTTAATCGGGTATGTAACTCATTTGCTGCTTTTAACCATTCAAGCCAACAGCCAATTGAGCTCTATCTGAGAACCAAATCACGATCTCTCTATCACCTTTATAGGCATTAGAGAGCCATAGCTGGTAGGCACAAGCATTTACCTGCATGTAGCCTCTTTTCATCGAGCTGAGCCAACAGAGATTCTATTTATTTATTTTGATCTTGGTGAGTGAGTTCATCGTCGATCGCTACACGAAGCGATGGGACTTTTACTTTCACTTCGTAGGGTTCCCTACACCAAAGATTTTCCTTATTTCATTCTAGAAGAAGAAAGAGTATAATAAGAGTAAGGAGAGTCTCAGACTATATACTATAAGAGATTATTAGAAAGCTAGAAGCTTAAAGCATGCCAGTCTTAGTCAATGATCAATAAAGCTCTGCCCCAAGAGCCGTAGGCCGGATACCGGTAGCCTAAGATCGAGAAAGACATAGCTGTGTTAGCTCTTGTCAAGCTATTATAAACCTTTACCCCTTACCTAAATTACAAGATGATACTCTGCCTCTTATTATTTCATCGTCATTATCACCCTTAGAGGAGGAGCAGCTGTTAAGAGTACTGAGAGAGCATAAAAGAGCCTTTGGATGGACTATTGCGGATATTCGAGGAATAAGCCCCTCTGTGTGTATGCATAAGATCTCTGTAGATCCAGAGAAGATCCAAATTTGAAAGATGTTGTTAATGAAAAGATTATAAAGATAATGGAAATGGGAATAATTTTTCCAATTGCCAACAGTGAATGGGTAAGCTCAATCATGTGGTGCCCATGAAATGAGGATTCACTGTACAACCTAATGAGTTCGATAAGTTAATCCATGTGAGGTTGATTATTGGACATCGAGATTCTATTGACTTTAGGAATCTTAATGATGCAACTCGTAAAGATCAATTTCCCTACCATTTAGTGATCAGATGTTGGAGAGACCGAGCGGTCATGATTTTTACTATTTCCTAGATAAGTATTCTGGTTATTACCAGATACACATTGCACCTGTGGACCGTGAGAAGACTACCTTCACATGTCCCTATGGAAAATTCGCATCATGCCTTTTGGACTTTGTAATACGGCATCAACATTCCTAAGGTGCACGATGTCACTTTTTACGGACATGGTGGAAGATTTTCTGGAGATTTTTATTGACGATTTCTCAGTCTTCAAGATAGTTATATGAGATTTCTGAAGAAGAACATCTTGACGAGGTTTGGGGTACCAAGAGCCATAATCAGCGACGGATGGAGCCAATTTTTCAACATGTTGTTTGAGAAGTTGATGTTGAGGTATGGAGTAAGGCATAAGATTGCGGCAGATTATCACCCTCGGACAAGTCGAGGTGACAAACACGGAGATTAAGAAGATATTGGAAAAGACGGTTAATCCCACAATGAAAGACTGGTCCCTGAAATTAGATGATATTTTCTTGGCATACAGAACTGCATACAGGACCACGATTGGGATGTCTCTCTACATGATAGTCTTTGGGAAAGCTTGCCATTTTCCGTTTGAACTAGAGCATCGTGCCCTGTGGGCTACTCGGTTCTTAAATATGGACGAAAGTTTAACCGGAGAAAAGAAATTGTTGGAAGTAAACAAGTTGGAAGAGTTTAGATTGCAGGCATATAAAAATGCCAAAATTTATAAGGAAAAAATGATGTTCCAACATGACAAGATGATTCTGAACCTCACCTTCAAGATTGGAGATAAGATGTTGGTATACAATTCGCGTCTTCTCTTATTTCCTGGGAAGTTGAAGTCGAGATGGTTTGGACCATATGTTGTCATAAAGGTCTTTGATTCCGGTGCCTGTGAAGTACGAGATGAACGCTCTGGTAAGGTTTACACTGTTAACGGCCATAGGCTGAAGCATTATGTTGAGCGTAGCTATAACCTAGAATTGGAAGTCTTTATGTTCGATGACCCGCATTACGAGTGAAGGAGCCCGATATGTCTAGTCAAGCTGGCGACTATAAACTCAGAACTATTTCTAAAACCCTTATTTACTTTGATTTTGCTTATTTTTGTTTGAGACAATAAAGTAGCATGACAATCAAGAATATTTTTCCATCACATATATCTTTGGCCTTTTGACATTAGATATATGTGGTTTTTTCTGTCATGATTCTCATGTGATACCCTCGTAAAGTTTTCGCATCTTGCTTAGGTCAATGAAGAATAAAGTGGATTAAACTATTTTTTGCGCATTCGTTGCGTATGCTCAATTACCGCCGCCTTATTTTCTTATTGCCCTTTGCATGTTACTCAAAGTTTTTTGGAGTGTTTGCAATACAAGATGATGGAACAACTAGGAACTGGTTGACAACAGTCACGTTCCCTGTTTTACAAAGACACTTGGACAACCAATTCATCAAGACGGTTGTCCTCTACACTCCTAATTTTTGTAAGGGTATAATTCAACTAACTATATCAGTCTTCTCACTGGCACCGATTTTAGCTTTTGTTGTTTCTCAAGGACAATTGATACATTGAATTCCAAGGATAGTGTAACGCCCCGCTCCCAGATACCGAGCCCTTATCCGGAAGAGAACGTTCGGCGCGTATAGCATTAAATAAATTTAATATTATACGCCAGCCTCTACGTCGTCGTATCAAAAATTAAAGCAAACGGAAGCTAAAAAGGCTCTGGTAGAACCATAAATGCTACTCGAATAGAATACAAACCGACTAGGGGTAGAAAGGAAAACCTTAC
Source organism: Gentiana straminea (assembly GCA_036785695.1). Taxonomy (NCBI): domain Eukaryota; kingdom Viridiplantae; phylum Streptophyta; class Magnoliopsida; order Gentianales; family Gentianaceae; genus Gentiana; species Gentiana straminea. The sequence goes on from JAVUPR010000479.1 coordinate 3,981,008, forward strand.
AACAACGAGATAAAGCTTACAACGTACGATGTTACAAAAGAAAGATACAACACTTGTCTTACAAAGATTCTTTTAGAAGAAGGTACAACGGAGTTCTTTAAAACAAAAGGTACAAAATCTAGTAAAACCTATAATAGAAAGTAAGAAGAAAGCGTCATCATGGCATCAACGTCACCGAGTCTTCATTGAACTCCTCAACGAGCTCAAGGCTAACTTTGTTCGTCTTCTCACCCCAAAAGCACACAAAACAACATATGCAATTGAGGTAAGTACAAAGTACTTAGCAAGAGGAAGAAGCTAATGTATAATCAAGTCTTACAACGAAAGGTTCATTAATTATTATTAAGTTATCTTTATGAGACCGACTCAATTCGGGGTTCACTTCATGCTCATCAACATGTCGTGACTAAACGTTTCTAACTTAACTTATCTTTGTTACAAAGCATGTTTGCGAGGGCACTACACTTAGTGAGATATGCACTAAGACAGAAGACGCAACCCTATAGAGATAAGTCTCTAGCGGTCCCGAGATAATCATTCCACTTTATCTGGCCAACTCTAGAGAGCTGACCGGTGAATGCATATCTCGTTCGTGAGTTTGTCCGGCGGAATGATCACTACTTTATCTGGCGGGTCTAGAATCCGGCAGTGATCATCACCACTTTATTTGGCCAAACATCACATTGCCGATATTGTATTGTGCCTATCCAAGCTCTCATGATGTTTAACCTTTTATCTAGTCAAATATGTTTATTAAGTGATTAGCTAGCCACCTAGGTTCATTCAGGACACAAAAAGCTCCCTACTCCCTCTTCTTAGACTCTTAGACTCAAGCTAGCAATTACACAGACATCGATGAATACTAATTCATCAAAGCACAAGGCCACTCTTACTCTTCCGACGGTCCCGAATTTCAATTCCCTTTAAGAATACATCCGGTGCAGAACCAAGCGCATCAGAAGCTTATTCATGGCTTTGTAATGTTCATGAATGTTTATTAATTAATGTTTCTTTTTGTAGATCAAGAAACAACACTTGAAACTCAACACATAGCTCAAACATCATATTTCCCAAAAGCAAGATCAATGCGTGCGCATTCTAACCGTACGAGCCAGCCCTAAACCTGATTTTCAACACTTCTCTCGATTCTACAACCTTTCTAACATGTTTATCACCAAAAATACACATCAAAACAGCATGAAAACAGCCTTTAAACATACCATAACATCTTGTACTACAACAACAACAATTAACATGATTTACAATCAAGAAATCAACACAAAAGCTCAACCTTAACATCATAAAACTCTAATTAACATTAGGAAGAGCCTCTTACTTGATTGAAGCCACAAACCAAAATCAATCTCTGCAGCACTTAAACAGGCCTCAAACAAGATCTAAAAGATCACAATTAACATGAATTAATTGATGATCAAAGCTTCTAAACAAAGAACTACGAACCAAAACCCTAGAACATGAATTCATGATCCTTTTCATGAATTCACAGCAGAAATTCGACTCCCACATACCTGAGAATTAGACCCAAATTCTGGTATCAAAACGATCCTCGTCTTCTCACGATTCCAGCGGTACTTTCGGATTTCTAAACGGATTCACGGATCAAAAGTTATGCCCAAAATCCTAAAACACAAAATAACATGATCTATTACGATTTTTGCAGCAGAAACGAGTTAACCATACCTGGATTACTTCCTGTAAAAGTATTTTTAGAATAATCTACGCTCTGAGACGGTCGATTTGACTATTCACGGCTACAAAACAGAACTACGGATTGGAAGATATGAATTTTTGAAGTTTATCTCCTTTTCCAAAGAAAAGAGGAAGAAGGAACGCGAGCAGTTTTTTTTCTTTTCGGATTTTTAGAAAGGAAGAGTTATGAGTGTTTTAATCTTGAAAATAACCTCCAAGAGTTGATATTAATTATTAACTCCCATTAACTTCCCTTTATATTTCAAATAAAACTTAAATTCTTTATTTAAATATTATAAATTTGAACCTTATGTTAAAAGACGTTTTTGCCCTTTTTCGAAAAGTCGGGATGTTACATTCTTCCCCCCTTAAAGAAGTTTCGCCCTCGAAACTTACTAGAACAAACTCCACTTTCATCTTAGATACCAGCTTGCCTACTTTCTAGTTCACCTTCAAACAAAACGTTATCTCCAACTGATTTGAACCTTAGTATTTTCATCGTCCAGACTTCAATGCGTCCGATACAACTAATCTTGCCCTTTATTTAATGCTATACGCGCCGAACGTTCTCTTCCGGATAAGGGCTCGGTATCTGGGAGCGGGGCGTTACAGATAGTACTACTTCCTCATGTCTCTGGTATTAGACATGAGGAAAAGAAGTTGTATGACACAATTGTGAAAATGAGAAACTGCAGTCTTGAAGTAGAACTATTACACACACCAATAGACACAATACTGATTATCATTGTATTGATTGTGAGGTACATTCTCTGTGACAAACAAAATGCATTGAGATGGAAGTTTTATAGACTTGCTTGACTATGAGAAGATCTCAATTTTTTTTTCTTTTTTCGGGCACGGGTTCGTATAGTACATCAGTTAAGTATAATATATTAGTTATAACATATTTAATGTATTCATATATAAGTGACTTTGTGACAAACGTGAGGTGGTAACATCTTTTCTTCTCTCATGTATTTATGCTAATCATTTGTATGTAATCAACTTCTTGGCTTTGCAACTACAATGCTTTCAACTTGATTTCCACTTAATTTTTGTTGTACCCCTGTTATAACAGGATAGAGAGAATCCTGATACAATAAGATAAACACAGAAATAATCTAACATAAACAATCACACAGAGAAACAGAAAACAAGAAGAACATAGGATTTAACATGGTTTCCGATGTTGTGCCAACTACTCTACGGACAGAAAGAGTTATTTTATTATGCACTGAAATTCAAACAGATTACACACACACTACAATGATCAATACAGTTGGTATTTATAGGCATAGATCCCTAAACCCTAACCGCCAAGAATACTTGTCGGATTTGCCCTAAATGCCCAGATGTTGGATCACTCAGCTGATCCAACTCAGCTGATCATTGCACAGATGTAGACTCTGTTGCACCCGAAACCCCAATAGACCCTCAGTAGGCTGCTAACACCAGACGAAACTCAGCAGACTTCTCAGCTGACTTTCACAGACTTTGATACACTTTTATCGCGAGTAGTCACAAACGTCGATATTATTAGCAAGAATACTAGGTACATCGTAGTATAGCAAATGCGAGTCAAGGTCGATCCCATAGAGACAATGCAACTATAAGTATAAACCATTCTAACCTAATTAAGAAGCAACATAGAGACGGTCATGGACCAACAATAAACATAAAGAAGACAAACTTGGTATTCCTCCCCCTCTCCTCACCGATCTACTAATTTGGATTAGTTAATCGTTACGTTTACTTCCCCATATAATTTCCCTAAATTAATCGTGAGCTTTCGTTTTAATTATCATTATCATTATCAACTATGGGTGCAATTCCTACTCCTATCTATTCCGACAATGGTAGTAGACAATCTATACGCAATAGCCCATATGCATAAAGATCTAGAATTGCCGATATCGAGCGCTAACTCATACCGCTAACCCGCCTAGACAGCTATCGACATTGATCAGCACGTTCCTAGAGTCCATTCAAGACTATGTCCAAACTTAGCACTTCACTATTCGTATTTCATGCCAGTTTACGATTACAATAAGTAGATTGGCCAGATCTAACCTACTGTTAATTAAACATGTCGATCAACGTAGCTGTAGTGAATCCCAATTTTAGGTTTTCTAAATTATGCCCCGGTAACCAGTATAGACCGCCGGGTTACTGGGGTCAGCTTTTCCTATTCCTGGATCTACATTGTTCAATTACGATTAAAATAAGTAAATTATGGGGTTTTTAAACATGCAGATTAACTAAAACACATAAATACGAACAGATCTACCATATTTAAGACAAAAATGAATGTTCAAAGCTTCATACCTTCAACATTGTTGATCTAGCTCGATCTACTCAAGCTAGAGATGGTGGAGAAAGGGAGGAAACCAAAAATAACTCTTCCAAAGCTTGAATAACTTTATTTAATCAAAAATATGTAATGTATATAATGTAAAATGCAAAACTTATCAAAAGACTCTGTTAATGCGGCCTTATATAGATACAATGACCGACTTAAGACTCTCTAAAACCCTAACCGACCTAGATAATGTGGCAGAATCGGTTTCGTGTCAAATAGGCCACCGGTTTACCGGACCTAGCCCATGGTAAACCGGGCCAACTTTTCTTATTTTTCTTTAACAAGCTTCTTCTTGGAGTTCAATCACTTGGCCCAATATACTTCTTTCAGTCCAGATCCATTCTCCAATGCTTCAGATTCGGTACATCCTACAAAACATGTAAAACGTGACAAAACAATACCAAAACCTCGGGAGAATAACATAGATGCAGAATTACAATCCTGGAAACACTCGCATAGCATTTAACATATATTCCACATAATAATGAGACTATCTATCCTCTCTTGAGCAGAATTCGTGGTGAACAATGGTATAATTATTGGTACCATTTAGAGCGTTATCAATTACCCCCCACTTAGCATTTGATCGTCCCGAGCAAAAAGGCAAAAAGAAACACGACACTCTGATCAATATACAAGTTAATTAAAAACAACTATGCTTCACAAATTCAAGATCGAAATCATGCCACACATATCCATCAATAAAAACACTATTCACGTCATGAGCCAATGTGTGTGTAATTACTTTCACAACCGCTTAGTAATGCAGACAATCTCACATTACGTCAACCCGTAGTCGAACTAACCAGTCTCGAACATGTTATTTATTAATTAATCGAGCTGGCAAGGCGGATCGAGAACCGAGTATATATAACTCTTAGGCTCGCGTTTATTGGTCTATGCAAAAGTCGTTCGTCTTACGCTCTATCGACTAAAATATTTGCCAAAGAGAATATAGATGTATATATTTCAATGCACTTCTCTTTCTTGGCGGGTGAACTCTCATTGATTTAACTATCCTCACGGCCCTACTCATGATAAACTACCGAATCCGAAATTCCTTTGCCTCCATAAGTGTTGGTGGAACATGATTCGTGATGAAGCCAGTGTCAACTAGTCAAAGCAATATGCTATTGACTACACACCAAGGGAAGTGAGTTATACTTGCTTAAAATGGTGGCTCATAACAGAATATGAGCTTAATACGCCACTACTTCAGAAGTGGACATTTACTTTCACTCGTACAAAGTAAAACAAAGATGAAGTCAATTAACTCGAAAGATCAAAGATATCATAATTTTTTTGAAATTTTGTCGAAATGAGTCAAAGTCTAAGTGGTGAATCGTGCATCAAAGAGAATCAAGATAATCACGCAATTTACGGAATATAATGCTAAGAAGCTAAGTGACGTTCCTCTACCCCCTCTTAATCGAAACATTGTCCCCAATGTGTAAGATGGAAAATGAAAACGAAAAGGAACTTAGCTTCGGTTAAGGGTGGACACAAAGAAGAATCGGATCGTCGTACAAATCATTGGGCTCATGTAAGTAATCCACGAAGAATCAGCGCTAAGTATCTCAAACAAATCAAGAAGAACAGCGGTGACAAGCAACGGTATAATAAAATGGCGGCAGTAAAAGAGAAAATAATGAACTCTAAAACAAATTAAGCCGATAAAACATTATATTAACAAAATTATGCTACATTAACTAGATAGGAAAATTAAAATTAAAATAAAAAATGGAAAACAACAACAATGAAAAGAAAAAGACTAATCCTCATCAAAATAACCCTCCCAGTCATCTCTAGGCTTAAAACCGGGAGGTGGACCAGAACTAAAGGCAGCAGCGGACGAAGAAGAGGCTCGGTGATGTGGGGCAGTCCTAGGTGGTGGGCTTGATGGAGGTATGCCAAATAAGTCGATAATCCTATCCATCTTGTGGTGCAAACTCGCAATCTCTCGCGAGTGCTTCTCTAGCATAGCCCTCTGAGTCCGGGGTGCTCTGAGGACTGGAGTACACTCCATCTCAGCTCTTCCAACCCGGCTTGGAACTTTTTGAACCGACTGCGAATTGATCATCAGGTCAGGGTCTTCTGAATCATCACTGACGAGAATTTTCACCTCGTCCTCTAAGGCAAACATGTCAATCATCGGCCCGTATGGCAACAGCTCACGGTCAGATGTGGCGGCAAGCTCATGAATACGGCTATGTATCAGTAGACCGATGTTGACCGATACCGTGTGCTTGGTCGGTAGAAGGCAGGCATAAACAAATCTGTTGACCATCTTCCGATCCCAGGATAACTCGTTCTCTAGGAAGATGGTGGGGGCTCCAGCAGGATTGTACTTCCATTGCACCCCACAGTAATCAGCAATCATGTTCATCCTCTCTAAGTCTTCAATGTTGCTCGAGGATATGTACTCATCCGGGCCCACTGGTGGATGTCTAACCCCAAAATGAGCATTGATCCGCTCAATAGAGAAATCAACTTTAACGCCGCGAACCATAGCATATGGGGCTCCGGGGTATACGAAATGTAAGCATAAAATTCCCTTACCACCGTGCCGTTGAACCGAGTCGGTGATCTGCCATATCCAAAATATCTTGCTCTTGTAGGGCTCGTGGAAAAATTTATCCGCAGTCGTCCAACTCTACCCCTCATTCTCAAGCAACTGGCCTCGCGTTCCAATGACCTCGAAACGACTCATAGATCTCTAAGGAATAGAATTGATCAACCCCATCTATCAAGGGATTAGCATCTCCGTATACGCTCTGATAACCACTGGGACGAACTGATGATTGGCTATGCTTGGGACCCATCCTGGATGATAACAGGAACTGATGTTGATGCTTTTTTCTTAAAAAGTTCCCTCGGTAAATCCAGAGGTAAGACATGGTTTACCGGCCTGATTTTTCTGGATTTCTTTCTGGGACTGTGTCTCTGATGATAAAATATGAAGAATTGCAGCACCTCACTAGAACAGCAGCACTAGACATCAACAGAGGTGAAGAAAATAGGTGTTTTGGTTGGTAAAAATGGAAGAAAGGTTTGATTTTGGTGGAGGTTTGGCGGTAATAGTGGTGGTGATGGTGGCCGACTTTTTTAGGAAGAAGAAGAAATGGGAGAAGTTTGGTGATTTGTGGAGAAGATGGTAGATGGAATGAGGATAATGGTGGTGAATGGATGGTTTAAATAGAAGAAATGAGTGAAGGTGGAAGGATTTAGTGGGATAGTGGGTAGAGAAGTTATTAGGGTGAGGGATTTGAAGAGGTGATTGATGGGATTGAGGTGGAGTTATGGTGGAGTGTGGGAAAGGATGAAAATTTTGAAAAGAGGGAAAAATGGGACGGTTTCTACTGACTAGTAATGCCTGGTGTGACATGTGTCTTCCACGTGTCTCTAAAAATTCAGCTTTATAAACTGACGTTCAGAAATCTAAAAATCCAACCTCAGTAACCCGGGGTTAACCTAGAGTTTACCGGGGGTTCTTTTTCCCCATATTTCTCTGTCTCCTTCACTGCACACTTTGCTCAACCTCGCTGCTCAATTCTGACCTCAAATTGACTAGCCTCTTACTCCTTTGTTATTATTTCCGACTCAATCCTAACCTATTTCACTAGAATCCACAATGAGTAAAAAAACCTTTCCACAACCATCGGTTTCAAGCTTAAGGGTGCGGTAGGATGAAAAAAATCTCGTCCCTTCATATGGCTACTTTTATTCATTCCTAATCTACCTAAGAGTTTAAGAAAATAGTTTTGAGTTTATAGTCGTCAGCTCGACTTTCTTCAGATTTCAGATCATTCAAGGGTTGGAGCTTTAACTCGCCAAGCTTTTGCTCTAGAGGTTAGTACCTTTCTAGAAACTTTTTGAGCTCTCTTCCTAGCATGCCTCTCTCTCTTATCTTGCGTACTAGGTCTGCCTCTGCGTCGAGATTTAGACTTTAGATCCAAGGATTCCATATTTCCTACTTTAAAAGCGTTCACTACACAATACGGAAGGACTAGCTTCCGTGAGCATCTTGTTGTGGTCTTTCTTTCTCTCTCTCTCTCTCTCTTAGCATTAGTCACATGAATTCCTGCTCAACGGTTTCTATTCCAACATCTCTATTCTTATGCCCCTCTATCTCCATAATTTCCACCTTTCCTGAAGCATACGTCATTTGCGACTCTCCGTCCTATTTTCTAGGGGTTCTAAGATCTTAAAAGATACAACATCATTATTTAACCTCAAAGTAATCTACCATTTATCAAAATCCATGACTACCCTGCTTATCGCTAAGAAAGGTCTCCCTAACAAAACTGGGGCACTTGGGTCCTCTGGTACGTCTATTACAGTAAAATCAATTGGATAACTGAACCCTCATGTCTTAATCGTGCACTTCCTAAGCAGACCGGCAGGCATATCTCTAGTTCTATCAACGAAAGTCATGGTCCTGGTTTGATTCATAACGACCGGAAGCTTAATCTTTTGACAGAGGGAAAAAGGTAGAAAACTCGAGCCAGAGTCGCAGAGACCTAATCCTATGGATATACCATTAACTGAAATCGGGAGTCGGAATATGCCAGGGTCTCCTAACTTCACCACAGTGTCTGAGTCTGGTTAATCCTCGGGCTCAAAAAACATCGTGTCAGGATCATCAAAATCATAATCCGAAGACGATATTTCAATTAACTCACAAGGGAACTCACCTGGACGATACGTACTATACTCATCTAACTTCTCTTCAGGCTCTTGCTTGATTGCTCCTTTTCTCTTTTTCCGCCTGCTTCTTAATAGTTTCATAATGCTCTCATGCTTCAGATCCAAGGTACATAGAAATCGGTGTGATGTTTAATATCGTTCTAGGTATATGTCTTGACTTGTTTGCTCTTTTTCAACTCCGGTTTGATCGAATCTCTGAAGTGTTCTGATCTTCCTGTGAAAAAGACAAAATAAAACAAAGAAAAGGTTAGCAACTTCCGCTTCAGTTGGGTATGATCCCAACTGTTGCGGACCTACTAACTAAAATCAACAGGGAATAACACAGAATAACAGGGGCTGTCAGAATTCAATTTTTCAGGCCTCGGTAACCTGGGGGTAAACAGGCCCTGAAATTTCTCCTTCTGGCAGTTCAAGTGCAGGGTTGATCCAGAACGACTCAAGACTGAAAATAAAATAAAAAAGACTTCATTATCAGAATTAAAACGTTTATATTTATAATTGGCCAATGTCCCCAGCAACGGCGCCAAAAATCTTGATCACGTGTAAGTCACTAACGTCGATATTACTAGCAAGAATACTAGGTACATCGTAGTATAGTAAATGCGAGTCAAGGTCGATCCCACGGGACAATGCAAATATAACTATAAACCATTCTAACCTAATTAAGAAGCAACATAGAGACTGTCATGGACCAACAATAAACATATAGAAGACAAACTTGGTATTCCTCCCCCTCTCCTCACCGATCTACTAACTTGGATTAGTTAATCGTTACGTTTACTTCCCCATATAATTTCCTTAAATTAATCGTGAGCTTTCGTTTTAATTATCATTATCATTATCATTATCAGCTACGGGTGCAATTCCTACTCCTATCTACACCGACAATGGTACTAGACAATTTATATGCAAGCTACCCTCCTTAATTGGTCCGAATAGCCCGTATGCATAAAGATCTAGAATTGCTGATATCGAGCGCTAACTCATACCGCTAACCCGCCCAGACAGCTGTCGACATTGATCAGCACATTCCTATGGTCCATTCAAGACTATGTCCAAACTTAGCACTTCACTATTCATATTTCATGCCAGTTTACGATTACAATAAGCAGATTGGCCAGATCTAACCTACTGTTAATTAAACCTGTCGATCAACGTAGCTGTAGTGAATCTCAGTTTTAGGTTTTTAAATTATGCCCCGGTAAACCGGTATAAACCGCCGGGATACCGGGATCAGCTTTTCCTGTTCTTGGATCTACATTGCTCAATTACGATTAAAATAAGTAAATTATAGGGTCTTTAAACATGCAGATTAACAAAAACACATAAACACGAACAGATCTACCATATTGAAGACAAAAAGGAACGTTCAAAGCTTCATACCTTCAACAATGGTGATCTAGCTCCATCTACTCAAGCTAGAGATGGTGGAGAAAGGGAGGAAACCAGAAATAACTCTTCCAAAGCTTGAATAACTTTATTTCATCAAAATATGTAATGTATAATGTAATATGCAAAACTTATCAAAAGACTCTGTTAATGCGGTCTTATATAGATACAATGACCGACTTAAGACTCTCTAAAACCCTAACTGACCTAGATAATACGGCAGAATCAGTTTCGTGTCAAATAAGCCACCGGTGTACCGGACCTAGCCCACGGTAAATCGGGCCATCTTTTCTTCTTTTTCTTTAACAGGCTTCTTCTTGGACTTCAATCACTTGGCCCAATATACTTCTTTTAGTCCATATTCATTCTTCAATGCTCTAGATACGGTACATCCAACAAAACACGCAAAACGAGACAAAACAGTACCACAACCTCAAGAGAATAACATAGATGCAGAATTACGATCCTGGAAACACTCACATAGCATTTAACATATATTCCACAAAATAACGAGTCTATATATCCTCTCTTGAGCAGAATTCGGGGTGAACAAGGGTATAATTATTGGTACCATTTAGAGCGTAATCACACTTCTCAACAGACCATCACTGTGCTAATAACAAGATTAGTTCCACCAGATGTAGAGTTTAAGTCACGTTGCTGACAAATTTCCTCCTTGACTTGAACTATTCATATTCAACCAGATTGCATAAACAGATGTACTTGTACCAGATGAATTCATCAATTCCAGATGTACTGTACCAGATTACTCCACAAAATCCACTCAGCTGACCTACCCTCGGCTGAGCATCCAGATTTCTATATTATAAGCTTTGAATATTCAGCATGTTTAAACACAACTGAAACTTTCTCTGCTGAACTGGCTTAGTAAACATATCAGCAGGGTTATCTTTAGTGTTGATCTTCTTTACTACAACCATCTTCTCATTCCTTAGAAAATGATATCTCGCATCAATATGCTTGGTTCTCTCATGATGAACCTGGTCCTTAGCTAGACAAATAGCACTCAAACTGTCACAATAAATCTCTGCTTGATCCTGATGTAGCCCCAAATCATTGACTGGCCCTTTCAACCAAATACCCTCATTGGCTGCTTCAATAAGAGCGATATATTCTGCCTCAGTAGTTGATAAATCCAATGTTGCCTGAAGAGTTGCTTTCCAGCTGACAACTGAATTTCCGAATGTGAAAACATAACCATTCATTGATTTTCTACTGTCCACATCACCTGCATAATCAGCATCACAGTATCCTGTGATCAGACCTTGAGTATCACCTTCATAAATGAGACCAATATCAGTTGTACCCCTAAGGTACCTGAACATCATTTTCACAGCTTTCCAGTGTTCCTTTCCGGGTTGAGCCATGAACCTGCTGACAACACTGACTGCCTAAGCCAAATCAGGCCTAGTGCACACCATGGCATACATCAGACTACCAACTGCACTAGCATAGGTAACTTTTGACATGTACTCCTTCTCCTCTACGGATTGTGAAGCATAAATAGACAAATAAGCATTAGATGCCATAGGAGTATCTATTGGTTTTTCAGCAGACATACCAAATCTGGTCAATATCTTCTGTATATAATCCTGCTGAGACAAGAACAACTTATTTTGACTCCTGTCTCTCTAGATATCCATCCCCAAAATCTTTTTGGTAGCACCCAAATATTTCATTTCAAACTCAGCACTGAGAAGGTTCTTCTGATTTTGAACATCGACTTCTTTTCAGCAGCTATCAACATATCATCCACATACAAGACAAGATAGATATATGATGCATCTTTCAGTTGACTGTGATACAAACAACAGTCATATGGACTTCTTTTATAACCCACCTGGATCATGTAACAGTCAAAACGTTTATAACACTGTCTAGGAGCCTGCTTTAGTCCATACAAGGACCTTCTTAACTTGCACACAAAATCTTCCTTGCCAGGTACTTGAAATCCCCCTGGCTGAGTCATGTATATCTCCTTATCTACCTCACCATGTAGAAAGGTTGTCTTCACATCCAACTGCTCAAGTTCAAGATCCTGTTGTGCCACCATTCCTAGTAACACTCTGATTGAGGTGTGTCTGACAACTAATGAGAATATCTCATCAAAGTATACCCCTTCTTTCTGACTGAACCCTCTTGCAACCAAACATGCCTTATACTTGACCCTTTCTGCCTCAGTCATTCATTCCTTCTTTTTGAAGATCCACTTTCAAGTGACAAATCTCCTATCATCTGGATGTTTAACTATATCCCAAGTCTGGTTCTTCAATAATGACTCTATTTAATCTCACATGCAGCAATCCATTGAGATGCTTCAAAACATGCCACTTCTTCCCTGTAAGTAGAAGGTTTAAAACCATCCACTTCTTCTACAACTTGAAGTGCATATCCAACCATATCATCAAAACCATACCTCTTGGGAGGTACCCCAACATTTGATCTTCTAGCCCTGCTGACAGCTATACTCTGCTGACCAATGTTCCCTGTTTGATGCTCTGCTGATCCTTGTTCAACAGACTGGCTTGGATCAGATTCTGGTTCAGTAATAAGATCAGATGAGTGCTGACTTGGATCAGCTGATTGTTGCATCTCAGCTGACTCTAGTTGAAGCTCCACCTATTTCTCATCCCTCTTAGATTTAGCACTGGTTTCAGATTCAGCAGACCTCCCCACTGAGGTGTTAATCATAGAATTTTCATCAAAGACCACATCTCTACTGAGTATGACCCTGGACTCTGCTGATGACCAAATTCTATAACTCATAACTCCATCACCATACCCTATAAACACTCCCTTCTTGGCCATTGGTTCAGCTTCTCTTCACTCACATAATAGTAAATTATGCTTCCAAAAACCCTTAGAATTGTGTAGTCGGCAGGTTTTCCTGACCACATCTCAAATGGTGTCTTGAGATTGATCCATGTGTGAGGACTCCTATTAATTAAGTAGCAGGCTGTGGTTACAGCCTCTGCCCAAAATCTCCCTGATAAACTAGCATTAGAGAGCATACTCCTGTTGATTCATCCTTTCAGCTACACCATTCTGCTGAGGTGTATTCCTGACTGTATGATGTCTGGCAATGCCCTCATCCTTACATAATGTATCAAACTTTGACCAATAGAATTCTAGACCATTATCTGTTTTGAGCCTTTTTATTTTCTTGCCTGTCTGATTCTCCACTAGAGCCTTCCATAGCTTGAAACTATTGAATGCCTCACTCTTGTGTTTCATCATTACCACCCAAGTCATTCTTGAATAGTCATCTATAATGACACAAAATATATGTGACCACCCAATGATTCCACCTTTGATAGACCCCAGCAATCAGAATGGATATGATCAAGTGATGCCTTTGTAATGTGTATGCCTGCTGAGAACTTGCTTCAATGTAGCTTTTCAAACACACAGTGGTCACAAAAGTCTAGATTCTTGACCTTATATCCCCCAAGAAAACCTGCTGAAGAAAGGATTTGCATTCCTCTTTCACCCATATGACCAAGTCTCATGTGCCACAATTGAGTCTGATGTGACTGATGAGCTGCTGATGCCACAGCAGCAGAGCCAGATACGTAGAGCCTTGTAATATATACAAGGTTCCCTTCTTGATACATTTGAGGACCATAGCTGAACCTTTGTAGACATTCAGCTCTCCACCTTCTCCCTTGAAATTGAACCCCTTGTTGTCCAGTAGACTAAGAGATACCAAATTCTTTGTCATCTGTGGAACATGTCTAACATCTTTCAGTGTAGAATCTACCATTCTCTGTCCTCAACTTGACTGAGCCAATTCCCACTATCTTGCAGACCTTGATGTTTGCCATAGAGATATGACCACCATCAATCTGCTTATAAGTAAAAAAACCACTCTATGTAGGGACAAATATGATAGGATGCTCCAGAATCTAAAATCCAAACATCAGCATGATGTGTTGAATCCCCAGCAACTAGAACCAAATCCTCATCAGAATGCTTAGCAGCCATAGCTGATGTGCCTGAATTGCTCTCCTGCTGCATTTTCTTCTTTGGACAATTGGACTTCCAATGCCCCTGCTCTTTACTATAATTACAGACATCTGTGGACTTAGGATCTTTGGAACTACCCTTCTTGGATTTCTTCTTCTGTCAATGCCCTTTCCCACTGCTGCTGCTGACTACTAGTGCAGCAGCCGAATTGTCTGTCCATGCTGCCTTGTGTCTCAGCTCCCTTGCATGCAAGGCTGCCCTTACATCCTCTAAAGCCACTGTATCTTTCCCAACTATGAAGGGCTGCACAAAGTTTTCATATGAACTTGGTAATGACACCAACAGGGTTAGGGCAGCATCTTCATCTTCAATTTTAACATCAATATTCCGGAGATCAAGTAATATTGTGTTCAGCTGATCCAGATGTTCCCTTAGCAGACCTCCTTCATGCATCCTCATACTAAAGTCTCTGCTTCAGCAGCAACTTGTTGGTTAATGACTTAGTCATATACAGGCTTTCAAGCTTTGCCCACAACTTGGCAGCTGTGTCTTCCTCAGAACTTCAGTGATAACATCATCAGATAAGCACAACATGATGGTTGAATATGCTTTCTCTTCCAGAGACCGGCATAATATGCTGAACTGGCATCTCCTTTACCAGATAAAGGAGTCCATAATCCTTGTTGTCTTAACAAGGCCCGCATCTTGATTTGCCACAGACTAAAGTTGTTTCTTCCTTTTTACGTTAACTGCAGACATCTTTCTTGCCAAAGATCACAACTTTTATTACAGATTCCTAGCACCGGTGAAGGTCTTGGTGAAGATAAAGGTTGTCCGTACTTATGATTCTCTCAGAACCTTCACTCTGATACCAGTTTGTTATAACATGATAGAGAGAATACTGATGCAATAAGATAAACACAGAAGAAATCTAACATAAACAATCACATAAAGGAACAGAAAACAAGAAGAACATAGGATTTAACATGGTTTCCGGCGTTGTGACGACTACTCCACGGACATAAAATGTTATTTTATTATGCACTGAAATTCAAACGGATTACACACACACTACAATGATCAATATAGTTGGTATTTATAGGCACAGATCCCTAAACCCTAACCGCCAAGAATCTTTGTCGGATTTTCCATAAATGCCCCAGATGTTGGATCACTTAGCTGATCCAACTCAGCTAATCATTGCACAGATGTAGAACTCTGATGCACCCAAAACCTCAGCAGACCCTCAGCAAGTTGCTAACACCAGACGAAACTCAGCTGACTTCTCAGCTGACTTTCATAGACTTGGATACACTTCTCAGCAGGCCATCACTCTGCTGATAACAAGATTAGTTCTACCAGATGTAGAGTTTAAGTCATTTTGCTGACAACCCCTTTATGCAATGTTCCACATTTTACTATTGCTTCTACTTGTATATTTAGCTAAGATTATTTTTTTACCATTACTCCGTTGCAATACACTTATTGTGTCGATAAAATACGAGGAAAAAAATGGTTCCACATAAATAAGTGGGCATCCTGTGCATCGCACGGGTGCGTCTACTAGTACTATAAAAAAAATGTAAACTAATACTCTTTCGCAAGCATCGTGGTTTCAAATTTACCTTTAAATTGTTTTGCTTCATACGTGTAAATGCACATGATTAAATATATGTGTTAATTTGGGTCGGATTGCAGCTATTGAAAATTGTCAGTATTTACCTACTCTCTAAACCCTGCTTTGGACCTTTTTTTCATCGCCCCCACCTCTCGTAACATGCGCATGCAGATCTGTAAAATGATTAAGAAATACTGCGTTTGTATAATAGTAATATTATTTTTTGAACTCTATTTTTTTTGTTATATATTATAAGTCCTATAAATAATAAGAAAATATTAATTTACAACACAAATCATCTTCTCATTGTTATATTAATGGTAGTGAAATCATATTCTAAAACCTTTGGTTGTCGACTTTTCAATTTCATGCGTTAAGTAGAATAGAATAAATAGAGAATTAAAACCCTAGAATAGTGGTCGTATGTTGTCGGCTAGGGTAGGTTACTCGGAGGCTAGGTAGTAGCATGACTTTAGGGAGATTCTACTTTCTTGGGAAAATTCTTAGGTAGAGAGTCTCTATTGGACTCGACCGTCAGATGTGCGTCGTGTGTATATAAAAACAAAACTGTTTTGTTTTATTGTTCATGTGGCGCAAATCTGATGGTCGGGTGTAATAGAGACTTCCTACGACAGAATTACCCACTTTCTTGCGCTCTTCTCTTTGTAACGTGTGTATATATATATATATATATATATATATATATATATATATATATAAAATATGTTAAACTCTAACCTGCGTCCCCACTCTCACTGTCTCACGAGATGAGTGGAGATGTTAATTAGGTAACCCAGTGATATTCAAAATTGTTTAAGAACCATAAAGAGATATTCAACCACTAGAACATTAGCAGACGCCACATAGTGATGAGGTGTATGAGACTACTATGTGTACTCAGGTATTCTATGAGTCTAAAGATCACCATAAACCTAAAAATGTAGTTGATGTGCTCGTCTTTAAGAATGAAATTTCACAGCTTATGTCGAAATACTTAAAGGGCAAGTTAAAGAGATTTGGCTTAGATCCATATTATCTAAAATAGATTTCATGTGTGATAATTAGGTTCTAAACACAATTTTTTTTACCTAAAAGGGCATGTCCCTAAAAGGTATAACATGTCTTTATGAAAGACCAACATATGTGGTAATGCCATTACATATAACGCTACCTTGACGGCAAAAGGTCGCGTGGTGAAAACCATGTGGACATCTTTAAGCCTCCAACTATGCTTAAGTCTATGCGGATTATGTTTGTTATAGGTGCATATAAGGCAGATGGTATTAGACTGAAGGCTTGATGTCTTAAGACGCTAAGATGATGTGTGAGATTAAAAATTCTATTCATGGACGTAAACAAGTTTCTCTAAATAGATACTTTATTTTTATTATCAAAAGACTTTGATGTTATCAAAATTATGATGAGCCTTAAATGTACAAAAAGAATTGTGGGGACATATGATTTTTTAAAGTATAATATGTATGACATATAAAAATTCACATTCCTCGTGTTATAGTCAATTCAAGTTTGATAGTTAAAAACTTGTTTCGAAAGGTCTTGTAAAATTTACTTATTATCTTTGGAAGTAAGAGTCTATAGTGATAGATCATTAATGCTGCTTGATTATCTCAGCTCATCTATATAGATAAGATGCTGAAAGTGTTTAACATGGATCTGATCCAACGAGGTGGTTGCCCGATAATCTTGGGTTATGTCTATGTAAGAACATTAGTCCCAAAACAAATATGAAAGATAATACTTGTGGAAAGATTCATTGTGCTACTACAATGGAATCAGGGATGGACCCAATGTAGTAAAGGGGGTGCATGCATGGCCCCCACTCAACTTTTCGTGCGAAGTTACTAATATACCCCTCTAATAATATTAAACATCGTGTATGTATATTATTTCAGACAAATTCTAATGTAATTTCTTATTTAGTTCAACTGGTTAGGAGTATTATTGCTATACATGAGGGCACTGGTTCAAAACCCAGCTCCCCACTGGAAAAAATTCATGGTTCCGTCACTGAATGGAATCCACCCGATGTGCTGTGTTGTGATTTTGACCAGATGTTTCATAATATCTAAAGAGTCATGAGAAAGTATGAAATTCTTTTTGAATTTGGCCCCCACTGGAAAAATTCATGGGACCGTCACTGAATGGAATCCACCAGAAGTGTTGTGTTGTGATTTTGACCAGATATTTCATAATATCTAAAGAGTCATGAGAAAGTATGAAATATTCTGGTGTATGTTGAGAATGTCCTTAAGGCATGAAGAATGAATTGCTAGTTTGATGAAACTTAGAGCTGGATAAACGTAGATTTACAGATGCTAACCATGAGTCTTATGGAGATAGTGAGAGTTGTGATCAAGGTTTGTGATCGCGTTAATTAGTGATGTCTTGAGCTGGTGGTATTCTCCTCAAAAAAAGTCATTTCTACAATTGAACCTAACACAATGTTGCCTAAGCGGCTCAATGGATGCAATGTGTGGATCTGGAAGGTTCATCAATGAAACTTGTGTGGTTCTTCATTGTGATTATATCTTGATATAGTAGTGGATTCATTGCTTGTTCATGGACCAAGGTCTTATCAATGATCCATGTATGTGTTGACGAGTTACCATTTGATTAGATCATATTTGAGTGTACTAGTCATAAAGATAGACTGAATCCCTACGTATGTTGAGTTTTTATTCTTAAGGTGAGATTGCATGAAATTTTTGTGTTTCAACTTGGTCAACCTAATTACGTGATAAACTCTACGCCTCTCCACTATACATAGACCCTCCGGGATTGAGAATATGACATCGGATTTTCTCTCATATCTTAGTCTTCAAAACCACTTGCATTCTTAGTAGTTATGTTGTGTTGAAGAGAAGTCGGTACACCTAATACTTCACCGTGTCTCGAGCTTTTAAAGTGGTGCTACACTCGAGATGAAAGCAATTGTATCTTGGAAGACAAATGCTACTATACCGTGGGCACAAGATCGGAGCAATATTTTTGTAGGGACATAGAAAATACACTTATCTCGGTTTGCATCTCTTTTTGTCATTCTACCTCTTTATGTTGTGTTACAGTTTTCTAGATTTTGATTTGTTCGCTCTGCGTTGTTAATATAATCTATTTATTACGTTCCAGAATCTGATCGTTGGATTTGTTATATGTTAAAAAAAATTCACATTTTTCTGTTTAAATCTAGCTTGATATAACACGTATTTATTTTCTTTGTTGTAAAGTCCCACATCTTTAAATAATAGCTTGCTCACCCCATATAAGTGTGAGACATAAAGATTTTGTCAACTCGAGTTAGCCTTTTTAGACCAAGCGAGGACGACGGTTTAAGCACTTGACCGAATCATTTATGACTCATTTAGTGCCGTCAGGCCCAAGTTCTGGCACGTTATATTTGTCTTTTTTTATGTACAGGCTTAATATACGGTAAATCACTTCACACATTGTCGAGAATATTATCACCGAAGACAAATAGTGTAGAATATTTTATTTATTTGTATTATTTATTTTACCTAAGGCAAATATAACTGTGCCTATAAATACCCATTGTAACACACTTTTACATTTAATGACAATACAATTACTTTTCTAAAACCTGATATGGTATCAGAGCCTCTCTAATCAAAAAAAAAAAAAAAAACCCCTAGCAGCCGCCGCAATCACAGCACAGCCGCCGCCGCCATGTCTGAAGTGGTAGAAGAAACCGCCGCCGCCGCCACTGCACAATACCCCTCCTTCACCCCTTCTTCTGCTATCCTTATTACACAACTCACACGTCAAAACTACAACCTTTGGCGAGCACAAATCGTCCCATACCTGCGTGGACAGGGGGTTTTTGGCTATGTGGATGGAACAATACCACCGCCGCCGCCAACCATCACCACCGGCGAAGGTGCCGCTGCAACCACCTCTATGAATCCAGCCTTCACAACGTGGACTCGAAACTACAATCTTATACTATCTACGATTACCTCTTCTCTCACTGATGACGTTTTATTGCAAGTTTATACGGCCACAACATCATCGGAAATTTGGTCGGCCCTCTCCACCTCCTTTGCGTCTCAAAGCCGCTCAAAAATGGTCCAAATCCGCACCTCCCTGACATCAACACGCAAGGGTGACAACACCGCCTCTGAATACTTCTTCAAAATTAAAAATATTGCCGATCAACTCTCACTCGCCGGCCATCCCCTCTCCGATGAAGACATCATTGCGTATCTCCTCGCTGGTTTAGGACCTGAGTTCGAGTCCCTTGTCACCATGCTCTCTGTTCAGCCGACTCTCTCTCTTGATGAATTATACTCCCAGATTCTCACTGCCGAAGCCAGAATTAACAACTACCGGCCCGTTGCTGTCACTGCTTCCCCAACGCCGCTCCCACCGTCCGGCTCCATCGCTGCGAACTATGCTGGTAACTCTTCTCATGGTAATAATTCCTTTTCCAACAATTATGGTACTGGTTCAAATAATTATGGTAATGGTTCTGCAAATTATTCGCCTAATAACCGCAACCGAGATAATGGTAACGGGAACAACAGAGGCCGGGGGCGTGGTGGTCGTGGCCGAGGTCAACCTCGTCCGTCACAACCCTCTCCCTCCAACCCGAATGATCCATTACCCAAGTGTCAGATATGTGCTAAAACAGGTCACACCGCTCAAGTTTGATATTGGCGTTATGAGGAGTCCCGTGGCTCCAATCCACGGCCTCCTGCTCCTCGACCACCATAGGCTTATGCTGCGTACCCCTATCCAGAGCAACATCCTGCCACTCCTTCTGCATGGATTCCTGACACTGGGGCAACGCATCATCTCACGAATGATTTTCGCAACCTCAATCTCACCTCTGAACCGTATGGCGGCACTGATCAAATACACATAGGAGACAATACAGGTTTACCCATCTCCCACTCTGGTTCTTCTTCATTTATTTCCCCCTCCCGCACCTACCACTTATCTAATATACTTGTGTCCCCTTCCCTCGCTAAAAGTCTCCTCTCAGTCCATAAATTTACCTCTGATAATTCTATTTTCTTCGAGTTTCATGACACCTTTTTTGTTGTGAAGGACTACTCGGGCAACATCCTTCTTAGAGGTGTAGTCAAAGATGGGCTCTACTACTTCTCTCCTCAGCCAAGCCGTCCTCCACCACACGCCCTCTCCGCCAATCTATGCTCCTTCACCACGTGGCATCGTCGTCTTGGGCATTGCTCCTTCCCAGTGCTCCAACAAGTTTTCAAGCGTCTTCCTTTTAATGTTTCCAATAAGGAACCTCCTAGTGTTTGTGCCCCTTGTTAGCTGGCCAAGAGCCATCGTCAAACTCTTTATGTTTCAGATTTTACTTCTCATGCACCGTTGGATTTGATTTATAGTGATGTTTGGGGTCCTTGTCATGAAACTTTGACCTACGGGTCTCGTTATTATGTTAGCTTTTTGGATGATTTTACCAAATATATTTGGCTTTTTCCGATCAAACTTAAATCTGACGTTGAAACAATTTTTCCCACTTTCCTAAATTTAATTGAACGACATTTTTATACTAAACTAAAAGCCTTACAATCCGATTGGGGAGGTGAATATCGTCGCCTCTCTCAACTTCTTACTACACTAGGCATCCAACATCGCCGCTCGTGTCCACACACCCATGAACAAGTCGGTGCTATTGAACGCCGGCATCGCCAAATTGTCGAAATTGGCTTCTCCTTACTTGCCCAGGCCAATCTTCCCCTTCCATACTGGGAGGATGCTTTCATCACTGCCACTTACCTCATAAATCGTCTTCCCACCAAAACTCTCAACTACAAAACTCCTTATGAAATGGTTTACCGACGTTCTCCCGACTACTCTTTCCTCCGTGTTTTTGGCTGTGCATGCTGGCCCTATTTGCGTCCTTATAACCACCACAAAACCGACTATCGATCCGTCACCTGTGTCTTCTTGGGTTACTCTCCCTCCCATTATGGCTACAAATGTCTTGATCTTGCCACGGGCCGCATCTATATTGCTCGTCACGTGGTTTTCGATGAAACTCTCTTTCCATATACTCCCTCTCCTACTTCCACTACTCCTCCCTCCACTACAGTTTCTTTACCCATCTTCGTCCCTTCTACGCCAACACCTATTCACCAACCTCACCCTCCTCCCACTTCTTTGCCCTCACCCACTCCACCAAACAGCCCCTCACCCGAGGCCTCTTCCACATCTCCACCAGAGCCACCCTCCCCTGGCCTAACCGACACCTTATCTCCACCTCCAACTAATCCGCCTCGTATGATTACCCGCACCCAAACCAACACACTAAAACCCAAACAAATGCCTGACTACATTCGCTATCCCATCTCCCGAGCACTGCTCGCTACCACTTCCACTTCGGATCCTACCTCTTACACTATTGCCTCTAAACACCAAATTTGGCACCATGCGATGCAAGATGAGATTGATGCGTTATTGAAAAATCAAACGTGGGACCTTGTGCCTCGTCAGTCCCATATGAACATTGTTGGCAACAAGTGGGTTTACCGTACCAAGCAACTTGCGGACGGGCGTCTAGAGCGCCATAAGGTGCGTTTAGTAGCCAAAGGATATCATCAGGCCGAGGGCATTGATTACCACGAGACCTTCGCCCCGGTTGTAAAACCGGTAACAATTCGCCCGCTTTCGTCTCTTGTCGTTTCGCAGGTTGGTCGCTTCGACAAAGTTGATATACGTAATGCGTTCTTACATGGCCACCTCTCCGAACTCGTTTACATGCAACAACCCCAGGGGTTTGTTCATCCCGACTTTCCGGATTACGTTTGCCGCTTGAAGCGCGCTTGTATGGTCTTCGACAGGCACCCCGAGCTTGGTTTTCCCGGTTTACTGATGCTCTTACTCAGTTTGGTTTCACTGGCTCAAAAGCCGACCCTTCCCTCTATATTTTCTCTCGTCATGGTGCTCGTATCTACATACTTATTTATGTCGATGATATAATTATTACTGGTTCTTCCACTCCACTTATTGAGCAGGCTATTCAGTTTTTGGCTACGCAATTTCTGGTCAAAGATCTTGGTACGTTGTCCTACTTCCCGGGTATGAGGTCCTTCCCTCGATGATGGCATCTTCCTCACTCGCCGTAAATATATCCTCCGCCTTCTCGGCCGTGCCTCATGGATAAGGCTAAGCCTTGTCAATCACCCATGAGTACATCTACTCGCCTAATTCGTGATGATGGTCCTCCATGCTCCGATCCTGCACTCTACCGCTCCGTCGTTGGAGGCCTCCAATACCTCGGTTTTACTCGCCCCGACATAGCCTTTGCTGTTCATAAGGTTAGTAAATACATGCATGAACCTACAGATGCTCATTGGACGGCAGTTAAACGCATCCTGCGATATCTTAAACACACTATCTCCGAGGGTTTGTTCTTCTCACGCCTGTCTCCGATTACTATTCAGGCCTACTCTGATTCTGACTGGGCGGCCGACTCCGATAACCGTCGCTCGCCGGGGCTTATCGTGTCTTCTTGGGATCTAACCTCATCTTGGCGCACCAAACAAAGACTTGACTCGTCTCCAAAAGTAGTACTGAGGCTGAGTACAAAACACTGTCGAATACTGCTGCTGAGATCCAATGGTTGTGCAGCCTCTTGCGGGAATGGAAGTCCCATTGTCCTCTACGCCGACCCTATGGTGTGACAACATTGGCGCAACCTACCTCGCTCACAATCCGGTGTTTCATGCTCGTACTAAGCATATTGAGATCGACTTCCATCATGTTCGTGAGCTAGTTGCGGCTCGTCTACTCACCATTTCCTTCATCAGCTCTAAGGAGCAACTTGCGGACATTCTTACGAAGCCTCTGGGGCATCCTCTCTTTCACACTATGAAGACCAATCTCCGTGTACAGCCACTTCCCACGGGATTGCGGGGGCGTGTCGAGAATATTATCATCGAAGACAAATAGTGTAGAATATTTTATTTATTTGTATTATTTATTTTACCTAAGGCAAATATAACTGTGCCTATAAATACTTATTGTAACACACTTTTACATTTAATGACAATACAATTACTTTTCTAAAACCTGATACACATGATATATCCTCAAGACGGACAACCCGAAGCTCATGCTCAACCTCTATCGGGTCTAAGCACTCCACACACGATATATATTCCCACGACGGACCACCCGAAGGTCATTCTCAACCTCTATCGGATTTCTCAGATCCAACCGTAAAAAGGTCCAAATCTTAATTATCAAGTTGCGAAGAAAATGAAAGTCTGCCGCATGTGCATGGAGTGAATACGTTGTGGTCTTATACATGGATGCAATCATGACAAATCCGAAAAACAACAAGAAGTCTATGCATGGACAAAAATGAGAGAAGACAGAGGAGGAGAATATATTGCATTTCCCACTGTCTGAAAGCGAAATTCAATTATTATTTTCTTTTCCACCAGATATTTATCATATTCTATTGCTAATTATTCAACGTCTATGAAACTTTTTGTACAGTCGTAAAGTAGATAGTAATGACTTCGATAATTTCACAATTATTGTGTCACCATTGACTCGGTCATACTAATGGGTTATTATTCGCAACTCATTCGTTTAACGGTTGCAACTCACCTATCGGTGCAGTCGGTGGCTGATATTAAAAAAAACATTCGGCGGGTGTATGTGTTTTTCTAATTTTTCTAAGTAGTATTTTTGTTTCGAACGGGTGCACAAAATTTTACTAGTGTAATATTGATCATGCTAAATTATATGATGTTTTCTCCACTACCCTACCCTAATTTTAGTGCGTAATATAATTGCTTTTGTATATACTTACAAGCTTATCGCCGTTATCGGGCGAATTATTTATATGTTGACTCGTAATCCTAAAGTTGTGTTTAATTTTTTAAATGTATAGAAAAGATCTACTTTCAGGTGTATTTTCTGATATTCTGCAGGTTCGGGAGATGCGGAGCATTAGTTCGAGATTCGGGGATGATTAGGTGAATGCAGAAGATGGAAAGATCAATTCAAAATTCAAGAAGATCATTGTTTGGAGTATTAATTCGGAACTGAAATAATAAAAGAGTCATTTAGACCTGGATGAAACAGAAAAAGAAACGAGCCAAATTAGGGCTTCTCGGGTGTCGATGGTTCAATGACCCTAAAGTCCGAATTCGTGTGTTTTAGCAGGCTTAATGTTACGCTGGCTGCTCGCCCTCATAAACTGGGAAAGAAGGAGAAATGAAGAAAAATTGCGAGTAGGAAAATGTGCTTACTTGAGAATGCAGAGAATCTTGAGGAAAATCTTCGAATTAATAGCAAATACCATAAGAGGGAAAGTCTTGTGTAAAGGGACGGGTTTATAACCTCCCATCTGACACTCAAACGACGTCACTTATGAAAAGGAGCGAAAAACGCCTCGTATCTCGCGTTACAATGATGGCTAGTGTTAATAGGTTGCCAGCTGGCAGTTACATAATTCAAAACGCGTGATCGGATAGGGGCCAGCCGAACAGCCAAGGTAGCTCAGGTCTGACCCACTTATGAAGAAGCATCAGACCTGGGGGGCTTATGATGATACCCGGCCCGAGTTACGCCACGTGTCACCTTTTGGGGTGCTTAATAAATAATTAGTCCCTAAAACTTAGGGCTTCGAGGGCCACAGGCCCCAAGGACCGAACAGAGGGCAGATCGTCTATCCCGGAGATCGGTCTGAGCTCCTCCTCCAGCCACCGCAGGACGGCCAATGTCTGGCGAAGAAGAGCTGCCCAGTTCGTCCAGATTAATTCAAGGGGGCTGAGCGTGAAACGCTCCGCACAGATTCGCTGTTATTCCGCGTGAGGGATAATTATATATAAACAGAATCCTTATTCATAAAGCCTTCAATCTTGGCATTAAATATGTCCATAATTATCTCTTATTTATAGGGATTAAGTCGTGTATATCCTTAGGGAATAATTATTAATTATAATAGTTGCTCAACAAGTAGTAAGGGCGAGATGCCACCTATATAAACAACTCTAAGGAACTATGAAGGACTTGATTCCAATTCAGCTATTAGATACGTAGGCAACTCTCAGAAACATTCCGAGAGCTCAGTCCAAATAAACAAAACAATTCGTCCCTCTTTTGCACGAATTAGGGTTTCTAGGGTTTTCGATCATTATCACATAGGAGATTGACCCATTTAAATTAGTAGACGATTTCCAGCATCGTCAATTGGCGCTAGAAGGAGGGTCTTCTACCGATAATTGATCTAACAAGAATCCCTACAGACGTTATGGCACCACCAAAGAACACTGCTAAGAGAAACGCAGACCCGACTCAATAGGGTGGAGCTTCAACCACACAGGGAGAAACACAAGACGCAGCAGCCCAGAAAAGGGCGGAGGTCACTACGGATCAACCAAATCCAGTCCTTCAAGACCCAACCAATCAGGCATTGGTTGACGCCTTGAAAAATCTGGACAATACTACCATTAAAATTATTCTGGACGAGACACTCAAAGGAAGGGATCCCCCAAAGAAACCAGAGACAGGTCTTCAACAACAGGCCCTTAATAAACCAGAAATCGTGGAGTCAAGTGCCCACACGGAGTATGAAACTACACGTTACCCGAATGACACGGCTAAGGCTGAACTGGACACACTACTCGAAAGACGAGCAGACGACCTGATATGCGCGTTGCCTTTCACTGAGCATATAGACAACTATTCTCGTCCAGCCAGGTTTAGGATTCCCAAGATCAATGCATATGATGGGTCCAAGGACCCTTATGATCACATGCATCAGTTCATCTCACACATGAACTTGTACAAAGCATCAGACGAGATGAAGTGTAAAGCCTTCCCCGCACTCCTAATAGGAAGAGCCAGAGAATGGGTCAACAAGATTCCTCCCAGCTGGATCTCAGATTTTGGGACTTTGACCAGAATATTCGTTCACGCCTTTATTGCGGCACGACCATTCCAAAGAAATAAAACTCATCTGCTGACATTGAAACAAAAACAAGACGAGTCTGTACTACGCTTCATAAAGAGTTTCAATGAAGAGGCCGCACAGGTGCAGGATGCAGATGATCGGTTGATGGTCGCCTCTTTCGTAGCAGGTCTGCAAGAGGGACGACTACATGCAAAGCTCAACAGCAAGCTTCCTCACACCATGGAAGAATGTCTGGATGTCGCGTACAAATATTGCCAATGGGAGGAAGCGAACAGACTTAAAAGAGAGATGGAAAAAGGTGAGAACAAGAAGGGTAAACACGAGGATAGATCGGATAAGAAGAGAAAGTTCGTTTGGGATCGGGTAACTGCGCCCATCTCTGATCGGCTAGGGAAGAAGGGAGCTCTGTGCTAAACAGGCCTCGCGAACAAATCCTGGCAATCATGCAAAGAAAGGGCATAGCTAGGACCCCACCCTCGATGAGGGGACCCAGAGAGAACAGGAATCAAAGCAAGTACTGCAAGTATCATCAAGATGTTGAATATGACTCAGAATAATGCAAAGATCTAATTCGAGACATCGATGCAGCCATAATGGAGGGGAAACTTGATGAGGTCGTAGATCGATCTCAACATGCTGAACCAAAGGGACGGCGAGAATTTAAGCGCCAGAACAACAACGATAGGGAACAGTGAGACGAGTATCGAAGAAGAAGAGATCGTTCTCCAGATCCTGAAGGTCATGCAGATAACCGCCCTGTGAATACGATCTCTGGTGGGCCGAGCGGCTCAAGCGTGTCAGAAGAAGAAAACAACAGCAGATCTACTGCTCCTAATTCAACGAACAAAAGGCAAAAGATGTCAGGAGAGCTAGTGTATGGTCCGAGAGATTCACTACCATTGGTAGTCAACAACGAAGGATTGGTGATAGAAGCTGTGATTAGCAAGATCCGGATAAAGAGAATATGTGTGGACACTGGCAGTGCTGTGAATGTCCTCTACTATAACGTCTTCAGAGTAATGAAACTGAAGGACGCCGACCTGACCCCTGTTTCAACGCCTCTGTTCGGCTTCGCAGGACCCCCAGTTCATCCATTGGGGGTGATCAGGCTGCTCACAACCTTTGGAGAAGGAACCAGGGGTAGGACTTTGATGGTGGACTATGTCGTGGTAAAGGCACCATCGGCTTACAATGTGATCATGGAAGACCAGCCCTTATTGATCTCCGGGCTATAATCTCACCAGCTTATGTTAGCATGAAAATTCCAATAGGGGAAGGCTCGATAGAGATCAGAGGAGATGTGGAAACAGCTAGGATCTGTTACATGGCTACTGTTAACGGAAAAATGGTCCAACAAGTCAGTATTGAAGAATTGCTTCCCGAAGACGAAGAGAACTGGTCTTCTGAAGATCAGACACAAGCTGTTCGGTTATGGGATGAACAGGAGGATTCAACGGTCAACATTGGGACGTGGATCCCCTCTCCATATAAAGAATCCTTGATGAGCATCTTGAGGGAGTTCAGAGATGTGTTCGCTTGGAGAGCAGAAGATATGCCAGGGCTGTCTCCCGACCTGGCAGTGCATAGGTTGAAAATAGATCCGAGCAGGAAGCTTGTTCGGCAAAAGAAAAGGCACTTCGCCCCTGAGCGCATTGAGGCGATCAAACAAGAGGTAACAAAGCTATTATAGGCAAATATAATCAAAGAAGTGATGTATCCTGAATGGTTAGCTAACCCTGTACTGGTCAAGAAGCCGGACAAGAGCTGGAGGATGTGTGTAGATTTCACAGATTTGAACAAGGCATGTCCAAAGGACTGTTACGCCTTGCCCAATATTGATCGGTTAGTGGACTCAACGGTGGGATATGAAGTGTTCGCATTCTTAGACGCGTTCAGGGGCTATCACCAGATCTTGATACACCCGGAAGATGCAGAAAAGACCACTTTTGTAACAGAATTCGGGACGTATTGCTACATCTCCATGCCTTTCAGACTAAAGAATGCAGGAGCAATATATCAGAGGGCTGTAAACACAGTCTTTGCTGATCAGGTAGGAAAGTGTATGGAGGTGTACGAGGATGACCTCTGGATCAAGAGCAAGTCTCTTGATCAATATTTAAACGATGTCCGAGAAGTTTTTGGAGTCCTAAGGAAGACTCAGATGAAGCTCAACCCAAAGAAGTGTACATTTGGAGTTAGATCAGGGAAGTTCCTGGGATATATGATATCTAGGGACGGGATCAGAGCAAGCCCAGATAAGATTGATGAATTAAAACTATGTCCCCACCAAAAAGCATAAATGAGGTACAGCGTCTGACAGGACGAATAGCAGCACTGAACAGATTTCTATCAAGATCAGAATAGCGTGCTTTACCCTTCTTTAAAATTTTGAGAAAGTCCAGTCCATTCAAATGGGATGATCAGAGTCATGAAGCACTTGACGAACTAAAGACATATCTGCCTGAACTGCCAACTTTGACCGCTCCTCACGAAGGTGAACCATTGTTCGTATACTTGGCGGTGTGTGAAGAAGCACTGAGCGCAGTACTGATTAAAGAACATAATGGGCAGCATATACCAGTATTCTTTGTGAGTAAAGCGCTCCACGGACCAGAGGTCAGATATTCGAACGCGGAGAAATTAGCGCTAGCATTGGTGGATGGGGCATCGCGGAGAAATTAGCGCTAGCAGACTTAATGTATCGAAGCAGTACTCGCCCTCATAAACTGGGAAAGAAGGAGAAATGAAGAAAAATTACGAGAATGCAGAGGATCTTGAGGAAAATCTTCGAATTAATAGAAAATACCAGAAGAAGGAAAGTCTTGTGTGAAGGGACGGGTTTATAACCTCCCATCTGACACTCAAACGACGTCACTTATGAAAAGGAGCGAAAAACGCCTCGTATCTCGCGTTACAATGATGGCTAGTGTTAATAGGTTGCCAGCTGGCAGTTACATAATTCAAAATGCGTGATCGGATAGGGGCCGGCCGAACAGCCAAGGTAGCTCAGGTCTGACCCACTTATGAAGCAGCATCAGACCTGGGGGGCTTATGATGATACCCGACCTGAGTTACGCCATGTGTCACCTTTTGGGGTGCTTAATAAATAATCAGTCCCTAAAACTTAGGGCTTCGAGGGCCACAGGCCCCAAGGACCGAACAGAGGGCTGATCGTCTATCCCGGAGATCGGTCTGAGCTCCTCCTCCAGCCACCGCAGGACGGCCAAGGTCTGGCGAACAAGAGCCGCCCGCCCGGTTCGTCCATTAATTCGGGGGCCGAGCGTGAAACGCTCCGCACAGCTTCGCTGTTATTCCGCGTGAGGGATAATTATATATAAACAGAATCCTTATTCATAAAGCCTCCAATCTTGGCATTAAATATGTCCATAATTATCTCTGATTTATAGGAATTAAGTCGTGTATATCCTTAGGGAATAATTATTAATTATAATACTTGCTCAACAAGTAGTAGGGGCGAGATGCCACCTATATAAACAACCCTAAGGAACTACGAAGGACTTGATTCCAATTCAGCTATTGGATACGTAAGCCACTCTCAGAAACATTCCGAGAGCTCAATCCAAATAAACAAAACAATTCGTCCCTCTTTTGCACGAATTAGGGTTTCTAGGGTTTTCGATCATTATCACAAAGGAGATTGACCCAGTTAAATTAGTAGACGATTTCCAGTATTGTCACTGGCAATTATATAAGCAGAGCATGATTGTAGTCAAAAAAGGACATCATTAGAACAACTATTACAATTTTATTTTACTTTTACATTTAAAGAACAATGTTGTACTAGTTGTTGTCTTTTCTTTTAGGGATCAAATACGTTACGACTCTTGTCCAATTCCGACAGCTAGATCTACGTTATTGTTTGTTTGTAGTATTATTCGTATGCTTTGTCTGTGAGTTATGCTTTTGAATCAATGATTACTAGTTTTGAATGATTGATCTATATATGATGTGTGATCTATGTAGTATCTGCTTAGGAGTATGTTAGGTTAAATTTACTCTAGTTCTAGTAGTATGAAGCATGTGTAATCTTTAGAAAATCGAGACTCAGTTTGAGGTTGTTGAACCATCGGCAGGTCTTGCCATGGATGGGTCGACAATTTTGAATTGTTATGGTCGTTCTTTGGTATTAATTCAGAATGCTTGGATTAATTTACATATTTGATAGACTGGTCAACTGCATGTATGTCTGCATAAACTAATTCTCAAGGACCAGTTCAAGCTGAAAGAATTGGTTAGGACAAGAGTTTTTTTTTCACTAAAGGTCACCGAGTCCGTTCACGATGGGTGACTTAGTGAGGTTTTTGATATCTTCAAAGGTAAAGAATTAGGCGTCTTCTATCGGCACCACGAAAATACTATCGGCATCCTTTAATTTATTATTTTTTATTTACTTTTTCACACCACATAATCACTCAAGGCACCACCTAAAAATAATACATTTAATAACTTTTAAAAACTATACACTTTAGTCCCTCATATTTTAAAAAATAAACACTTTAGTCCCCATTTTTTCTACAACCCTTCTTCATTACTTCTTCTACAACCCTAAGAATCGCCGGAAATTCGTTTTAACAACATCACTTTTAACTCCTCATTTAAGTATCTTGTTTGGTTTGTATTTCGGTTACAAATTGGTAGAAATCGAAGGTTTTAATGGTGTAATTTATTTCGATTTATATGGAGTAATCATCGAAGATTTGCATTTCGATTTGTTTCATTGTAGTGTGTTTCGTTTTCGGTTGAAATCTGGAAGATATATGGTTGAATTCGGAGGTTTTTTGGGTATTTTTTGATGAACCGGCCGTTTCCCGATCGGAGGAATGGGGAAGACGAGCGGGTGCTTGAAACGTCGCATACAGTGACGTGTCGGTGCATATACAACATCAGTTGAAATGACGTGTTGATCATAAAAGATCACTAGGGTAATCTAGTTGTTCGTCAGTGTGGTTGTCGTTGACATTGTCATCAAACGTCGGTGCTGCTGACGTTCTAAGAAACGCCGTTTAGGTCGACGTTTGATTCTAATAGAAACGCCAATAAAACTGACGTTATTGTCCTTAACGTCACCGGCCATGACACTGATTTGCTGAAGAAACATCAAAGTTGTTGGCGTTTTGAAAACAATGACATTTTAAGTTCTAGAGTCTAAACGTCAGCACAGTTGACGTTCAACTTGCACACGAGCATCGTCCATACTGACATTTTATAGGATGCCAGCCGGAGAATCCAATAGGAGTCGGAAAACTCTAAAATCTTCATTTTTCTCTATAATTCATGGGGTTTTAAGCAATTGAGAATGGTGTTTAAGTGTTATCTTATTAAATGCTCAAGATTAACAATTTTTTGGGTGATGAGTTTGATGTAATGGAAAAGGTTGTTGAAGAAGATAAAGATGGGTGAAGAAGGTTGAAGAATTTTTTGGATGATGATGATGACGGTGATTTTTTGAAGATGGTTGAAGAAAATTTTGATGATGATGATGAAGATGATATTTTTATGATGAAGATGAAGATGAATTTGGGTGAAAATTAAGTTCGGGGATTATAATGTTTTATTTTAATTAAAAAATGACTAAATTGTATTTTATTAGATTCGTGGTATGAAAGTAAGTTTTTCATTTTTTTGGTGGTGCTTGGAGTACATAAATAATAAACATATTCAATGTGGTGCCAAAAGTAACTTATAAGGTGTCAGAAATATTCGTGGTGCCAGAAGCAAAATGATGGTGCCGATAGAAGTCGCCAAGATTTAATATTTTCCATTGGATACACACACCATAAATCCCAATTTAATGCAAGTTCTCTAGTTAGACCGAGTCTGTTCACGATAGGTTTAATAGTACAACATAGTCCGTTCCTCGTCCTATTCACGGAGTAGCACGAAAACTTAGGGAAGTGTAACCATTAATATAGATGTAATCAATCTTTATTGCCTAACTCTTGGAGCCCTCCACCTCCGGGAGCAAGTAAAATCTATACAGATGCATCACCATCGGAAGAGGCTTGTGCCATTGGCATCATCTTTCGAGAGGCTTGTACACATGGTTTTTTTTTTGTTTTTTTTTAATTGTGCTGGAAGCGGAGCTTGAACTCAGGATCTCCTGCTCTGATACCATGTTAAGATTAAGCGCTTACCGTTGTATTAAAACCAATTGGTGTTAGTAAAGGTGATATTATATTTCCTTATATCATTTACAATCTTGATGTGGAATTAACAACCATCCTTCAAAATCTCTATGTTACATCCTCTATGGGCCTTCGCCCCATCATAATCGAGTCAGACTCCTTAACCAACACACTGTCTCAACTCACCGGATGAAGATCTATCATCTTGGTTGTCTTATTAATGATTGTTTAAGTAGGTGGGTTCTATCGACACACCCCAAATTACTATTGGCACATATTTTTGATTATTTTTCGGATGAAAAAAACGTCAGTCACACTGATGTTCCTTGTTGAACACCACCACTGACGTTGGTGTGCAACAAGGAACACCAATGGAAAGTCGTGAACTGACGTTTCTAAGTTTTAACACTTTTTATAAAGGGAACGTCGGTCACACTGGTGTTCCTTGTTGAACACCAACGCCACTGGCGTTGGTGTTCAACAAGGAAGGCGTTGGTGTTTCCCTTAATAAAAAATCACCAGATGCCGAAGTAATTTTTTGTTGTGGCGAGAGTAATAGGGTGCTAGTAGTAAATTGGGGTGTGCCAATAGAACCCTTTAAGTATTGCAAAGTCCTATTCCTCTTGCTCTTTTTCTTTTGTAAAATGCACCGGCAATAAGCCAGCTCCTATTTCGCCCAAATAGACCGGTCTATGATGGGCCTTGTTACTTGGGGTACATCTCTCCCACCGATGTACTTGACATTTGTTTAGCCGATTTGGTCGAATAAACACCTTTTTGTTTCTCGGGAAATAAAATATCAATTTTAGAGTTATTACAATCTTTATACAGTGAAACGTCATCTAAATTTATTGTTTTTATAAAAGACGGTCTAAATTTGAACTGCTACATTTGCTCTTAGTTTTCATCGTTTATCAGTTGCTCTAATTTATCTTTTTTTATTTTTTATTTTTTATTTTTTATTTTTTATTTTTTATTTTTTATTTGAGTCAAAATATGTTGGTCTTAATGCCAGTGAATATATGAAACTAAAATAACAAGCTGTCTCTTTCCATTCTGTTTAGATTGTTAAGTCATTGACCAACATATGATACTTGATAGTTTTTCCTATAATTATTTTGAAATTACGTTACACTTTTCAATGTTTTTTTTTTCTTCAGAAAACGAAAGATTTTATTGAGAGCCAGACTAACATCGGTAAATACAGAGATAAATGTCGGACACCGCCGGAACACAACCGGATACCACTGGCCAAAGCCGGACAAACTAAACTAAAGACAACAAAAAACATAGCAAAACAAAGATTACAACACAACAAAGCCAATTAATAGATTGAAAGATGGTGCTGAACAGAGAGAAAAAATCTCTAAGAAAAAAATTCTCCAAATGATTAAAGGGTTGAGGCACATGGCTCATCTTGTAAAGAAATGATGAACTCGAACGATGTTCATCAAGGAAAAACACAGAAATAAAACAGAGAAAGGCGGGAAAAATTGGGAACGAAGAACATAGAATTTTATTTAATAGAATTCTCAATTGATGATTACAATGATCAATTCACAGCTATATATAGACCTCCTAGCTATATACAACAACCACTAACTTCTAGAGTTAGTTATAACTACCAAAACTACTTCTAGCCGACTTTACTCACAAGTGTTCGACCTTATGCCTCTAAGAGTCTCCTACTTGTGATCTTGTATGTGTTGCAACCTTATATCACCAACACCCCCCCCCCCCCTCAAGATGGACTAGGGGAGTCTCTTACTTGTGATCTTGTGTGTGTTGCAGCCTTATAGACAGTCTGTTTTGAAGTGTCCTGGTTTCTTGCATTGATAGCACAAGTAATCATTGCCTTTCTTGGATTCATCCTTCTTCTTTTCACTAAACTTCTTTGTGAAATTCCTTGGAGAACCCCTTCCAGTTTTCATCATTCTGATTTTCTTGCTCAGTAGGGCAATTTGCTCTTGCATCTCATCCAGTATGTCATCTTGAGCTCCTGATGTTTCTTCTTGATGTGTAGCAGCCAATGCAGTGGTCTTTGGTTCTTCTTTTTTAGTCTCGGGTACAAGTTTCTTACTGAATTCATAGGCTTTGAGATCTGAAAACAATTTGAAGGTGTCTTCTTCATGTAGACTTCTCATTTCTTCTATTGCAGTCACCTTCATTTCCCAAACTTCTTTTGCAGGTAATGCTTCCAAGATTTTTGAATTGATTTCTTCTTTTGAGTACTTTACACTCAGTAGGGTGAGTTCATCCATGATTGCATTGAATCTTGACTCCATTTGTTCAATTGTTTCATTTGGTTTCATTTTGAACTCCTGGAACTTCTTCTTTGCTACATTGATCTTGTTCTTCTTGATAGCATCAGTGCCTTCACAGATTAATTGCAACTTATCCCAAAGTTCTTTTGCAGTCTTGCAATCTTTCACCTTCATGTACATATTGCTATCCAAAGTTCTGTAAATGATATCAATAGCAATATTGTTGAGGTTTGCTCTTTTTCTATCTTCAGCATTCCATTCTCTTTTTGGCTTTGGAATGTACAGAGTTTGATTATCCACAGTTATTGCTTTTGTGATTTCTAGTGGTCCATCAGTCAGCACATCCATCATCTCATCATGTGTTGCAGCTAGAAAGGCCTGCATACGACGTTTATACTCATCAAAACGATCTAAAGAACACATCAACATTGTTCTAGCATACTGGTTGTTATCCATGATGCAAAGCTTTGAAAATCAGAAACTTGAAAAGTTTTCAAAGTATTTTCACAAGCACAACAAGTATGATTACTTCGAACGTGCGAAATCGCTCCGATACCAATTGTTGGTCCCTTGAAAAGGCTTTGGTTAAGTTTAGAGGGGGGTGAATAAACTTAACACTTAAAACTTTTGGAGTTAACAAACTCAACACCTTCAGCAGCCTACTGATAGCTCAGTAGTCTGCTGACTATTGACTTTACTAAATTTGTTGCAGCGGAATATATTTAAATTAAGCCTTGTTACTTGTTGTTAAAATATGATACCAAGTATTAGATACTCAGTAGTGTATGTGTGTGATTCAGTTGCTAATTCAGTAGGTTGATGTGCTAAATGTACTAATGCAGAATGTAAGTGCAGAAAGTAAGTAGGTAATTTTTATAGTGGTTCCAGGTGGTGTAATCCTGTCAGTCCACTCTTCTCCTGTGATGTTGGAGGTAATTCATTAGAGATTCTTGAGGTACCAGTTACAAAAATCCTAAGTTGTTTGCCATTCACCAATAAATATGGCTTCACAAACTGTACACTTGGAACAGGTAGGATTGCTGCTCCAAAGTCTTCCACTGGTCCTTGAAGGGTAGGATTGCCTCTTCACCAGCTCCACCACAAACAACAGTTCTTGACACCCAAAGATGCTTCACTGTCTTCAGCAGGTTTCTTATAAAAGAAAGTTTGAATCAAGTAAGTGATTTATCTTTCAGCAGCTTGATCAGGATGATATAATCAGCAGCTTGGATTCTTCAAGTGTGTAAATTTGATGTAGCTTGATAACGGATTACACTTGAAGAAGTTTTCTGGATCAGTGGCTTTAAGTTCAGTAGGGTCAGCAGGGTGTTTTCTTGATAAGAATCTGAAGCTCAAGATTATCTGTTGTTTTTCCTCAAAAATCATCTGTATCTGAATTAGGAGTCCTCTATTTATAGGTAGGAATCCTTGTGACTTATGTTTGAAATTCAAACATAACCGTTTCAGATTTGTCCCATCTTGACTTGCTTTATGTCACTGTTCATAGTACTGACACTGTCAAAATGCTTTTTGACAGTTTTCAGTCTGTCCACCCTTTGACTTGTATCCATTGGATAAACCTCTGTTTCTTCCCAACGTCCCTTTAATCTTAACCATTGATTTGTTTGATAAAATCAGAAGTTGTTAGTTGTCATTATCCTTGTATTCTTCCAATGTAACCTTTGAATAATTCGAAATATATATCAGTAGGTTCCTGTGGGTATTAGTCTGCTGAAATACATATCAATCAGTTGATCTAAAGTTGCTGTGTTTATTAAAACACTGCAGCTGACTTCTCTTATATCTAACTTTTTATTATGAAGTTAGATTACACCATTTGAATATAACTAAGTTCCAATCACCACTTAACTTATGGAACTTAGACCTTGTACACAAGGTATATGTAATCAGTTTAGGTCATCACAGACTTCCCTAAATTCTGATTCCATATCCTTGACTTTAAATACTAAGTTTGATCCCTTAGCCTTCAACAATTGAGTTTGAGCCCTCAGCCTTCAGTCTTCAGCAGTTTCCTAAACTAGTCTACTGACTCAGGTACCCTACTGATCTAGACAAGTCTGCTGACAAAAGTCAGCTGACCTTTTACAGTGCTTGTTTGATCAAACCTATACAAGATCAAACTCTAATAAGCCTATACATTTGATCTAGACATCTTTTTGCCTTTGCTCTATAACAGCTAGTCTGGCACTCATCACTAAAACTTAAAATAAGTCCAACAGTAACAATTTGAGTCTGTTATCAGATGAATGGCCTAATCTATAATGGCAAAGCATGTCTTCATCTATCTTATCAATAGGAATTTGAGAAGTACAAGCAACTAAGCTATCTGTGAAAGTTTTCTTAGCATGCAGAATGTATAGACCCTTGCTCTTTTTAGCTAATCCAATCATCTGTCCACTGCACTTGTCATGTATAACACAAGCTTCATTAGTAAAAACATGTATTTGAGGATTGTTAGTCCATTCGTTTAGAGAAATCAGATTATAGTGAAACTTGGGAACACAAAGGACCTGGGACAGAACAAGGTGATCATTAATCCTTACTTTTCCTATAAAACTAACAAACACTAGCTCACCATTTGGAAGAGATACAGTGACACCACATACCCTATCTTTTGATATGAATAGTTGTGATCAAATATGATGTGGTATGTGGCTCCTGAATCTACAATCCAGTAAGTGACACCACCAGAAAACATACCCTGAACCTTATTGGGATCTGTATGGAAATTGGTTGAAAGAGCTGTGACTTGGTTGACAACAGGATTACCAAGGTCTGTGGTTTTGTTGCTTTTAAACAACTGCATCAATTGTGCAACTTGATTCTGCAACTGAACCAATTGAATCTGTGTAGCAGCCTGTACTGGTGCAACAGATTGTGTTGGTTCTGGATCATCCCATTCTGAACCATTTGATGAATCTTGGTGCACCATGTTTACCCTAGATCTGGGCTTAAAACCAGGTGGGAAACCATGCTTTTTGTAGCATTTGTCCACTGTATGACCATTGAAACCACAGTATGTACACTGAACCTTTCTGGAATTGCCCTTCTAGTTCTGTGTGTATGGTGTAGATTTTCTATTTTGACCTTGACCATACCCTGGATTATGAGATGTAGCATGTTCTTGATTTTGGTATCTAGACTTATATTGCCCTTGAACTTGATTTTGGGCTCTGGCAAGAAAAGCAATACCATCTTAATTCTGAGGATGCCCCAATGCATAATATATCTGCCTCTCAAACTTCACAGCCATAGCAAAGGCTTGTTTCAAGTTAGGCAAAGGTGTCAACAAGTAAACCTGGGACCTAACAGGTGAAAACTTATCATTAAGCCCTTTCATGAATCTTATAACATGATCTGCTTCTAAGAAATCAACCATCTTAGAACTGATATTGTAAGCACATGGTGCTCCACATTCATAATGGGGAACGGGCTTCAAGATCTCAATCTCATCCCACTTAGCTTTCAGTTTTGTAAAATAAGATGTTACAGACATTGAACCTTGTTTGATCAGATTTACTTCTTCAACTAAATCTGATACCCTAAAATAGTCAATATTGGAGAATCTGTCCTCCAATTCCAACCACATATCCATTGCATTCTTGATCCACATTACAGTTTGTGCTATATCCGGTATTACAGATTTTATGATCCATGTAAGCACCGTGGTATTACACTGACTCCATATTCTATGCAGAGGATCATTTACATCAGGTTTCTGAATAGTACCATCAATGAAACCTAGTTTATTCTTGGTTTCTAACATCATATTCATCGATCTTGCCCAAGAATGGTAGTTTGTGGCATCAAGAGGAGGTGAAATCAAAGGAATTGCAGGATTTTCACTAGGATGCAAATAAAATTGACTGGAAGTACTCACCACAATGACTGTACCTTCAATGCTTGCACTAGAATTAGCAGCCATTGAAAGAATTCCAAGAACAGAAATAGCAACTGATCAACGAAGAAAAATGAACAGCAAAAACAAGAATCTCGAAAGAAAACCAGAATCAGAACGCTCTCAAGGCTCTGATTGAACGGGAACGATCCTCTCAAAAATCAATTCAACAAAATGCAGCTCCTATCGCTCTGATACCATGAAGAAATGATGAACTCGAACGATGTTCATCAAGGAAAAACGCGGAAATTTAAAACAGAGAAAGACGGGAAAAACTGGGAACGAAGAACATAGAATTTTATTTAATAGAATTCTCAATGGATGATTACAATGATCAATTCACAGCTATATATAGACCTCCTAGCTATATACAACAACCACTAACTTCTAGAGTTAGTTATAACTACCAAAACTACTTCTAACCAACTTTACTCACAAGTGTTCGACCTTCTGCCTCTAAGAGTCTCCTACTTGTGATCTTGTGTGTGTTGCAGCCTTATATCACCAACATCTCGGGCAATCTTTTACTCAACACACACAAAAAACAAAATAAAAAACTAGAACAGACAAACATAATAATTTTCTATAATAAAATTTTCTTATACCAAGGTACCATCATCGGAAAAATTACCACTCCACCCACATGCCGCCGCAAGCCATCACTAGATTGAAAGAAGCCCGTAAGAAAAGCTTTCTCTTCCAACCAAATAACGCTCATACAAAAAAATAACTCTCTCAGCTTTGGTTTTCCTTTATCCTGCTCCCCTCTCCGGCGCCGGCGGTCTTTTAGCACCCTCATTTTGCCCGGAGATGTTTTTTCTGGCGATGATGGGGCGGCTTTTCTGGCGAGGATGGTGTGACGCTCAACTTGTTAAATGCTAGCTCGAATATGGTTTTAATCGAACCCGAACCGAACTCAAACAGTTCATCATAATTAACGAGTTGAATTCAAACAATTCAATGCTTGACTTAACATGCTTATGATCCTTATCGAGTACTTTTTGTATTATATTAAAATATAAAAAAATATTACTTATTATTATACTGGTTGACTTAATACTTTATGTGCATATCTTAGCATGTGTATCATTTTTTCGTGCTGCTCGAACTCGAGTTTGAAAGTGCTCGATTTTTTTCAAGCATGATCGAGCCGAACTCAAATATGATTAATATGTTATCAACCGATCTCGAGCAATTTTTTCCTAATTGAATGATCTCGAGGCGACATCACTGTTTTAAGAGGATTGTTCGACTCGATAAGTAAATACTTGATTCAGACTGAATCGTTTACACCCCTAATCTAGCAAACACAATAAACTGATGATGAAATTATATGTAGAGATGTTCTCAAATATATATATATATATATATATATATATGGGGGAATGGACACAAAAGACAAAAAAATAATAAATGAGTCTGGAAGGACAAAAGTAATATTTTCATGATTATAAAGGACAAAAATCACAATTGTTACTTTAAAATTGTTACTTCACGTGTTAATGTTACTTTGTGTTTCACAATTGTAACTTCATATGTACTCTATTCCACATTTGTTACTTCATTTTTGTTACTTCATAATTGTTACTTTTGTCCTTATTAAATAACAGTTTCCTTCTATCCCGATTTTTTGATAATTTTGTCCTTCTGGACAAAAATCTATATATATATATATATATAGATGAACGAGAATTTCAAGTTGGGCGTTGTACTTATCTTAGAGCATTAGCATCAAAATCCCGACATCATCTTTTATCTCCACAATAGGATTAGAGTCAAAATGAAGGGATACAACAAAAAATACACTCCATCAGCCTTCTCATCATTTCTCTACAATAGAGACCATGAACAAAATTAATAGAGATAGTGTAAATTTATTTTGAAAAAGTTGTTTGTTGATAAATATTTTAATAGTGTAATGTTAGATATACTGATACTGATTTAGAGTACTCTGAATTGCCTTAGAGTAGAGATCATATTTTTGGCTCTGAATTGCCTTAGAGTAGAGATCATATTTTTGGAATATGAATAGAGACTTTGATGCTAATACACTTACCAAACCAGTCTTTTTTTTTTTTTTTTTTTTTTTTTTTTTTTTGATGATTTTTTTTACATATGTACACACACTTTTATCTTCATCCGGACTCTGTAACGCCTCTAGACCGGGTCTGGTAGCGCTAAATGAGTCATAAATGGCCCGGTCAACTGCTTAGACCACCGTCCTCGCTTGGTCTAAAAGGGCTAACACGAGTTGACAAGACATTTATGTCTCACACTTATATGGGGGTGAGCATTCACTTACTTTACCGATGTGGGACTTTACATCTCCCCCTTATAATGGACTGACATCCTCGCCAAGACTGGTCCTGGATCGTCCCTACCAGAGGTAATTAGATGTCATCCTTACACCGTCTTCTTATAGGGTGCAGCGCATAGTTCCGTCTGATATTCGGCTCTGAATACCATTCTGTAACGCCCTCGACCCCTGCGCCCGTAACGCTAAATGAGTCATAAATGGCGCCTCGTCAACCGCGACCACCGTCATCGCTCGTCTAAAAGTGCGCTAACCCGAATTAACAAAACGGTTATGCTTACTCACACTTATACGTGAATATCCACTTACTTTACCGATCGATAAGGGAACTCAAACCTGAATAACCACAGCATTTACAGTTGGATTTTGAAAAAAAAGTTATTTTATCAAGCCTACTAGCAGTTTTTTGGTGGGTTATTTGCCCTCACACTTATATGGGGTGAATATCCACTTACTTTACCGATCGATAAGGGAACTTAAACCTTTTTATAATACACACTACAGCATTTACAGTTGGATTTTTGAAAAAAGTTATTTTATCAAGCCTACTAGCAGCAAGTAGTAAGTGGGCAGTAGAAGTAGTAAAAAAAATTTTTTTTTTTTTTTAAATTATAAATATAAAATCATATGATTGTTCCTCAGAAAATAAATCAATAAATATACCTTTAAAAAAACATAAATATATAAATCATATGATTGCACCCACCGCCAACTGCCCCGGTGGACCCGTAACTGATTAGATAAAGAGAAATTCCAACACCTGCTTACTGATTAGTCAACTCTTCCTTCCTAGAGTCCACCGGCCTCCGCCCTTACCAGTCTCTCCGCGCCGGAGATAACCAGTCTCTTCCGCCAGGAATGTGGCTCAGATTCCGCCATTAGGAAGAATCTGAAAACAATTAATTACTGGAAGCTACTACTTTCCTGCAATTGTTTCTGAGGTTTATCTACATTCGTGAATATGCGGAGTAATTATTTTAGGTGAAAAGATATGGCGCAGGAAGCGACATCATCGTCGGACGGTGTCGTGGCGGAGACTTTCCGAGCACTAGTAGAGAGCGGCGAGAAGAAATTCGCGCGAGTGCGTGACGCGCCGTCGTATGTGCGTGGACCGTACAACCACTACTTTCACAGTGTATTCAAAGCGTACATGAGATTATGGAAGTATCAGCAAGAGAATCGGGTCAAATTGATGAGGTCGGGCCTCCAGAGATGGGAGATCGGTGAGATCGCGTCGAGAATCGGTCAATTGTATTTCTATCAGTATATGAGGAGTAGTAAGGCAAGGTTTTTGATTGAGGCGTATGTTTTCTATGAGGCGATATTGAGTCGGAGGTATTTTGAGGAAGGTTCCAAGAAGGATAAAAGCATTCGGTTTAAGGAGTTAAGGTTTTATGTTAGGTTTTTCATGGTTTCGTTGATTTTGAATCGTAAGGAGATGGTTAAGTTGCTCATGGAGAAATTTAGAGCTCTTGTTGAAGACACTAAATCCACTTTTGCAGTAAGTTTCACTTTCCTTTCTTGCTCTTATTTTGTTCATCAATTTAAAGATAATTGTATCCTTGTGTTTTTCAGTAAGCTAGAATAGAATTTATGCTATGCATAGATTTTGGAGCTTTTTGCTGATCTTGTTTAGCCAGCAAGTAGTTGTGATCTTGAAAATTAGAAAAGCTCGCAAATGGTGTCAATAGATTACAAGCTTGAAAAGAGATGGTGAGATCTGTTCGATAAAACTTGATTTGAATAGTTCTTGGGTACTATTAAGGCTGCAAGCGACTAGTTTCTCTGTAGTAAAATTCGCTTCTCTGTATCACCTACAATTGCATCTATGGGAAATGATGCCATGAAAAGCAAACCAACGTAGACATTTTGAACATCTTCACAGTTCTAGTTAGATATTGAATTTAGCTCTCCATTATTCTAGAATTATTTAGTCTCTTTCGAATTCTTAAGTAAGCATATGGGCATTAGGCACAAATTGTTTTCTGGAAATATGTATAAAATCAGGGCTTAAGCCTTTGGGCTGTAAGGCTGTTGGTTTTTAAAGTGTTATTGAACCAACTGCACATGTATTTCCATCACAGGATACAACGAACTTCAAAGAATGGAGGGTGGTGTTACATGAGATGGTTAGATTTACAAAAGCTGATGCTGCATTTTTGCTTATTCGGCCTATTCGATACAGTACTTCATTAGATTCACATCCATCCTCTCTACCTTATATCAACCGATTCAATGCGAAGAAGGTTTTGAAGTTTCAAGAGGCGCTGCTGACAAGCTACCACAAAAACGAGGTTGAATGATATTCCATTTCTGTTATTGCATCCACTTACATGTACTTTTGATTAAAATATTACCCCTACCACGACCCTTACATCTTTTCCGTTACAGGTCAAATTTGCAGATATATCAATGGATATATATAGAATGGTGCAGTGCTTGGAATGGGAGCCTAGTGGATCTTTCTATGAGAAGCATCAAGATGAGGTGCAAGAGAATGATCATCTGGTAGATCATTCTGCTGCTTCTGGTTTAATTGAAATAAACCTTACAGCTGATATGTCAGATACATCTTTGCCACCAAATCCAAGAAAAGCTCTTCTGCACCGCCCTTCTGTGACACAATTAATAGCTGTAAGTTCTGCAAGTCGTTTTCATTTGCTATCATGCTATCTGATCCGACATAGTTTTTAATCGCCGAGACCTCTAAGGAATTATAAGAC
This sequence comes from Gentiana straminea, assembly GCA_036785695.1. Taxonomy (NCBI): domain Eukaryota; kingdom Viridiplantae; phylum Streptophyta; class Magnoliopsida; order Gentianales; family Gentianaceae; genus Gentiana; species Gentiana straminea. The sequence continues at coordinate 4,025,083 of JAVUPR010000479.1, forward strand.
TTCGGGTCCGTTCGCTTTTTCCGTATAGGAGTTGTGCAGAATTTCTTTCTCAGGCAGCCCTGCTAAATTTTACTCCCTCCGTTTCTATTTAACTGATGTAGTTGCCAAAATCATATATACCAAGGAGAGTTAATGCTTTGACTTAACAATGAAATGCCTAAAAGTTCCTTAGATTTAATTGATGCACTCTTCTTATTAATCTTTCACATAGTAATAAATGGGAGTAGAGTGGGAAAAAAAGATAATAAATGTTGTTTTGGAAATGAAAAAACATCGGATAAAAAGGAACAAATATTTATGTCAACTAAATTAATTAATAAAGAATGAAGGGAGTAGAATATATAATCATCTTGGTAATTTCTTAACAGGAGAAAAATGGTTCGAATTTTGCACTTGAAGACTTGGAATTAAATTATTTTACAAAAAATATATGATGACTGTGAATGAGTTACTATTTTGCTTCTAATTATTCGGAGAGGTATTTTTGTGCGATTGTAAATATTTCTAATGCTGTCCTCTTGTGGCTTGCATTTCCAGGCTATTGCTACCATTTGTGAGGAGCTTCCCCCTGATAGTGTCATGCTAATATACATATCATTACCAGGTTAATTTTGCTGTATAAAATAAAAACTGGTAGAAAATGATTTCCTTTTCCTGAATAATCGTATCTTGGATTTTTGCAGGGAGTCCTAGTTGTACCATTTCTGCTCATGGTGAAAGCTCTGAAAGTTCAGGGAAAAGTTCAAAATTTAGTTCTGGTTCTAACCCGTACAGTGACAAGAGTGTAAACCTTGTGAATGGCAAGAGGGACTCAAGTCACTATTTTGATAGTTGTTTGTGGTTGGGGCCAAGCAGAAATGGAGGTTGGTATCCAAAAGATAGTTTGGCATCATTTCCGGATATTGCCATCTTTACGGATGAAACAAACCTGATTACATCTTTTGCATGCTTTTTGTACTTTCAGGTCCTAATTACCTTTATCCTGGTGATTTTATTCCTTTTACAAGAAAGCCTCTTTTCTTGATTCTTGACAGTGATAACAGCCATGCATTCAAGGCAGGTTTGTCAAAGCTTTTTCTGCAACTTGTATTATCAGGAACTGTCATCAACCTCTGAAATTCAGTTTGAATATTGTGTCTTTGATGTGTGAAGGAGGAGCACAATTAGAAATGCTATAGCATTTACCTATGATTCTGTGGCAATATTGCTACCTTTCTCCCCACATGTGCAAGAAGGATATCAAATTTGCTCCTGATATGTTTGTTTTGTAGTAGATATATTCTTGTAGTTGATGTAGGGGTAACGACGATCAAGTTGGTGGAAGACACACGTGTGTAACAATTAGGTGTGAGAGAGGGGTGAGGGTGAGGGTGAGGGTGAGGGTGAGGGTGGGGGGGAGAGGGGTAGAGGATGATTCGGCGTATCACTGAAAGTTCAAATTTGTTATTTAAAAGGACCGGTCTTTCATCTTGTGGTGGTCACGAAAACAAAAAGTAGATGTAACTAGCAAATATGACATTTAGACGAACATGATAGTATACGTGGCATCTTGCTCCTTGTGATACATTTCTTTCCTGGCGCAGTACCACTAGGTGCACATGCATTATTTGTATGGGAACATCAAACCAAGAGAAGAGACTCGGGATCTCCAAACCAACTATCTTACACGTATCCTGACCCACCCGTTAGGACCATGATATGTGTACATTACAGTCACATGATTGGTGCACATAGTGCAATTTTAAATGGACGGTTCAAGAATGTGTGAGACAATGAGTTAGGATAACCCTAGCCGAGATATGACAAGGTGCTATTTAAACTGAGAAACAGATATTTTAAATGATGACTAGCATCCCTATTCCTTGACATGAAAACTTTCTATCAAGTTATATGATATAGCTTCTTCTGTTTCTCTGCTTTTGGGCTACCGTGAGCTAGACTGCTATATTGATGCGTAATATTAATAAACTAGCTTTAATTTCTCGTGTGAAACGGAGCAATTCAACATGCAAATGTTTTGTTTGAAATGTCTTATGTGATTAGTCATTACTGCATTTGGGCATCTAGTAGATTGACATTGTTTTCCAGTATATATTCTTATTTCTGATCAGTTGATTTTGCTTTTACTTTTCTGAATATAAGGCTCAGTATGTCAATTGGTTTATTTCTTGAATATCTTAGGTAGAATATTGTATAATGTAGGCAGAAAACTCAAATAGGATCATGATAATTCTTGGATCCATGGTTTAAAGGTTCATGGACTAAACTTGACAACCTTAGTTTACATGTCTTTCAGTCAAAAGCTACTCAAGTTCTCGGTACATCCGTCCAGTCTCATCCTTGTCATGAACTTATGGATAAATACCCAAGTGCTTGGACTGAACCCAAGTAATCTGACTGATTTGATTTGGACTAGCAAATCGTATAAGCCATGAATAGTGCGAGAGAGTACTTTACTTCTATTATTGCCCCGACTCAATTTAAGATTTCTGTTTTTCTCCCTTTCGGATAAAAGCACATATAGTCATCCAGAGGTAAATTGATGAACCGGTTGATCTCTCAGGTTTTGCATGGAGCTGAAAGGGAAGAGATGATGGCTTTATTTCTTTCTCCCTTGAGACCGTCATTTAAGGATTCTACTATTGCTGGGTTGATACAAAGTGGAAGTCAGTTTACGTTGTTCCTGACAGCTCCATTGCAGGCTTTCTGCCAGGTCGTTGGCGTCACATCATCTGATTTCGATAAGGTTGGTTGAATTCTTGAATTTTTTAAAATACGACTATTGCATAGGATGTTTACAGTTCTCCTTTATATAGGATGTTTACAACGAAGCTGACAACATCATTTCTGCTGCTTTTTCCGAGTGGGAAGTGATCCTCTGCACATCAACCAGCTTAGATCTGGTTTGGGCTCAAATTCTACATGATCACCTCCTTCGACGTCTGATTCTCAGGTACTTTCGAACACCCTTGAAATTCCTGTTTTAAGTCTTCCTCCATTTGATCTTAAAACACAAAAAAAAAATTTTTTTCTCTCTTTGTTGGGACAGATTTATATTCTGCAGGGCAGTGCTTACTGCGTTTTGTTTACGAGAAAGCAATAACGACAAGTACCTGCCAATATGCTTACCTGAATTCCCCAATTCTCTGTCTCCATTTTCTGAAGCCGTGATATCTGCTTTGAAACGACTTGCAAATCTCCTTAAAGTTACGGGCTGTTTTCGCTATTATGGTGTATAGAGCAGGGGGGTTAGGCAGCAGCAAACATTCTTGTAGTTATAATTCCATAAGGATTTCCCGTGAAGTAGAAGTATATGGTTTTCCTGTCAATTTAAAGCTTTGGGTTCTTGCTACGATTCAGTACATGGTTTGGGTTAATAATGTGAAAGGTGGATATTATTTTGCTCAGAGATGTAAAGCCTATGCTTTTATTTATTTATTTTACTATTCTTTCAATGTAATCAACTCAACTGATTCCAGATTCCACGTTATGCTCATTGTAAATGAATTCAATATGCCAGTTAATTTTTTTTTAACACAATATTCCAGTAATTTTGATAACGCCAGCAAACACTTTTGTAATTATGACTCTTTCTATCTGTCGTAGTTACATTTTCAATACATATTTTAATACTCTTTCATTTTTCAATATTACTTTTCAACTTTCTAGATTTATTCAACCAATCAATATTTCATATTCGATACATCACTACACTTTTCAAGAATTTTTTTAGTATTTTATAATATATGTCAATGTAATTACTTGTTTTCTTAATTTGTGTGTTTTTCTTAAATACGTCAGATAATAAGGAACGGAGGGAGTATGATGATAAAAAATAAAAAAATTAAGCCGTGAAGGAACTTTAGTGGGCAAGGGTGACACGTCCACACAATAGTGCACCACCAATAGTGAAATACAGAATACACAATAAAATATATATATATATATATATATATATATATATATATATATATATATATATATATTTAACCTCGATAAATGAATATTCGATTAATAAATAACCTCGTCGAATGAATAACTTTCTCCGGTACCGACTTGAGCAAAAAGGCTAAATGAAAGAAAAATACTTCTGTGGAGAGGGATTTTGAGGTGAAGTGATGGGTGAAACGATCAGAACCACACAGTTTAAAGACAGAATGAAACTGTGTGGTGTGTGTCTCCACACCGTGTGGAGACACCACACAAGAACCACAAATGAAAACCTTGCTAAATCATTATCGAATAATAAAAATTGAGCCCTTAAAATCCCACGTAAACATAAATAAATAATCATTATATTCCATAATATATATATATATATATATATATATATATATATATATATATATATATATATATATATATATAAACAAACGAAAATATTTCATCCAATCAATATTGTTCATATAAGAAGTCATTTCTTCTAAAAAAATTGCATCTAAAGTAAAGTTATTTATTTTTTCCATCCACCAAAATGCATCAAATCCTTAATTTTTATCAAACTAAAAATTTAGAAAGTTGTTTTTGTTATTGGTTTTGACTGATGATTGGAAGCTATTAAATCGAAGATTAAGAAAGATACAGTAGTACAAATTCTTTATCAAACTAAGATTTTTGAACTATATATAGTTTGTAGAGTATGTTAAGTATATTTTCTTAGACTCTAGGAATTCCATACATACAATCTTATTAATGTCTCAACACATAATACATTGTACTTAGTTCACACGTATAGTGCAATCTAGAGTCCAAAGAAAATGAATATAATTAAGTTTTTCATAAGAATTTGGACCATTACCTTCTAGGTATATTTGTACATTAAATGTAAAAATAATAATCATAAGATAAAAATAATAATAAAAATGTAAAAATAGTATTCAAATGAATAAATATATTATTTCATAAAAAAAAGAATAATTATTCATTTATCGATAAATGAATAATATATTCATTTATCGATAAATAAATAACCTCTCTAAACGAATATTTTTTTTAGAAAAAGGTCGTAGAGGACGAGTTTACATCTTATTTGTGTAAAAATGACAAGAAAGAAACGCACTGGTTGTAAAGGACAGAAAGTAATGTATATCCAAAAATACCCTTTAATAATATTTTCCTTTTTTTCCTGCTGAAACCATCCAATTGTTATGCGTATATCATGCTCCACGTTCAGTCTGCGTAGATTGCTCCTAATCTGAACGATCCCCAAAAAAAAAAACCTCGCTGATGAAGGACAATTAGGGTTCTTCACGATTGGAATGAAATTTCACAACGGAACAACAAATTGATCAACGTCCGACCAGGAAGAAGTAAATCACGATGTTGATATTGAAACCGCCGGGAATCGATCCAGCTTGAGTAAACCAAATGCTGATACTGAAACAGCCGGAAGACGGAAACCGCTGTCCCCTTTGTTTAGCGAAATTCGATCAAATTAAGAATCCTATTTGTCCCCTTTGTTTAGCCAAGCTCCAGCCAGGAATCGATCCTTGATGATGCATTGTTTTTGAAATCCAATTGTTTCAATGAATGTTGTTGTTGTGAATAATCAAATCGGATACAGCAAAAAAAATTTGGAAGTATTTTAAGTCATTCCAAGCTTATTTACTACGGTTTTTCCCGGCTTTAGTCAATTGTTCCAGAGTTTGTGATCTTCCTATTCCGTTTACAGAAGATATTCATCTTTGTTTTTGCTGAATTCTGAATATGAATCCTGAGTTTGTGATCGTTCATGGCATTTATGGATTTTCACCCGTTTGTCTCAAATGGAATTGAATATGATTTCTTTATCGTTTCTGTGTTATGGATATGAATTCTTTATGGTTTCTGTTTGTCTCAATTCATGGTATTCATCTTTTTCAGTTCTGTTTTCTTAATATGAATATGAATTCTTTATCGTTTCTGTTTGTCTCAATTCATTGTTTTCATCTTTATCGGTTATGTTTTTTGGATATGAATATTAATTCTTTCTCGTTTCTGTTCTTTGAATATGAATCCTACGGTCTGTATTTTTGTTCTTGAATAATCCATAATGCAGTAACACCCGAAAATCTGCCATTTATTCAACAAATTCATGTGTGAAAAAGAATCTGGGGACTTTCATCGTTGCACTATATAATGTGTTACTACGTGTTATGGCGTGTGCGTCGGGTGGTTATTGTCTTTTGTCTATGTGTTACTACGTCATATGGTGTGCAAATTCTTAGGTCTTTTATCCATGTCGCTGCATTACGTGTCGCTGCATTGGTAGGATTCGTTTCCTATTTTATTCAAATTCTTCCATTCAATTTGTACATTGTAACTGATGATTTTCGTAATTTATATTTTCACATAGTAACACATGTAAAACATTCTCATGCAGTATCCATTCTGTATAACAAAGTGTTCATATCATTGAAAAGCCATCAACGCAAGCAATTTCTTACTAATTTGTAATCGAAATGCAGAATTCGATTCAAAATATACAGGATTCGATTCAAGATAAAACCATAATTCAATCAAATTATTAACACCTGTTGTAACACATGCCCTTTTCATCATGTAGTAACACCACTATGCACACTCAATACAAAGAACGTAGTTACGCATAATGTAGTATCACAGTGAAAGTCCACATATGAAATAACATATATTTCACATTGGTTCTGTGAACACCATCCAACGTAGTAACACCACTATGCAAACACCCTCAACATAGTAACACATAATGTACACCCTAAACCCTGAACATTAAACCTTAAACACAAAACCCTAAACCTGAATCCTAAACCCTAAACCCTAACCCTGAACCTTAATTAAACCTTTAAACCTTAAACCCTAAACCTTAAACCCTAAACCCTATACTTGAACCATAAACCTGAACCCTAAACCTTAAACTTGAACCCTAACCTAGCAGGAAAGGTTCAGGGTTTATGATATGTTTAGGGTTTAGGGTTCAGGTTTAGGGTTCATGTTTAAGGTTCAGGTTTAGGGTTTAGGTTTAATGTTTAAGCTTCAGGCTTTAGGGTTCAGGGTTCAGGTTTAGGGTTCAAGGTTCAGGTTTAAGATTTAGGGTTTAGGGTTCAGGTTTAGGGTTTAGGGTTCAGGGTTCAGTGTTCGGGTTCAGGGTTCAGGGTTAGGGTTCAGGGTTCAGGTTTAGGGTTTACGGTTTAGGGTTTTGGTTTAATGTTTAGGGTTCAGGCTTTAGGGTTCAGGTTCAGGGTTAGGGTTTAAGGTTTAGGGTTCAGGGTTTAGGGTTCAGGTTTAGGTTTTAGGGTTCAAGTTTAGGGTTTAGGGTTCAGGTTTAGGGTTTACGGTTCAGGTTTAAGGTTTGGGGTTCAGGTTTAGGGTTTGGGTTTCAGGTTTAGGGTTTGGGGTTCAGGGTTCAGGGTTCTGGTTTTGGGTTTAGGGTTCACGTAGTCACATCCGAATTTACGTCAGCAAATATTTGTATTGAAAATGTTGGAAATCAGAATGCTTTGTTCTTCAAATATTTTTAGTTGCATTATATCATTAAGCAATCTCAGTTTATTTATACGTGCAACCTACAGTGCAGAACAACCGATTTATGTATGCAGCAGCAGTACATTACATCTCCAAAATGTTCCAAGACGTATACGGATTTAGACCACATGTAGTAACACTAGTAGTAACACATAACATGTCCATCTTGTAGTAACATCACTGCACATGTGTAGTTCTTTTGTCCAAATTTGTTAGTAATCATTTGTAGCCATTTACATTTAGTTTTGCCGAATGAAGACATCCTTAATCGTTTTACAACACTGAGACATAGAACCACATTCATATACTGAGTGCACTTAAACAATACACTGTGAACGTAGTAACATATAGTGACACAGTATACATTGTGACGTAGTAACACACAATACACTCACAATGGTACGTAGCAACACACTCATACACGTACTAACACATTTGTACTGCCCCCAAGATGTTTCAATACATAAGTCGATTTAATGCATATAGTAACAGTTCAAAACATTGTAGTAACAAGTCTTTCCTAACATGATCCCAATTGCGTAGTAACACGTGCTTTTCATCAAGTAGAAGCACATTATGTATCACCCAAGACATGTAGTAAATTCACACACTAAACACATTGATACGTAGAAACACACAGTACTCTTACATGTCATGTAGTAAATTCACACACTAAACACATTGATACGTAGAAACACACAGTACTCTTACATTGACATGTAGTTACACACTCATACTCGTAGTAACACATGTAAAACATTTTCACACACTATCCATTCTGTATAACAAAGTGTTCATATCATTGAAAATCCATCTACGCAATCGATTTCTTATTAATTTGTAATTGAAATGCAGAATTCTATTGAAAATATGCAGATTTCGATTCAAGATGAAACCCTAATTCAATCAAATTATTAAGACTGCCCAGCCGTTCCTCCCAATATTTAATATTCTCAGATGATCACTAAAACAGAAATCAGATCAGAAGGAATTAACATAAAACATTTCTCCATTTTTGTCTGTAGGTGAAGAAAATTGACACTTGCTCGGTGTTACTGCTTTTCCCAATGCCTTTCGCCATATCCTCCCGTCAATCCAATTCTTTCTCGCCGGAATCTGATGTTTTTGTTGTACAACCGGAATTTAAACAAAGAGAATCCCCTGAGTATCCGGACTGTTTATTTTCGGTCCAACTTCCTTAGAATCAAACGCAGTAACAGGGGATTAAGGATCCGCGATTTCCGGTGGGAGTTAATTCTCCTCTCATTTTGCGATTCTAAATGCCTCATTTTTATGAAGAAAAAAAAAGAATAAAATTCAGTGCAATTACTTACCCGATTTTGCAGTGAAAAATAAAAAATATCTTACATTATCATTAATGGTGTTTTTGTACATCTCTATTTTTTTTGTCCTTCTCAATCAATTTCTTTTTTTTTGTCCTATTTCATCATTTAGCATCTTATATTGTCCTTTAAGACCACCACCCGTTTTTTTTTTCTGGTCCTGAGGGTTTTCATTTATCGAGGTTATATATATATATATATATATATATATATATATATATATATATATATATATATATATATATATATATACACACACTATACACACCCACTTTGTGTATGTATAAAATTGAGCTCCACCGTAGATATTGAATTAACACTTACAATATCGAATAACTTAGATAAATCACAAGTTAAGACAAAATAGTACGTGATTGAGATCAAGGATATAGATGAACATTTTGTGGGCCACACTCCCCCCCCCCCCCCCTCTCCTCCCCAAAAAAAAAAAAAACAAGTCAAGTGTTGGACATCTCTCCCTTTTTATAGGCCCCACGGTTGAGAGGACGTGATATAAGAAAATATAATAATACCTTTACTAACATCAATTCGTTTTAGTACAACGGTAAACGTTTGATTTTAATACTCAAATATTGTTGCCAATTAATGAAGCTAAAAGAGAATATGGAGTCGGGGGGTCGTAAGTTATTAAATTATTTGTGTTGTTCATTAAGTGAACAAAATATTAAAGATGAGTGAGTGGAATGATCAGAAAAGCTGAATGTTAAACATTGCAAACCGTAAATAGACATGGTTGAGTCAATGAGTTGGAGCAAAGTTATTTCACAATAGACTATCATTTTATATTATTAATATAAGTTGGCATCCGGTTTAGTTCGGTAGTAGTTTTTTAAAGTGAAACAAAATTTTGATTAAACAGTATGGTTTTCGGTTAAAAGAAAATTGGTTGATAAATTGTATTATCCGGCCGATTGGTTTAGTTCATAGAATTCAGCCAAAAAAAAAGAAAAAGGATTTGTTTGGCTTCACTGTCAATAGAATTAATGCGCTAACAATACAGATAGAGATTTATGTGGCCACAAGTTTAGCAACTACTAGGACTAATAATAATATAGAGCAGACAATTGTATGTATGGCTTCGGTTTTTCAAAGGTCACGTTTGTTCGTTAGGGGCGGCCGCTGAAATTCTATGATACGAGTCAGAGATCGAAAATGATGTATCATATTATAAGTTTATAAGTACTTCTTCCGTCCTATAATATAAGACTTTTTGGCTATTTCATACAGTTTAAGAAAATATAATAAATGAGTTACTTTTTAATATTTCAATATAAAATAATGTATTGTTTTCTGAGATTGACTAATAATATATTGCATTGTTTAGTGTGAAAGTGAAAACAATGTATTTAATACTGTATTGGATTGTGAGAATGACTTATATTTTAGGACACTACAAAAAAGTTAAAAAGACTTATATTACGGGACGGAAGGAGTATTATTTTTGAAAAGAATACCTAGATATTTTTTAAAGGGAGCCCAGTTGACCAAAATCTTAAATTTCTTATAACACAACGGTCGTGGAAAATGTTGTATTAAATGACTTATATTACAACCCACTAGCGGATCCAGTAATTTCGTTCAGCGGGGCCCGTAATATTTTTTTCGGTGTATAATTTCTTTTTCACATGGTCTTAAATATTTTTTTTATAAGTAAAACGTAGAGTTTTATTATATTCAATGAGGTCCGCGAACCCCATTTAATAAAAAGTTTGTCCGTCTCGGTTACAACCATTCATTTCTAACATCATACATACCATATTATATGAAAGAGAATAAAAATAGTGGTGGCGACGGGCCAGAAGGACAAAATAAGATACAAAATAGAAAAAAAAAGACAAGAAAAAAGATAGTAGTTGAGAAGGACAAAAACGCACATGTTACTACATCTTGCTACAGATGCATGTAGTATCAGACGCGTTTTTATTCTTCTCAACCACTATATTTTTTTATTGTCATTTTTTTCTATTTTAGATTAAAAACAGTTCTCTACGACCTTTAACCTAAAATATGGAGCTGCCTCCGTTCATACGACCCCTTTTACAAGAAATTCAACTTGACAAAGATGGCCTTAATTTTCTCCTTCTGGTAGCTTCCTGCCCTTTTCTAGCTAGGTTCATTTTCTTGTAGGAAAAAAATAAAATAAATAAATTCTCTCGTCTCTCTCGGATAATTTTGTTGTAGGGACTTCATATTAGAACGGATCGTCAGATAACTTCTACGTGCACAAAAAAAACAAATCAGCTTTGCCTTTTTGTACATATACGTAACAGTCATCTGACGGTCTATTCTAATAGAAAGTTAATGCATTAGAATTTTCCCTCTCTACCCTATCCGGCTTTTACTCCCCAATTGAAATTATCAAAATTCAGGATGGAAAAAAAATACTTCCTCCCTCTTCATTTTTTTTTTCCTTTCTGAGGGGGCCTCCCTCTTATTTTAAGTATTCATTTTGATTTTTGGGTTGTCTCAGATCAAGTGTCCATCGTATGTATTCCTTCCGTATTTTTAAATGTCGGAAAGATAAGAATCACACGGATTAAGAAAATAATTAATGTATCTGAAATATAATATAAAATAATAAAATTACCCTTCATTCTTTGTGTATGAAAAATTATACTAAAATTGGGGTTATTAAAATGAAGATAAAGTTGGAAAAAAAATAATAAATAGCTGAATTGAATTTGTAAAATTATAGATAAATAAAAACAAAACAAATTTTGAAAAATGACATTTAAAAAAACGGAGGAAGTATTAATTGTCATATTTCTTTAAATGTCTTTCAACCTAACTTTATTAATACTCCGTACGATCCTATTCAACCTATACATTATTACTCACTCCGTTCCAAAATATTTGAGGCAGTTGCCAAAAACTCGCTTATTAAGAAAGTGAAAGTCTCTATAATACAATTAATGCGATCATCTTTTTAACTTCTACTCTAGTATTAAATAAGGGTAAAGTAGGAAAATTAGAATAAAATCGCCGCTTTGGAAAATGTTTTGCCTCAGTTATTATGAAATAATTTTTTTGGGCAACTGCCTCAGTTATTATGGAACGGAGGGAGTAATACATTATCATATATATATATATATATAACCAATAAACTATTTATTACATTTTTCTTCTTTTATTTCTCATTTATTATCTATCCACCAACTTTTCACTAATAACATATAAAAGGTTATTTTAGACTATTTTATAAAATTAATGACACATAATAAATTTAATTAAAATTTTTAATCTAGATAAAAAAGCTAAATAGGCTTACTGAAACGGATGTAGTATAAGGATAATATTGTCATTCCACCTCCTTTCTCAAAAAGTTGCCGTGGGAGCTCTAGCTGCCAATAATTAACTTTATATGTTTCAAGCTGTGCCATAAATACACATCTATCTCACCCCCCTTCAACATCCTCATTAACCATAGCACACTTTTCATTATATTTATATTTTTATGTACATGCAATTTACCAAAAAACGAAAATCTTGCTAGCTCAAAATCCTCCTTTATTACAACTTCAAACAAAAAAAAATATATACATGCGCCAAATGAAGGAAAAACTTCACTTTTTGAGTTGTTTTCTTCTGTTATATTTTCTCAAGCAATACAACTCTGCCACAGACACCATCACACCAGATCAATTCTTGAAAGATGGTGATTTACTAGTATCTACTGGTGGCTATTTTGCACTGGGTTTCTTTAGTCCTGAAAATTCTTCAGGGTACCGTTATGTTGGTGTATGGTACAACAAAGTTGCTCAACAAACTGTAGTTTGGGTAGCCAACAGAAACAATCCCATCAACAACACTTTTGGGATTCTCTCCATTAACCTCCAATCAGGTAATCTTGTTTTACATGATAACATTAGTAAGATATCGTATTGGTCGTCGTCGATGGATGTTTCGAATTCAAATTCAATCCCTTTATCAATGAATTCCTCTGTTCAACTTCTTGATACTGGGAATTTGGTGTTGTTTCAAGATGAAGCAAAAAAGGTTGTATCTTGGCAGGGTTTTGATTATCCTTCAAATACATTACTTCCTAATATGAAATTTGGGATTGATTTCAAGACTAGTTTGAACCGGTTCATAACATCTTGGAGGTCCGAAAACGATCCGGGCTCAGGTGAATATCAGATGAAAATGGAGATTGATGATTCTGCTGGTGCACCACAGATATTTTTATACAAGGGATCGAAAAAGATATGGCGAACGGGCTCGTGGGATGGGATTAGATTGATTGGAGTGCCTGATATGACTTCCAATTTCATCTTTGGTTTAAATTATGTCGAAAACGATGACGAAGTTACCTTAATGTACACGATACGTAATCCGAATATATATTCGAGATTGATGGTTAATGAATCAGGGACAGCAGACAGGCTAACATGGCAAGAAGGTGAACACCAATGGGTGAATTTCTGGTTTGCACCTAAAGATCAGTGTGATTACTACAATCACTGTGGTCCTTTTGGTAATTGCAACCCGAATGATGTAGCGCAGTTCGAATGTTCTTGTTTCCCGGGATATGAACCGAAAGTCCAAAGCGAATGGTCTTTACGGGATGCGATTAACGGTTGCATCAAGATGAAAGGAGATGATCAACAAAGCTGCACTAAGGGCGAAGGGTTCGTGAAATTGACGAGTTTAAAGATCCCGGATTTATCGAACGCAAGAATCAATAGGAGTTTGGGATTAAAAGAGTGTGAACAATTATGCAGAAAGAACTGCTCTTGCAAAGGATATGGAAATGCAAATATTAGCAATGGGGGAAGTGGATGCATCACTTGGTATGGTGATCTCATAGATACTAGGCAGTTTTCACATGGTGGACAAGACTTTTACATTAGAGTTTCTGCTGCCGTGTTAGGTATGCTGTTGATTCTCATCCTCAATCATTTAATATTTTGATTAGTTTTGTTTAGAAAAATCTATGAAAATGACTGCATTAGCCAAGCACAAAGACTTTGTAACATAGAACTACTTTTAAAAAAACATGTCATATATCATCAATTGGAGTAAGATGTGAAATACCCTTTATTTTACTACTATTAATTAATAATTCTTAGCTAAATTTTTCTTAAATTTTTAGCTGAATTCACGAAGAAATCGAAGCACTGGAAAGTTCTAGTTGTGGCTCTTACAACATCAATAGCAGGTCTTTTGCTACTGCTGCTGGCATTGTGGTTGGTGCTTAAGCATAGAAAAAGTAAGTAATCTCGCGTTTTTAAACATCATGAAGCATCTAATTACAGTAAGGTGACTTGTTTATTTTTGTATTGATTGATGCTTGAAATGGCAGATAAAAGACAAGAGAGGTTGATGTTTACCAATTTAACGAGCCCATTATCTTATGGAAAATATTCAGGGGAAATGAATATGGATGAAAGCACAGGCGGTACAGATTTATCGATATACGACCTCAAAAGCTTAGTTGCAGCCACTGATAATTTTTCGATTACAAACAAACTAGGAGAAGGAGGTTTTGGTTCAGTTTACAAGGTTAGGGATGATGCAATGATAAAGAATTAATTTAAAATATTGATCATATATATATAGATACTAATCCAATCGTGCATGAATTAATGCAGGGTCGGTTAAGTAACGGGCAAGAAATAGCAGTGAAAAGATTGTCAGGAAGTTCAGGACAAGGTGTTGAGGAGTTCAAGAACGAAGTGTCACTGATTGCAAGGCTACAACATAGAAATCTTGTTCGGCTTTTAGGTTGTTGCATCCAACAACAGGAGAAGATGCTTGTTTACGAGCACTTGCCAAACAAAGGATTGGATAATTTCATCTTCGGTACGAATCCTTACATGTATATATATATGTACACATACAGTGGCAGACCTATATACAGCTATGTAGTATGCATCTTGTTTGCCGCCCTTAATTTTTTTATTTCTCTCTTTAAAAAAAATTATTGCCCCCCTTACCTGAGATCCTGCATCCACCACTGCATACATATGCTTATTGTATAATCGGATCCAATGTGGTATGAATCATATACATGATGATCATCAGATGAAACGAAAGGGCGGATGTTGAATTGGAGGAAGAGGTATGAAATAATGATGGGAATAGCGAGGGGAATGGTGTATCTTCATCGAGATTCAAGACTGAAGATAATACACAGAGATCTGAAAGCGAGCAATATATTGCTAGATGCAACTTTACTCCCTAAAATTTCTGATTTTGGAATGGCTAGAATTTTCGGTGCTGATCAAATGGAAGCTAGCACCAGGAGAGTTGTTGGAACCTAGTCAGTATCTCTCCATCTTTCTTTCTTTCTCTATAAATAATATTGCTTTGCATTTCATCCTATATGCCTTTCCAAGAACACAAAATTGATGATTACATATGATTTTGAACAGATATAAATAGATATTGGATCACTTAATTGGTCCAATTGATGATTGCAAGAGGTTATAAATGATTAACTAACTCTTAACTACTTTTGGACACCAAGTGTTCGACCTAATGCCTCTAAGAGCATTCTAATCTTGATTCTTGAACACTTGAACCATGATTCAGTTGCAATTCTTTAACTAGGAAAAACTGCATAATAATTGTAACAATATATGTTTCTTTTCATAATTTCGCCGTTTGTTGATTGATTACGATTAATTGCAGTGGTTATATGTCACCAGAATATGCAATGCAAGGACAATTTTCAGAAAAGTCAGATGTATTCAGCTATGGGGTTCTACTTCTGGAGATTATCAGTGGCAGGAGGAATAGCAGCTACTACAATGACGATGCCGGTACCTGGAATTTAATTGGACATGTACGTCGTCAGTGATAGTTTCACAACAATTTGCATAACACGCTTTTACATCATTCCTACGGGTCCTAAAATGATTAATGGTGTAAAAGTGTTTTGTGAAACTGACATTTTTTTTTTTTTTTTTTTTTACAGGTATGGGGTTTGTGGAAAGAAGGTAAAGCCATGGAGATGATTGATTCATCACTAGAAAATCTCGATCCGGATGAAACACGAGAAGTGAATAGATGTATTCACATCGGTCTTCTATGTGTCAATGAACATGCCATCGACCGGCCGACCATGTCTGAGGTTCTATCCATGTTATCCAACGAAACGAACCTTCCAACGGCTTCTCCGGGCCAACCAGCTTTTGTCATTAAGAAAGATGATAAACTTATATCTTCCTCAACTCAAAGTGAAGGTGTTGTATCAGTTGATTCTGCACCCATTACCGATGTCGAAGCTCGCTAATGATCATTCGCCGGCTGGCAGGACAGAGCCAGAATTTCGGTTTAGAGGGGCACAAGTAAAATACTGTATGGAAAGAGTTCTGGAAAAGGGGGAAGTGTTTTATTTAGAGATATATTATTGTTGTCTGCTTAGATTTTAGAGAATTGCATAGTGATACGAATAAGTCATTGATATATTATATATGTATAAAATTAGGTTTTGTTTAGAACCTGCCGGGGGGGGGGGGGGGGGGGGTTGGGGAAGAGTCGGGTAGCTTACAGGTTTCCGGGTTATCCGGGTCAGCTGAGGTTGCTTCCTCTTTAGAGTGGCGTATGAACCTCTACAGGCCGACAGTCGTTAGGCTTTCCGTAGCCCTAGAAGGTTGGTTGGTGCATTCGGGTCGGAAAGAAGATCGAAGAAAGAAGCGACGGCAGACTCCAAGGCTCGAGTTGGGTGTTATAGTTTTCTTTCCGGGGCGGAGGGTATTAAAAATATGTTTTTTTTCCCACCTCTTCTACATATGGTTTGTGTAAAAAGTATCGGAGTACAAAAAAGAATAAGTAAGGTAGATAAAATAGTTCCTAAAAAAAAAAGGGTAGATATAAAATAGTGATTTTTGGTGATAACAACCATTTATTAACTTAATAAGGCATTCGGTATGCAATTATTACTTTTTTTTTCCTTAATAAGGACAAATTAAATATTAATGGACTAAATTACCCCTAATAATTTTATTTTTCTTGTGTGTGTAACCCTCCTAATATGTTTGGCGTGATTTCTGGAAGGTTTTGTCTCCATCTTCAAGTCAAGCAATATTGAAAATATCACATTTTCTACCGTGTGATTTTATTTTCATTGAAACTCCATCTCTTTCCAACTTCCATTTTTCCTTAACGTGGACTGGTAAGTTATTTTATGATGCATTTCAATTTTTATATACATGCATTTTAACTCCATCTCTCATATTATATTATGCTTTATATCGCTAATTGAGTCACGAGTTCATACGCACAAAGCTCGTATGTACTCCACCTGAAGAAGAGGTTGAAAAAGTTGGGCTTGCCATCACCCGTTTTTCTTGTTGTGGTATGGTAAGTTTCGATTGTTTTTTTATTCAAGCGAGTTAAAACTCAATTTGTTGCCATCGTCGGTTTTTCTGTTTTGCTATGGTTTTCTACAGGGCCGTTTTAGACCTTTAATAGGCGGGGCAAAATTAAAGCAAAGGCCCCCTTTTATTAACAAAAGCAATATCCATATATAAATGGTATGATCCAAATCGCGTATAAGGAAAAATTAAGGCGAAATTATAATAATGGTATCTAACAACATTTTACAAATTTCAAAACAACAAAATTATTGAATCGGTAACGAGAATATAACAATAGTAGAGACAAAATAGCGCACCCGTAATTAAAAACATCAACGGATTGAAATAGAGTTCGATTTGAAAAAAACAAAAAGAAAAGTATTCGTACCCAAACACAGAAACCACAACAACAAACGGAGGAAGGATGAATTAAATTGTTGATATTTTTTTTCTAAGGTAGCAGAAAACAAAATTATGAAGATCTTTTTTATCGGTTGAATGCAAATAGATTTCTGTTGTGGAAGTGGAAGCGGAAGTGCCGAAGTGGTAATGCAAGAAAGAGATGAGGCTGATAGGATTTAATATGCTGTTACAACATTTATATATACATTTAAATATGTATAAGAATTTAAAAAATGGTTAAAAATTGGAGGCTTGGTAAAAAAAAATGATATATACATTTAAATATGTATGAGAACTAAAAAAAAAGGAAAAGGTTAAAAACAGTAGGCTTGGTGAAAAAAAAATTTATACATGCATTTAAATATGTATAAGAACTATAAAAAAAAAGGTTAAAAATTGTAGTCTTGGTCTCAAAAAAAATAAAAATGTAGGGAGATGGATTCAAACATGCATCAATAGGATCCAATAACAACAGCTGGTCCACTACACCAACACAAGCTGACTGCAAGAATTACTAATTTTGATTGCCTTATATGAACCAAAACAATTGTAAAACATGTAGCTATGGGCCCCACTTGTATCGTGGGACCGGGTCGGTCGCCCATCCCGCCCGGGCCCAGGGCCGGCCCTGGTTTTCTAAGGTTCGATGGGGTTTTTTTTTTCCTTTCGTTCAGACGAATTCATATACAGTTCTTCCCATCGTTGATTGTCCAATGCCCGAAAGAAGTATTTGAATGGGGTTCGATTCATCACAACCCTATGCCGTGCTGTAAAATAATTTCGAATCTCCCCAAACAATTCATCAATACCCTATACTGTGCATCTGTACCGGTCCATGGACCTGTCAATTTGTGATATGTAAGAGTATCTCCAACGGGAGGTTGGAGAATTTTTGTAAAGCTTTATAAATGGTTCAATACCATTGTAGATGGATGACTGTGCATAGGTTTTTTCCAAAAGGTTCTACTGCATCAACCGGTTTAAGAATGCCACATAGATATTATTTTTTATTACTTTTTCTGCTGGCAGCTTTTACTTTGCTTTTCTTTTAACTTTTTTTTTTCCTTTTTATGGTTTTCTTGCAGGCTTCCGGAAAATTCCAAAGAAAAAAACAAAAAAAAGTGGGTCCAAGTTATAAATAATAAAATGTTTTTTTAAAGTGGTAAAAGGTTTATGTAAAGGTTTATAACATAATGATGTGGCAATATATAAAACTTTATGATTGTGAAGAAAAGGTTTATAGAGAAAAGGTTTATAGGTTGTATGACGTGGCACACCTATAAACCTTTTAAAAGGTTTATTGTTGGAGATACTCTAAGGCATGTAATTATTGCAGTGACATAAAACTGTAATGTTCCGTACAATGACATTGTATTTGTAAAAGTTACCGGAAGGCAAACTATTAGTGTAGCGACACTTAAGGCTATCACCAGTCATAAACCTTTTAAAAGGTTTATCATCTCTTCCACATCATCACATTATAAACATTTTCTTTATAAACATTTTTTCTACAATCATAAACCTTTTAAAAAACCTTATAGCATGGACCCACTACACATAAACCTTTTTTTCTACACCACACAAAAAAAAAAAAAAAAAAAAAAAAAAACAAAAGAATGTAACATGAACCGGTTCATATTTACGAACCTATAGCAAAAACCTTTTAACACAAAAAAACCTTTCCAACAATCAAAACTAAAAACCTTTTCTCTTGGCACCATTGGAGATGGTCTAAGTACCAAAGTTTTTAAATACTCCCCTACCATTGGAAACAACTTTAGTATTGATTCAATATACATTTGTGAAACATATATGACGATGCTGGATCTCGTCTATTAATTAATCCGACCCGTATTCCTTTGTGATTGATTCAAGACTAAAACCCTAGAATAAGATGTGAAACGGGGGGTTGTTTTGTGTATTTTTAGATTGAGCTCTCGAGTTATTTCTTTTGAGTTGCCTACGTATCCAATGACTGTATTGGAATCAAGTCTTTCGTAGTTTCTTGGGGTTGTTTATATAGGGGATGATTTATCTCATTCCTTGTCCTGCAAAGAATTATATTATTATTATTATTTCCCCTAAGGATTAATACACGTAAATCCCTATAATTTAGATAATTATGGACGGATTTAACTGTCAGGATCAGAGTCTTTATGACTTAGGATTCTTTCCTTATTTATCTTTAGCTATCCAGCACGTGGAATAACTGCCGGGGTTGCTCTGTACGTCCTGCGCCGAGCCCCCAAGGCCACTATGGCCGAACCGGGGTAGCTCATCTTCGCGAGTCCTGGACTGACCTGCGGTGGCTGGAGGAGGAGTTCCTGCCGATTTCCCACCTGGGGTTTAGACCTACTCTTGGGTACGTCTTTAGGACACCTAGCCCGTAATGCATACTTTTAGAGGGTAGTTATTTATTATATAACCACTTATAGGATGACGCGTGGCTTAATTCGGGTCGGCCATCACAGAAGCCCCTCAGATCTGACCATGCTCTTAGCCGGTCAGATCTGCGCCGATCCTTTTCAACTGTTCTCATCCGAACTCGCGTTTTGAAATTACAAGCCGCCAGGTGGCAGCCTACTAAGTTGCTCATCATTACTTTTCCGGGAAATCGAGGCGTTTTTCCCTCTTCCCCATAACTGACGTCGTTTCCACGTCCGGGGGAGGGGTTATAACCCCTGTCTTATCATTTAGACTTTCCCCATTCTTATTATTACTATTAAAACAAAAGCTCAGGCTTCTCTTCAAGACTTGCGTATTCACAAGTAAGCATCTTCTTCTCTTCTCTTTCTGAGTTTGTCTTCTTCTCTTCTTCTTCTTTCTGGTTGATAGCAAAATAACTGACCGCTAACCTTAACCGACAGAGTATCGGGTCAACGGTAGTATAGTGTTTTCAAGGTCGAATCCACAGGGAGTAATGTCTAAGTACCAAAGTCAACTTAGAACTTAGTTCAGGTCAAAATAGTGGTGGAGAGATATTATACTAGTGTAAAAGTAAAGATTATACCAACGAGTTTACTTCTAAGTATTAAAGGGTATAGTCGAACTATGATCCCACGAGCTACTTTTACCCCTAAGGAAGGACTTAACAGGGAGCGTGTCTTAACCGACCTACCTATCCAATGTAGTTTGACGACATCCACGGGTGCCAACTCCTGATTCTAGCGATTAGACTGAACAACTCGATCTAACCACCCTATGTGAAGTTAATTAATTCTCCCTTTAGAAAACCGATTAACCTAACATGATTAAGCTCAGAGTCGCTCGAACAACGATGACAAACCTCTCGTGTTGGGTTCGGACCTAACAACTAGGCTGAATCTACGCAACGATCCTAAAACCCCTTATCCCACATCTCACCGCAAAATGCATTTATAAGTTCGATGTGTGTGACAGTGAACTAGGTGATCAATCTAATTCAAAGACGTTAAAATAAGTTTTAGGACGTGGATTAATCGTTTAAACAATAATTTACGCACTACCCAACTCCCTATCTCATCCCCCTTAGGGTTTTTGCTCGCTTTCACATAATTCGACTACACATGAATTTAGCTACTCATAATTATGCTAATAAACAAAATAAGAATTGAACTCATGCTAGAAATAATAAAAGAGAAAGTATTCATTACCATATAAATGAGGAAAAATCTGATCTGAAACAGTGCGAAGAAATAATCCACCAAAAAGACAATCTTTTGAACTTGAAACGTAAATCTAAGCTATGAAAAGTGTTTAGAATCAAAGGATGTAATTTATAGGATCAAGGGATCAAAGGGTGATCACACTACACTAAAACCGCACACAAATCGCCTAAAAAGAGTCTAAAGTCGGCCAAAGATGATTAGGGGCTGAATGAGCTACGTATTTATAGATTTGGTCGAAATCTGCTTCTGTCGGTCCCGGATGCCCGTCTGGTCCATGTCAGACGCCCGTCCGCCTGGAAAACATGAAGATATTAGGGTTTCGTCTTCATTGGACGGGCGTTCGCATTCCTCTGAATGCCCGTCTGGTGAATCGTGACTTGAGGGTTTTTGAACCCTAGACGCCCGTCTGGAACTCTGGACGCTCGTCTGTGTTAAATGAGCTTCTTGAATCGGGCTGAGCCTACCCAAACGCCCGTCTGAGGGTCTTTTGGACGCCCGTCCAGCCAAAAACATAACTTTCTGAATGAGTGTCAATGCTGTGGACGCCCGTCCAGCCAAAAACATAACTTTCTGAATGAGTGTCAATGCTGTGGACGCCCGTCTGGAATGGGCAAACACCCGTCTGGTGTAAGCTTCCTTCAGACGCCCGTCTGACTTGGTCAAACGCCCGTCTGGCTTGATTCCACTCCAAACTTGGCTTTTCTTCCACTTTCACTCAATTTTCGTATCATGAACACATTTCTCAGTCCAAAATATCGCCTTCCGGGTCCTCGAGTCACCTAGGTCCTGCAATAACATAGACAAACAAACACCACGCGTAATTCCGCAAGACAAAAGTGCTCGGAAAATGAGGTAAACATCGTTAAAAAGGCGGAGTTTACTATCGATGTGACATTTCAACTCCCCGTGCATATAATTCTCGATATTACTCTCAAGACGGTCTATATCTACCCAAAACATGCCAATAAGGTGATAAATGGGGGTTAAACTGCACACCAAAGTACAGTAAAGTTGACTCCCATCACTGGTTAATGAGGGTTATACCTACAACCAGTAGCTCAATCAAAAGGGAATTTGGATCCCCATCTAAATCGGAAGGAGAGGTTTCTCAATCGAGGGTCTAATTAGAAAACCCTGCTTTTAATCATGTTGTAGATCGTTGTGGATTTGCGCAGTTAGGGATAGACTCCCAGCCTATTAATCCATCTAGACCTCACTCCCATTTCGGGTTTACTTCTTTAAATCAGAGTCTTAGAGCACACATGACTGCTTAAAAATAGCCATAGGTTGTTTTGGGGTGAACTCTAAACTTACACATGACGATCTCTTTCAGATCTGTAACCAATATAACATTGATCTAGACCAGTATTCTCCCCGTCTTCTAGGAGTGCGAACATGTATGCTCAGCAACCCTCAGAGGGGTACTGTACTGTGTACATAGAGCAATTCGTCTGTGGCTTTAGGGTCCCTTTCTGTCCGGCCTTTTTGGCTATTCTGAGACATTATCACTTAGGGTCTGCCCAGATCACCCCCAATAGGCTTAGGTGTTAGGTGTGATGCCCGAAAGACAATTTTGTAATTGTTTTATTTAATAAATGAAATGATATTATTATTCATATTTATTATTCTCATAATCACCGATGTGACAATAGTATTTACACTACAGAAAACCCTAAAGTATATCGTTTATGTAATCACTAAACTCAGTGTATAGTATATACACGGGAGGATTGAGTTGGTGAAGATGTACTTAAAATACAATTAGCCCGTAGTGAAGTTAATCGAGAGTATCGGGTCTCTCCTTTAACGTGCTATTAATGCGCCCAGAACACAATAGGTGTGATTGTCTTATCCGGACTTTCGGTTAAGAGAACCTAATGGGGCATTTATATATGATAGATATATCATATAGGGCTGGACCGATTTGATTAGAGTTCACGATATAATTCCGTAATCGAGAAGTCTTATCGAATCAATGGATGATCATATTTATGGATATCTTAATCCTGAGGTGATCATAGTCAACTGCTTGAATCAGTATGAGGTTTGACTTGACGGTTAAGGATTACACTGAGTCTGTGATCTGAATTACCCCATCTTGGCATTGTACTGGATTCAGTGAGTAGTCTGTGTTTTCACAGATACGGAATCCATTCCTTCCATTTATGGAAGTAGATAGACGATTCCCTTATTTGTTAATCCCGTAAACCGATCGATCGTACGAGTTCATATTACACCGATTAGCTACCGAGTGAGTTGTATGAATTAATTGATCACTAGGGGGTTAATGGTAAATAAGGATAAGAGGTTCTAAAAAGGGTTAACGGTAACTTCCCGATTTAGAATGAACGATCTATGGAGGATTAATCCATATGTAATGATTATATCAATGGACGCTTATTATTATTCTCGTGAGGAGATAAATATAATCTTATAATCGGAGGAGTGCGATCACGGGATTATGGTGGCATATTCCTGTGATTGATTTATCGAATATAATTATTCTATAATTATTTATTTGATTTATCGGAGCCGCTGATTATTAGTCCATGGTCCCCGACGTGCCTCCTGATATAGCATAGCTATTCTCGGACGTCGAATCCTAATAATATTAATTTAGTTCTTGTTGGACTTTATTAAAACGATATGTGAATTAATTGTTTAGTGGACTATTAAATTAGTTGGGCTAAATAATTAAATATGTGGAAAAGACATTTTCCATAATCTTGGCCCAATTAGTGTGTGTGTGGAAAAAAAATCATATTGACTAGGTCAATGATGATAAATATCGCCCCATGTGTTTATTGGTCAACAAGAAATTAGTTTTCTTGTGATTAATAAGACATGTGCATAAAATATTTATTGGATAAATATTTATGGTAAGAAATAAAGATAAATATTATTCTAGATTTGTTCTAGAATATTATGGAATTATCTTTTATTAATTGGATTATTTATTTGCTAAATAAAAAAATCCTTGGAGGCTATGTTTTACTCTCCTATATAAAGAGAGTTCTTCCAAGCCTTAATACACACAATATTTTCGAGTTCCACCTCTTAGAGAGGAGGAAGAAATTTCGGCCAAGAGGGTTGGGGAAAATCTTGGAGATTTTCCGGGTAGCATATCGGAAGGATTCGAGACGAGAATTTCCTTCCATCGGGAGTTGCTTGGATCACACGTACGGAAGATCGTGGTGCTCTTCACACCTTCGTTCGTTCTTTCTATTGCGGTTCTTCAACTTGAATTTTAAGATTCAAGAGGTATGTTCTACAACACCCTTGTAGATATAGATCTAGTTTATTTTATTACGTGTAATTTATAGATCTAGATCCTTAAATCGCTTCCGCTGCGGATGATATTACTAACATTAGGACCATTACTGGTTTCACGATCTGGTGCCGGTGTATAGATACGTAATTTTTCGTAGATTTGTTTAGAACTTTCTATCAACACAAGAAAGTTAGGAACCACAGTGGGTGGTACTACTTTCCTCGCCGAACAGACCATCGGCGGGGTATCCCCATCCTCTCCACGGGGAAGTCTTCCATTGATGAGTGGAAATCCCACTTTTTCTTCATCCGTCATGAAGGGCACCCGGACCTGAGTGTATGGAACTACAATCATCTCCCTTCTGATGTATGCCCTACTGGGTTGGAGAACGGTTGTTAAATGACATTGCCGGTTGTGGCGACTTTTTGGACCATAAGGACTGGTCCTCCGAACTAATTGAGGCAGCTCACCTGGCTGACTCCGGGCCTGAACCATACCTGAGGCTTACTCAAGTGGAGTATGATAACTGTAGGACCTTTTCCCTTTGCATTTTTTGCTTATTATTTGAAGAGAGTTTGAGAAAGTAATAATACTTGAGTAAACTTCAACTTATTTTATTCATGATACAAGAATGAGTATAAATAGGTACAAGCATGAATGAGAAAGGTCCTAGTAGAGTATAAGCTAGGGGTAGAGCAATTAATTACTAGAGTCGGCTAGTATTAATTGCTAGGGTTGTCTATTACATAATAAGACAAAATAGAGTTACTTTATGACTTTATGACATATTAATTGTTTATACAATACAATTAATATGTCTTTATACACAAGTAACGTGTTATAGTTACAACAATGTAATATTTCCACACCCCCCCTCAAACTGGGTTGTATATATCAATACAGCCAAGTTTGCTACTCAGTCTGCTGAACATAAGTGGTGGAATGGCCTTGGTGAGAATATCAGCATTCTGGGCTGCTGAGGGAACATATTGGAGTTGAATGATCTGGGCATCAATCTTCTCTTAAAGGAAATGTCTGTCAATGTCCACATGTTTTGTCTTATTATGATGAACATGATCCTCTGCCATGCATAATGTTGAATTATTATCACAGCAGAGGATGATAGGTTCGAGGGGTTCTTTGAAGGTCAGTAAGGACTCTTTTCAGCCACAGAGCTTCACAAATGCCCAAAACAAGTGCCCTAAGTTCAGCTTCAGCACTGCTTCTAGAGACAGTAGGCTTTTTCTTGCTTCTCTAAGTGACAAGATTACCCCATACATATGAACAGTAGCCTGTGGTAGATCTTCTATCTATATGGCAACCAGCCCAATCAGCATCAGTATAGACCTTCACTGATCTGTCAGTAGACTTAGTGAAGTGTAAACCTTGGCCAGGAGTTGACTTTAAGTATCTTAGTATTCTGTAGACAGCATCCCAATGGTGCTCAGTAGTGCAATGCATGAACTGACTGACAAGGCTAACTCCATTTGCAATATCAGGTCTTGTATGGGAGAGGTAAATGAGTTTTCCTACAAGTCTCTGATATTGTTCCTTTCTTACAGCAATATTACCATGCACTAGAGGATTACTGGGGTCTACTGGAGAGATAGCTGGTTTGCACCCTAGCATGCCAGTTTCCTTCAGCAGATCTAGCACATACTTCCTCTGTGAGACTGCTATACCCTTGCTGTTTCTTGCTATTTCCATGCCAAGGAAGTACTTGAGGTACCCCAAATCTTTAGCTTGAAACACTTTTGCCAGGAGGGTCTTCAATGTGTGGATCTTAGCAGGGTCATCACCAGTCAGGATGATATCATCCACATAGACAATAAGAATGGATCTTTTCCTGTTGGTTGTTTTGATAAACATGGTGTGATCGGAGTTGCACTGATGATATCCAGCAGCTTTAACCACAGTAGTGAGTTTGCCAAACCATGCTCTTGGGGACTGCTTCAGGCCATATAGAGATTTTCTCAGTTTACACACTTTCCCTTGAGTGTGAGGGTTGGTAAAGCCAGGAGGTACAGTCATATAAACTTCCTCAGTGAGATCACCATTTAGGAAGGCATTCTTGATGTCCAACTGATAGAGTGGCCAGTCAAGTTGGACGACGGGGAGATCAAGCACCTAATCGTGTTGAGCTTTGCCACAGGTGCAAATGTCTCTTTGTAGTCAAGTCCATATGTTTGAGTGAAGCCCCTTCCAACCAGTCTAGCTTTGTACTTGCCAATAGTACCATCAACATTGTACTTGATGGTGAAAAGCCATTTACAGCTGACTGTCTTCTTTCCTTGTGGGAGAGTGGTGAGATCCCAAGTATGATTGTCAATGACTGCAGTCATTTCAGTTTTGACAGCTGCCTTCCACCTGTCATGTTTGAGAGCTTCCTGTATATTCTTAGGAATGGAATGAGTGTCCAAGTCCTGTGTAAACATAGCAAAACCAGATGACAAGTGATTATATGACACATAATTATGGATAGAGTGGTCAATACATGATCTCTTTCCCTTACGGACAGCAATGGGTCTGTTATCAATATCAGCAGGTTTAGGAGTATCAGTAGGCTGCTGAGGCATATCAGCAGGTTCAGTAGGTGTATGGAGATCAGGGTTAGGAGGCCGATGAGACTCATTAGGTTGCTGGATATTAGGAGTTGGTAGAGGGATTGGCAAGGCCTCAAGTTCCTCATTGGAAGGTGCAGTTGGAGTTAGTGGACTATAAGAAGAGGGAAGAGTTTCTGTTTCAATCAGGTTTCCATCTGTGACAGTCTCAGTAGGGTTGCTGTAGTAAGGAGTTTTTTCAAAGAACTTGACATCCATAGAGTTGTAGAATCTTTTGTCAGTGGGGGAATAACACTTGTAGCCCTTACTGTCTTTGGCATAACCAAGAAAAATGCACTTATGAGCTTTGGGGTCGAGTTTGCTTCTATGTTAGGCATGAATGTAGACAAATACAGTACATCCAAAGATTTTTGGAGGCAGGTCAGCAATGAGATGAGCACAGGGGTGAGTTGTCAGCAGGGTTTGGATAGGGGGTCTTGAATCCTAGGACCCTGCTGGGTAACCTATTGATCAGATATGTGGCTGTTAATATAGCTTCACCCCACATGTATTTAGGCACATGGGTGGTGAACATGCCTGATCTAGCCATCTCCAGTAGGTGCCTGTTCTTCCTCTCAGCAACCCCATTTTGCTGAGGTGTCTCTACACAGCTACTAGTGTGAACAATTCCCTTATCATTCAGGAAGGTGCCAAGGTTGGACTCATAGTATTCCAGGGCATTATCTGTTTTTAAGATTTTAATCTTAGTGTCAAATTGAGTGGATACCATGTTATAGAACTCTTGGAAGATGGTTCCAACTTCAGATTTATCTTTCATCAAGAACAGCCATGTGATTCTGGTGTGGTCATCTATGAAGGTGACAAACCACCTCTTTCCTATTATACTTTTAACTCTTGAAGGTCCCCATACATCACTATGTATTAGAGTGAAAAGGTGTGGAGGGTAAATAAGGTAATTTAGTATACACAGACTTAGTAAGTTTAGCAAACTGACAAATATCACATTGAAGGTCACTGAGGTTACATCCTTTAAACAATTCAGGAAATAAAGACTTTAAATAACCAAAAATTGGATGACCTAGTCTATAATGCCATAACATGATATTGTCTAAGGTTTGGTTGCAGTTCGCCGAGGCGTTTCGGTCTTCAATCTCGTCTTCGGCGGGGTTGACCATAAACGATCCGAGCGAGCTTTAGCTCTCCCAATCACTTCCTGTGACGAAAGATCTTGGAATATACACTGATTGTTATTAAACAAGACTGCCCAATTTAGGTCTTTAGTGATTTTACTGACAGATATAATGTTACAGTCTAATTTTGGAACAAATAGTACATCCTGAAGGTAGATCTTATCAGTAAGTTTAACATTTCCAAAACCTTGTGCACATGAAATAGATCCATCAGCAATCCTAATATTGTGGGTCTGATGACAGGGCTTAAACTGAGATATGAGACTCTTGTTACCAGTCATATGGGATGAAGCCCCAGAATCAACAATCCAAGTATCATTACTGAGAGGTGAGTGGAATATACCTGTTTTAGCATGAGTAGCTATGTCAGTGATAGAACTAACTTCCTTTTGTTGATCAATAAAGGCTTTGAAGGCAGCAAACTGAGCATCCAACATGGTATCTTTGTTTCCTTCTTCACTGACATGCCTGCCCTGACTCTCCCTGGTTGGTTTGGAGGGTTTAAAGGAATTAGGCTTACCATGTAGTTTCCAGCAAGTGTTCTTGGTGTGATTTATGCGTTTGCAGTGGTCACAGAACAACTTTCCTGTCTTCTCAGTAGGTTTCCTGTAAGTCTCAGTAACCTCAGTAGGCTTCCTGACCACCAACATTGCCGCGCTATTAGTAGAGTGATCAGCAGGGTTGCTTTGCAGCATTACTTTCCTCCTACTTTCCTCATGTTTGACTTCAGCAAACACAGATTTGAGGTTGGGGAGAGGTTTGGTAGCAAGAACTCTACCTCTAACATCATCAAGGGATGAGTTCAGTCCTGTAAGGAACTTGAATACCCTCTTCTTCTCAATGCTATTCTTGTATAAGGCAGCATCCTCTACATCCTTCCATGGGTGAGTTTCCAACATATCTAGGTGTTGCCATGCCTTAGATAGTTGGTTGTAGTACTGAGTTACAGACAGGTCTCCTTGACTGTAATTTCGGATTTGAGCTTCGAGTTCATAGACCTCAAATGTATTGTCCTTTTTTGAGTAAAGGTCTCTGGCATTATCCCAGATATCCTTAGCAGTATCATACATCATGAAGTTCTCACTGATCTCTTTTGTCATTGACCTCGTGAGGATGGTCATGACTTGGTTTTTTTCTGTATCCCATGCTTCAAACTTGGGGTCAGTTTCAGCAGGGGCAGGTTTGGAACCAGACAAGTATCCCATCTTGCTCTGGCCTGAGATATACATTTTCATAGATCTTGACCACAGCAGGTAGTTGTTGCCATCAAGTCTGTGATTTGTAAACGAATAGTTTTCAGTGACCCCAGTCTGCTGAGGCTACTGGGACTCTACTGAGGGTGAAGAAGCTTCAGATAAAGAAGACATTCTTGAAAAGATAGGAGATTTTGCAGCAGATTAAAGACGATTATGGCTCTGATACCATGAAGAGAGTTTGAGAAAGTAATAATACTTGACTAAACTTCAACTTATTTTATTCATGATACAAGAATGAGTATAAATAGGTACAAGCATGAATGAGAAAGGTCCTAGTAGAGTATAAGCTAGGGGTAGAGCAATTAATTACTAGAGTCGGCTAGTATTAATTGCTAGAGTTGTCTATTACATAATAAGACAAAATAGAGTTACTTTATGACTTTATGACATATTAATTGTTTATACAATACAATTAATATGTCTTTATACACAAGTAACGTGTTATAGTTACAACAATGTAATATTTCCACATTATTTTTTATGCATAACTTATACATTTCTATCTGTTCATACTAACCTTGCTTCCTCCTACTCTTTCAGTGGCTGATTTTGCTGAGATTTTTTATGAGGCATTTGACGAAGAGGAGGTTGTGGCCGAACAGAACGAACAAATCATAAACCTAGATGCGGTTGGGGCTGCTGGAGCTTCTGAGGTCCCGCCTGTGAACCCTAGGGCAACCAATGGAGATCTTTACCCTTCTGATGAGGGTCTTCAACAGGACGAACATGACGTTCCCTCACCCCTCACAGACCAGGGGGCGAGGAGAGTTTGGTCTTCCTGGATGGCTCCGAGCCCGACGGGTGGATCCAGTTGCGCTCCCGATCTGGAAGGAAGAGAAGAAGGCCTGTTCGGGATAATCATGATGCCTCTGACTTGGAGGGGGTTTTGTTCCCCGTGCTGCTGATATGTCTGGTTTGCCGGAAAAGGACCTAGCTGTTGTGGTAAGTTTCTTCTTACCTTTGTCTTTCTTTCCTTACTTTTATCTTGTCGACGTACCGACCCCTGTTATGTTTTCTTAGGTCGTTTATATTGGCAAAGAAATCCTTACGAGGTTCGACAACCTTTCTTCTCAGAAGGGTTCTTTGGAAAAGCAGATTGCTGATCTCTCCGCAAGCCATCAGAAACACAAGGATGAATCGACGTCCAAGGATCAGTAGATCTCTGCTTTGAACAAGCAGCTTCATGCCCAAGAGGTCGAGCTGCAAAGGGTCACTGCTGATTTTGCTAAGCAGACCTCAGAGCTGGAAAAGGCAGTTGCTCAACTCCGAGCTGAAAATGACGAACTGAAGGTTGCGATACCTGCCCAGATCGGCTAGGCTGTTCATGATTATAAGAGCTCTGCTCACTGCCATGGGGCTTTGAAGGCCTCATTGGCCCCAATCTTATGGCATGGCTACACCTTAGGTGTAGATGAAGCTAAGGAGTAGTGCCCCGAAGTGGTGGTTGAGACTCTTCCCCATGGAGGACTTCGCAAGCCTGGCTCCAGTAAAGTCTAAGACGAAAGGGTGAAAGAGTTCCAAGCAGGTGAAGACTTGGCTGCTAAATATCGTCGTTGACCTGCAGCTGCTCGCCAAGCCTCTTCTTCTCAGCCTTCTTAACAGAATCCAACCGCTGAGTCTTAGGCTTTTAATTACAACTTTGCTTTTGAAAATTTGTAATAACTTGACAATTTTTCTACTACCTTTTGACAATGTATGCCTTTTAGGCACCTATTATGCAATCACTTCTTTTGGCTTTAAGCCTTTTGTTTTTCATTTCTCTTTGGCTTTTATTCTAGCCTTTGCTTTTTCATTTGCAATATTACTTAGGGCCCTTTGCCCCCTGAAGCACATCATTTACAAGCTTTTGCTCTTGAATGATGTGCTTTATGGTCAACATTTTTAGCTCTGTTCGTCTGTCCTGCAGACTTAGGAAGTTTGCTTTCTACAACTTTCTAAGTTTATGAAATATCTCAGTTCTGATCGTCTGCTTGCAGACTTGGTGAGTTTGTTTTTTATCAACTTCTAAATCTGCTCTGCAGATTAGTTCATATCGTCTGTCCTGCAGACTTGTTTAGCTTGTCCTTTGCAAACTTTTCCGAGTCTGACTTGCAGCTCAGTTATGATCGTCTGTCCTTTAGACTTATGAAGTTTTTCCTTTGTAAACTTTTCCGAGTCTGACTTGCAGCTTAGTTATGATCATCTGTCATGCAGATTTATGAAGTTTGTCCTTTGCAAACTTTTCCGAGTCTGACTTGCATCTCAGTTATGATCATCTGTCATGCAGACTTATGAAGTTTGTCCTTTGCAAACTTTTCCGAGTCTGACTTGCATCTCAGTTATGATCGTCTGTCTTGCAGACTTTGTGAGTTTGTCCTTTGCAAACTTTTATCAGCCTCATGGATGCAAATTAAATTAAGCAAGTATGCAAAAATTAAATTTTATTGCAATAAGTGTTGTTCAAGTACATCTTATTGAAAAACATAACTGAAAATAAAAAGATAAAGCCTGGAACCGGTCCTAGACATAGAATTTTCTCAAGTTGGTGGCATTCCAACTGCGTGGTATGATTTTTCCATTTGCATCAGCTACCGATAGGCTCGTTTTCCATGCACTTTGACCACTTTGTAAGGGCCTTCCCAGTTCGGGTCTAGTTTACCCTATGTACCTTGTCTGCGTTGACCTCATTCTTTCCGAGTACATGATCTCCCTCTTTGAATTAGGAGTGCTTAACTCGGGAGTTATAATACTGTGAAATCCGCTGCTTATACTTGGCCATTCTGATAAAGGCCACATTCCGAGCTTCCTCCAGATCGTCTTTGGAATGGCTGAGCTCAGTTAACTGTTGTTCTTTAGAATAAAGTGCTGCTCGGGGTTATGGCAGGCCGATCTCAGCTGGGATTATTTCCTCGCACCCATATGCTAGACTGAACGGAATTTCACCTGTGGCCAAGTTCGGCGTGGTTCTGTATGCCCATAGAATGTTGGGTAAGTGCTCGGGCCAATTCTCTCCTTCTTCTTCAAGGCGTTTCTTTAATCAAGTCTTGATATGCCTGTTGGTCTGTTCGACCTGCCCATTAGCTTGCGGATGACCAACTGAAGTAAAGTGTTGAGTTATGTGTAGTTCGGCACATCATTCCTTAACGGTTTTGTCCTCAAATTGAGTTCCGTTATCAAAGATCAGCGATTTTGGAATTCCAAACCTGCACACTATGTTTTTCCATAGAAATTTTTGTATCAGTTTTCCAGTAATGGTGGTTAGTGGTTTGGCTTCAACCCACTTGGTGAAGTAGTCCACTGCTACTATTAAAAATCGACATTGTCGGGAGCTCGTGGAATTGGTCCCACCAAATCTACCCCTCATTGATCAAAAGGCCAGGGGAGACAAGAGGAATCATGTCCTGAGATGGCTGATGCGAAAGATTATCGTGCACCGGCACGACTTGCACTTCTCGACCAGCTCTTTGGCGTCCTAAGACATCGTAGGCTAGTAGTAGCGGAACAACCTGCATTTTCCTACTAAAGTTCGAGCCTCAGGATGATTTCCACAAATCCCCAAGTGTATTTCTCGTAGAAGATAATTTCCTTCCTCGGTTGTTGTACATCTGAGCCATGGGGCAATGTATGATCTGCGATAAAGGATGTTATCGAACAAAGAATATCTGTCCGCTAAGAGTTTCATCTTTCTGGCCTGAACTTTATCTCTAGGTAAAATCCCATCTCTGAGATAGGAGACAATAGGATCCATCCTAGTGTTGACTTGTGTGATTGGCTAGACAACCTGCTAATCATAGCTCCTTTCTTTGAGGAGTTCCACCAATACTTTTCTGTCAGATATGAAGTTGGAAGCCAACTTTGGTAGTGCATCTGCCATTTTGTTCTCAGCTCGAGGTATTCGGCCGACCTGGACCTATTGGAATTTCCCCAATAATGATTGAGCGACAGTTAGATACCTCTTCATGGGTTCTTCCTTTACTTCATATTCACCATTTATATGGTTCACGACGAGCCGATAATCATTGTGAACCTGCAAGTTGTTCGCCCCAAGATTTGCTGCCAGTTTAAGCATTGCAATTAAGGCTTTATATTCTGCTTCATTATTTGTGGCCTGAAACCCAAATCGTAAGGCATAGGGGAATTCCTCCCCTTTGGGGCTGACGAGCAGGAGACCTACCCCTGCCCCATCTTTGCTAGCTGCTCCATCCATATACAAATTCCATCTATTTTCTTCTTGACTCGGCTGATCGCCTTATAGGCGAACAGCTCTCCCTTCAGCCAAGAAATCTGGCAAGGCTTGTGCTTTAACCGCAATTCGGGGAAAGAATTCAAGATCATATTCTGGTAGTTCTACGACCCACTTTGCCAACCTCACTGAGGTTTCAGGTCGTCCAAAAATTTGCCGAAGAGGCTGATCGGTGATTACCGTGATCGGATGTGCCTGGAAGTATGGCCTTAACTTCTTAGAGGTATGAACCAATGCTTGTGCTAACTTTTCTACATTTGAATATCAGACCTCTGGTCCATGGAGTGCTTTACTCACAGAGAAAACCGGTATTTGGTGCTCATCTTGTTCTTTGACCAGCATAGCACTGAGTGCTTCTTCACACACCGCTAAATAGACATATAAAGTTTCTCCTTCCTGAGGAGCTGTTAATGTTGTCAGCTCGGCCAAGTACAATTTCAGCTCTTCAAAAGCTTTCTGGCTATCTTCATCCCAATGGAAAGGGCTTGTCTTTCTCAAGATTTTGAAAAAAGGTAAGGCACGTTGTGCCGATCTGGAGAGAAACCTATTTAGTGCTGCTATTCTTCCTGTCAGTCTCTATACCTCTTTGATGTTCTTTGGTGGTTGCATTGCTTTCAAACCATCCACCTTATCAGGATTGGCTTTAATCCCATTTTTGGATATCATGTATCCTAGGAACTTGCCCGATCTGACCCCGAATGTACATTTTTTGGGGTTGAGCTTCATATGAGTTTGTCTCAGCACATTAAATACCTCTCTGACATTTAATAGATATTGATCAATAGTTCTTCTCTTGATTATTAGGTCATCCACATATACTTCCATGCTTCTGCCAATCTGTTGTGCACATACCTAGTTCATTGTTCGCTAGTAGGTTTCTCCAGCGTTATTCAATCCAAAGGGTATACTGACATAGCAGTACGTCCCAAACTCTATGATGAAAGAGGTTTTCTCTATGTCTTTAGGGTCTATGGCAATATGATGATACCCCATGTATTCATCTAAGAATGCAAATACCTCGTACCCTACTGTTGAATCAACTAGACGATCAATCTTGGGTAGAGCATAACAATCTTTTGGTCAAGCCTTGTTGAGATCAGTGAAATCAACACACATCCGCTTGATCGGCCTTTTCTAAGTGTCCAATCTTACCGGCAGTGTACCGGGTCAATTGTAGCCTAGAATTGGTGAGTCAATGTCATATCCCACAGGGAATCTGGTCGAGTACCAAAGTCGGTCTCGTTCCTAGTTTAGGTCAACACAAAAACTAAAGATGGTGACTTGTCAGATCACCGATTCTAACAACTAAATATACAAAACAAAGATTTAAAACTATATAAAAGAGATAGCCGAGCTATGATCCAACCAACTACTTTCTAACCCTAGCTCGATCCGGAGGTGTTCTTGACTCACCTAAACGTCTCGATGTCACTCGAAGGGTGTCGTTTCCTAATTCCGAGAACAAACATTAATTCAATAATCTACCCTCCTATGTCAGGTTCAACAATCCGCCTCGATGTCACTCGAAGGGTGTCGTTTCCTAATTCCGTGAATAGACATTACTTCAATAATCTACCCTCCTATGTCAAGTTCAACAGTCCGCTGACCGGATTTAACTGACCTAACACTGTCTACGGTCAATGAGACGCTCATTAACAATGATATAAACCTCACACACGAAACCGAATCTGAACAAAACTCAATCGGTTTTATAGGGTGATCCTAGAACCCCGGTTCCCGTATCCTCTCGCAAAATACATCTATAAAGAAGATACGTGAAATACGATTATCGAGTCCCGAGTTCAATAATGGTCATTTAGAATAAGTTCTAGAACTACGGTAACATCGAGAATTAACAATCAAACATGAAGAACATCACAAGAACAATCTAAGGTTCGATTTTGAAGACTTTCACATAACTCGACTAAAAATGGATTAGCTACTCATTATAACAAGAAAATAACAAGAAATCAAACATTCAACAAGATTGAAAGCAAGAACAAGAAAGGAAATTGAAATACCGAATATATATAGCTGTAGAAAATCGAATCTCCGAGCGAAATCCCGTCAATAACGCGTCAAGCTATCACCGAGATCCTCCGGATTACAACGATCTACAACTAAACTAAGCTAATCTACCTACAAACTAATCTAATCTAATCTAATAAAAGATGAAGAAAAAGTGCAGAAAACGAGCTGAAACCGATCTATATATGTATATATCTCTATATATATCATATGGGGGGTATTTATAGTGTTTTGAGAGATCTGACTGTTAGGCGTGCGCCTAGGGTTTGTCAGGCGCACGCCTAACATGCAAAAAAGTAGAAAGACGGACTGAAACTTTGGACAAAATTAACCCGTAGGCGTGCGCCTAGCATTTCTCAGGCGCACACCTGCTGACACATCTTCAGTAAATCGGTCATAATTTTGTGTGTAGACCTCCAAATCCAGTGATTCAAAATGTGTTGGAAAGCTAATGAAATTTTATACAACTTTCATGAAGATGTCCAGCCCAGAAAATACCTCTAATGTGGATGAAACTACATATCAATGGATGGTATGGTTGTAGTACCAACGAGTTTTGATCCATTTGAACGTTTAAGCTTCGGGTGCACGCTCCTACCTTCGTAACTCGCATTCTAGCCTTCTCGAACACCTAATACCTGTACAAAATCACAATAAATACCACATGTAACCCTTACAGGACACTAAGGTGACCGAGCGTATAGTAAATACACCGAAAAAGACCGAGAATCCCGGACTTTACGTCCTAGGTCTCGAAATGACAACCTAGGTGTAAATACATCAAAATACAACCAATGTCTCTGAAAACATATAAAACGAGGTATAAACGGGGTATAATTACATAGTAAATGATAGCCAAATTGACTCTCATCAACTACCCCCCACTTAGCGTTTGCTCGCCCTCGAGCAAGCTGAGCGATTCAAAAAATAATGATGGAGTCAACATTGAAATCATACATCTAGTCTATAAGAATTGAAATGGTAAAACAGAAGTAATTGACACAAATGCATAGGATGTAGGTTCTACCTTGCATTGAGAAAAGAATGTGTGTTTGTGTGTGTATAGCTTCTCCAACATTTATCACCAACGACCGAGGTTACACCATAGGCTTATACTTCATAAACATCTCCACTAATCGAGGTCAATCGAAGTCTAGTAGGGTCAAGCAGGACTTGAAGGGTTATAATGTAATGCAAGGGTTGGGGCTAACGAAAGGATATTTACGATAAAAATAGAAAGAGAGGGTGCAAAAGAGCTTTAACCGATAAATATAAACATGATTCTCGGCTTTCACCTTCATCTTCAATCCTTCCCGACTATTTACAATCTCGGA
Source organism: Gentiana straminea (assembly GCA_036785695.1). Lineage (NCBI taxonomy): Eukaryota > Viridiplantae > Streptophyta > Magnoliopsida > Gentianales > Gentianaceae > Gentiana > Gentiana straminea. The sequence continues at coordinate 4,062,143 of JAVUPR010000479.1, forward strand.
TTTCAAACCGAACCTTAACTCCAACTTCATAATATACAAAACTACACAACACTTTAGTCCACCTTTTGGACTTATAACAAACTATAAATATGTACATTTATAGCTTCTATTTTTTTCTTTTTTCTTTTTCTTTTTCTTTTTCTTTTGATTGAAAGAACAAACTATACATGATCAAATTATGAAAATATGACACTATACACCAATATTCCGAACAAAACTGAAACCAACACATTGTTATACTCCTCGTTCCGAACAACTCATAAATCACGACACCATACAATTACTTACGTCTCAACCATACATCACAACATCGTAAAAATGTGCGGAAAGAACAAGCTCAATTGCAAGGTAGTCAAGGATACGTAGACCGAAATAAAGTTAGGGACATCGATTTTCACGGGTGAGTAACATGAAAGTCTAGTTTGGGTGGCGGTCTAACCACCCTACAAAAGGCTGAGAGGGGTAACAATAGATTAATCGTTTAGGTTGGCCTTTGGCTCTGATCGGGTCAAAATAAATGCCAAAACCGTCATCCCGTACCTAACTACAACGACCTTTCTATTTCGCCTCGAAGTTACTAATATAAGTTCTAGGTAACCAGGTCATTAATAACTACCATAATCGTTCACTAGTCAAGGTGATTCATGAAGTCGAAGCTTACGTGATACAACTATTCCAGTCTCAATACAAGATCCCAACTCAAATGAAATGCATTCGTATAATCACTATATGTTTAACAAAACAATACTATAGGATCAATGTATCAAAACCAATGTCAAAGGCATCAAAATTTCTAAAAACCAACTCATTTACACCAAAGGGATAACAATCGCTAACTATAACTCGTTCCACATGAAAACGAACATTGAAGCTAAACCAACCACCCCTACTTTAAAACCAAACACGAATGATAAGGGCAGAAAACTTATCTTACAACCGGAAAAAACGCGAGTACAATCAGGTAGCATCCGTAAAAGTCCTCCAAGGGTACCTGTCCTAATATCAACAAGAAACACCAAATATACGAGATACACAGGTATGGAGATATCAAAATGAAACTAGACGGATCACCACAGCTCATCAAAACCAAAAACACCACACTAACCCCTCCCAAAACACATGTCCTCGGGTTATATTATAACAAAACTTACACGAAGTATCAATATACACACTAAAGAAACACAGTGAAACACGAGGGGAAAGAAAAGGAATAAAAGCACATTCTGAGCTTAAAGTCCTCAGCTCGACTTTCTACCCCGAACTATGTCAAGGATAGCTATACCAAAGGAGAGCAAACCATTGCTTCTCCTTAGCAAAATTGTAGGAATTGAGCACCCCTTGAAAATGAAATAAGAGAAACACGGAGCTCAATCCCCACCAGCACGATTTGTTCGATGAGTCCATTGCACAGAACAATGAACTCACTTTCCCCGAACTAAAACATATCCCAACTAATAACGACTCTAGCACCAAGTATGACCATTTAAGCTCAACATCAACAACAAACTCAATAGGGTGCACCCCCGTAGGTATAACAGTAGGGCTAAATGAAGACGGAATAGATGATTCAATGGATACAAGAGTCTTACCATCCTCGTAGCATTCCTCTGGGGTGACTTCTACCAAAGTTTCACGTTCTCTCCTCTCAACCTCCTCTAACAGTTGTTGCACTTGAAGCTCCAAGTTCCGTATGGCTGTTTGTATCGTAGTCATGTCATTTCGAACCATTTGAAACTCTCTATGGTTGTCATAAACTACCTTACTCAATTTTTCAAATACCATCTGTTCATCCGTTAAGGTCTCTGATTCTGGAGGTGGAGGAGTATCGAGTTGTTGATCAATGTAACTTGGGGAATTATCCCACTCATTTTCGTAAGATGCGGTGTATGGGTTGAACTGATAAAATGGTTGTGTTTGGTAACCCATAGCACCATAATTGTAATATCTGAATAAGTAAGGATAAGAGCCGTAACTGCCGTATGGATTCATTATCTGCAAATCAGGGAAACGACACGGACACAATCACAGTATCTTGTCACTACCACTACCGGAGTATGTGGTGTGACTCACAAACAACAACAAATAAACAAACTATATATAGAAAACAAATAAGAAAAATGACCTAATCCTAAGAACTTAACTAACTTACAAGATATCAACCCGACTCCCCAGCAACGGCGCCAGAAAAACTTGATCGGCCTTTTCTAAGTGTCCAATCTTACCGGCAGTGTACCGGGTCAATTGTAGCCTAGAATTGGTGAGTCAATGTCATATCGCACAGGGAATCTGGTCGAGTACCAAAGTCGGCATGTTCCTAGTTTAGGTCAACACAAAAACTGAAGACGGTGACTGGTCAGATCACCGATTCTAACAACTAATATACAAAACAAAGATTTAAAACTATATAAAAGAGATAGCCGAGCTATGATCCAACCAACTACTTTCTAACCCTAGCTCGATCCGGAGGTGTTCTTGACTCACCTAAACGTCTCAATGTCACTCGAAGGGTGTCGTTTCCTAATTCCGAGAATAGACATTAATTCAATAATCTACACTCAGATGTCAGGTTCAACAGTCCGCCTCGATGTCACTCGAAGGGTGTCGTTTCCTAATTCTGAGAATAGACATTACTTAAATAATCTACCCTTCTATGTCAAGTTCAACAGTCCTCTGACCGGATTTAACTGACCTAACACGGTCTACGGTCAATGAGACGCTCATTAACAATGATATAAACCTCACATACGAAACCGAATCAGAACAACTCATTCGGTTTTACAGGGTGATCCTAGAACCCCGGTTCCCATATCCTCTCGCAAAATACATCTATAAAGAAGATACGTGAAATACGATTATCGAGTCTCAAGTTCAATAAGGTCATTAAGAATAAGTTCTAGAACTACGGTAACATCGAGAATTAACAATCAAACATCAAGAACACCCCAAGAACAATCTAAGGTTAGATTTCGAAGACTTTCACATAACTCGACTAAAAACGGATTAGCTACTCATTATAACAAGAAATCAAACATTCAACAAGATTGAAAGCAAGAACAAGAAAGGAAATTGAAATACCGAATATATATAGATGTAGAAAATCGAATATCCGAGCGAAATCCCGTCAATAACACATCAAGCTATCACCGAGATCCTCCGGATTACAATGATCTACAACTAAAATAAGCTAATCTACCTACAAACTAATCTAATCTAATAAAAGATGAAGAAAAAGTGCAGAAAACGAGCTGAAACTGATCTATATATGTATATATATATCTATATATATCATATGGGGGTATTTATAGTGTTTTGTGAGATCTGACTGTTAGGCGTGTGCCTAGGGTTTGTCAGGCGCACACCTAACATGTGAAAAAGTAGAAAGACAGACTGAAACTTTGGACAAAATTAACCCGTAGGCGTGCACCTAGCATTTCTCAGGCGCACACCTGCTGACACATCTTCAGTAAATCGGTCATAACTTTGTGTGTAGACCTCCAAATCCAGTGATTCAAAATGCGTTGGTAAGATAATGAAATTGTCTAAAACTTTCATGAAGATTGGATGTATAAAATGCCTCTAATTTGGACCAAACTGCAGATCAATGGATGGTATGGTTGTAGTACCAACGAGATTTTGATCCATTTGAACGTTTAAGCTTCGGGCACACGCTCCTACCTTCGTAACTCGCATTCCAGCCTTCTCGAATACCTTATACCTGTAAAAAAAAATCACAACAAATACCACACGTAACCCCTACAGGACACTAGGGTGACTGAGAGTATAGTAATTACACCGAAAAAGACCGAGAATCCCGGACTTTACGTTCTAGGTCTCGAAATGATAACCAAGGTGTAAATACATCAAAATACAACCAATGTCTCAAAAAACATATAAAACGAGGTATAAACGGGGTATAATTACATAGTAAATGATAGCCAATTTGACTCTCATCAATGCTCACTTGTTGGACCATCATTTTTCCATTTACTGCCGCAGTGTAACAGCTCCTGGCTATTTCCACATCGCCTTTGATTTCTACAGAGCCTTCCCCTGTAATGAACTTCATACGAACATGAGCCGGTGATTATACAGCTCGCAGATCAATAAGTGCTGGTCTTCCCATGATTACATTATATGTTGAGGGAGCTTTGACCACCACATAGTTTACCATCAGGGTCCTGCCTTTGGTTCCTTCCCCAAAAGTTGTTGGAAGTTTAATCATTCCTAGCGGATGTACTGGGAGTCCGGGAATGCCGAACAGAGGTGCAGAGACAAGGGTGAGGTCGGCATCCTTTAACTCCATTGCTTTAAAAAATTATAATATAGTACATTAACGGCATTGCCGGTGTCCACATAGATTCTCTTTGTTCAATTCAATTTAATCACTTCTTCTACTACCAACCCTTCATTGTTAATCACCAAAGGGAGAGGGTCTTTAGGACCACAGGTTACCTCTCCTCACAATCTGTGCCTCTTGTTGGATTGTGATGGAACAGCAGACCTGCTACTGCTCGCGCTTTCCGCTCTGCTTACGTTGTTCGGCCCCCCTGAGATCGTATTGATCGTGTTTACAAGGCGATTGTCTATCTGACCATCGGGGTCTGGTGAATGGTCCCTTCTTCTTCGAAACTCATCTCTATTTTCTCTACCATTGTTGTTATTCCGGCGTTTGAATTCATGTTGTCCACGCGGCTCGGCCCGATGAGACCGATCTACGACCTCATCCAATATTCCCTTCATTACCACTGCGTTAATATCTCTTATTGAATCACGAAAATGCTCTTGCAAAACTTGTTGGGATCTCTCTTTTCTCTGGATCCTCTAGGGACCTTTGCTATCCCTTTTCTTTCCATTATTGCGAGGACCTGCTCGCGAGATCTAGTCAACGGGATGGAGTCTCTGTCCTACAGAGCTCCCTTCTTACCCAGCTGATCTGAGATGGGTGTAGTTACTCGATCCCATACTGACTTTCATTTCTTGTCCGATTTGTCCTCAGATTTGTTTTTCTTTCCGTCACTCCTTCCCATCTCTCTCTTTAGCCTATTTGCTTCTTCTCCTTGGAAATGCTTGTATGCCACCTCTAGGCACTCTTCCATTGTCTGAGGAAGTTTGCTGTTCAGCTTGGCGTGCAGCCATCCTTCTCGCAGACCTGCCATGAAAGAGGCAACCAACAGTCGATCATCTGCATCCCGCACCTGTGCAGATTCTTTGTTAAAGCGCTTAATAAAGTGCATGATGGTCTCATCTTGTTTTTGCTTCAAGGTTAGAAGATGAGTCTGATTTCTCTAAAACGGATGAGCTGCAATGAATGCATGTACGAACTTCCGAGTTAATGCTCCAAAGTCAGAGATCGAACTGGGAGGGATCTTGTTGAACCATTCCCGAGCTCTTCACGTGAGCATCGTGGGGAAGGCTTTACACTTTATCTCATCTGAGGCTATACAGATTCATGTGAGATATGTACTGATGCATATGGCCATAGGGATCCTTAGATCCATCATATGACTCAATCTTGAGAATCTTAAACCCTGCTAGTCGGGGATAGCTGTCGATGTACTCAATGAAAGGTGAAGCACAGAGAAGTTCATCGGGTCGTCTGCTGAGCAGGGCATCCAGTTCGGCTTTGGCCGTATCATTAGGTTGTTGGTGCATGTTCTTCTTCTCTGTGTGACCACTAGACTCCACGACCTCATGATTTTTATGAGTTCCTTGAGGGAGGGTCGTTTCGGAAGCTTCTGGGGGGGTATTTCCCTTTCAATATTTCATCGAATATAATTTTGAGGGTGTTATTGTCCATGTTCCTTAAAGCTTCCACCAACGCGTGGTTGGCTGGATCTTGGAGAACCGGATCAGGCTGATTAGTCTGACCTCCGGCAAGGTTTTCACCCTTCTGAGCGGCCGTAGTCTTACCTTCACCCTGGGCGGTAGTAGCAGTTCCACCTTGTTGGGTTAGATCCACTGGATCTTGAGCACCTTTCTTGCCGGTGTTATACCCATGACCAACAAAAAGTGAGATCTCTAGGGTTTCTAGATCGATTTATCAGAAAGGGACCCTCCTTCTAGCGCCAATTGATGATGCTGAATCTTGTCTATTAATTAATCCGGGCCGTATTCCTTTGTGACAATTGATTCAAGACTAAAACCCTAGAATAAGATGTGAAACGGGGGGTTGTTTTGTGTATTTTTAGACTGAGGTCTCAAGTTATTTCTCTTGAGTTGCCTACGTATCCAATGACTGTATTGGAATCAAGTCTTTCGTAGTTTCTTAGGGTTGTTTATATAGGGGATGATTAATCCCATTCCTTGTCCCGCAAGGAATTATATTATTATTTCCCCTAAGGATTAATACACGTAAATCCCTATAATTTAGAGATAATTATGGACGGGTTTTACTGTCAGGATCAGAGTCTTTTTCTTAGGATTCTTTCCTTATTTATCTTTAGCTATCCAGCATGTGGAATAACTGTCGGGGTTGCTCTGTACGTCCTGCGCCGAGCCCCTAAGGCCACTATAGCCGAACCGGGGTAGCTCCTCTTCGCCAGTCCTGGACTGACCTGCGGTGGCTGGAGGAGAAGTTCCTTTCGATCTCCCACCTGGGGTTCAGACCTACCATTGGGTACGTCTTTAGGACACCTGGCCCGTAATGCCTACTTTCAGAGGGTAGTTATTTATTATATAACCGCTTATAGGATGACATATGGCTTAATTCGGGTCGGCCATCATCAATATGGAACACATTCAATGGCATTTCAAACACCAAAAACACAACTGGTACATAGGCACTGCCGAACATACGTAGTGACAATTAATTAAGACCAAATTATGTGTCACCGCAAATTTTTGGGACCATACATCTAAAATTTAACACTATTGAACACACATTATATGGACTCGCGCTTGAAAAAATCAATGCATCTTCAAATATCATTAATGTAAAACAAGGTCACTATCTAAAACATTCATTCAAACCAATCTATCATACATTTCAAGACGCTCAGAACCTAAAATAATTTCGTCATTGCAGTTACACATATTGATACTCAATGCTTCTTTCAAACTACCATCACTACATCATCATTCACTATATAAACAACGTTCTCATTTCACGTTAGTTAATCCATATTAACGTATTCAACTATTCATTCAATGGCATTCCAAACACCGAAACACATGGATGGCACATTGTCGTTGACTAACAAATGCAGTGACAATTGATTTTTCAGTACATCATGTCACTGCATCATTTTTCACTACATCATTGTCATCTTTAGTGTCATTACAACCCTACATGTAAAATGTTGACGACGCCAACGCAACAACACAGCGGACAGTGACATTTGACACTGCTAAACTTCTTACCTAGGTTTTTGTAGCACCAATATATCATTAAAATAATTATTATCAGTTTCCAAAGCAAAAAAAATGCTAAATGTTTCAAAACAAAAATCATAATTAAGTAAATGAATTTTGAACAAACAGTCAGGACCAGCCCTCCAATAAGGCGAAGTAGACGGTGGTCAGAGGCCCAACGGTGCCGGGAGGCCCAACACTACATGTGTCGCTAAAAGGAAAAAAATGGGTTTATTGTTAAAAACGACAATTTGAACATAGAAATATGCAAAGAGGATAGTGGAAATTTTTTTCGGGTAAAAAGGACATGTTCTTATTCCACTGTGATAGTAAAACATTGAATTTGAGGTCAGTTCCACTGCAACAAACTGTGGATTTTGGGTTATGAAGAGTTGATTTGTCCTTATCACCCAATTTATATTTCCACTGTCTTGATTCCTATTTCCCCCCTATTTTTTTGTCCTTTTAAACCACTCCCCCAAAAAGATTTCATGAAGATCCAATTCGA